>VBSM01001124.1:48527437-48628952 GCA_008086735.1 Cheirogaleus medius
ACTCCTGGCCGCAAGTGATCCTTCCACCTCTGCCTTCCAAAGTACTAGGATTAAAGGTGTGAGCCACAGTGCCCAGACTCAACATGAAATTTGGAGGGGACAAACACCCAAACTATATCAGACTACTTCTAAAAATAAAATTAAAAAAACACCTGACTTGTCTATCTCACAAAATAATTCATGGATCAAATTATTTAATGTGCATGAAAAACTCTTTAGGCCAATAAACTGCTATATGAATCCAAGGAAGAGAATGATTGAATACTTCTCAAATAAATTAAGGTGGCAGTTATTGTTTAAAAGCTTCGTTGTTTCAGGTCACTGAATAAAACAAATTGGTATCTCTGAATCTTACATAATTACCTCCAGCACTGTTAGGACAGTTTACAGTTTACCAAATAAGTGAAGATAGTAATCAGGCTGTGGCTAGAACTAAGCAAGAATGATGAGGTGAATGACAGTAGCCTCTCATATCTTTGAAAAATTTATATTGTGGTGATCAAAAGACAAGCGTTTTAGTTAAACATGTTTAAATCCCAGAGTCTTAAACAATTGGGCCATTTTTGACATATGAGACCCTTGATGTTAAAGACTGGATATTGAATGGGTCTTGTAAGGCCTTATACTGAAGCTGTGTAACATGATTTTCTGCTACCTCCTTAGTTCTACATGGTATATATAAACAAGGAAACTTTTAGAATATTATATGAAAGACTTCCAACAATAAGGAGAGGCTGAATACCAGAAATATAACATAACCATATACAGAAGGTTTTGAATATTAATGTTTCTTTAAACATAAACAAAATTTTCTAAGGCCATATTGAGTGGTTCTCCAATGAGCTGTTTTGGTAGCTCCAGTTAGAACATCTGACTGACTCCTTTCTAAGTGAGCAGGACTTTGTTGAAGTTGAGGAAAGCTATGAAGTGTCTTTGGGCCAGAGAACCAGGAGGTAAATTCTTAATATGAGCCATGGCGGGGGTGGGGGTGGGGGGAATGTTGCACTCAGATTTACCTTTTGAGAAGGAAAAGTATAAATCTTTCTCTATGTGGAGCAACTCAATTTTGCCACCTATTGTAATACTTGGACATTTTAACCTGTTTTGCTTTGAAAAATATGTCTAAAATATACCTCGATTGACTCATAGTTTGATTTCTATTAAGTTGATATTAGAGTTTCAGAATTATAATTAAGTATATCCATTAATGCTTATTTTATTCTGTGGCATCTTCCTCCTAATAGCCATGCAAATGAATTATGGGGAGATTAAATAATTAATTCTAATTTCCTATAAACTTATGATGCTATTGGGCTTCCATGACCAGAATATGTAAGAAAAGAAATTTGAGGTAATGTTACCAGAAAGCTTGGGATAGTAAAAATAACATGAATATAGTATCCCTGGATGCCTTCATTCATTCATTCATTAAACAGATATTGACTGAATGTCAAATCTAAGACAGATACCATGCTAGCTTACATTTAAATGTATTATGGATATTTAGTAGGGAAAAGGTACAAAACTGCAAAAACGATTTACAGTAAGTGACATTAGGCTCCCCCCATGGCCTCTCTATACTACTGCATCTTGGTGGAGGATGTGTTAGTGATGGGGGCTCTAACAGGCTGTGACATGGGTATACATGCTCTGAGCCCCCAGATTATCTGACAGATAAGAACAAAGAGCAAGAATTAAAACTCCTTCCCAAGTGAGCCAGCCAAGTAAATCCTTTAGCAATGAGTGAGTGAGATGTTGAGGCAGTGTGCAGTATTGGGAAGAAAAAGAGTTAGGAATTAAAAAAGATTGGGACTCAAATCTCATCTGTAGGCCCTGCAAGCTCAGTGACATTGAGAAAGTTACATAGATTCTCTGAACCACTGTTTCTTCATTATGAAATTGGGATAAAAATACCTACTTCTTAAACTTGCTACGCAGTATCTTGCTTAGTTTTTGACATGTGGTAGTAATTAATAAATCTTAATTTCCTTATGACTGTATTGACATGGTAATATCAGAAGTATCCTTTGATGGGTATGAGATATTCATAGACTTAAATAGAAGAAAAAATACTAAAATATTTTCCTTCATTTATCTTGTCAATTGTGTAATTTGTTTTGTTCACTCATTTTGATTTCACTTCACTATGGATCTTCTGTTCCAGTCTTCAAAGACTCTTTCAAATGAGCAGTGGCTTTACAGATGTAATGATCTGAGGCATTTAAATCAATTCTTTTAGTAATGAGTAGAATATATCTTGCCAGATATCATTTCCTTAATGTTTAGTTGTTGGGGCCTTAAATTACTATGAAGATAAAATGATATTCACAGCTAATGAAACCATGCGAAAGTACTTTGAAAACTCTCAAGTAATATCTAGGTCACTTGGTCATTTGACTCCTATAGGAAAACGTGTCAGCAATAGCTAGCTCTAACCACTAGGGCAAAGGAAATAAAGAAATAAGATTGCTTTCCAACAGGTAAATTGTAAAGCAAATATCATGTATCAGAGCAGTCAGCTGAGAATGATTTGCAGGGCAAGATTTGACTTCAGGGTATTGGCATTTCTATATGAAAGAAAATGTCAGTAGAGAGTTGATAGCAGTGGAAAGAAAAAATGGCAGCTTAGTGAGGAAGTGCCTGATAGAGCACCCCCAGCCCTATAGGAGTTGAAGAGGGGAATTGATAACCTCACCATGATTTCCTGTAGAAAGTGTGCCCTCATAATGCTGTGAGAGTGGTCATTATATCAATCTACTTAACTCCACCTTCACCAAGAAACTGCCAGTTATAATTTGGTTATGATTTATTAGTTTGCATATAGCTCAGTGGAATATCTGGGTCACTTGAAAACATTTCCTATTATGAATTAATGACTTGGCATTTTGATTTTAATGTATTAGTCTCTTGGAAATTTGGTTATCTGCAGACTTTCTCCCATGGATGAACAATTAAATTTCCAAGCCCACAAAGCTAAGGACCAGACTCTGGGAAATGGTGATGTCATTACAAGCTAAGGGGGATAATCCTTCTAAGGAACCAGCCAACCTTCCCCACATATAATTGCCAAAAACCTTTTTATTCAAAATGAAGCTGTTCTATCCCAGACCAAAATAAAATGATTGAATTTACATTTTATTTTTAAGAATTCAGACCAAGGGAATTTGATTGGTTGTTAGTCTTTCATTCTATTTTTTTAAAAATGTGTGGCTAGAAAATTCCTTGGGTCTGGTGATGACTTTTGAGATACAACACCAAAGGCATGATCTGTGAAAGAAAGAATTGATAAGCTGGACTTCATTAAAATGTAAAATTTCTGCTCTGCAAAAGACACTATCAGGAGAATGAAAAGATGAGCCACAACCTGGGAGACAATACTTACAAAAGACATATCTGATAAAGTACTCTTATCCAAAATATGCAAAGTACTTTTAAAACTCAACAATAAGAAAACAACCCAATTAAAAATGCATCAAAGATCTTAACAGACACCTAACCAAAGAAGATATACAGATGGCAAATAAGCATATGAAAAGATGCTCCACATCATATGGTCATCAGGGAAATGAAGTGTGAATTATCTTTCATCAATGTGCAGAATCATAATGTGAATTATCAAATTCCTCTTAATATCCCCCGAGTCCTTTGCTGCTATCCATTGTGATTTTTATGCATTAAAAGCACATTTCATGTGTATTAAACCCTAAGTAAAGTTGAATGAAACTTAGAGTAAAAATTATTATGTCTTTTTAAATGGCCCATTTTCAAAAGATAGTGTTGAATAAACATACCTATGTGATAAAACAGAATTTACATATACACTGAAAATTATTTTTAATTCATATATTAAAAAGATTTATTTAGAATTATGCATTGACATAATCTTGGATACTAGAATGTAGATCTGCAACATATCTTTTACAATGTTCTTTTCTAAATTATTTCTATTTGCTCATTTTTTTGGTTGTGAAAAGTTGAATTTTTCTGTTACCTTCATTTTCATCTTTTAGTTTGTCTATTTTAATAAATGGCCTTACACTTAAAAATCATACAGAAATGTATACCACCAATTTAGAAATTCTTGCCTTTTTTGTCATTAAATTTGAGTACAAATTGACATAACATATAAAGACCTAAGGAACTAGAACTATTATTAAAGAAATATTAGATGATCATAAAAAATAAAAATAGTAAAAATAAAATAATAATGAGATACCACTACACACCTATTAGAGGGGCCAAAACCCAGAACACTGACAATACCAAATGCTGACAAGGATATGAAACAACAGGAATGCTAATTCATTGATGATGAAAATGCAAAATGGTATAGCCACTTTGGAGAACAGTTTAGTGGTTTCTTAAAAAACTAAACATACTCTTAACACGTAATCTAGCAATCTCATTACTTTGTATTTACCCAAGTGAGTTGAAAAGTTAGGTCCACACAGAAACCTGCACACTGATATTTATAGCAGTTTTATTTATAATTTACAAAACTTGAAAGCAACCAAGATGTCCTTCAGTAGGTGAATAGATAAACTGTGATAAACCCAGACAATGGAATATTATTCAGCTCTAAAAAGAAATAAGCTATCAAGCCATGAAAAGATATGGAGGAAACTTAAATGCATGTTACTAAATGAAAGAAGCTGATCTGAAAAGGCTATATAATTGTATGATTCTAACTATGTGACATTCTGTAGAAGACAAAACTATGGGGACAGTAAAAATATCTGTGGTTACCAGGAGATAGGAGGAGAAAGGGATGAATAGGTGGAGCACAGAGGAATTTTAGGGCAGTGAAACTACTCCGTATGATACCATAATGGTGGGTACATGTCATTATAAATTTTTCCAAATCCATAGAATGTGCAACACCAAGAGTGAATCCTAATGGTCTTTGGATGATTATGATGTGTCAATATAAATTCATCAATTGTAACAAAGTTACCACTTTGGGGATAGGGAGATATTGATAATGAGAGAGGCTATGCATGTGTGGGGGCAAGAGATTTAGGGGAAATCTCTGTACTTTCCACTCAGTTTTACTGTGAACCTGGAACTACTCGGAAAAAAAAATCTATTAAAGAAAAAACAAACAAACAAACAAACAAACAAAAACAGGCCGACATTACCCTGATACCAAAGCTAGACAAGAAAAGAAAATTATAGGTTAATATTCCTGATGAACATAGATGCAAAAATTCTCAGCAAAATACTAACAAACCAAATTAAATAGCACATTGAAAGGATCATTCACCATGATGAAGTGGGATTTATCCCTGAGAAGGATGATACAGCATACCAAAATCAATTAATGTGACACACCACATTAACTAAACAAAAAGTGTATGATCATCTCAATGGGTACAGAAAAGGCATTGGCAAAATTCAATATCCTTTCATGATAAAAACTCTCATGAAGAAGTTTCTTCATGAGAGGTACTCTGTATAGAAGGAAAGTATCTCAACACAATAAAGGCCATATTCAACAGCTCCACAGCTAACATCATATTGTGTGGAGCAAAGTTGAAAGCTGTTCTTCTAAGATCAGGAACAAGACAAGGATGCCCACTCTTGCCACCTCTATTCAACATAGTAAGTCCTAATGAGAACAATAGTCAAGAGAAAGAAAGAAAAGCATCCAAGTTGGAAAGAAAGAAGTTAAATTGTCACTGTTTGCAGATGACATGATCTTGTATATAGAAAACTCTAAAAACTCCACCAAAAAACAGTTTGAACTGATAAATGAATTCAGTAAAGTTGAAAGATATGAAATCAACATACAAAAATCAGTAGCATTCCTATTCACTAACAACAAGCTATCTAAAAAAGTTATCAGGAAAATAATCCAATTTAAAATAGCTACATAAATTAAAATACTTAGGAACAAATTTAGCCAAGGAATTGAAAGATTTGTATACTGAAAACTGGAAAACATTGATGAAATAAATTGGTGAAGCCACATATAAATGGAAAACTATTCTGTGTTTACAGACTGAAAGAATTTATGTTTTTAAATGTCCATACTACCAAAAGCAATCTACAGATTCACTGAAATCCCAATCAAAATTTCAGTGACATTTTTCAAAGAAATAGAAAAAAGAATTCTGAAATTTGAATGGAACCAGGAAAGAAGCCAAATAGTGAAAGCAATCTTGAGCAAAAAGAACAAAGCCAGAGGCATTATACTATCTGATTTTAAAATCTACTACAAAGCTGTAGTAATCAAGACATCATGATACTGGCATAAAAAAAGACACATAGACCAAAGGAACAGAATAGAGAGCACAGAAATAAATTCACACATTTATGGTCAATTGGTTTTTGACAGAGATGCCAAGAGCACACAATGGGGAAAAGATAGTCTCTTCACTAATTAGTACTGGGGAAAACTGGATAGCCACATGAAGTAGGATGAAATTAGACCCCCATCTCACACCATATGCAAAAATCAACTCAAACTGGATTAAAGACTTAAATATAAGACCTGAAACTGTACAACTACTAGAAGAAAACATGGCGGGGAGAAACACAGGCAACAAAGGCAAAAATAGACAAATGGGATTACATGAAACCAAAGGGTTTCTGTACAACCAAGGAAACAATCATCAGAGTAAAAAAACAAGCTACAGAATGGGAGAATATATTTGCAAACCATGTATCTGATAAGAGGTTAATATTCAAAATATATAAGGAACTCAAACAACTCAATAGTAGGGAAACAAATAACTCAATTTAAAAATGGGCAAAGCCCTGAATAGACATATCTCAAAAGAGGACATGCAAATGCCCAACAGGTATAAGAAAAATGCTAAATATCAATAATCATCAGGGAAACAAAATTAAAACTACATAACATATCACATCTCACCTGTTAGGATGGCTATTATCAAAAAGTCAAAAGATAGCAAGTGTTGGAGAGGATGTGGAGAAAAGGGAACCCTTACACACTGTTGGTGGGAATGTACTGTTTCTGTTATGGAAAACAGTGTAGAGATCCCTCAAAATATTAAAAATTGAACTACTGTATGATCTGGCAGTCCTACTATTGGGTACATATTCAAAGAACATGAAATCAGTATGTCAAAGAGGTATCTGCACACCCATATTCATTGCAGAACTATTCACAGTAGCCAAGATACTAAATCAAACTATCAAACTAAGTGTCCGACAGTGAGTGACTGGATAAAGAACATATGATATATATACACAATGGAATACTATTTAACCTTTTTTAAAAAAGTAGGAGATCCTGTCATATTGGGACAACATAGATGAACCTGGAGGGCGTTAAGTGAAGTAAAACAGGCACAGAAAGATGAATACCACATGATCTCACTTATATGTTGAGTGTAAAAGAGTCAAACTCATAGAAACAGAGTAGAATGGTGATTACCAGAGGCTGGGAGTTGCAAGATTTAGAGAGATGTTGGTCAAGGGACACAAAATTTCAGTTAGATGGGAGGAATAAGTTCTAGAGATCTATTGTACATCACAGAAACTACAGTTAACAACAATATATTATGTATATGAAAAGTACTAAGAGAGAAAGTTTTACATGTTCTCACCACAAAATAAAATTGATAGGTATGTGAGGAAATTCATGTGTTAATTAGCTTGTGAGCCATTCCACAATGTATACGTGTTTCAAAGCATCATGTTGTATACCGTAAAAATATATGATTTTTACTTTTTAATTAAAATAAATAAACATATGACTAATTTTAAAAGCACAATTCTATTTCAACTGTTAAATGTATAATTTGTTACTGAGCTGTACTAATTAATTGATTTAAATGGCACTTTAGTTTTTTTTCCTCCCCAAATAACTGAATTTCTATTGTACTGCAAGTTATCAACATTGTTTTATCAAGGAAAATACTTGACCTAGCTGATGGGAAGCATCTCTTGGCCTCACAAACTTAATGTTTTGCCTGACTAACTGGATTTAAAGTCAGGAATTTTCATTAGAAACTCCAAATTCTAATCCTATTTTTTACAGTCTTCATAGACTAAAATTTCTCTTAAGTAATCTAAACTTATGAAATAAAATCGCTAACTTTAATAGTGGACACTTTGTCCAAATGTCAAAATAGCCAAATGATCTTTATAACATTGTAAATGTATTTTATATACAGATTGTAGACAGTGTAATTTTTTCAGCCTAAGATCATTCTGCTTTATAAACCTATCCCTCCTAATGTGATAGGCTCTGTGATAGATTTGCAGGTTCCCTGTAGTACCCATGAGATTGAAATTTAAAAATAACTAGCAGCCACTTAAAATGCCTTGGCTTGCCCAGTGATTTTGCTCTGTGCATAAATAGTTTCCTGCAGTATTGTCTCCTTCGGGCATTTATTTGAATAGAAAGCTTTTCTTTTCCTAAGCACTGTCTTCAGCTGCCACAGTGACTAAAATCTAGTTTTCAAAATGGTGGGTAATGCACTGTAGTAGGGTAAAGCAACAATCCTTTAACAATTGAAAGACTGTGAACAATTCTATTTCCCACAGAATCTCTTACTGATAATGATGAAAAGAGTAACAGAAGAACTACATTCCCAGAGTAGGGAGGGGACTGACTGGGTGACCAAGGAGATGCTCTGTAATCTTCCTCCCGAAGGCAGTGAGGGGAAGCTCACCAAGAGAATGGTGCCACTGGGTCCTTTGTGTTCCAGTCAGACAGTAATAAGCAGGAGGACAGGGACAACCTCCAACAGCAAGGTGATGCCACTGGACACAGAAGAAGAGGACAAGTGCCCCTGGGAGGAACAGGACGGGAGGGAAGGAGTGTTTGAGCCATTTTACAGAAGAAAGTGGAGAGAAAAGCTAGTGAACAACTGCCGTCAGTTTAAAGGATGATGAGAGGGACATTGAGGGAGAGAAAGACTGATGATGTTCGTTCGATGTTAAGAGTGCATGTTCCTTTGTTGTTATTTTCTCAAGAGAGTGAAAACACAAATGAACTCCAGATGTAATGAGCCAACCACCTGCTGTTTCCATTTGAGCACAGTATACGTAATGATATTTTGGTCAGTGATGCACCATGTATACAATGGTGGTTGGAGCCATAGGTTGTACCATTTAAGTGCATGTAAGTACACTCTGTGGTGTTCACACTACAATGAAATAACCTGATGATGCATTTCTTAGAACATAGTTAAGTGGCACATGACTGTGTATACACCTTGCCTAATATCTGTCCTTCTCTCTCCTCCACCCCAGGCCTTGTTCAAACTGCTCCTGTTTTGGCACTCCTCTTCATCTCTGGGAAAAGGAACCATTTAATCTCCAAAACCCAAAACTCAATCATTGTCCTTCTCTGTTCTTATCTCTTCCCTGTTCTTATCATCATGCCCACTGGGTCACTCTTTTCATATCCCTTTTCTCCATTCTTATTTCCATCGACTCATTTGAGCTCTTAACATTTCTATTCTGGTCTACAATAATAGCCTCCTTGTCTATCTGATTTTTGTTTGTCCCTTGTATTAGATTCCTATTGCTGCTATAACAATCACAGACCTACAGGTCTGAAACAACACAAATTATTTTACACTTCTGGAGGTCAGAAGCCTGACCCTGGTTTCACTAGTCTAAAATCAAGGAGTTGGCTGGGTTGTGTTTCTTTCTGGATTCTCTAGAGGAGAATCTGTTTACTTGCCTTCTCCAGCCTCTAGAGGCCAGCCACTATCCTCGGTTCCTGGCCTCCTTCCTGCATATCCACAGCAATCTCTGACTTTTCATCAGTAGCTTCACTCTCCTCTTCTGTCTGTCTCTTCCACTTTCAAGGACCTTTGCAATTATACTGGGTCCAACCACACCCAGGATAATCTCCCCATCTCAAGATACTTAATCACATCTTCAAGTCCTTTTTGCTACATAAGGTAACATATTCACAGGTTCACTGGATTAGGAGATGGACATCTTTCAGGGCCATTATTGTGGCTACCACATTCTAATCCTTTTCCTCACCTCCGTAGCATGGTGGTTAAGACCATGGGCTTTTAATTCTATCTTCACTAGATTCTACCTGAGTGATGTTGTATAAATACTGAACCTCTCATGTTTCTCCTCTATTCAATGAGTTGATCTCTTGCTTAACATAGTGCATAGAATATATCAGGTAGTCAACAAAATGATAGCTGTCTCTAATAATACCACTATGATCTGTGTATCTGACATAGGGATCTGTGATCAGTGTATCTGACCTCACTATCATCATGATAATTGTCCATTTCCTTATCTCCCCCTTAATCTTTAAGCTTCTGTAGCAGAAGAGCCATGCCTCATTTATAGTATTTGTTTTTCTAGTACCTAGAAGAGGGCCTCATGATATGTGCTCAACTTAATAAATGTTTTGTAGTTCATTCAGCAAAAACTTATTGAATGAATTAATCGAGTAAAAGAAAACTGTCCACCTATTTCAGATTGTTAGTTTAAGCCACCTATTTTACACACTTCAAATAATTGTTACTTACCATGTTATCCAGCAATCCCATTACTGGATATATAGCCAAACGATATGAAATCAGTATATCAAAGAGATATCTGCACTCTCATAATCATTGCAGCACTATTCACAATAGCCAAAATACAGAATCAACCTAAATGTCTATAAGCAGATGAATGGATAAAGAAAATGGGATATATATACACAATGGAATACTATTTGACCTTAAAAAAGGAGGAAATCCTGTCATTTGGGACAACATGGATGAATCTGGAGGACATTATATTAAGTGAAATAAGCTGGGCACAGAAAGACAAATATGCATAGTCTACTCATATATTGAAACTAAAAATGTTGATCTTATAGGAGTAAAGAGAAGAATGGTTATTACCAGAGACTGGGGCCGTGGGAGTGGGGGTGGGAGTTGGAGAGATGTTGGTCAAAGAACACAAAATTTCTATTAGACAGAGTAAGTTCAAGAGATTTATTGTGTAGCATGGTGGCTATAATGAATAACAATATATTTTGTTCTTGAAAAATGCTAAGAAAATAGATTTTAAGAGTTCTCATCACAAAAAAGGTAAGTATATAAGGAAATATATATGTTAGTCAGCCCAATTTAGCCATTTTACAAGATATATATATTTCAAAACATGTGCATAATTATATAAAATTTTATCTGTGAATTTTTAAAAAATAAAATGAAATGTTAAAAAAAGGAAATGTTATTTCACAACCTCCAATTGCTTCCACTTCATATTTAGCTAATTTCACAAGCTGCATTCCATGTTTCAAATTAGTTTTCTTGTAGCAAATTGTGCATATGTATACTCTCTCAGAGATGACCTTCCAGGTTTCAGAGTCAACTGTGTCAACAATTAAGACATATTAAGGAACCTGATCAAGGTAAAAATTTTCAAAGCCCACCTCCTTTTTCTAACTTTGTTTAATTACGCAGAGTGAATTAGAGAAAAGTACTGATAATTTTGTGAATTTTTAACAATTCCTTTTTCTTTATTGCAGTATTTCAAATACATATGTGATAAAAATCTATGTTTATACGTTAAGTAGCCTAGAATTGTAACAAATGGCCTATTTTGTTTATACAAGAGTTTTTGAGATTTCTTATTGTTTCACTTTTCATTTATATTCCTGTTTAAATTATATGCATAAAATGAGACTTTTCATCTTACCTTTCTTCATCTAGGAAGAAATGGAATTTGTAGGTTTCAAGTATAGGACTGTAGTTAAATTCATATGCATAATTTCTTATTGAAATGACCATATAAATGTTATTAATGTTATATATTATAAGTTATAATAATTATATGAAAATTATATGTTCAATATCAGTATAATTTTTAACCTAAAAATTCTTGAAGTTCAAGTAAACAACAGCTTTGGGTAATATTGGGTAAATATCCCAAATATTGTGTGGCCTTCCTTGAATATTAATCCAGGTACCTCTTGTGCTGCTGTGTGACTTGGTAGAGTCAGGATGGGCTTGGGAGATGCCACCCCAGTGCAGGACCCTCAGTGGGGTGAGTTTGAGCAACTACCAAAACAGCTCATTATTGTTAAGTTTTCTCAAGAAATAGATTTGCTTTAATAACTATGGATATGTGTGAAAAATATAGACATTTTTATTAGTGTATCTGACATATTTTGTATCTTATGTAATAGACACTATGTAAATATTTATATTAATAGGTTGCTTGATTTTGACATTTTGAGGATCGATATTGATATGTTTAGAATATTAAATCAGTGATGATGTAGATAACACATGTTATTTAGATATGTTAGAACTGTTATGACATCGTTTTAAAGAATAATTTCAAAAAATGTTCTAATTATTAATAATAAAAAATGTGTCTCAACAAACTGTCTTCTGAACTTACAATGTTTAGTTTTATGAAAAATACTTGTCTCTTGTTGGCTTGAGTTTTATGTGCTTTGCAATGCAAGTAGTTCTTAGACTACCTATGCACTATGATTTAGAGGAAATAATTTAATCTTTCTTACCACATTTCTGTCTTACCTATCACATAACTTTTTTTCCTATAAGTAAGGTGACCCTATATTAATATTTTTTGTCCAGATTGAAACACTTGAGAGAGAATATGGTATTGTTAAAAATTATATCAGGACAACTGGCATAAACTAAACTGTCCCAGCAAATTGGGATGTGAGATCACCCTATCCATAAGGGTGTTAAATTTGTTGTTAAATACAACAAATACTTACTGGGTACTATTATGTGCAAAGCATCATGCTTCAAACCACAAATATATAAAAAGGAATACATTTCCCTTTCACCAGCCTTCTCCCTTACCTCAACTAGCAGTATTCCCCTTGATGTAGTATTTTATATGTTGTAATTTAAACAATGCATTACCTGCTTAAAATATTTGAAAACTACCGGTGAAGTAAAGCACAAGAATATGGTCAGTGTCCTGAGAGAGACTGAAAATGCTATGAAGTGTAGAGGTTGAAGAAAGCATACCTTATGGAAGGTAAGAGGGTGCAGTATTTAAGAAGTGTGCTTTTTAGCATGAGTCTGGAGGGAAAGTTAGAAGGACTAGGGATGGAAATGTAGGTGGGCAGCCCCTTGGGAAAAGTATCTCTGGCTGAGAGGAAGGCCTATATTCTGTTACCTCAGCTTGAAAAAGTCTCAAGAGAAGACTAAGTTAGATTTAGTATGGTTATCCTGTATCTGGGGGAGCCGTAGGAGCTAATACTATATGGCATTATTTAAGGCCTTGTGTGCCAACCTGATGAATATATGTTTATGTGACTTATTTATCATTAAATACGTGATAGTGTCCTGCTCCTTTGCTTGTCTTCAGTGTCTGCCCTGCGTTTATACTGAGTGGTATGTCTCAATCTGGGGTTATCATTCATTTCTCTCCACTCTTCCCAGATCTGCTTCCTTGGTACTTTGCTCAATATGCAAGCATCTTAATTTCTACTGATTCTAAATACAGTAGCCACAGGCTTTCCCTGGACTACCTGTTCTCTGGGAGGAGTTCTCTCTTTACCGGTCTTGCTTGGATACCTGCTCTCGCTTTTCTTTCTTTTCATTTCTTTCTGATTTCCAAGTTATCTTTGTTATTTTTCATGAGTGTTTTCCCCACAATATCTTACTGATATTTGATTTCAGTTAACACAACTGAAATTAATATGTATGTGTAGAGAAACGTATTCATTCACAAACACACGAACACATACCCATACGCCTATGTGAGTATGCTCTTTTTCCTTGATTCTAGGTAATCATTTTTTTCACATTTTAGTCTGAAATAAAACTCTCTTAACCAATACATACAATTAATGTAGTGATGTATATTTTCTTCCCAGCATCATAAAAAGTGCCTGTGAAATTCGTGGCATTGCATACAGTAGGAAATTTTATTAAACATTAACTGTCCGATTTTGAATCACGTGTAGTTTATTATATCTCAAACAAGATGCAGTACAATTAATCAAAGTATGCACCTAAACTACTAACACAGTTTTGCCATCTTAGCTTGCTTATGCCAGTAGCAAAGAAGTCTGGAGAGTGAGTGGTGATGAAATTGCAAAAAGTGTTTTCCACAGCTTGTTGAGAATTGAATATTTTTTCTTGCAAGAAGTGGTCCAAAGCCTGGAAGAAGTGGTAGTCAGATGGTGCAGGTCTGGTGAATATGGTGGATGACAGAGAGTTTCCAAGTCCAGCTTCTGTTGTTTGAGCAGTGTTGTTTGTGTGACATGTGGTTGAGCATTGTCTTGCAAGAGGATTGGCCTGTCTCTATTGACCAGTTTCAGCTGCTTAATTGCAAATATCCTCATCCTTTCATCCATTTGGTTGCAGAAGAAATCCGCTGTAATCAATTCACCAGGTTTCATGAAGCTGTACTGGATAATACCAGTGCTGGACCACCAGACACCATCAGCTTTTTTGATGAATATTCGGTTTTGGACTATGTTTCGGCACTTCGTCTTTATCCAACCATTGTGCCAAACGCTTGAGATTGTCTAAAAGAATCCATTTGTTATCCTGTGTAACAATAGAGTGTAGAAATGGTTCACCTTTATGTTGTGACAGCAAAGAAAGGCAAGCTCCGAGATGATTTATCTTCTGATGCTCGTTTAATTCATGTGGTACCCATTTTATCCAGCTTCTTTATCTTCTGATTTGTTTCAAATGGTCCAATATTGTTGGAATAGTAATGTCAGACCTTTCTGCTAATTCACATGTAGGTTGAGATGGAGTCGCTTCCACTACAGCTTTCAGCTCATCATTATCCATCTTGGTCTCAGGTCACCCCACGTGGCTCATTTTCAAGATTAAAATCACCAGAATGGAACTTCTCCAACCATCGATGTACTGTGTGTTCATTAGCCACATCCTTCCCAAACACTCCATTGATATTTTGAGCTGTTTGTGCTGCATTGGTTCCACGACAGAACGCATATTCGAAAATTATACAAATATTTGACTTATCCATGGTTTCACAAAAATTGCTCTAAAAATTTTTTTGAAAGATAATCACAAACCAAAACATGCATTTGAAAGACTGAGGATGTACTCTCACAATAAAAATAAAACAAGACATGTCAAAGTGAAATGTCAGAGATATCAACTGTCAAACTTAGCACTTAAGGAAATTGGACGCTTCATACTTAATAACCTAATAGACGTGTGAAAATATTGGTAGTGTGAAATTTTCCGTTTTCAAGTCTGTGAGTGTGAGCTGTGGCTGGTTGAAATACGTGTCACACTTTGACATGGCCCTGCCTGGTGAGGACCACAATGTGGTTGTGAGAAGCCCCAGCTCCAGGGGCACACCACCTGTTCCAAATGTGTGTGACCTCTGGCAAGTGAGCCAACATCTCGTGCCCCATTCCTTGCCTGTAAAATGAAGCTAGGAATGACAGATTTGCAGAGATGGCTTGAGATGGTTACATGAGTGTGTTTAGATCAATGCTTAGCACACACTATGGTATCTCTATATTGTCTTCTTTAATATGTTACCTCTTGATTTAACAATGAAAAAACAAATGAAAAAAAGAAAAATGGTATATAATACTATCTGGTTATATTTTATGAGACCCACTGAAGGTTTTCAGACTTTCTGGATTCACCCTTGTCTCAGAATTATTATGTGGCCCTTGGGCTAAAATAAATACTTAACATTTTGTTTATGAAATAATTAGGTCCAAACAACTGAAAGGTTGCTGTTTGCATGGTGTCCATCAGATGTCAGTGTGTTTTCCTTGAAAATTTAAAGTTCCCCTGATGCCCTGAGGTGCCTTGGGGCACAGTTTAGGAAGTGCTGCAGGAATTCACTTGTTTAGCTCTTACCTTCTGATGACTATTTAATCCATCAGACTTTTAGCAAGTACTATGTGCTGCTAATTCATGACTTTCCTACCTCTAAATCTTTTTGATCTCTTTAGATAGAGTTAGCTCAGAAAGCCCTCAGAGGAAAACTTTAAAAAGAAAGCTAAGATTTCAGGTAAAATGTTGCTTTGTGTCTAACAGGGAATCTGAAGTAAAATGGGGGGAAAATAAGAGACTTAATTGTTCAGTGTGTTCACTGTATCAATTACAGTTGCCCATAAAACCTGGGAGTACCTGCTTTTATGGCTCTCTGAGGTTCTTCTGCAGGTGCAGCAAGCAGGAGCTACCTGAAGATCACCTGCAGAATAATGTGTGTAAAAGAAATGCCTTAAGTTTACTGTTCCTCCCTCCAGGCTCTGGAAACAGGCAACAATACAACCATCTGCTTATGTCTTTTGGATCTTTTAGAAGCTTTTAAATTACTGCCTACAGGTATTTGGGGTATAAAAAACTAATTAAGTCTTTGGGATAAGACACACTGCCTGATAGACCTTGAACTCCCAGGCCAATTAACCTCTCAAGTATTATATGTTATTTACTAATGCTTAACAAATTGTATTGTTAATACTTTAACAAAATTTTACAAGTCTACCATCCTAAACAGAAGAATCTAGGTTTCTGAAGATCTTGGGGATAGACAGAGAGAAGAGCCTTTACATATGAATTGATACTAAAAAAGAATTTTTTTTCTGAAATGCATCATGAATTTTTCTACATTCTAGAAAGCTATAGTTATAAGTACAGAAGTAGCTGGAGTAGGCCTTTGGGCTAAGAGACTTTTTTTGCATTGAAATAGTATTAAAAATAAATTTGCATGACAGAATGCATTAAACATTTGTTCTGCATTCTTAAATGCTGTAGCTACAGATACAGGTGTAGCTGGTGGGGACCTTTTGGGTTAGACAATGTTGCCACTGTAATACAATTTAGAGAAAAGCCACTCCAGCCTGCAAAACTATATTGCTTGATGCACAGAGCACAGCATGCTGCCTCCATTAGGTTCAAATGAGCATTTGTCACATCCATACCTGTCTTCCCTGCAGGTGTGCTCATTCCGCCTTGCATTCCTTCCAGTGCTCTCCTTTGATCTCACATCTTTTCTCTTCTCGCCTCATTTTACACACTCTTTGTTACCACCATATCCAAGACCATGGTCTGTGGACCACCTGAACCAAATTCCCCTGGGGAGTCTATTTAAAATGCACCCCCCTAAAATCAGAACCTCTGAGGATGGACTCCAGGAATCCGCAGTGTTAATTAACTTCCAGTGTGATTCTTATATTAGCTAAAATCCAAAAATGTCAGGCCACACTGAATATCTAGATTTTTAAGAAATTATTTTTTCCTCTTTTGGGACTCTCCATGTGTGAATGTGCTTCTCTTCCCTCCTGGGATGTCAGTGTCTTTCTGACACATGCTTGTTTCTTCTCGGGGCTCAGGGCCTTCTGGTGGAATATCAAGGTCATTTTTTTTTTTTTTTTGCATTCTACATTGATATTTACAGTCATTATAGGGGAGGAGAGTGAAGAAAAATGGAGCTAGGAATGGAGGTTAATTTAGTATTACACTATCAAAAAGCTCTGTGAGCCAGGGTAAGGTAAAGATATGAACACACTCTTTGAAGGCTGCTTTTTGCACCTGGCTACCAAACTCTAGCTCTGCAGTCTAGGGTTTATGTGATTTTGACTAAAATACTCAAGCACTCTAAGCCTCAGTTCTTCATCCATAAAAAGGAGATGATAATACCTATTTTAAATAGTCATTATGAGATTTATATCAGAAAATGTTTGAAACAGTTTATATCTCTGAAAATGGTAAACACTGGTTGGTTATTATTATTAGCCCCATTTTACAGATGTGGCAACTGAGGATAAAGTAAGGGAACATGCTGCAGGTCATAGCTCATAAACCACAGGACCAGAAGACATCTCCCACCTCTGTCTTCTCGTTCTTTTTCCTACTAGATAGTTCAATGCCCTCTAGGAGCTAAGAGTTCTGAAGCATCAGGTGTTAGCTCTTTTACTTTTCTTTTGTTTTTATTTGGTAGCATTTAGTGAACACTTGAAGCTGATTATATTGGTTATGGTCTCATTAAAAACAATGGCTCTTGCCCTGGTTTTTTGTTTGCTTTTTTAAATTTATGTTTGATGTCCTTTCACCAAATACTGTAGGACTGTATTGTGAGGAATGAAATGAGCCCTGAAAATGATTCAGGTTTGTTTAAACCAGAAGACAGGTAAGGCATAAGCTTCACCAACTTTCATCAATATCCTGATTTATCAACCTGCAACTACAATAGCCAGTTGACTTATGAAGACTAAATGTCCAAATACTGACCACCTACTCTGTGTCTTCTATAACAGTGTTTCTCAAACATTTATATACAAACAAATCATGTGGGATCTTATCAAAATGTAAAGTCTGGATGAATAGGTGTAGGATGGGACCTGAGACTCTGTATTTCTAGTAAGCTCTCAAATGACACCAAAGTTGCTCCATGCCTAGGTGATTCTTATGCACATTAAAGTTTGAGATGTGCTATGGTATCCCATTCCCCGCTTTTAATTCTCTGTATAACAATTTTTGGCATTTCTTGATTTTTCTTTTGTTATTTTATTCATTACTTATATCTCCTAGTAAAATTTAAGTTCTATGAGTGCATAGCCCTTTCTACCTTGATCATCACTGTGTTCCCAGCACCTTGAATAGTGCCTGACATGTAGGTGCTCACAGTAGGCAGCTGGAGCTGTAAGCCAATTTACCTGCACACAATTACTCAGTAATATTTGTGACTCAATAAATGACTAAATGAATATAAGTATGGTAATATAGAGATATATGATTTTTATATATTGTTTATATAATTACCATAACATTTTTAGGAATGGACTGTCAACCCCAGGTTGTAATTATATGATAATACATGTCAACTTAGTATTATGGGCAAGGATAATAAAATTTTCTGACATCAGGTAACTATTGAAAATTGCAGGGAAGAAGAGCTAGAACTTGCACTAGTCTTGGAAGAAGGCAGATGTTTCTATAAATATATAGAGAGAGGGGGAGAAGGGTATTCCATGTAGATGGAATGTAGAGGGAAAATTATTTGAGGCTTTATCTTAAGTTTTATTCCCCTTGAAGTCTTCCCATTTCCAATCTATCCAGTTCCCTAGTTTTCCTGCCATAGAGAATTTTGAGTGCAAAAGGCCTCAAAGTTACTGGAAGTCTGCTCTTTCTACCTTTTGTAAGATCTGAAATTTTCTGAAGAGCTTGTGCTATGTGTCCTGGGGTAGGATAGAAGAGAGAAGAGTTCTTTTGAAGATAACTAGTGGAAAAAGAATTTTCCTAAGACAGGAAAGAATTCAATCTGAGCTGAGAGGTTGATGCCTTAGGTATCATCTTTTCTATGGTAGGGTCCCCTTCCATAGTTTGGTGAAGATTACAAAGGAAGCATTATGTTAAAATGCATTTATAAATACTTTTAAAGATTGGGATCTTTAAGTGATCTATGTGTTTATTTATTAATTCATAAAATAATAAGATCTAGTAGCAGATCAAATAATTAACTTTGAAATGATGGTGAGCACAGATTTTTAACTATAAAATGATATAAAAATAACTCTGCTTTTTATTCCTGATAGATTTACAGGTATTACTAATACTATTATGGTTTATTTGCTGCATTTATAATAAAAAGAAATGTTAAATTTTCAGTTAGAAGTTAATGAAAATAAAGACACAATCATTTTCCCATCCAAGTCCATGGACCCCTGGGGATGGGCCAGGTTCAGAAGAAGGGCTTGTGCCTCACTTTGAGGCAGTGCGTATCAGTCACGATAGTCCAGGTCAGTGGTTCTCAACGTCTATGCCCTGGACCAGTAGCATCAGTGTCACCTTGGAACTTATCAGGCATACAAATTCTAAGTTCCAGTCCCAGTCTTACTGAATGAGAAACTCTGGGAATGAGGCCAAGCAATATGTGTTTTAACAAACTCTCCGGGTGATTCTGATGCATGCTCAAGTTTGAGGAGCACAACTAGATTATACCTTAGTAACAAACTATCCCTGAATCTCCATAGCATAAAGTAACATGGCTCATTTTCCATCTGAGCTTCATTTCCATCATGGATAGCATGGGCTTACTCTCTTCTGGTTCATGTCTCCCCAGTCCAGGAACCAGGTAGACATAACAGCCTCCATCTCCAGCATTACCTGTACCATACCAGGGAAGAAAAAGAACTGGAGAGTCTCACATTGGCTGTTAATGAACACACATGACTTCTACTAACATGTAATTGGCCAAAACCAGTCACATGGCTCCAGCCAATAACCACATTGAGAGGAAGTGCCTAGAAGCCAGGGAGGTAGTGATGATTAAAACACTGAGATACAGCAAGATCTCAGAGGGGATGATCTGCTAATAGCACGAGGGAGACTGACACAGCCACACCTATGATTCCTGCTTGCAGCAGACACAAACAGCAGACTCACAGGCCCTGTAGGATCAGTGCAGCTGAGACAGTGGTGGGCAGTGTGCACCAATGTGTTCCATGCAGTCTGTGACAGAGGTGGAGCAATGTAAACCAGCGACTGGGGACACCAAGGGAGGAGACGCTTCCTTTTGCTTTGGTGATGCTTAAGATCCTGAGATGTTTGCACCATTCTGAGCAAGGGATGAAAGTACAAAAGTGACTGAGATTGAATTTATTGTCACAGGATGCTCAGTGATAGATTTAAGTTGATTTAGAGAGAAATGATATTTCTGACACACTTCAACATGTGGAGTAAACATCATATCCACTAGAGCTGCTGTCTGTGTAAACTGCACGCGTTCGGCAGTTAATGCAGAGCATTTCAGAGGAAGATTTCATAAATGCTTTTGATGATAAAATAAGCTCTTCAGATACTTTATCACTGACTAAATTGACATATTGACTTAGAAAAGCCCGAGACCTATAATCTTTCTAAATTCATATTGGGGATTCAGTTAATAGAGCAATATGAGTCATTGGTACTTAATCATTCCTTTGTGATTGTGACAGGTAATTCTTTTTCATCTATTAGAAAATTTTACACACATTCAGCTGGCTTTTTTTTCTATAATATTCTCTGTCTGCCTTGCTATTGTATCAAAATAAAGAGAAGATATGAGCCATGTAATGATGAGAAAATAGTCATAGTAAAAGTTGAAGTAGTACAGTCATATAAAAAGACTTGGATCATGTGGTAAAGGTTTTGTTACTTGAGACTCTTGGAATATCTACTGAGGTCTTAGCCACTATGTTATCATAAATGTGTATTTGATGAAGATTGAAATCTACCATTAAAATACCATATTTGTTTCTAGTGACCCTGATATTTCTTTCAGTTATATTGCAGTGTGCCAGTAGATAATTAAACCCTTCTTCCTGGAGGAGAAAAGCTTCTGTAGAAGAATTTATGTGGTCACTGTATCTATATCTATATCTATATCTATATCTGTGACTTCACTGCATGTCAGAGAGTGAGGCCAGATATATGTTGACAGAGAATGTTTCGATTACTCACTATGAAATATGCGCATTTTAATTTCTGCCCACTTTGTGGCCTTATTATTTTCCCATTCTTACTATGTATGTGTATTGCCCAGGAAAAATCATTTACAGGATTAATTAGTGCACTTTTGAGTAGGTTCAAATGTCTTGGTTCATTTCCAACTTGTGTGTGTCTGACTTTTGTCTTCTCATTATAATTCCATACGGGAAATTTTTATTGCAAATATTTTATGGAAGCAAAAATGAGAAAATTATTTTGACTAGAGTGCGTTCTTCGAAATGAAGTATCACAAGAATGGAAAAACAAACACCACATGTACTTGCCATCAAATTGGTACTAACTGATCAACACTTAGGTGCTCACATGGAAGTAGTATCCATGTGAGAAATTTTCTTGATAATTGTCCTTAAGCAAAAACCACCAAAAGCTCTTATGGAGACTCCTAGAAATCTACATATGTTATTTACAGTGAATTCCATTTTGCTATATTGTAGTAAAATATTATTTTTTAAGAAAATGGTGCAATAGTGTGAATGTCAAGTGTCTACATTTAGTAAGATCAAACATTTTTCTTAAATGTGTTTTTTGAGACTTACTGCCTAGATAATAAATCTACACATGGAGTATTTCTTTAAACATAAATTCCAACATCATTCTGTCTTATGAATCAATCAATCAAGAGAGTAATTCAGATATAATAAAAAATTGAAGGGAAATATTCTATCTGCATAAATAGTAAAAATTTTGCTTACTGGTTAACAAATTTCATGAGACACTTTTCATCCCACATATTTTATTAATAACTTTAATCAAACTTTTATATGAAATCCAAAATCCTTTCAATCACAGCACAGACCATAGGAATGTGGTTTATCTAAGACAGACTTTAATCCAAGATGTTATTTTAAATCATGATTGTATCTGTATTTTCCATTCTACTCACATGGCAAGCTATGTGTGTGTGTGTGTGTGTGTGTATGTGTGTGTAAATTACGTGATGCATCTTGGGATTTGTTGCAGTATGTCACTTTAGAAAACTTTTTAAAAAGTGTCTACAGTTAATCATTTTTTCCAAGGCGATTTTATGTGCCATTAATTCTCCTCATCTTATATAGCAAGGCCAACTGATGCAGATTTACATTTTCAGCTAAAGAATTGAGATGTTTAAAAATTATATAATATTCTGTTTTCTTTGACAACTATAATTTTGTCCAGGAGGTGATTATTAGAATAACTACTTAATTACTATTTTTGTTGTGGGCTACTATTTATTCTCATAAAAAGTGTTATTTCTGGTGCTCTTTATGGAATACCAGTCAGTGAGGGTTATCCTAAGTCAGGAAAAAAAGTGTGCATGTTTAATGTGAAATATATTTATTCTAACCACTTTCCCTTTGTGGCCCAAACCTCTATGTAGCATGGTTTCTCTTTCTTATTCTATGTTGACAGCAGTAAAAATAACAAAATAGATTCTTCTTTGTATATCTTGCAGTTTTTTCCCAAAACTTATAGGATACTTTGCCTCTACTGTGTAGGAAAGATGAAAACACACAATAGATGTACCACAGCCTCCAAAATTGCTACTGCCATTAATCAACTGAGTGCAGGGCAAGAATTATGAAGTTTCACAGTTTTCTCTCTTCTTTCTTGACTTTTGAATAACTGGTAGAATTTTATTTTATATTTCATGTTGGAGGAGAAAGAAACACAGAAATATAACTTCCTGATGTGGGTTCTGACTGCAGCAATACCCTTGAAGTTAAATAAGAGCATGTGTGGTAGAAAAAGGATTGTCCTTCCCCTAAAGCTCTGACTTGCTTGTCACTGTCTCAGCAGTGACTTGCAATTGCAAATCATTGTCTGAATAATAAAGCAGTATTTTTGTCGCCTGTGATGTTGAGAAGTGAATGCTAAATATGTAGCCACTGAGCTTTTCATTTGCTTACTGTGACAAAAACCAGTGACCCAGGAAGCAGAAATGACTACTCATGTCTAACTCTAGCTGTAATACTCTGTGGATTTTTGTGGCACAAACTGTCATCAGGTGTAGCTTATTTAAATGAATGCGTGTGAATTTACCAAAGAGGTCAGATAAGTACAGTCATCGAGGGGAAATATGGCATATACTATACATGGAAGTGCTATCTTTAAGATGTTATTCTTTTCCGGTATATTTAAAAATATCCACAAGGAAATTGTCATTTTTAAATGACAGAAAATGTGTAATGTTTCCCTCTTTGTTAATGCAGAGTGAAATATCTGAATGTGTAACAAAATTGCTGTATCATCTGAAATTCTGTTATAAGCCCTGGGGATCCACCAGCGAACAAAGCAGGCAAACTTTCAACTCTTAATAAAGGGGTTCAGGTCACAGATAATTCACAAGAAAATATATCAATGATAAATTATCAGAAGAAAACACAGAAAAAATTGGGTGATGGGGAGAGCTGGCACCTTGAGGTTGGGTGACCAAGGAGGGTCTTTCTGAAAGGGACTTTTGAGTTGAGCCCTGGATAACAAGAAGCCAGACATGAATTTTTAGGGAAGATGCATGTCAAGCAGAGGGAATGTCTAGGATGATAGCTTTGAGGCTAGTACAATTTCTAAGCGCAGCAAGGAAAGTGTGACAAAGCAGAGAGAGCGAGAAGGAGCCTAGAGATGAAGCCAATGAAGCAGGCAGGGGCCAGGTCATGGAAGGTCTTGTAGGGTTTGGTGAGTGGTTTGGAATCTACTCTAAGTGACATGAGAAGCCATTGGAGAGACTTACAAGATGTGAATTGTGTTCTTAAAAAGCACTTTGCTCTTTGTGTGCAGGATGGATTGAGCGAGAGGAAAGAGTGGGAGCAGTAGGAGGAAGCCACAGTGGCACCCAGAGGAGGAACAATGGGTTAGCCTAGTGTGATAGCCAGAGTACTTTTCACAGGACTCTCCAGATGACCCTTGCTCTAAAATGTCTCCTAGCTCTGCAGAACAAAATCCTTTCCGTCTAAATACTTCCTGTTTTAATGCAAAAGGGCAGGATGGTGTACTTCCTTCACAGCTGTTTCCCAGCCCGGGCGTTGGGACTGTTGGTATTCTTTTGTCCACAAGTAGATTAGTTTGAAACATCCAGGTGGTTTTGATCCAATCATATATGCTTAGAATGTTATTCTTAAGCTCCCATAATAACTCTACAGACATGAAGATTGACTTAAACTGACTAAAGAAATTTTAACTGCCAGGAGATTAAGACTGTTTAAATTCATAATCTGCAGTGATTTGGGATTGAGCTATGATTTGCAGGATATGATTTACTGACCAATAATAAAGACTTCGCCTACCTGGGAATTTTACCTAGAAGTGTTTCCTTTTATAAGATTCTTGGGTACTGAAACATCATTTTTAAAAAGCTGTACTTTGGGAAAACAATTTGGGGGATCTTATCAGGCAATAGGGACAAGGGCTAGCTTCATAAGTGTGCAGCCTGTGTAGCCTCACAGAGCCTGTGCTCAGAAAGGTTCCAAACTTGGTTTAATGGTTCACTGTCTTGAATTTTTAAACATTTTTTTAACAAGGGGCCTCACATTTCTGTTTTGCACTGGGCGTCACAAATTATGTAGCTAGTCCTGAATTCAGGGCTCAGAACCCCCTGGAAAATCTGTCCTTCTGCTTTAAGACATGGAGAGATAGAGACAGGAGAGGAGCATATTTGAATAAAGGGATTCTCGGAAAAGCAAATTCATCATCTGTAGAATTTGAGATTATCTAGTCCAGTGGTTCTCAATTGCCTGTGTAAGTCCACGTCCACCTGATGTTTACCTATCCATGGCAAAATAACACAAATGAGGATGCCCTTAGTTTTTCAGAAAGCTAAATTTATTCCATTCAAATGTCTGTTGCTCTTTATTTTGAGAGCAGATTCACCTTGTCATTTTTGTTCTAACGTATCTTTTGATTTGTAACATACTGATTATAGGTAGCAGCTTTTTCTTTGTTTTTAAAGTACCTTCTATAAAATAAAAGTTGACTACCTCATTTCAGCCCCAATGCTTCTTAGCCAAAAAAAAAGAAAAAGAAAAAGAAAAGAAAAGAAAACAGGCCGGATGAGGTGGCTCACGCCTGTAATCTTAGTACTTTGGTAGGGTAAGGCAGGGGGATCACTTGAGCCCAGGAGTTTGGGGTTGCAGTGAGCTGTGATGATGCCACTCTACTCTAGCCTGGGTAACAGAGCAAGACCCTGTCTCAAAAAAATATAAAAAAATAAAAAATTCCTCCATCCCATTTTTGGCGGGATGGTTCTACTTTACTTTTACCTCTTTTTTTCCCCCTAATTGCAACCTCACTTTTCTTGTATTCTAATTATTCCCAATAACAATGGCTTACAAGTCACAAATACCTAAACCTAATTTCTTACAGTTGAGTAAAAGGTAATCAGAAATAAATCTACATAAATATTAAAACTTCTTCCTGTAAGAAAAATTTAAAGTTGGGGAGAGATAACCCTCCTGTAATCATACTACTCATCATTTTGTATAGTTTATTTCATAAATCCATCCCATCTTATGCCCCAAAGAATAGTAAGGATTTTCTTTTCATCTTTGTGTCCCCAGCATTTAAGCATAGGGCACTAACTTGATAAACCTTCAATGAGTATATAGAAACTAAATGAAAAAGAAAAAACAATAAATAAAAGATTTTTAACTAGGAATGACCCTGAAATGGAGGAGGGTCTCCCTTCTATCATCACCTTCTCTGGAAGTTCTAACCCTTCCTTAGCCAGAGAACAATGACAAGGTTAAGAAAGGTTAATAAAGGTGCACGACATCTATGACAGAAAGTTTAAGTTAGACATTTTGTCTCTGCTTCAGCTGAAACTAAGAAGGCACCTATTAGTCCCTGCATTTCAAAATGAAGCATGAGCCCATCAAATCAATACCAGCCTTGTAAAGCTGGTAGTCAGAAACTGAGTTCATGACCCTTAGCCAAGCACCCACCTGCAGCCAACATAACAGTAGTGGAGATTAGAGGAGGATTTTCAGAGAGAGCTGCTGGTGTTCCGGAAATCCTCTCCCATCCCAGCCCTCAGAGGGAAGGGGTGAGGAATGATCTTACTTCACTTAAAACAGGGAAGAGGCTTCACGGGAACAACCCAGAGAGCATGAGGAAAACAGTGGATTAGACCTTCAGTCAACCTGACAAATAAAAAAGAGCAGAGGAGCTACAAAGAGCTGCTTGCCTGGTTGATGTGCCGAAACTCACAGGGCAAAGAGTGCTTGTTTCCTTTTGGCAAGATGTGGCCATGCAAGAAAGAACAGGTCTAAGAGAGTCTTAGATCTTGTCCATGAGGGCTGCCTGGGGGAAAGAGGTAACCCCAACAAAAAGAACATCGAGATGTCCTGCCAGATCGTTGGGGGCTGGCAGAGGGGCTGTGAGTGACCAGTGGGAAGAGTTACATTCACTCAGAGAGGAAACTGTAGAAAAGATATCTCCAGTAAGAAGGAGATGACAAAGAACTCATAAAACATCCTACCCAACAAGAGAGTCAGCTTTAACACACCTAAAAAATGCAGAAAGCTAATGCCAACAAATTAAGATCCCTGGAGTCTAGTACCTTGAACATAGAAGGGACTCAGTAGATATTTGGTGAATGCAAAGACCTGTAACCTTGTTAGGTTAATATTGCAGGAATGATTCTCAGCATTGTGCAAATGAGAAAATTATGAGGTTCAGGTTAAGTATCTTACTTCCAAATTTAGTTCTTAGTCCAGATCACTGGTTTGTTCATTTTAGCACAATCACAGTGAAGAGGAGCCTAGAACAGCACCATTGAAACTGTAGTGCCACTATCAAGTTTGTAATATAATGCAACTAAGTGTTCATGAGATGGCGTCAAGGCAGTCCTTCCTGTGGTGTTTGTGTGTTTCAGGTTTGTCAGTTTATCTCTAGGTAAAGTCAAGCCTTTAGTGGTGGTTACTATGTGCCTGGAAGGATCCAGGGCTCTGGATGTTCAAATATGAATAAGACAATCCCTGACCTCAAGTAGCTTATAGTGTATGAATTAAGGACAATGATTTGTCATTTACTTAACATATAGCATGAGCTTAAGAATATCAGTTCCTTTATGGTCAGTATAACATTAACAGTTGAGCTAGGGTTCCCTATTTATTTAAAAGTCCTCCAATCTGCAGTTAAATATAAATTGTACGTTTCACCACCATTATATTTCTTATTCTTTAATGATGATTGACTCATTATACTGTTTTAAATAAAGAATTATATAGGAATTTCTATCAGTCTTTCATGCAATTAGAAATTAATATATATATGGATATAAATATTTTTCCACTGCCCTTTTATCCCCCTGGCTTTGTTAATGTGTAATATATTGCTTCTCTGCATTCAATCTCCACTTGATTTTTCTCCTAATGTAATTTACCACCTTTATAGCCTGGAAAATGCATGCAAGAAATCCTCATTAGCACAATGCCCATAAATCAACACATGTTTAAAAGGTTCTTCTATCCCAAGCCTATTTCTTAGATCATGTATTCAACCATGATTTTAAGATTTCAAAATTGGTCCACATCATAGATCAGGAGATAGCTCTATTTATACATAGCTGTTATGAATATTATGGTTTTCTAACCAAAGAAATATAACAGTAATTTCTTGAGATAGATTTGGAACATTATGACCAAGCCAAACTAAGAATGAAAGAAGATGGAGAAAGTAATTGTGACCGCATGCCCTGTAAGCCTACTGTATGAAGTCAGGTGTGGGGAGGATGGGGAGGGGTAATTGATTCAGTGATTGAGTCATTCATATGCATATTTTTGGCATGCAGATAATGTTCAAGGCACTGTGTTCGATGAATAAAAGAAGTGTGCTTCCAGCCCCATCAGAGAGTATAGTGAAATGAGAGAGACAGAACAAAGTGAACATGAACAAATCTATCGTTAGACTTTATGATAAATACTGTGAGAAGCACATGAGCAGAGTGCACAGCTAAAGAATAACTCGGGGTGGAGTGGGGATAGGGCAGGGAGATGAGAGATAACCAACTTAGACTTGCAGGGGGTCGTCTCTCTGAGGAGACTTAGCAATAAATGAGAAGCAATCAGCAACTCAAAGTGCATTCTGGGCAGAGGGAATAACATGTGCAAAGGCCCTCAGGAGAGAAAGAGCTTGACATGTTTGGGAACCTTGAAGGATGATAAGGTGAGGAGGATGTGGGCAAGAAGAATGGCCCAAGACTGAGACATTGGGGCCAAATAGATCATTGAAAGAAGTTTAGAAATTCATTTGACCACAGCGAAAGCCACTTAGTTCTTTGAAGTAGAAGGACCTCTTATTTGCTTTAAGCTTGAAAATGCTTGTTACGGCTGCTGTAAGAAGAGTAGGTAGTAGGAGACAAAAGTCTAACTGGGGAGAGCAATACGGAGGTTTTGTTAATAGTTCAGAGAAGTGATGACAAGGAAACAGAGAGACTTAAGATATAATTGGGAGGCATAATAGAGAGGACATATTGATGAATTCAAGTGGAGAGTGTTACAAAGGAGGGGATCAGATATAACTTCCAGGTTTTCTTCTTGAGCAACTGTGTAGGTGATGGTGCCATTTACAGAGACACTGAAGACAGGAAGGAAAGTTAGGGCTGAGTTTAGGAATCGAGAATTTGTTTAGGGACATGTTAAGTTTAAGACATGCCACATGAAATGGATAATGCCAAGTAGCTAGTTGGATATTTAAGTTTGCAGTTCTGGAGAAAATTGGGGTTGGAGGAATAAATGAGGGAGTTTTCAGCATATAAATATTTAATTCCAAGGGAATAGATTAGAATATCTAGGGAGATAGTGAAAATAGAGCAGAGGGAGGCCCAGCTCGATTAGACCCCTGAATATTCCAAAATACTTAGAGATTGAATAGAAATTTAGGATATTTAGGAGTCAAATAGAAAAAGAGGACTCTTCGAGGAATAGTAAAAAAGGGAATATTAGAAGAATAAGTGTCAGGGAATCTAAGAAAGTAGAATGTTTCAAGATAGAAGAGGTGATAAAAAAATGTTGAGTACTTATATGTACCAGTGTGTATCCTGCCGAATACCTTGTATGGGTGACATTATATCATCTGTTTCATAGCCTATTGAGTAAATGCTATTATTAGATCCATTTTACAAATGAGGAAACTGTAGAGAGATTAAGTAATTTGACCAAGATCCCATAATAAAGAGCCAAGTGTCAGACCCAGGAATTCTAACTCCAGAGTCCATAGTCTTAAGCTCTGTGCTGTTCGCCTTCACAAATACATTACACCCTGCAATTAAAAGGTTGAGAAAAATGAAACCCAAAAAAGTACCTTTTGAAATTGACCACATGAAGTTACTGAAAACCTAAGTGAGTTGCTTTATGAAAGTGGTGAGATGCAGCTGTGAGCTGTGAAGGAAGGAATTGCAGAATGAGATGGTAGCCTTAGAGGAAAACAGGGTGGAAGGGAGGGCAGGTGTTAGCACTTGATTCACTGCTGGTGGGAACAGGGTCAGCAGGGAGAGAGAGAGGAACAACCGAGATGGGAGCAGATAACCTAGAAGGCCTTGAGAAGGGGGTGTAGAAGGAACCTTTTTTCCCTTCCTTGCATTCCTCCTCTTGTGCATTAAATAGAAATGTCCTTCCTTTCTGAAGGATTTTGGAGAAAGCATTGGCTTTTCTTTCATCCTCCTGCACCCATGCCTCAAAGGAAGAAGAGTGACTTTTCAGACTGTCAGATGGCCCAGCCTTCTCTGGCTTCTCTCTTTGGGACCACACTGCCCACAGCAAAGTCCATCTCATCTCCTGCTATCCTTGGGGCAGTCTCACCAGGACATTGCTTCTCCAAATTCCAGCTTGTCATAAGGTCCTTGCTCCTGTGTCTGTTTCTCATTTGGTTCAGGACTTAGAGAGGGAATAGGGTGGTGAGTACATTAAAACCCCAAGTATAGAGAGAAGATGCAATTGGATTCAGAGCATGTGGAGAGATTTGCTTTAACAAGAGGTCCATGTTCTCTTCTGCAATAGGAAAATGTTTTAAGTAATGGGAAAAGATAAATGCAGGTTTATAGAGTTGCTGTTGGGGAGAAAGCAGAATAATTTCTTTAATGTAATTTTCAAGATTGTATGTTATGTTTATCTGAAGAAAGCCTAAAATCTAACTTTGTTGTACTGAGAACACTAGCCTTCATGTATTAAACCACTATCATCCAAATAGAAGAAAATTATAACAGATACACTCAGTAATTCTTAAACTGGAGGAGAGGACATGGTGTGCCCTATTGAGGATAGCTAATCAGAATTTAAATAAGGCAGTTTTCAAAAATATCTCTTTCAATCAATAATGTAATCAATAATGCAATCTTATATAAAAAAACCACAAAATATCATTTTTATTTTAAAACATTTAGGATAACTTAAGGATGTTTTATATTCATCAATAAAATGATTTGAAGAGGTCAAGAAAAAAATGGATTAACTAGAGTGTTTTCTATTTAATTCCTGAATTAATATGTAACTGGAAAACATATTTTTCTACCTCTTCTTTTCCTGTTTCTCATGTGTTCTTTTGGGGAAATTAAGATGAGAGATTGTTGTACTACCTTGTCATTTTAACTATAAACCACTGGGCTTTGGCCCAGATTATTATTACCTGAAGAAGCTATCTTGATTAAGTTTGGAGTTGCTTTATGTTTTACATAAGCAAAACTACATTTTAATCAGCTAGTCCATATGCTTTATACAGATAGTTTGTAATAGGCCTTGTTAAAAATAGGTTCCTTTAATCAGCAAGGTTGGATGGAAGCCTAAAATCTTGAAATAGTCTTATTTATTCTGATTCCTCCTTCTTAAAACGAATAAACAGAATGCGACTGACGTGGCAATAGCATGTTACAAATCATTTCATCAAAGGTAATGAAATTAAATTTCAGCTCTGAATTATTGCAGAAGACTGTTTAACATTTACAAGAATTTGACTTCCAAATCCTTCAAGCCCTAATCTTTGGATTTACATAATGCGTTTCCACTTTCAGGCTTTTCCAGTTGAAAAGCTTTGAAGTTCCAAGGCAAAAACTGAAATAAATTGGAAATTTGTATAATTTTGAAAGCGAATGCTTACAATATAGGGGCATAATCGGAAAATACATGGAGGGAAAAACTCATAAAAATTTTACTACCATTAACTTAGTGTTTTGAAACTTTATAGTCAAAAGGGGATATGCAAAATTCTTAATGATTACTCCAAGAACATGTAGTAGATATTTCTCATCAGTAAAATTATTAATAAAATGTCTTATCATTAGGTTGTTGAAAGCAGTATATCCTGGACTTCAACCCAAGATCTTTGATTTGAGAGTCCTTGCTCTTTTTGCACTACCATAGCACCACTAAAAATATTTGCATGAGGATATCAATTTATCAAAGCTGCAGAATGTTTATTTAGAAATTACAAAACTAGACTTGGTAATTAAAGAAGTGAGATATTGTTCAGATTTATCATAGTGTTAATGAGACTGTTTCCTTTTTCTATCCAGGCCCCAATACACATTCCCATAATGGGATGGGGAGTAGGCTATGTTATGTGGGTGCATTAACTGAGTCATTATATCTGCTATTAATACCAAACTATCAAAAGTCTTACTCTTTTAGTTTATTTTCATGGGTTTCTATATGTAAACTTGCTTGCATTTTTGCATTATTTCTTGTGGGTTTTATTTCTCCATGATGAAACCATTCATCCATTCAACAATTTATTTACTAAGTGTATACTAAATGCCAAGCACTACACTAAGTCCTGCAAATAAAATGGAGAACAGAATAGAATTTCCATGAATGTAGTAATGGAGTTGATCTGGTGGTGAGGACTTCTAATAGAAAATGACTCTCTCATATACCTCTTTTCTCTAAGATGGTGCAAGAATTGGAATATAAATAAACCAGGTACCAAACTTAGAGGACTCAGATGTCCTTTTTATGAAAGGTCAGTAAGAAATGCTAACCTTTTATGTCAAGGTTTATTAAACACTGGAGAGGCAGAATTGGTTTAGAATTTAATTTCTAGTATTTATAACATAAAATTAGGTATAATAGGAATGAGTCCAGTTATGCTTCTAGATGAATCTTACTATTTATATAGGTCTTACCTTTCACAGAGTTGAATTCAATTGCCTTTAACGAGAGAATCTCTTGTTTTTGCCAGGATTTCTAGGAAACCATTCCCATATATCATTGCACTTGTGGCTTAATTCTTAACTTTATGTTCTCTGAATTTCCAAGATAGTAAAGCAGAAATTTCTTAAAATGAATACAGGGTTAGAAACATGTCTTGTCTAGTTTTGGTGTCCCATTTGCTGTTCCAACACCAACACCTTTGAATTCCCAAAGAATACTTCTGTTGAAGCATTTTGCTTTGGTTTAGAATTCTAAAAGGAAATTGTGTAATTACTGATTCCACATTAATTAGACTTTCTGTCTTAATCCTCCTGTTTGGGGGCACAAAGGATAGTATGGCCACTGCAATTATAGCATAAGCTGGAATTGGCATATTCTACACCTCAGGGAATTGTTTTCTTGTTTGAAAGTGTAAGTTTCCAATCTGTCATTTCTTCTGTGGTTGGACTTCTGAATGTGCTTGGTTTTTGCTGATTTTATGGTTTGTTTTTAGCTGCTGATTTTTCGTCAGACTGTATAGAAGGGGTAACAAAAACCCTTAATTTTGCAATGTGAAAATTTTTTAGGCATTTGCTCCCAAAAGCTCTTTTTGTGTGACTTGAGACTTTTGCAGCAGCCACAGGATCCAACTTGGAAAACCTGCATCCTCAGCAGCTTTACTACTTTAAATAATATCCTTGCATTAGCTCTTTCAGGAAGCAAGGAGACAACTTCTCTAGCAGTAATGAGATGTGCAAACCACAGATGGTCTTCTTGCTGGAAATTACTGGAAAGGACTACAAGTGTTGGGCCTTTAGGGCACAGCCCTTTACATGCACTTAGACACACAGAGAGACACACAATTGTGTAATTATACAACAAATGAGTGGGGGAAAGTGTGAATTGTATAGCTACTACTAGGACTATGGATTTCTGTGGAATTTTTCAAAGTGCTTTCCCGGAAATTAACATATTTTATGTTCACAATAGCTTTCTTAGTTAGAGCAGGCAGATAGCATGAATACAATTATCAGGTAAGAAGACCTACACAGTCCAGGTCCTTGCCCAAATTTACATGGCTGGTAAGTGTAAGAGCTGAAGTTTATCTCCGTCTCCTAATTCCAAAGTGCGGCCTTTAGTTCAAAATGCACTGGTTGGACTCCAGCTTCCCTAATTTCTAGCTCCATTACTTTCTCTAAACCTCAGTTAACCCCTCTTCAATTAGGAAATATGATACCTACATCATAGGTTTGTTGTAATCAATAAATCAAATAAAATATGTATAGCCTATGGCCTTGTATCTAACACATTATAAATACTCAATGACTCTTTGTGTTAGCTTGTTTTTGTATACAGCAAAAATTTATATAAAATTTATTATGGGCCAAATCTTCCTAAGTGCTTTTTCAAATATTAATTTAATCCTCGTGACAATTTTATGAAAGATATCATTAATATCTCCATTTTACAGATGAGAAAACTGAGGGAAGGAGAAGTTAAGAAAATTGCCCAAAGTTACACAGCTAGTAAATGCCATATTATGGATTCAACTCCAGATAATCCAGCCCCTATGTCCATAGTCTTAGCCACTATTCACTATTTTCAAGGTGAACACTTGAATATATGGAAATGTAGCTTTTACATACTAATTTTATAGCACCGAAAATTCCTCAGGCCTAGTGGATATTTCCCTTATACTATAGCAGATTTTCTCAACTGTTGCTACTACTGCCACCAATATCCCAGGACTATAGTAAGTGCATAGTAGAAGATTTTTGTTTCTAGATAGCTACAGAACTCAGGAACATATCCAATTAGTTACAATGCAGACATAATTTGAATTCTGCTTAATGGGAGAGGTAATTTCAATCAAGAACTCAATTAAATGAAGACAGTTTTTTTCTTAAGCATTTAATTCATATATGCATATAGTTTTGGCTTAAGGTAGAGTTGTATCATCCAGTATTTAGACGAGATTACAAAACTACCAAAAGATGCAGAGCATGATAGAAAAGGAAAGATGAAAAGCATTGCTTGGCTATGACAGGAAAGGATGGTGATAAAAGGGTGGAGATAGTTGGAAGATAAAAACCCCACAATGTGAGAGAAAAAGAGAAGACAAGACAAAAACAGTAAGTGATAAATAATAGTTTAAAGGGGTTAAATGTAAAGATTAGAGAAAAATTCTCCATAGTAAGAGCTATTGAAATAGAAAATTGACCTAGATCTTTGGAAGAGGCCCTCTATGGTTGGCAGTGTAAAGCCACATTCAGTCACTATTGGTCTGGGCCCTGAGCTTTGGAAAGTGCATTCATTCATTTAAGTCCAAAGATGCATTTATTGTACTCAAAAAGTGATTCAGGAAATGAGTGCGAGATATTTTGTGCTTCTAGTAAAGTAGAAACTATGCAATGGTAAACTTTAGCTAATTACTGAGAGTCATTCTGTTTAAATTGGTTGGTGTTGGATGTTTTCTAGCAATTCTATTTTTTTTTTCCCCTCTGGTTCCTATGACTTCAGATTTCATCATCAACTTATAGGGCTTTTCCTGCTTCTGGGAGAACTGGTTGAAATGGGCTTGAACCCTACTCTTACAGAGTAGAAAAGTCAAAAGCCCTCCTCATGTTTTCTTTCCAATTCTTGTCCTTACTTTCTCATGGTTCTCTGGTCTCTACCTCTGCTTCTGAGTTTGCTGTCTAAGGTCAACCCTATACAGATTTTTAAATATGTATATATGTGCTCAAGTGACCTGTGTGATGGGTTTAGTTATTTTTTGAAAGACTTGGGGACTTTCTCAAGAGAAATACCACATTACACACCACACAGGATATTCCCATTCATCTTGTTCTCTTGTTACCCTCTACTCCTTCCTTAAAACCCACACTTCAGAATGAGTGAAGCCTCCTACAAAATGTAGTGCCGTCCCTGCGAGCTCAATGTTTATCTGAAGTGGTGCAGCAGCAAAGGAGTCTGAGAAGCTGATACCATTTTTTCATCATCCCTGGGAATTCCAAAGAACAAAATTCTATCATCCCCTTACATACTCTTATAAAAAGATTGGATATATTGAGAGTTTCCTGGGTAGGCACTATGCTAGTCACTTTCACATAGCATGTTTATTTGATTCTCAGAACCTTTCTGGGTACATGTTACCCCTGTTTTATAGATGAGGAAACTGAGTTACAGAAAAGTGTTCAACATTATTATCATGCTGAAAGAAGGTATTGGAATACATGTGGAGAAGAGTAGGGTAAATCCTTTCTGCTCGAAAGCAGAGGAACAAGAGAAAGCAAGGATTATAAAACACCAGACAGTCGCTCATAAGAGTCATGCCTAGAGAGATGGTTCCTTTTACTCAGTTCCTATTCTCCATCCAAGATTTCAGGGCTCATTTTCCTTTGGAAATGCAAAGCACATTGAACAAAGATCCTTTCAGTGCCTATTAGGAGATTATTTTTGTCTCTATTTGTAGTTTCATTTATTATCAAAGGGTATTTTATCTCATGCACACCTACATATTCCATTATGCTATATTTACATTTGTTTAACACATTTAATTAAGCACATTGTTAAAAATTTAGAAAGACTTCCTCTTTCATGAAATTTGGAAATGGAAGGTAGCATTTAGCAGGTTTCCCTGTCAACCACAATAGTCATTTTTAGAATTGTTAGGGAGTAATTCAATTACCCACACAGTTCTGCTTTCTAAGAATGTGCAAATGGTGCAAATGGAAGTCTTGTATTAAGCAAGCCAGAAAACCTACTGGCAATGTTCTAGACTTCAGCAACAACAATAAAAACATGATACCCTTCAAGTCTTGGATGGGAAGAGTGTTTGGTGAGGAAGGGGAGAAAGAAGAAGGAAAATACCAAAGTGTCATTTTCTGCTTGCCTTTGGCCTTTGGAGCCCAGCTCTGTGTCCTTTGCTCACTCCAAGGAGGCTATAAAAAGGGCGTGGGACACTTACACATTTTGAAATGGTAGTAGAATTCCATCAATTATAGTATCTAGCACTTTATCAAATATAAGCCATCCTATAAACCAATATGATACTTTAATTCAGTGACTCTGATCACTGAATAAAACAGGCCAACATAAAATATAAATAGTTTCTGGTGAGAAAATAATCTGCTATGTGAAGTTAAATTTGTCACATTTACAAAATGTAAATAACTGTTCATATGATAATGATTGTTGCCGAGAGAGAACTATGAACCATGGCTTTCTCTAAAAATTCAAGACCTTTCCTCTAAATCCTCACTCCCCTGACCCCTACCCCCCAAACTTGCTTTATATTGAAATTCAAATTTAATTTTGTAATAAAGTTTACAGGATGAACTATAGAAAATTGACATTTTTGTTTGTCAAAAATGGTTGAATATTGATGATTTCATGGAGTTCAACATAATACTTTTAGTGCAGGTTAAGTCTTTGTGTACAAACACAACATGGCTTTGAAAGTCATACTGAGACAAATTTGTTGCCTCTGTGGCCTGCAATTTACTTCTTCTCTTTTCTTTTTAATTGACAAATACAAATTGTATGTATTTATACAACATGATGTTTTGAAATATATATACACTGTGGAATGGTTTAATCAAGCAAATTAATATGTACATTGTCTCATTATTTTTTACAGTATGAACACTTAAAATCTCTCAGCAATTTTCAAAATACAATACATTGTCATTTACTGTAGTTGCCATGCTGTAGAATAAATCTCTGGAACTTATTCCTCCTAACTAATATTTTATATCCTTTGGCCAACATCTCCACAATATTGTACCCCCCTAAGCTCCTGATAACCACCATTCTACTCCTGAGTTCAATGCGTTTAGATTCCATATATAAGTCAGAACATGTGGTATTTATCTTTCTCTGTCTTACTTATTTCACTTAACATAAGGTCCTTCAGGTTCATTCATGTTGTCATAAATGACAGAATTTCCTTTTTTGATAAAGGCTGAATAGTATTTAATTGTATATATATGCAACTTATTTATTAACCTGTTCTTATTAATTTTAATGCCTTCTTTTAGTTGCATATAGTAGTCTGTAACTTCTAGCTCCAGTCCATGAACGTCTAAGATAAGAATGGTGTTATTGGGAAGGCCAAGGCATTAAGAAAAAGTAGATAACCATGTACAAAGTAAGTCCATGTTTCCTCAAGCATGTGGTGCCCTAGGTGATTTTTTGGTGGCTACTTCTTTAGGGACAGTACACGCAGCTTTCTTAACTTTGAGGTACAGCCTTCAACCTAATTTCCACAAAGCAGCGCCAAGTGATTCTTTTATCACATGATGACGCCTTTGTTCAAACCCTCTCTTTGCCTCATTCTTTAATGACCTTGAAGCTCTGTATGATCTAGCCTTACTCCCCTGCCCCCAATACCATCTTGTTGACTTTGTCTCCAGTTCTTGCCTTTTCCCTTTCTCTGCTCCAGCCACAGTGGCCTCCCTGTTCCTCTAACACATAACAGGTTTTCAAATGCTGCTCTACTGGTTATCCGCACACCCGGCCCCTTCCTTCTCAAAAGTCTGATAGTCCAAGAGCCCTACTTGGCTCTTCCATATATAATAGTACACCTACACACCTCCATTTCCTATCCCTTTTACTCTGCTTGATTTTAATCCACAGCACGCTTTGCCCCCTGATTTGTTAGATATTGATTTACTTACCTATTACCTATCTTCTTCCACAAGAATGAATGCTCCATGACATTGTGTGTTGCCTGTTTTGGTCACTGTGTGTCCCTGATGCCAGAACAGTATGGAATGGACTGTAGCCATTTGAAGAATGAATGAACAGTCCATCAGCTCATGAAAAACAGGTCACTGGGTATGGGGAACAGTCATTGCCAGTGGGGAAAGGATCCTTCATTAGATTTCACTCTACTCTGCCAGTGTTTGGGAGTTTGAAAGGCCAAGAGTTTCATTCTATTTATTTTTATTGTCACCTTTTTGTGGCAAGTAGCCATTCAGTAACTATATGTAATCTTCATTGTAAATTAATACCATAGTTCCCCCCTTATCCATGGTTTTGCTTTCTGTGGTTTCAGTTATCCACAGTATAGTACAACAAGATATTTTGAGAAAGAGCAAAAGAGACTCCATTTACATAACTTTTATTACAGTGTAATTGTTCTATTTTATTATCACTGTTAATCTCTTACTGTGCCTAATTTATAAATGAAATTTTATCATATGCATGTATGTATATGAAAAAACATAGTATATATTATATAGAGTCCGGTACTATTCAAGGTTTCAGGTACCCATTGGGAGTCTTGGAACATGAACCTGCAGATGAAGGGGGACTACTGTAAGTTTAAAAGTCAGTCAATTTCTTATAGAAATGTTTTATTGAATGTTTAACATATATTCAGAAAAATGCAAAAATCTTAGGCAGTTAAATGTTCACAAAGTAAATACATCATGATACCCAGTACTCAGGAAACAAAACAATACCAGAATCCCAGAAACCCCTTCATGTTGCCATCATTGTAATAACTCCCCAACAGTTAGCCTACCATATTAATATCATAGATAGTATTGCTTGTATTTGGACTTAATATACATAGAATCATATAGCATATAGTCTTTTATGTCTTTTATGTCTGGTTTTTTTGCTCAAAATTATTTTTATGAAAACCATCCATGTTGTTGCAGGTAGTTGTAGTTCATTCACTTTTGTTATTGTATAAAATTGCATTTTACTGTTGATACACATTTGGGTTGTTTTAAATTTTTGCGTATTATAAATAGCTGCTATAAACATTCTTGAATGTGCCTTTTGGTGAACATATTAAAATGCATGCCATGAGCTTTGGTAGATATTGCCAGACATTTTTCTAAGGTGGTCTTACCAGTGCACTGTCCCACCAGCAGTGCAGGAGAATCTCAGTTGCTCCTCATCACCACACTATTATGTCAGGCAGGCGTGTTTTGAGCGTGCTGTGGTTTTAATTTGCATTTCTCATAACTAATGCTTTTGAGCACTTTTTAATATATTTGTTGCCAATTTGGATAAAACCAGTCTATTTTCATGAATATTAAGTAGATAATATAGGTAGTATGTGGATAAGGTAGAAATCACATAGGTGATAATTGACTAAAATTTAGCAAACATTGCTTTCTTTACTGACTTTTACTAATTGATAGATTGTATTCCTCTTACAAAGCTTTTGCTCTGGAAAGTTCAATTCAATAGAAGTTTATATGTGGGTTAATTATGAATAACCCTGTCTGCTGAATGGCATGAGACTACCAAGGCCCAGGTCACAAGAAGCTTCCCAGAGGTCACATTTAAGCTGTGTCTAGAAGCATGAACAGGGTCTGGCAATGAGGCAGAAAGTAGAAGCCAAGGCATTGGAAAAGTCTAAATAAAGTATGAAGGTGTAAAGATGTATGAAACTTTTAAGAAATCGCAAGTGTTCAGGTGTGGCTATCAGAAATAACAAAGAGAATTGCCACTCTGTTTTCCGTAGGGAATTAAGACTTGAAAAATGACACTGAACATTAGCTTCCAGAAGTGAGCTTAGGGTTTCATTTCCTCAGGGTTCCATAAAGTGGGTTTCATTACATTAGTTGTGTGGCTTGAAATGTTTGAATTTAACTTATACTGTTTACCAATGATTTTTACACCTAAGGAAACATTACTGAGCTGGGAAAATATTTCATGGCTAGCTTTTTGCTTTCCATGTTAGGCCTTATGTCAGCTCTCTAAAATGTAGAAATGAGCAACACATTTATTGTCATTGAGAATGTGTGGAGAAATAATGTGAACTCTGTAATTTTTACAGCTAAGATGCTGTTATGGATTAAGCAGAAAAGCACTGGCAGCCTCTAGTTAAAAAATCATTTTATTATCCTTTCTGGAGTTACAACGATTTATTTTTAACTAGTATTTTACTATAGTATTAAAAATATTCCTTTCAGAACTAAATGCAGCAGCCAAATGCATTATCTTTGTCTGGCACCACATTTTAGGTTGCTATTAGAAAAATAAAAGTCCTTTATCACCTTACATTTTAATATTTTTTAATGAAACCTTTCAAAATAATTAGGCTGAAGATTTTTTTTCAACTAGGTTCAAAAATATTTGTAGAATTTATCTCAAAATACTATAGGGAAGGTCAATAATTTCTGAATAGACCTGGTTCTATTTCAAGGCTAGCTATAACTCAGTTGCTTAAAAAAATTATGATGGAGATAAACATCTCCCTGGAGTCAGTATTCACAGCATGTGGTATTCTTTACCTGTAGGTTGAAGAAAAAGTCCCAGTCGGTGGATATTACTGCTCCAGGGTTCAACCCTTTGGCTGGTGCAGGAAAGCAAACGCCACAAGCCAGTAAGCCCCCCGCGCCCAAGACGCCCATCATTGAAGAAGAGCAGAACAACGCAGCCAACACCCAGAAGCATCCTTCCCGAAGGAGTGAACTGAAGAGGTTCTACACCATTGGTGAGCACCAAATGTTTTATGTACTTGAATAGATGAAGTCTACCTGAATGGCATTGTGAATTTGTGGATCTGCTTAGTTAAGTGGCTCCTTGTTATATAATATGTACATCTTCCTGATGGTTTATTTGTACATTTTCTTACACAGTCTGAACATAAAGATGGAAAAATACAGAAAACTTTCAGCAAAGTTAAGAGAGCGGGCTTGAGAACCTTTTATAGCCTAACCTAAGTTGGGGAGGAGAGAGTTAGATTTTTCAAGTTTTAAGCTATAGGCTACTTTTTTCATTTTAGCCATTCTTCAGTCAGCACCATTTTGGGGTTTTGGTTTTGTTCTTTTCATTTTGCCTTCAGGCTCCCAAGTCTCTGACCCTGTTCTGTCAGGTTGTTAAGGCAGTGGTTGATGTCAGCCTGTAACTAACAAAGCCACTAAGAAAGTAAAGTTATTACATTCTGAGAGAGGACAAATTACATTGTGGGTCTGTTTTGGCCTTGCACATTGCTTCACTTTGGAAAGACTGAATCATATCCAGACCCTTCCTATGAGAGAGTAGTAGGCTATGGCTAGGGTTTTGTAGGCATTAGGATTTTTCTCCCTAGATAGAATAATATCCTGTAATTTTGAACTTTAATATTAAATGAACATTGTTGGTAATTAATCTAAATGAATTGAATTACCAACTTTTGTGTACCAGCATTTGTCCAGCATGTTTTTGGCCTTGCTTTTCAATGAACAATAACAAATTTTAGTGTCTTAGGTTTATTTGAGACAAAAGTTCCTAAACATATCACATATAGGAGGAAATGATGAGTTGAGGAGATAAATCTACCTAGGAAAAGGATGGCTGCTTTGGCCTTGCCTATTGGAGAGATTTGCTCACATTCAAAAGCCTTAGTAGTAGAGACTGTGGCTTTATGGGTTAACCAAAGTTATGTCAAAGGGAACTTGTTTTCTTTGGCATTCACCACCTCCACCACTCCAAGATGGGACATTCGTTTTAAGATGATTGAAATCTTTTTCTTAGATATTTTAGTATCCATATCTGGAAATGATAATCAAGAGGCCAGATTTCTAGCTCTGATTCACACACCAATTTTCTGGGTGACTTTGTCAAGTCATATTCCAATGTCTTTGGGTGAAATTTCTTCCTTCAAGCTTGAAGAGATGCCACCATGAAGGTCTAGCCTTATTTCATAGTTTGGCTGTGAAAACCATGCTGCCTCTTTCCACCATCTTATGTCCTCTTCCTATATCCCCTCTCAGGCTTCTTCTTTCCAGATTAAGATGTTCAAGTCTTATTTTTCAGCAGGCAACAAACATGATGCCCTTGAGGATGTCCACAGTCAGATAATGAGAATTGATATAAGACAGTGTAGGCAGGTGCATATTTCCATTTTTTAAACTTATGATAGCACAGTTCTTAAAATCAATCAACTAGAGAAGCTCATAAAGTCCACATAACTGCCTCTTTGTTTATCATGTCCTCTCCTCCTTCCCCGCAACTTCTCTGACACCTCCTATTGCTTTTCTGATTTATTAACTGGCTAAGAAGACATAGCATTTTGCCTTCAGAGAATAAGGTGTATCCTAGAAACTCAATATTCCTTAAAAATAAGAAAATGAGGGGTAGATGCTGAGCAGCTTGGCCACAGTGAATAAAGAGCTAAGCCTAGAAAAGTCTAAGGGTGAGTTTGGAAAGCAGAAAGATGAACTATAAGTTATTTTAAGTAGTACCACCACTAGAGAATTTTTAATTATTGAATTTGTAACAATTTCATTCATAATCAATATCAATGGAATATCTATTGTGTTAAAAGAGACATATAAACTGTCAAGTTTACTATATCTAATTAACCTTTCTACTTATTTAGACCTAGAGACATCATTTTCAAGGCTGAAATATCAGTAACTCTGTAATCATCTATATTGAAAGTTAATTTATTTCAGTAAATGAATCTATTCCAGTATCCCTTAGTGAGAGTACTGGTAATAAACAACAACAATATTTTTTAAAATTTATTGGTAATTTCATGTACCAGGGACAAATTAAGCTCCTATGTTCTATCTCAATTCATCTTCACAACAGCTCTGACAAATAGGTGTTATACCATATTTTTGAGGTATAGAGCCATAGGGGTATGAGGAATAGAGCCAAAGAGAATGGAAATAAGGGGCCATGAGCCATAGACAGCAGACTCAGCAAATGAAATTCACCTTCCGTTTTGACCCATCTCAAGCCCCGTCACTCAAAGGATGCCATCCTCCTCTGCAGTGGTGAGCCTAAGGAGTTTCTATGGATAATACAGTGAAGTAACATTTTTACCACAATTCCTAGAAAATCTCACCGAGGAAACTGTGCCAACTAATCCGTCTACCAGCCAATATGCCCTTTCATTGAAAGATATCTTTCAATATCTCAATTTAGTTTATACTACTGGAAAAGCCTGGGAGCCCTCTTGTGGCCAAGCAAAGTACAACATTTAAATTTATCAATGAAGTTCAGTATTGTGTATAATATATTTAAATGCAAGCAATAATTCTAGAACTTAAAGAATTTTCAAATAAAGAAATAAAGAACTAGACAATTTGGGGCAGTCATTGAAATGTCTCTTAGTGGCTGCAGTAGCTTTTCTAGAATTTTTTTTCCTTAGAAGTACGGTCATCCTTTAGTATTCACTGGGTGGGGATAGGGGGGCCCATGCGTGGGGGATTGGTTCCAGGATCCCCGTGGATACCTGCTCACCTATTTGCAACGCCCAATTCCCTAATATAAAATGGCGTAGTATTTGCATATAACGTACGCGCATCCTCCTGTATACTTTAAATCATCTCTGGATTACTTACTTATAATATCTAATACAATGTAAAGGATATATCAATAGTCGTTATACTGTATTTTTTAGTTGGTATTATGTTTTATTGCTTTTTTAATTGTTTTTATTCTGGAATATCTTTGGTCTGTGGTTGATTGAGTCTGCAGTTGTGGAACCCGCGGATATGGAGGGCTGACTGCATAATAAAATCTAATTGATTGGGAATAAGTAGGGGAAAAGCTAGTCAGTATAGATGTGAAATATATGAATCTTCAGATAAATTAAAAGGAAAGTAATAATCAAATCAGGACTGTGGCTCAGGAAAGAGTTTTTTCTGCCCTACTTCTATCACTAATTGTGTAATCTTGCACAAGTTTTTTACCATCACTTGACCTTAATTTTCTTGCCCATACAGTGAAAGAATTACACCAAATCAGTGTCTTTCTGAGATTTTTTTTCCTTCTTACTCTCTTTTTATTATCAAAACTGACTATATAAAGTACTGTATAAGCTTTCTATTGCTGTGAAAAAAAAAATCACTGCAAACTCAGCAGTTTAAAATAACACCCATTTATTAGCTCAGGTCTGTAGGTCAGAAGTTCACACTGTGTGGCTGGGTTCTCTGCTCAGGGGGTTACAAGGACAAAATCAAAGTGCTAGCTGGGCAGAATTCTCATCTGGAGTTTTGACCAGGGGAAGATATGCTTCCAAGCTTGTTCTTATTGTTGGCGGGATTCAGTTCTTGGAGTTGTAGGCCCGAGCTAGCCATTTCCTTGCTGGTTGCCAGCTAGGGACCACGCTCCGCTCCTGGAGGCTGCCAGTTTTCCTCACCACGTGGCACCCTCCGTCTTCAAGCCAGGAACTTCACGTTGAAGCTTTCTCATTTGGATCTCAAACTTCCTCGCCGGCAGCCAACCAAGAGCATTCTCTACTCACTTAATTGAGTCAGGCCAACCCAGATAATTTTCCTGTCTTAAGGTCCACACAACCTCATCACAGGAATAAAGTCCATCATGTTCCTAGTCCCTGGAATTATGCAGGTGTGTACACCAGAGAGGGGTGGGGCATCGTGGGACCATCTCAGAATTCTGCCTAATGCATTTTAGACCACCACCTGGTATATACACTGTCACACACCAACATAGCTCAAGCAAAATTCCCTGAAAAAATTTCCCTTACCATCTATTCTGATCATTCGTATTCTGTTTCATTTTTTAAATACAATCATCTCAACTCATCAAATTGATTCCATAGTCCATTAATGAGTTGTGACCAGCAGTTTGAAAATTCAATAAACTTAATATTTGAAGTCCTTCGGATACTTAAAATTCTATTATTCTTTTTAAAAAATAGAATTGTTAGTTAGAACTAGAATGGTAAAACATTAACTCAGTGGACTCGCACTAATGGGTTAATAGGTGAAATGGAGCAGAATTTTTCACTACTCCAGTCTTTGTTTGTGTTAGACAAAACTACCTGAGTTTGACATTGTATACAAGGAACATATATCCTTTAAAACCCCAGCCCCTACTTAAAGATAGAAGATGAAACCAAATAGTATACTTGTAATACTCAGTTTATTTAACTATCCTTAATTCAAAGAATTACATATCAGGACTTCTGGAAATTATTTAAATTAGGCATGGAGGTAGTGAAGAGAACTGGCACACAGGATCCAAAATTGTGCCGTCACTGCCTACAGGGGACCTATCCATATTTGTCCCTCACTTTAGGGATCTAGAGCTAGAGTTCGTACACCTCTATCTAGCCTCTGTGACTCTTAGTAAAAGGTGCTTGTGTCTTTCCATACTGAGGATTTTTGCTTGACTGTTAGGAAATAGGGGAAGCCTTGAATGAATGTCCCCACAACCAGTCATTTAGTAAAACCCCAGACACAGATGAAGATGCTCAGAATGGAAAGAAAGGGAAACGAAGAGTCTTGCTTTCAAGGCTGTCGCCGTATGGGTTGGGGAAGGGAGTGCCTGACTAAAATGAGCACATGGGGGTAAGTGAAATATAAGACAGAATGCCCTAAATGCCATAGGGGGATGGGGTGGGAGTGAACAAGGAGGTGGCAGAGGGCAGGGAAGACTCACTTAAAGTGCTGTGGAGTCTAAAAGGTGGAGAAATCATGTCAGATTGTAAAGACACTCAGAGGCTTCTTACTGGCTCCATAGAGCAAGTCACCCTCACCACCCTCCTCCCTTTTTGCTTAAGGGCACCCTGGATCTGCACATACTGGTACCTCTATCTTCTGCTGGCGTGTCTGTCTCCATACTGGGTCTCAGTCCTATGAGGAGGGAATGATGTCTTCAATATCATTAATCCCAGCACTTGGTACAGTCTGAGGCACATTGTTACGTGCTAAATAAATGTCAGGGGAGGGGAGGGGAGTTAAAAAGGGCTATGAATCTTGCCTTCTCCGTGGAAGAGCAGAGGGAGGAATCTACTAAGAATTCAGTTTAAGGAAGAACTTTCGAGGTTTATGGGCATTAGAGAAAGATTGGAATACCTGGTTTGGAGAACAATGAGTAAGATAATACAGCTTTACTTCTATAAAAAAAAAGGTTAGAGTTATCAAAGCCCTCTTTTATTATGTATGTTATGTAAATGCTCTCTGCAACCTCATGGAGAAGCCAGAAAAGCCTTCAACTGAGCTTTCTCAGGTTCCTCTCTCAGCAGGGCTTCTGAGCAGGTCCAATAAGAGGGCTAACTAGGGTTTGAATAATGCCTCTGGAACTTTCCTTCAGTTGAAATCTCTCACTGTCAGCTTCTCACCTTGTCATGGGAACTGAGAGTCTGCTTATCCCCTCCCTTTTTTTTTTAATTTCAGCATATTACAGGGGCATAAATGTTTAGGTTACATATATTGTTTTTGCCCCACCCGAGTCAGAGCTTCAAGCATGTACATCCCCCAGATGGTGCACACTGCACCCATTAGGTGTGTCCGTAATGGGTGACATCCCTTCCTCCCCATCCCCTCCTCCCCCCTCCCACCTGCCTGACACTGGATGAATGTTACTACTATATGTGCAGATAAGTGTTGATCAGTTAATACCAATTTGCTGGTGAGTACATGTGGTGCTTGTTTTTCCATTCTTGTGATACTTCACTTAGGAGAAGGGGTTCCAGCTCTATTCAGGATAATACAAAAAGTGCTAGAATGTGATTGTTTTTGTGGCTGAGTAGAACTCCATGGTATACATACACCACATTTTATTAATCAACTCATGTATTGATGAACACTTGGGTTGTTTCCACATCTTTGCAGTTGTGAATTGTGCTGCTATAAACAGTCAAATGTAGATGTCTTTTTTATACAATGTCTTGTTCTTTTGGGTAGATGCCCAGTAACAGGATTGCTAGATCAAATGGTAGTTCTACTTGTAGCTCTTTGAGGTATTTCCTTATTACTTTCCACAGAGGTTGTACTAGTTTGCTGTCCCACCAGCAGTGTATGAGTGTTCCTATCTCTCCGCATCCATGCCAACATTATTGTTTTGGGACTTTTTGATAAACGTCATTCTCACTGGAGATAAGTGATATCTCATTGTGGTTTTGATTTGCATTTCCCTGATGAGTAGAGATGTTGAGCATTTTTTCATATGTTTGTTGGCCATTTGTCTATCTTCTTTTGAAAAGTTTCTGTTCATGTCCTTTGCCCACTTTTTGATAGGGTTGTTTGATTTTTTTCTTGCTCATTTTCCTGAGTTCTGTGTAGATTCTAGTTATCAGCCCTTTATCAGATGTGAACATGTGAATATTTTCTCCCATTCTGTAGGCTGTGTGTTTGCTCTTGTGATAGATTCCTTGGCTGTGCAGAAGCTTTTTAATTTTAATCAGGTCCCATTTATTTATTTTTGTTGTTGCTGTGATTGCCTAAGAATGCTAGAAGAAAATGTTGGAAAGATTCTTACAGACATTGGCCTAGGCAAAGAATTTATGCTTATCACTTTTCATCTTCTGTTTGCTGTCATGGATCAGTCTGTATGGTGTACCCTATCTAAATTAATCTCACTGCAACACCTTCTTCCTTGTAAGACACCATCTATGATTAATCATTCCACGTTCTTTACCCAGCCATTTCCAGTAATTTATATTCAGATGAATGAATTCAATAAATATTTATTGAATGCCTACTATGTTCCAGGCCGTGGTGTTCAAAGTGCTGCAAATATAGAAGTAAACGAGACTAAGCCTGGCCCTCAGGTGCTTATATTCTAATAGGAAAGACAGGCAATAAATATAAGATCAAATATTTAACATATTTTCAAGGAATGATAAGGTTTTTAAAGAAAAATAAAACAAGTAAAGTTGGGGAGGTGATAGGTTATTCATGGAAAATATGTTTACATCTTATACCATTTTTATAAACATTCTAGCTGATGCATTATCTCAGTTCTAAGTGAGAAATCAATTGGCTGGTTTCAACTACAAGACATTAGATGCATTAATAATAGAATTTTCAATGAGTTGTTTTTCGCCTTCCTTGCAGTAGGATTAGCTTATGAAAAGACTAATGGAAGAGATATTTGCAGCACGAAGCAGAAAATGTTTGAAGGGAAATTTAATGAACCTCACGCTTTCCCACATTGTTTTCAAGAGGACTATCCAGATGTTCTTCATTTCTACCAAGAAAGGATAAGGAAAGTGTGTGGGTCTGAGGTCAGGAGTATAAGTACCTGCCTTAGGTGCTATTCCTGATACAACAAAAATATTAAATATTTTTTTTCCTCAGTAAAAGGATGAAAATTGGTCTCAGTTGTCTCTTACTCCATTTCAGTATCTTTGCCCTCTTTTTTCACACAAATGACTAGGCCAACATGTTTCGTTTCTTTTTTAATCATTAAGTGTTTTTGTACAAAAGTGGTGGGGTTTTTTTCACTTTAAAACACCAGGGTGTGGGGGAGGGATGCAAGAGATAACAAAAAAGATGCTTTTATAACATTATTTTCCCTATTTAGAAAGAAAAAAATCATTCCAATAGTATTGAAAAGTCCAAAAGTGAAATAATTTCATTTTCTTTTCTAAAGGCTATATAAAAAAAAAAAAAAGGATAAGAAAGGATTAAGCTCTAATACAGAATACTGAATTAAATATCAGGGAGAATTTTACAAATTTTAGTATATGTTACAGGGAAGTTTATTTTTTAAAAGTGAAGCTGTTGTCTCCTTAGAGTGGTTTAGGTGTCAACTTGCCTAGAGAAAAAGATATTAAGATCAGCTCTCAAAGATCCTACATGATTTTGACCAAGGCGGTGAAAGCTGACATGTAGTCATTTAATGGTTGTCTATAGAACTCCTTCTTTTGCTCATGTAGGCAGAGTGAATCAATGGTGAGGAACTTGGCCTTGGGAGTTTGATATCCAAGTTGGACGTCCTCATCCCCTTTGCTAGTTATATAACCACAAACGAAGTCATTACAGTCTCAAATCTCAGTGTCTTCACTTATAAAAGGAAGTAAAATGGGTGCTTACTGGAAAGGCTGTTGTGAGGTATAAGTGAGGTAATCTCTGTAAAGTGCTTATAATAATACCTAGAACTTGGAAGTTCTCAGTAACTATTAGTGAGCTTGTTGTAGTTGTGTATTAAGGGTGCAGCATGAATGAGGCACCACAGTACCTGCCCTCATGGAGCTTATGTGAGGCAAGCCTCCTGTCTTGATCCTTGTGGATCTGATCAGCTTATTCCCTGTTTAAACCCCTGCAGTGTCTCCTGACTCCCCACAAAATCAGGTTGTTGTTATACTTACTCTATAGACCTTTCATACCCTGGCCTACCTACTTACCTGCTTTATCATAGACCCCAGCTCTACACTGCAGCCAGACTCCCAGTGATTTCCCAAAGGTGTCATTCTGCATGATGCATCACATATGTTTCCTTCTGCCTGGAATGATGTTATCCCACCTCTTTTAAGCTTCCGAACAACTACCTGTTTGTCAGGATTCAACCCAAACTTCCCTTATACCTGGTCCCAACTTCTCCAAATCTGATCACCATGAATAGATTTCAAAGCATTTTAATATACAAATTGACAGTCCTTTAGGTGACTAACAAATACTCTTTGAATGCAATATATGCTTATAACATTTCTATAGGGTAAGTAGAACATATGTTATGACCGCCATATAGCATTCTATGGAATTAAGTCTCTGGGAGTTGAATGACTTATTCATGATCATACTGCAAATAGGGCAAAGCCAAGAGAAGAATCTAGGTAGACTGACCCATAGTAAAGAGCTCATCCTCTACATATGTTTTCAGGTCAAGACCTCTTCTCAAAAACAGAAATGAAATTAGGTCATTGACAGAGATCTCACTCAGAGGGCTCAGAGGTCCCCCAAGGGCTAGTCTCTACCACTGATGGTCAAACAGATCCATTAAAAAAGGAACACTAGTTTTTCTTTTCATTTTTTTTATTTATTCAGGATATTATGGGGGTACAAACATTTTGGTTACATGTAATGCTGTTTGGCCCACCCAAGCCAGGGCTACAAACGTGTCCCTCCCCTATACGGTGCATTCCACTTGCATTAGTTGTGGGTGTATCCCCCTAACTCCCCTACCTGACCGGCACCCAGTGAGTATTACTACCATGTGAACACCTCAGTGTTGGTCAGTTAGTAACAATTTGATGGCAAGTACATGAGGTGGATGTTTTTCCATCCTTGTGATATCTCACTTCAAAGGATGGGCTCAATCTCTAGCCAGGATAATATAAGAGGTGCTAGATCACCATTGTTTTTTGTAGTTGAGTAGTATTCCATGGTATACATATACCACATTTTATTAATCCACCCAATGTATTGATGGGCACTTGGGTTGTTTCCACATCCTTGCAACTGTGAATTATGCTGCTGTGAACATTCAAGTGCAGATGTCTTTATTATAGAATATCTTTTGTTCATTTGGGTAGATGCCTAGTAGTAGGATTGCTATATCAAATGGTATTTCTATTTTTAGCTCTTTGAGGTATCTCCAAATTATTTTCCAGAGGGGTTAAGGAACACTAGTTTTTCTTTAAACTACACTTACGCAGTTGAAGTAACTGTCCTTTCCTTTTGTTCTTTTTCCTCCCTTACCCCCCTCCTTCCTTTCTCCCTTTTTTTCTCTTTTCTTTTTCCCTCCTTCCTCCCTCTATTCCTTCTTTTCTTTCATCTTTCCTTCCCTCCTCCCTTGTGTTAAAATGGCCTTTTTTGTGTTAAAATGGTCTTTTTTGAAATGATGGCTTAGTATACGATATTGGTTTCATTTTCTTTTGTAAAGACTGTTCTTTTTAAATTCTTTGACTTGTCAAAATATTCAGTTGGGAAATGGCCCCAGAAATATTCTTTTGGAACTTTACTGGTCTGTGAAATTGTGAAATCTAAAGTCCAATGATCTTGCCTTTGCCCTGCCTTCGGGATAGAACGGCTTCAACACTCCAAACTTAATGAAGCACAGTTAAATACAAATTTGTGTCTTACTAACCCGAGGCTGCTTACATATTGAAAAGAGAGCCTACAGAATTAGGGGTTCCCTGGGAGTTCTTCTCAGTAGTTGGAAAAATTAAAACAGTAATAACTAGTTTGGAAACTCTAAAAAAAGAGAAAGGCAAGACACATATTTAACTGCTTTTTAATTGCAGTACCCCAGACACTTTAAAATATCATCACATAACTTGTATGCCTCTCATTTTGAAGCTAGACTTTTAAATTATGAGAATAAAAAAGATGAACTCTAAAGTAAAAATACTGTAACAGGAGGTTAAAAAATAAAAGGAAAAAAAATCTTGCTAGAGGTGACACATTCTGTAGCATAAAACTAGGTCACCACCGAACTGGAACCTTCTCTCCAAGCTAGAAGATTCTTCATGCAAAAGCAGGAAGTCTCTGTGATTTAATCAGAAGAACCACCTTGGCATGCAGGTCACTGTCTACAAGCACCAGGAACTAAAATGGATAACTGCTCTGAGAGCTCCAATTAAATTACATTCTTGAGAAAAATGACTTTGCTTTGAATTGAAATTTGTTCTGACAGTTTGATGACTTTTTATATTTTCTGGGTCACAAGAATGTTTAGGGAAAATTATTTCATTGCTGAGGTTCCTTGTTATACACGGAAGCTAAGATTCTCTAAATGGACCTAGGCATTTCACAAATTGTGAGGACTAGTATACATATAAGTGCCCAATGTGCAATTTTTATTAAGACAGTGGAATTTGAAGATATCAAGGATCCGGGTTCAATTTTTTGTTCATTTGTGGGCTCATTGGTCCTTGAAATTCAATGTATGTTTATGAAAGTTTATGAAAGTCTACATCTCTGTGTGTATATGTGTTGAGTGGCTATTTGATTGGGTTTCTATATTATACCATTACTTATTTATTCCATTTAAAATCTACTTTAAAACATGAGATCAGGAAAAACCCACAGGCAGAAACTCCTTTTTAACTCCAGAATAAATATGAAATCTTTATTTCTTTCAAGGGAAATTAGACTTAAAAAAAAACCTAATCATTTATGTAATTTTAACTAAACTTTACCAAGCAACAGGGGGTATACTCAGAAGGAAGAAAAATATGTTTGCCTGATATCCCTATAGATTGGTAGTGCATATACTTTTATAGATAAGCTTGCCAACTTTAATTTTATAGAGTTAGCACCAGATTTGCTTTATTCTTTTTTGCCCTAATTCTGTGATTGTTCTCTGTCAGAAGTAATCAATCCAGGATCAAGAAACATAGCTTGCTCATGGCTATGATAAATGGATTAAGAAATGTCAATAACCCTGAGGTTTCCCTGAGCAAATTGTGTTGGTATGGTGTTTAAGTTGCAGCATAATAGTCTTATAACTTATTAAAGACAAATTATACCTGTCAATTTATTTAATTATTTCTAAACTCCCCAATTAAACCTGTACTGGTTTAAATTGTGGAGTAATTAAAATAGACATTGTTCATGGTTAAGAAATAATCATGAACCTGTTTGAAATTTACTACATAAATACCTGTTAAAATAAGTCCTTTAGCACTGTCAGTGAACAAAACTTGCCCTTTTCACCCACCATCACTTGTAGAAACATTCCATTTCACTAAACCATGCCTAGGGGAAGAAAACAACAGGTTGTTAAGAAAGATCTACTTTATTTTAAACATTTAAAGGTAGAATTAATGGTACTTTGAGAAGTGAAATAATATGTCTAAATTTCTTCAATATTTCCATTTGTTTAAGAGTAGGAATTTAAATAACTTCTAGAATTTTCCACATATTCAGAAATAAAACTATTGATATATCCTGATTTTTAAAAATAATATATTTTCTTAGTTTAGGTGTTAGTATTTTTTGTTTTTTTTTTAAGAGATGGGGTCTTGCTATGTTGCCCAGGCTGGCCTCAAACTCCTAGGCTTGCCCTCTTGTCTCAACCTCCCAAGTAGCTGGGATTATAAACATGTGCCACTGTACCCCAGTCAAGATACTTTTTTACATGTAAAAATATTGCAGGATTTTTGCTCCTGAATGAAATTTTGACCATGTTACCATTATGACCAAAAGAGTATTACTTACAAGAATGGAAAAAATAGTTACAAACCAGACACGATTGTGGGGAAAGCTTCTATTGCTGTTTCTACCAAGGTTTTGAAACTACTTTTACTGCAGTTGAAACTTTGGAGAACCCAAGTAAAGATTATAAATGTTGTAATGACCATTTGTAATAAATTCCCTATATGAGTGTGTACATCTACACTTTGTATTAGTACAATATGAAAAAAAAATCTATGTGGATTTATAATGGAAAAATGATTTCAGGACACAGAAAATATTAGGTTCAGCAAATTATCTTAGCACACAGCTTTTTATTAATAGTAGGAAAAAATACCCACCAAAAGAAATTAATAAGCCAGTTTTAAAGTAATATTATTTATTAGCTAACTTATGTTATAATATATATTTGAAAATAAGTGAAATTTCTTCAAACCATTATAAAAACAAGTATTTAGTTATTTACATTGGTATTTCCTAGAGGAGAAAGCTCAAAATTTCTTTGAAATTATGGCCAAAAACCTTAGCATTTCATTTCCCTCATTCTATTTGGTCATTCATTTGGAAAGCCTCTTTCATAAATTTGAATCTTCAGCCTTCCAGTATATTCTATCTTATGAAAAGAACTAATATGCATTGGATAAAAAGAACCCTTTTTATTAATATAATCTAATCTCTTTTTATAAATGTAATATTATATTTATAATATAAACCCTCTTGATATGAAAAACATTACACATTAAGTATATGTGGATAGCCCATCAATATAGAATTCAGTAAAACTGTTATTAATAACAGTATCTGCCTGCCTGCTGCATTTAAATATTTTCTATTTGCTAGGATTCGTACTCAAAGATCCTTGAAGGTTATTTTGTTGCTTAAATTTTAATACATATTAGAAAGGGTATTGATATCCTCTCATCGTTCTCTGAGCTATAGGAGGCAAAAATTATCCTTCATAATCTATTGTAAGTAAAATACCATACGGGCCCACAGAGAGTTGAACTTTGTGACTCTGGTTTATTGAATGTGTTACAGACCAGTTTGATAGACTTTCCTTTACAATTAAGTAGTTTCAGTTTTGAGGTCTTTTTTGAGTACTATTTGAGTCAAGATGTGGCAAAAGCAACACAATAATATTTACTCTAAGTAAAGAAATAGGGTATCTGGTATGATATTTGGGGCTTAAGTTACAGCTCTTTTGTGATATGAGACTCTTGTAAATAAACATAGGGTGACTGGGTTGGGGTGGGAACAGCCAAAAGATGCATTTAAATAGGCAAAAGAAGAATGTAAGAATGATTCCCTCTCTCCAGGCTCTCATATTTATTATTCACCCTCACCCCTGAAAAGCCTATCTAAACCTCAATTCAATGGATAATTTTAAGAATACTTATTCATTTAAAAATGATTAAATGCATATCATTATCAACTACCAATAGTTGGAGATGAGGCTTGAGAGAGAGGAGAGGGGATTCTTGAAAATTGGGCTTAATCTTTGCACCTTAGGAACTTTTGAAGGGTTTTGTCTTAGGGAGTGTCTTGATAAGACTGCTTTATGGAGAGATGTTTCTAGAATAATATGGAGAATGAGCGGGGATAAATGTGCCTACAGACAGAAGGATCTTTTCACCATATAGTGTAAGGGCTAAAAGTATGTTGGGTTATTTAAGAGCTTTGGCTCTGGAATTACATAGAACTGGGTTTCGATCCCAGTCAGCCCTTCTGGGTAGCTCTGTGAGCTTCGACAAGTCACTTAACCTCTTTGGACTTCTGATTTTTATTAGAAAAGTGAGGCTATTACCCAGTATCACTCAGGTTTGTATGAGATAATGTGTAAAAATTGCTTAAAATATCCTAGAACACAGTAAGTATGTAGTAAATGTTAATTAAAAAGCAAATTATCAACACACTATTAAGGAAGAATGACAAAAGCCTAAACTAAGACAGAGGCAACCTGACAAGAAGAAGATTCCAGAGAGATGAAGGACATAAATCTAGAAGAATTACTGACCAACTAGAAATGAAGAGAAGGAAGATTTTCCAATCAGTGTTGTGATTTTAGACTTTCAATACTTGAAACAATGACAGCTAATATTTTTCAATTAAGAAGATATATTTTCTTTCATAAACAAAATGAATATTGCTATGGGCCAGGAAAAGGATAAAAATGCATAACAATGAATAACTATTGAAGCCTGGGGCCTTTTGAACTAATATGCATTGAATTTAAACGAACCCTGTTACGAATATTAGAAACACTGCGCGTTAAGCATCTGAAGGACAGCCCATTAGGTACGATGTTGATGCATTGCTCTTCACTAATGTCCATCCTTCCTTCATATTTCCTTATGTTTTACCCAGTGTCCTTTTTCTGCTCCAGGATCCTATCCAGGATATCATGTCTTGGATTCTTCTTGGCTGTGACAGTTTGTGCTGTCCCTTTAATCCTACTACCCTGCTAGAGTTGAGCTCTTGGCTGCCCCCGACTATTTCTGGACCAGGGCTCTAAATGGGTAGGATGAGACCAACAGGAAAGGAAACTGAGCAAGGAGACACAGGAGGTAATCTTTGTTGTTTCCTCCAGCTCGGTCATCCCCAAAATCTGGCCTTTCTTAGCCTCTACTAGTTATTTCGAGAAAAAGCATGAAACTATGTCATTCATATGACCAAAAGTACAAAAGAAGATAATAAGGATGGAGCCTTGACATTTTAGAATTAGAGAATGAAGGAGTTTATGAAAGCTATGCTGGAGGTGGGGGGCGGGATTCTTTATCAAGAGAGGGAGCTGCGCTTTGGTTCAGTATGCATTAGTTTGTGCTCTTAGTGTAAATCACGCTTATGATTCATTCTGTTTAAACACCTCTTACAGAGTCATACCACATCACACGTCTGAGACCTTTCTCCTGCGTTATTTTTGGACTACAGAAAACTTAAAGCTGGGCAGCAGATACCAAATGGCTCGAGGTCTGAAGGCAGTTCCATGGTACACTACATGAGCAGGGCACAGGCTTGGCTTTACCTCTTATCAGCAGGACTCAGAAGGGAAGCTTTAAAGCCTTAAATATATTCCAAAGAATTGCTTCTAAAATGTTAATGTGAACTGGGAATCTTTGCAAACATGCAGATGCTGACTCAGTAGATTGGGGTAGGGCCCAGAATTTTGCATTTGCAACAAGATTCCAGATGATGCTGATGCTGCTCTTCCTGAGTAGGGAGACTGATTTAAAGGGCCTGGGAAGCTTTCTTCATTGGCAACACCTATAAAATACTTTTCACCCAAGTTATCATCATGAATCCAGAACTTATCATTAACACATGTGTTCCTTTCTCAAAACAAACTACCTAACTTTGAGCTCTTAATACCTATAAGAAACTTTTAGAGTAAGAAAAAGTGTGTGGTGCCAGGTGCCGTGGTGCATGCCTGTAATCCCAGCACTTTGGGAGGCCCAGGCAGGAGGATCATTTGAGTCCAGGTGTTTGAGACCAGCCTGGGTAACATAGTGAGACCCAGTCTCTACAGATAAATAAATTAGTCCAGTGTGGTGGCACGTCAGTGGTCCCAGATATTCCGGAGGCTGAGGTGAGAGGATCGCTTGAGCCCATAAGTTCAAGGTTGCAGTGAGCTGTGATCATGCCACCATACTCCAGCCTGCATGACAACTAGACTCTGTCTCTTGGAGAAAAAAAGTGTGAATATTATCACACAGACATACAGAGATACACATAGTTTAAATACTATGAAAGACACAAATTATTATAAAATAGTGATAGATAAAATTATTTTGTTAAGATTAGAGCATTTGAAACATATTAATAGCTTCTAGCTGTGACAGAATAGTATACTTCAGCACAGAGCGCTAGAAATAAGATAGGTTCTGGCACAAAAGAAATGTTAGAATTTAGCAACTCACTGGCTATTTTAGTTCTGTTAGTCACCAGTTGCATTGGTCAAGTTTGTTGGTCAGTTTTTTCAACTTCTAAATGGGAATAAAAGTGTTTTCTTCATAGTATTTCTGTGAGCCCTAAAGATAATGCACGTAAAGCTCTCAGTACTCAATCGGACTAGTAAGTACTTAACAAATAGTTACAATTTCATTAAAGAAAGAAAAAGAAATGGAGAGGGGTCAATGTGGGAAGCAATAGCTAATCAATAATAAGTTGTCTTAACTTACATAACTGATAAGTTTTTCATATCTATATTTATTTATTTTGTCCTGAAAGCAAACATGAGGTTTCCAGATCAGGTTCATTACTTCCAGTAATGACAGCTCGCCAGCTGCCCCTTCCCTAGTCCCAACCTGTACCTGCAGGGATTTATACTGCAGGAACTCTGAAATTATGAGTCTAGGCATGTATTTCAGAGCTTAACAGCTGTCCTGCTCCCTTCTGGAAAGAGGGAGAGAAACCCTTGTCAATAATGTAAATGAACCTTCTATGGGAAGGGTCCCTAAATTTTTACAACCCTTTGGAATGTAAACAAAATAGCTCAGGGGTTTTGTCTCCTTTGAAATGTAAACACAGAGCTCCAGGGAGATAGATCTCTGTGTCTCACCTGAGCTCTCCGTTCTCTCGCCCTTTAACACACGTGCCAATTTTCTTTGCTCAGAAAGCCTGACCATGTAACAACATGAAACTTATTCACATTGCTCCCTGACGATGATGACTCTTATTATAAAATTACATTGATGGAGAAAAACAAAATGATTACCTCATATAATATGAAAGAGTAAAAATATCCCTAGCAAATCCTCCACTACCCAATCTTTATTTCTTATTACGATAATAAGAGAAACACAGGCTTCCTACAAATTTTCTTGAATGATTCATTATTAATATGTGTCATTTCACTCCATCCTAAATAATTGCCAATGTATGAACTGTTTTCCTTGTCATTGTGTGAGTAATTATAAAAATGGAAAACAAATTTACAAAAATTTATGAGGCTATTCTCTAGTCTTCCCACAAGGCAAATAACACCTAACCAAATGATGTGGATCTGCCCAATGTAGTTCTCATCAATGTACAAACCAGATTGTCTTTTAGTAGCAAAGCTATGAATCTGCAGCCTCCCTGACATCAGCATCAATAACAACACATGGTCATTGCCAAATGCAGACTGAAGCAATTACTACAGAACAAGTTGAAATGGGACTGTAGAAACAGAGGGAAAGGTTTCCGTAGGTCGTGGGCATGGTCAGAGATTAGATTACTACTAAGCTAGGGGCTATTAGGAAACAACATTTACAGAGTGATCTAGCCAGCCATTTTTTACAAAAAAGTGGAATTGGGTCACTCAAAGCAAATAATTTGAAAACATGAAAGGAAAAGAAGCAGAACTGCAGAAACAAAAACCTAATAATGCTTACAAGTTCTGAGAATGCCTCTCTTGCTCAGACTCGTGGACCATTTTTTTTAAAACCAACTCATGAAGGATCCTGACACCAGTGGAAATTTTCAATCCTCAGGAGAATTCAAACCAATAAAATATCTATTATCTGAAAAGCAATTGTCTCAGTCAGTTTTGGCTGCTATGACAAATTATCATAGACTGGGTGGTTTAAACAGTGAATATTTATTTTTCATAGTTGTGGAGACTGGGAAGTCCAAGAACAAGATACCAGCAGACCCGGGGTCTGGTGAGGGCCCACGTGCTTGTTTGCAGATGGACATCTTCTCCTTGTATCCTTACATGGTGGGAGAGTAGAGAGAGAGAGAAAGCAAATTCTGTGCTTTTTAATAAAGAGCATTAATCCCATTCATAAGGGCTCCACCCTCATAACCTAATTAACTCCCAAAGGCTTCATTTCTAAATATCATCACATTAGGAATTAAGCTTCAACAAATGAATTTGAGGGGGACACAAATATACAGTCCATAGCAGCAACATGCTAGATAGTATAGAAGCTACTAAGATGAAGCCCCTTATTGTTAGGAGCTGACAGCCAGGACAGCTCAGCAAAGACAGTAAGGGTGCAATTATTCTAATGCAAGACAGGATGTGAATATCCAAAGGCAGGTGCAAAGTGCCATGGGCGTTTAAAAGAGGAGAGATCACATTTAATTTAGGAAGAATAAAGAATGGCTTCAGAACATGGAGAAATTTGAGGTGAGCCTTCAACTATAGGAAGGATTTCAATAATGGTTACCCATATTAGCGGCCATTATTGAAAGCCAGGCACAGATTTCCATAGTGAAAATAATAGAGGAGTTTCAAATGGCAGCTTAAATTATTTGCAGGGTTCAGAGAAAGGGGAGTATAGTCTGAATCCAAAAGGACAGTGGAGCTTGGAGAAGAACTCTGATGGAAGAGAGGAAGAAGAGAGAGGGGAGGGGAGAGTGAAATAGGGGGGTGCTGGGCCTTATGATACCTCCTCTATCTGTGATCCCTGAATTTCCAGAAAAGTTTATACCAATCATAAAATTCTAGCTATGATTGGGTTTCCTGTGGAAAGTGATAAAAAAGCTAAATTCTTTGTCCTGGTTGAAGTGGGCAGAAATAAACAGAATATACACAGACACATAGGATAGAAAGGGAGAGGTTCCTAGCTGACTTCGCAGTCACAACACATAATTGTTAATAGTGGGAAGAGAGGATCTGAAAATCAGATGAGTTTGACACTATTATCACGTTTACTCTTAACCAAATGTGGGGTACTGGACCTGGGTCACAAATGTTCAGTCCATAGGAGCAATGTCCTTATCCTCCTGGGATTCTAACTCCCACATCTGGTACATTCAATGATGTAACGTCCTTGTAATCAATGGACTCCTTTGAGCCTCAAATTCTTGGATTTTGATATTTTTAACTGAGATGCATTTTATTAGCATTGTATTCAAATGAAATTATTTTGAGCATTGATTTTTAGCACCACACCTCTCTAAATAAATCTCAAAATAACTTCTGTTTCCAAAAAAAAATGTTCAATTCCTTGTGCCATTTCCTTTCTGCCATTTTTGGTATTCTCTCATTAAAATGTGTTGTTATGAAACAAGGCTCTTTTTCCAAAATGTACAAGTTTCAGGTTGGACTTGTTCATTTCCTGTTCATAATTCCAACCATTCATCATGATTTGTCATTTTGCAATCTCTTAAACTTCTTTATTTAGTACAGTTGTATTGCTGCATTAAAATGAACCACCTTTGTGATAATTAAATCTCTTTATGGAAAGGAATCTTTTCTCGGTGGCTAAGCTCTTTGTTTTGGTTTCATGACTCCAGATAGTTCTGACAAACTCAATTACTGTGCATTGCATAAAAAGAGGCATTCTGCATGCAGAGTTTAAGGTTGAGCAAAAATGCACACAGAGTGAGGTTCTTCAAAGGGTGGAAGAGGAAGGAGGATCTGCATACGCAGGGCACTGTGCATTATCATTTCATTTAATTATCATAAAAATCTTGTGGTAGTAGGTTTTCTTATTCCTTATTTTATACATAAGTTTCAGTGATATTCTATGCTTTTCCCAAGAATAACCAATTCGTAAGGGGTAGAGAGGATTTAAATCCACATTTGACTTCGAAGCCTATCTTCTTTCCATTAAATTTCACTTTCTCCATGGTGTATCTTCTATCTTGTGGCAACTTAGCTATTTATCTGTAAAATAATGGCTGTATCAGCTCTGTATAAACTGTAACGTGCTATATAACTGCTACTTATTGTTGCTGGAGTTGACAAAGTGGATAGATAAGTCATTTGAAGTTCCGAGGGAGCAAAAAGAAATAAATGATAAGCACAATTATGCCCTTAGTCTTGCTCCTGTCATTTTATTTCTCATGTGTGTATTTGATGTAGCATTTTATAATCAGTGCATTGCTCCCACTGAGGCACTAAACATGCCCTTTCCATATTGTCAGTGTTTGAAAATTCATTGTATGATTTGGTTTGGCTTGGGAGTTTTGGGTTTGTGTGTTTGTATATTTGTTAGTAAAGTCTAAATAGACTTCTATAATTTGTATGTTTTATGCACTAGTAAATCACAAACGGATAGAATTACAATAGTTTTTTATGTAAATCAAAATCAAGCTTACTAATATTGCTAAATAAATAGTAAATTAATAAAAAATATTTTGTAGTGGGATCACTTTTTAAGAATGAGTCATGTCGAACACCTTTTTAAGAAGAGTTAAGGATTAGGAAGATACCTTAAAGAAATCTCTTGATTTTAGCAGAACCCTTTGACAGATTTATGGTTGTCAGTTAAAAAGGGGGAAATACTCATGAGACAATACTCCTAATTTTGAGGCTGACTAACAGTGAGAGGTGAGACTGGAGAGCAGTCTATGGTGCTGAACCACAAAGCCTGAGTTTATTACTGCGGCTCATCCAAATTTCATTCATGTCTTTGACCCAGACAGAAAAGATGTAAATGACACAATGCTGAGTGAGATCAAAATAAGACAAGATAAATTCACCTTAAGTGATAGATTCAAATTGAAAAATAAATAGTATTTATGTAAGTGATTCAAACTTTATAAAATTGACCCAAACTTAAAAGTTAATATTTAATAAACTTAAATGTTAATTTCTTCTCTTTGTTTGAAAAAGTCAACTATACATATACAGATTTCAGAAAACCTGCTTTAATAGCAATTTGGATAAAAAAGAAATCCACTGATTTTAGTGGGAATCTTGTTCATGGGAGGTGAACTGTCAATAAAATGGCATAGTGAGTCAAAAAGGGAATATAATCTTAAAGGATCAGGATCACAGAGACACATTTTAGCTGTGGTCCACCCTGTGAAGTACAGTCAACCATCATTTGCATGACTCCCAAGGGTAAATCTAAAACTAGTGGGTAAAATTTCCAGGAAGATTACTTTTTAGCTTAATATAAAGAAGAAATATATGAAAATGATAAATATACAAATAAGGGATTCTAGACAGCTCTGTCCTACAGCTTATCTATTTTCTTCTCTCAAAATAATGCATTTTTTTATTTTTGTATAAAACCATGCTAATGTCTATACCATTCCATTTTTTAGAATATACAATGCCATAATCAAATTGTTTGCATTTTGATAGACTTCTGAAATGATTTCCTTTTCCTTCTAGCATGTTTGCATTGCTACCCTCAATTAGGAGGGTCTCTTAGTAAGAGGCAGTGTAGAACAGGTTAGAAACTTTGGCTATAGAGCTTGATTTAAATCCAGACTCTACCACTTCCTGTGTGGTGTTGCTTAACTTCTCTGAACCTCAGTTTCTACATAAGTAAAAGATATTGTCTACATCACTATGCTGTTCCAAAAATTAAATGTGGACTATGAACTTTTAAAATTAGGAGATCCCTTAAAATATGTTAAATACTTAACAAATAATACCCATTAATGACAGTTTACAAGAGTATGATAATTCATGTTTTTAGAACATTTAAAAGTGCGTCAGACACATAGTCGTGGTAAATAAATGAAAGTGAACGACAATTATGTTAATGTGAAACAAATTGAAGGAATTGTGCTCCTGGGTCAGTGTTTCAAGTGTGTAAGGACCTGACACAAATCATTTATTCCCAATCCTTGTGCCTCCACCAACAGGCATAAACTCATGCTATATGCTCTCCTTAGTTTTCCCAAAGAAAAGCAAGTTTATTTCGCTATTATTCTTCATATTAGTCCCTACCAAGAGAAATGGTGGAGAAAGGAAGGAAACAAGATGCATTGAAAACATCGGTGCCAGCACATACTGCGCGATTCAAGAAATAGCGTAAAGCCATATCTACCCCCAAATAGTTCCTCTTTCTGTTTGATCCCAAACCTAACTTTTGTTCTTGCTTACTATTAATAGTACCTTGACAAAACTGGGTTTAGCAAATTGGTAGTTGATACCTTAGAAGCACGGAAGCAGTTCCCTGAGGTGTGATAAACCATGGAAACAGTTGATTTCAGTGAGGGTGAGGGAAGCAGGAAGAGGATTAACACTGAGTTTAAAATAGTTCCCAGGGGGAACCTAGGGAGGAGGCAGCGATCTCAAAAGTGCTAGAAAAGAAACACAGAATATGAAGTGGGGATGAGATACCAACATTTTATCTAGGCCCAGTGTTTATTGCTTGTATTTGCTTTTGGCTACATGTATCATTCTATTTAATCTTGAGTATATAAATTCTGTGTGTTTTTAGTCTCCACTCAGCAAATGAACAAAATTAAGGCTCAGGCAGGTTAACTAGCTTGCCTGAGGTCCCTGTAGAGTAAGGACTTGAGCCTAGTTTCCGTACAAAAGCTCTACTCTGTGTCCCTGCCTTCAATGGCCAAAATGATCCTTTCTTTTACAAACAGAGTGCAATTATTTCATGATTTTCATAGATGTGCAGATGATTTTCCCAAGCCCTTTAGAGATAAGTTTTTAGATGTAGGCTGACTGTTCAGCAGCTAAGTTATATGTGGAGATTACTATGAATATCAAAATCCTAAAATCACACAAGTTCACAAGAAAACAAAACAGGCTACTTATTTATTGGTAGCCTAAAACTAGTGTTTATTAAACTAATGATGCACTTGATTGGGGAAAACATCCCCCCCCAATGGATTTTTATTCATTTAAAAAAAAACTCTAGGAAATTTTAGAGGCAGAGCTTACTAAAGCTCATAAGGAAAGACTTACATTTTTCTTCCCAATCTGTATTTCTGCCAAAGTTTGTTGAGAAAATTATTCATGTGCATATATTCACATATATAAAATCATAAAACTTTTTTGTCTTAGTAAATTTCAAGTGTGGGTTAGACTTTTTTTTTTCTTTTATAATTTCCATTCCCTTCAATAAAACTGTGGTAGCATTATTGCATATAAATAGATTCTGTTTAAATGTTTCAAATATATCATGCTGTTAGCAATAACCAAAAAGTAATATCACTGCAAGAAACTAAATTTCTCATTATTTGGCTTGAGGCCTCGCATCATGAGAAAAAAAAGAAATAATGGAATTATGTGTAACTTAGTTCTGGTATCTCAGCAGATTCTTACTTTTATTTATATTTTTTAGCAAACTTTCACCATTCTTTAGTTTGTCCTCCTTTTCATAAATGGATAATTTGTGTTCACGATCCTCTCAAGAGGGTTGAGAGTATGGTCAATTCTTTTTTGCCTGCAGCTGATTTCAGATGTGGGTGGTAAGTCCCTTAGCTTTTGACTTGAGACTCTCAAGCCTCAGCTCCTATTTCTCTGACTTTTTTATGAAATTTGCAATTTTCTGCACCAGAAGCCCAAAGAAGAGGCCTTCTACATGTCAGTGCTTCTCAAAGACATCTTCTATGGCTGCCTCTGAATTTGGAAATTGGAGGATTTTACAGAGCGAAGTGAGAAAAGGAGAAAGAGGCTACCTAATGAGCATCCCACTCACGTCATTCACAGAATTTCATAAAAATTCTATTGATCAAGTACCTGCTTTAGAATTAATTCAACTTCACTACTTTAATTTACATGTGGTCATTTCGTTGTTTTTACACCCATTTTTTTTAACATTCCCCACCTGAGATGAAATCATTTTATCTCTGTTTTTATCATTTTTTCTCCATGTTTTATGTTAATGGATTATTTCATTTCTATGAGGGTAAGAGGTTAACTATTCTTTTGGGGGGTTGGGGGAGAAGCAGGGAGACAGAGTCTCACTCTGTTGCCCTGAGTACAGTGCTGTGGCATCAGCCTAGCTCACAGCTACCTCAAACTCCTGGGCTCAAGCAATCCTTTGCCTCACCCTCCTGAGTAGCTGGGACTATAGGTACATGCCATGACACCCAGCTAATTCTTCTATTTTTAGTAGAAATGGGGGTCTCACTCTTGCTCAGGCTGGTGTCGAACTCCTGAGCTCAAGCTATCCTCCCTCCTTGGCCTTCCAGAGTGCTAGGATTAGAAGCATGAGTCACCATGCCTGGCTAATTATTCTGAATACTATATCCACATCAAACAAAAGAAAAGGCAATAAATAAATAAATAAATAACCTGTAGAAATTGTGTAATTCTTAACCACAATTGATATCTTTAAAAGCTACTACCTTCCTTAGAGAGGTGAGTTAATTTCTTCTGGTACAAGTAAGGTGAATTTCTTCAGACAAGTACTGATTGACGACCTAATACCAGATATCAGCTAAGATTTGCTTAGGAAAACAGAAACTACTCTAGATATTTGAGCAAGAAAGAACTTAATATGGGAAGTTATATGCTTACAAAGTTATGGAAAAGGCTTGGAGTGAAGGTCAGAAAGAATTATTGCTGGGGTTGAACAAACCTTGAAGTGCCAACATGAGAGGAAGCTGTGGTCAACGGTTTTAGTGGCCTGAAGTACTGAAGTAGATAACTTGCAGATTTACCAAGAAGCCTCTGAAAACTTCACATTGCCCTCCTCCCATAAGTCTACCTATGCCACAAATGGAGGAAAGTAATGGCTTCTCTGTATTGGCTCCTTTCCAAATCTTTTATGAGTACCTCTCTTTGATGGAATTTATATGGAACCCTGACTACCAGGAGAATCTAGGAAAATATGATTTTCAGGCTTCCAACCCATTGGGTTATTGCTCAGGGATGGAACTGCATCGATATCTATATAATAAAGAGCACGCTGGTCAACATATAAGTCTTATGTACACATTCAGAGTGTTAATTCATTCAACATTACTCAAGCTGGTATTTTGGGGAAAATAGAAATTAGAAACAAAGCTAATGAAAGGGAGACAAAATTATCACTTTAGATAATGTGATTTTTGCTTGGTAAAACCAAGGCATTCAGTTGAAAAACTATTTGAACTAAAGACTTCAGTAAAATAGCCAAAATAACATAAATATATAAAAATCAATAACCATCAATAATAAGTTAGAAAGGGAATCTAGAAGTCTCTTATATAATGGGCAGAAAAAAACAAAAGGAAAAAAGAAAATAGAAATAACACAAGAATAAATGTGTAGACATTATAAAAAGAAAGGAATGAACATCATTTTGCTCTTCCAGACATTAAAGTGTACTGTAAACCTGTAATAATTAAAACAGTGGTACACCAATGAAGTAACTAACCAATAGACCAGTAGAACAGAATATGCACTTTCAAAACTGACTTTAATTTACATAAAAGTTAATTTTGAAAGTTAACATCACAAATCAGAAGGTAAACGCAGGAAAGTTTAATGATGCTGGTACAATTGGTTAATCATTTGGAAGAAAAATGTTAAACACATCACACCTTATATTTCAACAAAATATTAATAGATGTTGACTTTCTTGTGTTTTTTCTTTTCACTGGGCTACTTGACACTCACTCCTGGGCTTACCTGAGTCATTTCCTTCTCTAATCATTGCAGTTTCTGTTAGATACCTCTTATATATAATTCCATTCCAGGATATGCTTAGCTTTTATCATGAATGTCCCTTAGCTCTCCTCTCTGCTAAATTGTGCTCATTCTGAGGAGACTTCTATCACTGCATTCCCAGGATCTAGCACAGTAGATCTGTTACTTGTAAAGAACACTTATAAATGAATTATTCATTTTTGAAATTATGATAAATATACATAACATGAAATTTACCACTTTAACCATTTACATGGACAGCTCAGTGGCATTAAGTGCACTTAAGTTGTGCAACCATCACCACCATCCATCTTAAGAACTTTTCATCTTGCAAAACTGAAATTTTATACCCATTAAACTCCCCATTCCCCCTTCCTCAGACCCTGGCAACCACCATTCTATTTTCTGTCTCTGAATTTGACTACTCTAGGTACCTCGGATAAGTGGGATCATTCAGTATTTGTCCTTTTGTGACTGGCTTATTTCACTTAGTATAAAGTCTTCAAGGTTCATCCATGTTGTGGCGTGTGTCAGAATTTCCTTCATTTTTAAGACTAAATAATATTTCATTGCATGCCACATTTTACTTATCTGTTCATTCATTGGTGGATACATGGGTTGCTTTCACCTTTTGGCTTTTGGGAATAATGCTGCTATAAACATGGGTATACAAATATCTGTTCGTGTCCCCATTTTCAAGTCATTTGCGTATGTACGCAGAAGTGAAATTGCTGGATCCTGTGGTAATTCTGTTTTTAATTTTTTGGGGAGCTGCAATTTTGCTTTTCATAGTGGCTGTACCATTTTATGTTCCCACCAGCAATGCACTAGAATCCAATTTTCCATATCCTTTCCAACACTTATTATTTTCTGTTTTTTTCTTTATTTAATAATAGCCATCCTAATGGATGTGAAGTGCTATGAATCATTCATTTTTATATTTAGGATGTATTTTAGCAGTTATCTACTTTGACTCACTCATTATGCCTTAAGAAAACTCAGAGATTCATGGGATTTACTGTAGGCTAAATGGGATTTACTGTAGGCTACCTAACACCTTTCCTGACTCCTGGTTCAGTGCTCCTCCCACCAAACCAGAATTCCCTCTGGTCATATAAGTAGACACAAAGAGGGACAGGCCAGAAACTTTCCATTTTAACTTCACCCTTGCCTCTCTCTTGCTTTATAGCTAAACATTTTCTAATATTCACTATAAAAAAACAGACATAGGAAAATATGAGGTTACAGAGGAAACAACTATAAAAATATTATAATATATGAAAAGCTCAATAAGAAACATGAACAAATATTATTTTCTCCACAAACCAGTAATAAAAAGGATGAATTAAAAAAGTAGTTTATACTTTCTCGTTCAACAGTAAATTAATAAGCAGCTCAAGTAGTTTTAATTCATTAGTATACTGTATGTTTGAGGCCTCAGTGAAGCAGTTTGGAGGAAATTGCTTTGTGTAAAAGAGGGCTAAATATCTTATTGGGGTGTGTATTGACTATTGCTTTGTCATTTTCTATTAATATGAGGAGATTTGGGCTTGATTTTTAGAGTTCTCAAAATATTTGGGGATTCAGAGGTAAATGTAGTCTATGAATATTATAAAATGTGCAATTTTCTGGCAGCCTGAAACCAGCTGCAGAAAAAGAATTGCTTGTCTAAACATCCAATCACAGAATCCTTCCCCCTCACTCAAATGGATCACAACATAAAAATAACCCCCGCACATTCATGAATATATTAAAGCGGCATAAAGCAGAAATTCCATTGCCTGTGAAGATTACACCTGCCTCCAAGTCAAAATCACTGGAAAAAATCAACAGTAGTGATGTAAATCTAAGCTATGGGCTGCCATTTCCTCCGGGGAATTGAAACATCCTAAATAGAAGCAGTGTTCCTTGAAGCAATGGAAATTCTGATGCCACGAATCTGACTGCAAAATCCCAGAGCCCCCTTTATTTTCCCATCATAGAGCATATCAAGCATTTTTGGAGTTAATTTCATCCTTATCTAGACTGTAAGCTCCAGAAAGGCAGGAAACGTGGTTGCTTGGTGCATCACTGTCCCCTCAGTGCTTTACCGGAGGCTGGACACTTAGTAAACAGTCAACAGCTGTTGAATTTGTGAATAAACATGGAATATTAGCAAATATATATGAGCACAATTGGGGAAGTTCTAATTGTTAAAAACTCTGGAGTTTAATTTCTGCACGTGACACTAAGGGTTCTTTCCTACTAATGTCCTTTCATATTTGTTTTTAAAGTGTCAGGATCACTATCTTGGTCTGTTTTGATTGCTGTAACACAATAATATAGACTGAGTGGCTTATAAACAGCATAAATTAATTTTTCACAGTTCTAGAGGCTGGTGAGTCCAAGATTAAGTCTCCAGCAGATTTGATATCTGACGAGAGCTGCTTCCTAGTTCATAGACAACCATCTTCTCACAATGTGCTCACATTCAGAAGGAACAAGGGAGTTTTCTGGGGTCTCTCTGATAAGGGCATTAATTCCACTCATGAAGGCTGTGCCCTCAGGACCCAGTCACCTCCCAATGGTCTCACCTCCAAATGCCATCACTTTGGGGATTAGACGTCAACATATGATTTTGACTGCTGTATCTTCTGCTTTGGGGAAGAACATTGTTAAGCAGAGGTCATCTTGAATAAAAATGACTGTAATTTCTTATATTTGCTTGGCATTGTACTAATGAGCTTTTCCTGGATATCTGATTTAACCCTTATAGCAATGCTATGAGGTAGATATTTTTATCATTCTTATATTATATATGAGAAAACTGTGGCTTTAAGAGTTTAAATATCTACCCAAAGTCACAATCCTAAGAAGTAGAACTCAGTAATCTGTGATGTTAATCTGGAGTCCTACTGGTAATGTATGTGGTCACCAAGCATTCACCAGCAGACAATCCCAAACTGCTCCCTCTCTAAGCAGAAGATTCCAGTCAAGAAAAATGCTATCATAACAGCTCTCAAAACACTAAGTGTACACTAGACACAGAAGAGCAAGGGCCAAAATCACAGTATATTCATATAACAGCATTCCACCCAATCCATTAGTAAGATATCCAGAAGCCTCGCTCATGTGGATTTCACCCATGGTAGAAACAAATCCCCTATGTAGAACACTTGACAGTCCAAACTAAGTGATGAGCGGGCAGTGCAGAAAACAACTGTTGCAACATTGAAGCACTCAATTGTTTCTTTATCCTAGAATGATCTTCCTCTTTTTAACCCTCAGCTAGTTAATAACCTATTAAAGTTCTAAATCTTAATTCAAATGTTGCCTCTCCCTCTGAAACCTTCTGCCAGCCCCAAAATGAATCTTTCCTTCCTCGATGTTTCCATTCTGTTATACCTTTGCTTACTTGGGCATTTAATCGGGATAATATAATTCAAATAGTTTACCATCAAGAGCAATTACATTTTAAAATAAGTCTGTAAATTATCCAGAAAATTCACTCATCCTAGGGCACTATATTTATTTTGGGAAATAGTCGATTAGACATAGTATTCAACTAGCAACCAGCTATATAGGGCTCAATAATTGCTGTGATTAGGGAATATTTCTTGTTGAAATGAGCAAAATTTAGTTGAAACATAATGATTAACAACAGAAATGAGCCACAGAAAAACTACTCGAAAGTTCTCTTCTATTTGCTTGGGGTGTAAGTACAAAAATATATAAACTTTTAAATAGTTATTTGCTTTAGCATTTAGTTTACCTTTTTGCTTGTATAGCCAAAACTAAGTAGCCCATCAGCTACTTGAATTCTGACTTTAGTTTGTGATAATAGCTCAGTTTAGAATGCTGAGGCCAAGTGTAAGTTCAGTATCTCAGAGAGAGAGGAGAGAGAGTGAGAGGGACTTCGTGGGGATATTCCATTGTTTTTATGCTAGGTAAATGTTTAAAGTAGATTTGATTTAAAAGGGGGGGGAGTTTTGATAAATAATCATTTGTACTAGGGGAACTAAGGGAATCACTCATACTAGGGAATGCTTGTATGAGAACAGGGATGATTTATCTATCATTTGAGTTGCTAAGGCTCTGCCTCTGGTGGAAGCTGCCGTCCGTCACCCTTTGGGCTGGCGTGTAGATCAAGTGCATGGCAGAAATCCATGTTGTTGGGAGACTTGCAGCTAAGATGAGAAACTGGATGGTGCTTTCTTTTATGAGTTTATTTTAAATAGTTCCATTTCTATGTATCAAGCAAATAAATTGTGTTCATGTCCTTTAACCTCTATATGAGTAGTCTGTGTGGGCAGCTAGTTATGTTTTCTATTCTTAGGAAGAAATACACAGATCTCAGGCCTAAACTATTGTAACATTTAAAAATCAAAATTGAGCCGGGCGCGGTGGCTCACGCCTGTAATCCTAGCACTCTGGGAGGCCGAGGCGGGTGGATAGCTCAAGGTCAGCAGTTCGAAACCAGCCTGACCAAGAGCGAGACCCCGTCTCTACTAAAAAATAGAAAGCAATTAATTGGCCAACTAAAAATATACAGAAAAAATTAGCCGGGCATGGTGGCGCATGCCTGTAGTCCCAGCTACTTGGAAGGCTGAGGCAGAAGGATCGCTTGAGCCCAGGAGCTTGAGGTTGCTGTGAGCTAAGCTGACGTCATGGCACTCACCCTAGCCTGGGCAACAAAGTAAGACTCCGTCTCAAAAAAAAAAAAAAAAAATATCAAAATTGAATTCAGTATAGTCAAGCCTCCTAGATCCATAGAGACTTCAGAGACATTAAATATTAAGGGTTCCTGATAGATGGCATTTTGTAAATTTAGCTGTTAATTGGCCAGATATATTGATGAAAAACCACCAAGCAGAAGTGCATTGTGATTTTATTTATTCTCTCTGTCTTCCTGAGAGAAGATTCAGTGACTCTTGCAGTTGCAAAATATAGATAGCTTTTCTGATGGATGGAGTTGGCTAAAGGCTATATTTATTCTTAGATTTTCAGATATGAAATTCACTTGAAATATGGTTAAGTTCATTAGTGTGAATATTTCATTTCTCTTAACAGTAATGACATTGGTGGGTTCTCGGTTTACTTAAATCCACATGGTTTCTACCAGATTGAGTGTGGTCATAGTGATGGATCATTTCAACTGGTCTCTCCAAATAAATACAGCATCCTGACCATGAAAGACTATATTTTATTCTCCTTTTTTATTCCCCTCAACACTGCTCAGTGTTGGGCATGCCATTAGTGTTTTGTAAGAATTTGCTGGTGTCTTAGGAAAGAAAATTTTTCTAACCCAAAGGGAGAAAAAAATGTGTAGGCATAATTGGAAATATATTCTAATTGTAGAGGAAAATAAACCTAAAGTCTTGCACATTAAAAATTCAAACCTGAACTGAATTTTTGATGCACTTTTATTCTTATATAATTTATATTCCAGTATTATATTTTAAAAAACACAAAAACATTATATAATTCTAAGAGCAAAATGTGTATAAACTATACATCCACCCTCCTCCTCCCCCCATGAACTTCACTCCTTGCCTGCAGTTCTTTACTCTTGAAGTTCCTCTTTCGCTCCAGGGCCTTGCTCACCCTTGTCAATTAACTTTTGCTCTTCCTTTAAGATTCAGCTCAAGTAGCATTACTTACAGGAAGCCTTCGTAGTACTTCTGTATTGGCACTTGATATTTTATGCTAAAAATACTTTCTTCCCCATTACCTTAAGCTCCCCAAGGGCCCAGTTGACATCCTGTTTATCTTTGTTTCCGAGAACCTAGCACAATTCTTGTCATGTAATAAACACTCAATAAAATTTATTAAGCCTAAATGCCAGTTATGTATATTTATATCATTAGTTTGCATTATCCCAGAATGTTTTTTCTCTTATTATCTTTTCTGTAACATCCAAATCACAAGATCCATTAAGTTACCATAGGTTGCTGGAAGCAGTCACCATAATATCTTCTATGCCAATGGTTCTCTAACTTGGCTGCATATTGGAATTACCTAGGGACTTTGAAAACAGACTGATGTTTACAATAATATATATCAACATCCTTTGTTGCTAATATAAAGTACAGGGGGGGCACACCATCATCTTTGTAGTATTCTCAAAAGTGCATAACCCAGTCTAATCATGAGAAAACAGGCAGATATAATTGAAGGATATTCTACAAAATTACTGCCCAGCACTCTTCAAAATGGTTAATTATAAGTTACATGAATTTCACCTTCATTTTTATAATCTAATTCAGGATCCTGGATTGGACCCTGAACCAGAAAATAAACATTAGTAGGAAAACGAGAGATATTCTAATAAGATCTATAGATTAGTTGAAATATTCCATCACATTTAGTAATTTTGACAACTTCACTATGAGGTGTAGGTAAGACCTTAATATTAGAGGAAGCCATGTGGAGAATATATGGTGACTCTAAGTAGCATTATCGAAGCTTTACTGTAATCTGTAATTATTTAAAACAAACAGTTAAAGAATATTTCTCAAAAGTAACTTATGTCACCCCCCAGATGTTTTGTTTTAACTCCTCTAGGTTGAGACCTGGGCACTGGGACAAGTGATTTGATTCTAGTGGAAGGACAAGTTGAGAAACCATACTTTAAGCCAATAGTAGTTGACCTTGGCTATCCATTAGGATCACCCAGAAAGATTTTTTAAAATCCTACTGCTCATTCTTCGCCCCAAGTTAAAGCAGAATATTCAAGGGTTGGGCCAAGGTATTGATATTTTTATTTTTTAATTTTTAAATAAATTTTGTGTATACTTAAGGTATACAATATGATATTATGAGATACACATATGTATTAAAATGGTTATTACAGTGAAAGAAGTTGACATAGTCATCAGCTCACACAGTTATCGATTCTCTCCCCCCCATGGCAATAGGAGCTATAATCTACCTGTTTAGTGAAAATCCTAAATACAATACACTATTATTAACTATAGTCCTCATGTTGTACATTAGATCTTTAGACTTGTTCATTCTGTATACTGTTACTTTATATCATTTGATCTACATCTCCCCATTTCTCTCCCCTCCCCACCCTCACCCTTGGTAACCACTGTTTTATATTTTTTAAAAGCTCTTCAGATAATTCCATGCATGTCATGGTTTAGAACTGCTGCTCTAAGCTAAGGTTCCCAAATGTGGATGATAATAAGTATATCCTGGAATATTCCATGATCATAAGCATTTTAATGTAGAGGTTCCCTCTAAAAATCTACTGAATCAGTATTCAGGGAGGGTAGTATTTTAATATTCACCCACAATGAATTTTATGATCAGAAAGGTTTGGGAAGCATTACAAGTTACCTACAGATTCTAGATTTGGTCTAAGCTCTGATAGTGAAGGCTGAAGCCTTACTAAGAGACCTTTCCTTGAGGTGATAGTAGCAGGAAAATGAAGGGTCGAAACAATGAACTTCAGAGAAGTCTATGGATGAGAAAGCCCCAGCTTCAATGGAATGTAAGTAGCATGGCCATTATTTATTCAATAGGGATTTACTGAGCACCTTCTGTGTTTATCACTAAATACAGAGTAGCAAACAATCAAGTCTCTGACCCACAGAACTCACCTTCCAGTGGTAGAGGGATGTAATGATAAACAATTAAGTTTGCAAATGAATATGATAATTTCAGATAAATTATTCTTAAAAAATAATTTTTAAACAGTCAAAATGTGCATCAGCAGATGAATAGATAAACCAATTGTGGTATACATACACAATGGAATATTGTTAACTACAAAAAGAAATGCAGTGCTGATATCTGCCACAATGGTGATAAACCTTGAAAACCTTAAGAGAAATAAGCCAGACACAAAAGGTCACCTATTGTATGAATTTATTGATATGAAATATCCAGAAAAGGTAAATCCATAGAGACCGAATGCAGAGTGATGGTTGCCAGGGCCTGGGGTGGTCAAAATGAGGAGAATCTGCTCTATGGGTGTGGCATTTCCTTTTGGTGATGAAAATGCTTTGGAACTAGATAGAGGTGGTGGTTGCACAACATTGCAAATGCACTAAATGCCACAGAAGTGTTCACTTTAAAATGGGTAATTGTATGTTATGTACATTTCACTTTAATAAAAATGATAATTTTTAAAAGTTCACTATGATGACATCATAGAGAGGTCTAGATGATATGTGAGTACTTCAGATTGAAACATCCCTAAGGAAATTACTTTTAATTTAAGACCTAAATGATAGGAAGCAGCCAGTCATGTAAACATCAAGAGGTAGAGAATCCCAAATGCAGGGAGAGCAAGTGCAAAGGTCCTAAAGTGGAAATGACCTAGACATATTGTAAAGAAGTAAGGCTAGGGTACTGAGGGAGACGATGGCAGAAGATATAGTTAGAAAGGAAGATTGGGGAGAATCATACTGGAGCTTATGGACGAGAGTAAGGAGCTTTAAATAGACCCATCATCTGAACCTAATTTTATATATATGGGGTGTATGTATGTGTGTGTATATATCCATGCATCTTAAATTAGTGTTTGTGAGGAATGGATTGTTGGAGACAAGGTGACTGGAAGCAGAAAGACCAGCTAAGATGCTATTTCATTGTGGCAAGAAAGATAGTAGCTTGGGTTAGAGAGATAGTCACAGTGAGAGATAGAAGTAAATGGATTCAGCATCTCTTTGAAGGGCTTGTTGGTGGAGTAGATAGAGAAATATGAGGCAGGAAAGAGGAATAGAGATGGAAGGTATCTGAGCCCAAGTTTCCCCAAGTTTCCCCCATTCAAATAGGACTAGGGGAGGGGGATTGTGAGAGAAAATGCTTGTGTTTACTATCTCTCAGGCTCTAAGGAGTCTTGGTGGTTCTAGGGAATTCTTTATTATCAATGTCAAGGATGTGTTAGGAGCTCCCTTTTTAAATGCTGACATTAAGGACCTTTTTCTATTATCAGTCTCTTGGCTGCTTTGTTCCAAGGGAGTGAAATAGATGCTTCCTTGATTACCACATCTGTTTTTTGTTTTTCTATTTGGCCTACCTGTGTACCTGGAGCCATGTGGGAATTACTATGTACTTTGAATTTTCATGCACAAACACATGGAGTTAGAGTAGAAATAAATAACTGAACCAAACATCAATGCGTTTCTGCAGATGTCACTCAGACCAGGTCTATGGGGGGCTGTCGCCTTGCCTCATGCAGATCCTGAAAGTATCTGGGGGGTCTTCATTAAGGGCTCATTAGAAGACACCACTACAGGGGCAGCACTGACCCCTTCCTTGAACTGCAACCCTTCACTCTCCCTCCCATCTCTGATCTTTAGTGATTGATGGTCTGCCAATCTTTGGGAGGGTAGAGCCTAACCATTCCACCTTTAGCCTGCACTGGACAAGTGGGAAGGCCATGTGGTCCCACCTTGTTTTTCTCAACAGCAATACTTTCATTAAGGAAATGGTGTCATATAGTTTCCCTTCTAGAGATGTCTCTTACAAGTTAACCTTATTATTAAACACATTTAGTAAGAAGCACAGTTTTAGCTACACTTCCCTAAAATGTCATTTTATAGAAGGTGCAAATCTGAGGAGGGATCTTTACAAAGGATAAACATGGCTCCTCCATCCTTACTAAAATATATTTGTCCATGCCATTGATGTTTAAGAGAAAAAAATATGTGAAAATAAATTTTCCTCTTTGGCTTTTCCATATCCAGTAGAAATAATTTTCCACCTTTTTGTTTGGAAAATAACTAGCACCGTGCTGATAAATATGGAATAATAAGTATCTTTGTCAGAAAGCAGTCTATACTGATACTTTTCCACCCCTTGTGTGGAAATAATGAATTCTGCTTATACCAGCTATGTATATTGAACTAATAAATATGTCCATATTCATTCTTATATCTATGTTAAATGAAACAATTTGCTAATATGTATTATTTAATATCTTTATGAGTTGAGAATATAATTAATATATGTATACTTAATTATATACTCATCCTTAGCCTATCTAATTATATGATATGATGTGAGTTAAATGAACTGTGAGGAAATTTCCTTTTTCAGAACAATGGCTTATGATATAATGCTCCAGAACTAGAATTTTGCCACAGGGTAGCTGATGCCCTGAAAAAAAAATTTAATTTGGTCTCACAAAAATAAGTATTTTACTTAAGCAGCTTTTATTATGAGATCAAATCTAATGTGAGTATACATATTCACAAGTGCATAAAATGAATATGCTGGCTGTAATGAATGAGTCGTAGGCTCAGTTTTCTCAAATGATAGTAAGGAGGCTGTTTTCCAAGGTTTTAGTTGAGCATGAACTGAAGACTTTCTAGCCTTTGCTTATGATTAGCTTAATAAAATACCTTAGCACAATTTCTGCCCTTAACTATATACTCATGTTCCCAGATAAGGCTTTAACATAGAGTATGAATTGACTGTGGAAATACTGATAAAGTTTGGGATGAGTGGCACAGATGGTATGCCATAGGCTAATGATTTATTTAAATGTTACATTTGCTCACCCAAAAAGATACTTCAGAATACTGACATAGTATACTTTTTTCTCACTTTAGACAGTTCTAAATTACTTATTTTTTCCTAAGTTTTATGAGTTCCTCAGCTTACTGGAATGATTTATTTGTTGGTAAACCTTTCCCTTTGTATATTTATATATTAGGTATAAATCAATGTCCCATTCCCAAAACTAGATTATTACTCCATTGAGTGGAAAACATTATTTTTCTTTGCTGTTGGGACTCCCTCAGACCATGGTTCAAGAAAAGTAGATGGGCAGAGTCTTCTAGGGAGAAGATGAAATTGGATGTAGTGCAGAGTCACCAACATATCTGTTATAAGCTAACACAGCACCTCTGAGGAAAATTTGCAATGTCCATTTGGAAACAAAGCTCTACTCTGCTGCAGGGTAATAAAGAACCAACAGAGCAGTGTAGGTTCTCTCAATTTAGTTGGAGATTGTAAGGAGAAACATTATTTGGGGAAATGTTAAGAGCTAGGGCAATGGCAGATACTAACTTTCTAAGCCTTGCAGCAAAATGGATGTCCTTGTTTTCTCTTATAATTCTGTTGTCACTCCAGCCTTCAGCACCAGCAGTGCCTGAGAACTCAGCAAAGCAAAGCATTAAGCATGACCCCTGCATAGGACCTGCCAGAGCACTCTTGAAAGCAGATATTGTAAAGCAGAGAAAAGCCTAAAAGGAGACTGAGGAAGCCCAAAGAAACAGATTGAACACCCAGTATTCCAGGCCCTGTTACTTGAGTGTGGACGCAATTTAGAAGGCTACTGAGTAATGAGAAGGCATCACAAATTTGTCTGGCTTTGTGCTTTCATTGAAGACTCTGGATTTAGGCAATTTCAGGAAGAAAGAAAAACTAAGGCCTTACAGTGCTAAAGAATACAAGCCCTTTATGTTTAAGACTCAGTTATGTTACTGTCTCAACACCGGAAACCACAGAGTCCAGTGATGACCATGTGTGTTGGCATCATCGGACAAAAATGTGTTCAAATCCCACCTCTTCCTTTATTCACTATGCGAGCCAGGTGGAATACGTAATATCTCTTGGTCTCATTTGCTTCATCTATAAAACATGATAACGGAAGGACCTAATTCATAAATTGTTAAAATTAAAAGAGATCATGCATGGAAAACTGAGCATAGTAGGAAGTCAAATGTCTTTAAAAAATAAAAGGCACAAAAAAAGAAAATGAAAACTCACTTCAGCAAAAGCTGAACGGAAGCCCCCGTTAAGCAAGCCGACCAACTAATGCCAAGCCTGTGTTTTACATAATCTTTCCTCACTGATTATGTAATATCTCTGCTGGTGTTGCTTCACAGTCACTTTTCTGTGCCTGTTCTTTACTGCTAAACGTTCTTTCTAACTCACTGTGTTTCCCCACAGCTAGTCTGAGCTGTCCTTCGTAGCTTCAGGCCAAGGCTTCTTGTTCTAATCATCTGAGAATGAGCAATTCCCTTCCCTCATTAATTGTGTAAGCCTGAAGGTATTTCACCAGTCTTAACAAATACCTGCAGTTTTCTTTTTTTCCTAAACTCTTATACAAATGTAATTTTTTCCTTTTCTTCTCATGCATAATGTACAGATTCCTTTTTCTATCTTAGTGTTTGCTCTAATTCTAGTTAATAAAATGTTTTCTATCAATATATTGAGCTTTTCCAATTAATTAAGATTCTTTTTCTTTTTCTAAGAAGGAGATGTGACCCATTATCTGAAAAACTGATCAGTAGGTTTTAAAAAAATCTTTCTTCTTTATCGGTACTTAAACCCATTTTAATTTCTTGCTATTTTTAAGAAGGTAGCAGAAGCATGGCAAATCATTCCATGCATAGCTGTAAGTTAGGGCACAATTTACAATGAAATTTTAATTATCTAAACCATATAGTATGGGCAGGATGATGTTATTTATAGAGTTGTAGCCTAGGTTTCTCCTAAATGATGACAGTGATTGGCAGCCAACTCAGGTGAATAGCATTTCCTGGGCATGTATATCTGAGCCACGGAATTCTATACCCACAAATTAGCAGAAAGCATAGTAAGACAACTGTTTTGTGAAATTCTACTTTTTTATGAGAACAATCTTATTGCAAGGTAGCTCCCAGAGGAGAAAGATGAAAATATTTCTCTAGATTCCACCTGTTGAATTCATCATATAGATCATTTGGCACCAAAATGGAATATTGGGACTCGGCATTTATTCTCTGTCCCTGCAGACAACTAAGGATGAGCTTAGCTAAAATGCAAGAACAAGCCGTTACAGTCATAAGTAAGAGCCGTTGTCCTATGCAGTGATCAAGTGCCACTCACACTGGTGACAGAACCTTTTTCTCTGAAGTGGGATCATTGTCGGGACTTGTTTTGTTTCTATTTTTAAGAAAATAAAAACATCTTAATAAAGAAGGAAAATCAATAAGGAATAATTTAAACATAACTCAGAAACTGAATTGAATATATATCAGCAAACTATATTACGTTACTATAGTTGTTAAATTCAATGATTTGAAGTCAGATGTAACTGGCTTTGAATTCCAGCTTTAGTGTTGATTAGATTTTTAACTTTGAAGAAGTCATTTTGCCTCTCTAAACTTCCATTTCTCCATGTATGGAGTGGGAATAACAATCATGACTTCATAGAGTTATTGTGAGAATTATGTGAGGGACGAACTCCTAATTCTAGGACATGTGCTTGGGAAAAGTTCCCCTCTTGAAAAGCACATGGCCCTTTTGTTCCAGTTGCCTATTGCTATGTAACAATCCAACCTCAAATCCAGAAACAACAGTGATTCAAACAACAATCAATCATTTATCAAGCTCACAATTCTTTGAGCTAGCAATTTAGGTTTACCTTAGCCGGGTGATTCTTCAGGTCTCATCTGGGCTCCCTCATGTGGTTGGCTCAATCAAAATAATAAGTTTTTATGAATATGTATATATCTTACCCCTATTCAGGAGTAATATTCAAAATATTTAGCAACCAGTTTGGCAGAAGCTTGACTCAATCAAGTACAGTCTGCCTGCGGTATGGAATTACCAGCCAGCATGCCCCCTGCCAGGTGACTCTCAGACCTTTAGTTTCTACATCATCAGGTGGTCTGAGAGGCCAAATGGAGGAGCCTGGACAGCAAGGGAGAGGCCATCTGGGGGACTGAGGCAGCAGCGATATATTAGCCAGTACAAAAGTATTGGCTCATACACCCTGGTTGACTGTTAGCCCTGTCCCATTCATATTATTATATAATTATCATTCTGTCCAGATTGCCCCAAGTCTCTTGGTATCTTATTATCAATATTCTTCACTCTTCAGTTAGCACTTGTGTTCTCTACATCTTCACACCAAGGATACTGCTTACACCCATGTGTCTCTCCATTCTACCTGCCCCAAATTCCAATAAGCCCACATTAAGAAAAAGTACAAGTTATAGAAATAGTTCTTAGGAATCGGGCAACAATTCTTAATTGGAGAAAAGGTGGCAGTGATGGCATTTCAGGCTGAGAATTGTCAAAATATGCAAGTATGCTTCCCTTAGATTATAAATTCTATTAACATCTTTAATTCATTTTTCTTTTCTTGCATTTCACTATAAGCAGTCAGGAGAAGTCATGCTGCACCTTCAACACTTTGCTTAAATATTTCCTCTTCCAAGTATCCTGTTTAATCACTCAGAAGTTCTACCTTCCATGAAACACTAGAACAGAAACACAAGTCAGCCAAGTTGTTTTTCACTTTAAAACAAGGATGGCCTTTCCTCCAGTTTCCAATAACATGTTCCTTGGTTCCATCTAAAAACTCATCACAATGGCACTTACTGTCCATATATCTTACAACATTCTGATAATGACCACTTCAGTAATCTATTGGAAGAGACTTTCTCTATAGCTCTCTTCTTCTTCTGAGCCTGATTGGATCATCCTTAATACTTCTTTCATGGTGATGTACCTAAAAACTCTTCCAGCCTCTATCCACTACCCAGTTCCAAAGCCACTTCCAGATTTTTAGGTATTTGTTATAGCATCACCCCACTTCTTTGGTACCAGTTTCTGTCTTAGTCCATAATACCATAGTCTGGGTAATTTATAAATAACAGAAATTTATTTCTCATAGTTCTGGAGACTGGGAAGTCCAAGATCAAGGCACTAGCAGATTCATTGTCTATTGAGGGCTCTGACTGCTTATAGATGGTGTCTTCTTGCTGTGTCTTCACATGGTGGGAGGGATAGCTAGTGCCCTTGGGCCTCTTTTATAAAGGCTCTAATCCCATTCATGAGTTCAGAACCTCATGAGCTAGTCAACTTCCAAAGGTCCTTCCTGTCAATACTAACATATTAAGAATTAGATTTCTACATATGAATTTTGTTAGAATCTAACAAAATTTTGTTGTGAAAGAGACACAAATATTCAGACCACAGTAGGTGGGTAGTTTGAAAAACTATTCAGTATTTCAATATTATAACAATCAGATTTGTCAAGTGGAACCAAGGGTGGGGGGAATGTTTTTTATAACAGAAAATAAAAGTTAGCAGAGATTTGCCCAAACACACAGTTCTTAAAGTGGGAAGAGAGACAAACCCCATTTCAAAAAGCATCATGGGTTAAAAACATTGAGAAAAATGAAACTAGAAGTAATATGGAGAAAGCCAGAATCTCTGGGATGGAGACCAGGAATCTGTATTTTAAACAAATGATTCTTACTAGTACTAAAGCAGAAAAACCATTGGCTACAAACTATTCACTGTATTGAGGAAATGCAGTTGTAAAAGGGCACTAACCACTTCCTCTTGCTAAGACAAGTTTGAAATTTCCACTGGTTACAGATTTCTGCCCCATACACTGGTTAAGGTTTTTCCTCTAAAGTTTTTTTTTTTTTTCCATAACCCCACCCTTAAGTCTGTCTTGATAGCACTGAAACTCCCAACTTACTCATTTTACTTCTCTGGGAATTGTATAAAGCTGGCCAAGATTGATCAAAGCAGGCATCCAGAGGTAGTTCCTGTCCTGAACCTTGACAGGTAACCTGTAGACACTTTCCTGATGCATCTGCATGTCCTGGAAGTCCCATTTGCTGAGCAGGGGTGTTTGCCTGACAGACTTGGGCTCCAGATTGCCTTGAAGTCACAGGATACTCTCTAGGTGCCATGACAAGTAGGGGACAAAAGGGGCCATGACCCTCTGATCAAACCACTCTACATCTCATTTTTATTCCCTATGCTACAACAGACTTGACTTAAGAACTTATTTGTCTTACCTCTCATGAAATTATTTTGTTTTCACACTTTCTGTGTCTCATTGGGTGCAGAGAGAAGAGGCAAGAAAAGAACTTTGTTTTTTTTATAAATGCTTGCTATGTATATAGAGGTTTCTGGCATGTTGAATTTATTTAGAATCAAAACAGGTGGACCAAACACTTCAGGTAGGTTCCCAGGTTTTAAAAAGATTACTCATCACTTCACCAGATGGTGTGCAATTTTATCAGTATGGTATGCTTTGTACAGATGCTGCCTGAAAAAGGAGAGAGATTTAGTTTAATGCCATGGCTTTTGTTTTGTGCTTACCTCATCAAGGAATGAGTTCAAATCCATTTTTTAGCCTCATCAGTTTACATTGTTTTCTATGAGCAGATGGCCAGATAATTACTCAAATAAGGAGTTACTTCTCTGGAGTTGCCTTGCCAAAATGTATTATAATACCAAATACAAATGCTATTAAAATGGCAAACATTTGGAAGCTCACATTGGTGTGTCAAAATAGTAAATATATTGCATAATTTGAAAGCTGTGTCTCTTATGCTTCCTTTCAGGACACAAAGTATACAGGAAGAGTTGATAAGGGTAATGAAAACTAGATAATTTTTACAAATAATTTTCTGTAGATCTCCATTCTAGTTTGTTAATATCTTCAAATAAAATATAAATAGAATTCAGTGCATGAAGCTGTCTATGTGGATGATATTTCGTCATTAAATATTTTACCAACGGAACAATTTACCTACTGAACAATGTCCTAAAAAAGTAGAATTATAACTTATGACATGTTATGATCATTTCTCTCCGGTACTGGGGGAATGTGACCCTGGAAAAGTTTCTTGGCCTCCCAGAGTCTGTGTGTTCCCATATATAATATGAGGAAATTGAAATACGTGATATATAAGATCCTTTCCTGATCTGAAAGTCTATGACTTTTTAGGTCAATGACTATGTTATATCTTGTTTTCTTCTGACCTGCCAACCAAGTATTGAAAGGAGGACTGAATTTGATCCCAGATATGAATTTAAATCTTGTTTCCTCACTTCTTAGCTGTGTGAACATGAACAAGATACCTTTTTCTAAGCTTCTTCATGTGTAAAAAATGGAGAACACCTACCTCATGGGATAATGATAAATAAATAAGGAAGTATTTAAAGCTCCAAGTACAGAATCCTTCATTTATCAGGTCCTCAATAAATTATATTACTTTTCTTATCTTGCATCATTTTAGAAGTCTCAAATCTGCTTTTCTACGAAATTTTCTGGCATCTTGGTCCCTTCGGAAAAGATTACAATTCTGGAGAATGTACTAGAAGAATAATAAAATATAGATGGGAACCACAGCAGATATAGCCTAAAAAAACAATTTTTTCCTCCTGAGTTGTATTAGTAAAAAGAAATGATGGCATCTATTGAAAACAGTTGTCGTTCCTGAGGTTTCTTTTTCTTCTTGTCTTTGAAGTCTAGTATTGGCCTTACTTTTTAAATTAAATATATCTGAATCATGAGAAAGTGGCATGCTTTCTGGATGACAGAAAACTTTTTCTCATTGCTCCTTTTCAACAATTTTTCAGTATTTTTTGCTATTGCATATCCCAGTTTTTAAATTAAAAGTGATATGATTCTCTGTTCATTATACAAAATACCAGAAAATATAAGCAAGTATAAGAAATTATACATAAACACACCCTCTAAAGAGGGCTACTTTATATAACTTGCCACATATTCTAACTACATGTAAACACTATGTAACACATTTACAAAACCAGTTAATACTGTTTAGTTCTAATGTAAGGATCAGAATATGTGCTCTGCGAAGGTTTGGGGGTACTTTGTCTTGTTCACTGCTATTGCTCCAGCAACTAGAAATGCTGGTCACAGAGTACCTACTTAATATTAATACTCCTTTTAACCTAGTATATCTTATACATCTTTTGTGTCAATAATGCAGTTCTACCACTTCATTTTCAATGATTATACAATATTCTACAGCATAGATATAATCACACTTTAATCGATCCTCTGTTATTGGATTTGTCAGGTTTTCTGTTTGTTCATTTTCCTATAGCGGTGTTTTAATCAACACCCCTGAAAATAAACCTATGCCCTTGTGCATTTTTCTTCTCAATGATTTTGTTAGGATAAATTGTTAAAAGTAAATTCAAATAATCTACTCACAATTTAGGCAATTATTACATATTGCCAAATTGCTCTTCAAAAGAGTATGTCCATTTACAATCCAGTCAACAGAGATTACACTGCACTTGCACAGATATAGGTATTATGTTGAAAAAAATTAAAAACCAGTTCATAGAGCAAGTCATTGCATACTAAATATTGAGTGGCAAGAATATCCATTTTGCATGCTACATTACAGCCCAGGATATCATTCCAATCTCTTTTTTTAGATACAAATTCTAAAACCCAGCAAGGATGCAGTCTTGATGAAACTGTGCAAAGAAAATTCTGTCTTGTTTGTTTTACTAAGTTGGTTAATTTAGGAGAAAAGACAGGAAAGTTCCTATAAATTTTCCATTGACATTCACATCAATACTCTCACTTTGACATCCTACCATTCTATACCAAAATAATTTTCAGTAAATAATATTTCACATTTGGGTAGTTTGACAGTGCCCACTTAAATGAACCCTAAACTACTGTGAAATCCAGAAACACCATAAAACCTTGTGAAATATTTGTAACCTCTATAATATTCTCTGATTATGGAATCAAATGTGAAATGTCTGTGTGGGAGCTGTTTTTCTAAGGTAAATAGATTATTATTTATATCTCTAGATGCAAATGCATTGAAATAACCGGAACTCATTGCAGCTGAATGTGCCCTTATATAATTTTCACAGCTACTACGTACGTTCTTGTCAGCGTATTGTCATGGAGCGGCTTTGATGGTTTGATCTGAGTTTGACCTCTGGCAGTGATTCTTGCTCACATTTTTATCATCCACTTTTATGTGAACAATAAATCTGATAATATCCAGTAGCGCTTCCTTGCATTCTCTGACTTTGACATTCAGGAAAATCATAATGCTGCTTCCATTGTGTCTGCGTCTCCAAACTTAAGACTTTTCTCCCTTGAAGATATTCTGGAATACATAGTCCTGGAAGTCCAGAGCTCATTGCTTTGTGTTTTCTGTATTGCATAGAGCTCAATTTGATATGATCAGTTAATGATTACCGAGAGCTTTACACATGATTTTGCTATTTACAAAGTAGCCAACATGAGCAATTAGGAAGAAGGCTGAGTGAGAGTGTAGAGGTTGAGAGGTGAGAGAATTGAGAATTTAAAAAAGAAAGAGATAAACAGGATGTTGAGAGAAGAAAAAAATGGGAAACTTGAACTTTGATGCATACTAGAGAGAGATGATATAAAAGTAAGCAAAGACACTGGCCTCCACCTGCAGGGGAAGGAGATTATTGTGGAAAAGAAAGCTGCCAAAAAAATCAAAGGTGAAATTACAGTAGGAAACCAGAAGAATGGCCAAGAATCATGCTTTAACAATAGAGATACATCGGGCAGGGGTGGGAACCTGTGACCTTAAGGCCAGTGTGGCCTTCTAGGTCCTTAAGCACAGCCTTTTGACTGAATCCAAATTTAACAGAACAAATCCTAGATTTGTTTTAAAAATAAAATAAAAATATAAAAGATGAACAAAAATGTATTAATAAAAATAAAAGGACTTTATTAAAAATAGAAGGCCCCAGCTTCCCCACCTCTGGAAGAAACCTGAAAATAGGTCTTTGATAAAGGATCATTTGAGGCATGCGGTGCCTACTGGGGATAAAGACCAAGGGAGCATGGTTACTAGTTGTCAGTCAGACTGTTCAAATTAGCATAGTCTAGTTTTTTCGCTTTTTAAGACCCACTGAGATCTGCCTTATTTTGGAGACATTGAAGTTATCTCAAAATGGTCTTGGAAATTCTAAATTTTTCCAAAACCTAATTTTGTTTCTTAAAATGTTTTACAATTTTAGCAAAGCAGGGCATGGCAAAAGTTTCAAAAACTCACATATTAAGTATCTCCATGGACTTGTTTTTATCTGTTTGAAATTTGTTAGTTGTCTAAAGCAGTCTGATAAAACAGAAGAAGCTTGAGCTTTATACATTCAAGTCCCAGCAGCTGGATTAACTGCTGTGTAGCTTTGGGTGTCATCTTTCCTGAGCCTCCTTCTTCATATCTATTAATGGAAACCCTACCTTCTCGGTTTTGAGAATTAAATACAATAGCATGCATTGAAGCCTGAATCAAAGTAGGCAGAGAATAACATGGGTTTCTTTTTCATCACATTCCCATGTAATACAAGGAAATTCTCCAGAGGTTTATGAAATTAACTGTAAAATGGTGTGATTAAGTTTTAAAAAACCAAGGACCACCTTTAAGAAAAGGGATTGATATTACCAGAAATGTGAGATGAAATTAGTATTGGTTTAAGCCCTGAATGTGTCTCAGTTTCTTTCTAGCTCCATCAGGATGATTTTGGTTACCAATAATAGAAAAATTCTGTCTGAAATTTATTTAAATGATAAAAGGAATTCATGGGTACATGTGACTGAAATACAGAGGGAAGCTGACTTGAGGTGAGAATCGTTCTATCTACTGAAATGATGTGAGAAGGGCCCTTTTTCATGCTGTCTTCCTTTCTTTTTTTTTTTTTTTAAAAAAAGGGATATTATGGGGGTACAGCCATTTTGGTTACATGAAATGCATTTGCATCACTCAAGCCAGGGCTACAAGCATGTCCTTCCCCCTATACAGTGTACCCCATTTCCATTAGCTGTGGGTTTACCCCACCTCCAACCCACCCCACCTGACCAGCACCCAGTGAGTATTACTACTATGTGAGCACCTTAGTGTTGATTAATTAGTACCAGTTGGATGGCGAGTACATGTGGTGCATGTTTTTCCATCCTTGTGATACCTCACTTTGAAGGATGGGATCAATCTCTATCCTTTCTTGACTCTGCTTCTTTCGTGCTAACTCCATACTATGTGGGCTTCCTACCTATGGTCCTATGATGGTTACCTTGTTCACATTCCAGTTTCTTCATGATTAAGATGTCCAATTTAAAGTAGCTAACATTCTATTGTGAACAGTTGAGAACTTGAATCTCATACATGCTACCTCATTCACATTCAGCAAAGAAGGGCACAGGTTTTTTACTCTCAAACAAAAATCCTGAACTTTGGCCTAAATGAATCACCTCAGAGTACTTGCCCATCCTGTCCCGATAATGCAGCTGGGGTACGGGGTTATGCCAGTTAGCTTAGGCTTGATTCATAGTTTCTACTTTTAATTTGGAAGTCAAGCCAGCTATCCATGAAGCACTTGGCATGCACTGGAGAGGAGCAGAGCCGGTACAAGAATGGGAGTGCTATGACTAGGAGTAGGAGGAATACGTGCTACGTGGCGGAAAGGCAGAGATCCACTAGAGGAGATACAACTAATTGGGTTTCGTATTAGTCAGTTCAGGCTACTGTAACAAACATTGGGTTTTGTATTTGTCACTTCGGGCTGCTATAACAAAATACCACAGACTGATGGATTAAACAAGAGAAACTTATTTTCTCACATTGAAAAGTCTGAGAGGCAGAGGTCAGGATACAAGCATGGTCAGGTTCTGGTGAAAGCTCTCCTTCTGGCTTGTAGACAGCTGCTTCTCACTGTGTTTTCACATGACAGAGAAGGAGACAGAGAGCAAGTTCTCTGGTACCTCTCTGGTACCCTTCATGAGGGCGTGACCCTCATGACCTCATCAAAACCTAATTGTCTCCCAGAGCCTCCTTTTCTAAATATCACCACACTGAGATTTAAGGCTTCAACATAGGAACTGGAGGTAGGGGGAAACACAGTTCAATCCACAGAATTCTGCCCCTTTCCCCTCAAAATCCACGTCCTTCTTGTATGCAAGATTACATTTATTCCATCCCAACAGCTCCGGAAGTATCAACTCATTCCAACATAAACTCTGTAGTCAAAAGTCTCATCTAGATATCATCTAAATCTGCAGTCCCAAACCCCCGGGCCAAAGCCCAGTACCAGTCCATGGCCTGTTAGAAAATGGGCTGTGTATCAGCACCTGAGCTCTTTACCACTTCCCCCCAACCCACGACACCCCACCTTTCCCCCTCTGTCTGTGGAAAAATCGTCTTCCATGAAACCAGTCCCTGGTGCCAAAAAGGTTGGAAACCGCTGATCTAAATCACATGGGTGAGACTCAAAGTAGAATTCATTCTGAAACAAAATTACTCTCCATATGTGAACCTGTGAAACCAGGCAAGGTATGTGCGCCCAAAATACAACAGTGGATGGGCACAGGATGGACATTCCCACTACAAAAGGGAAAAATAGGAAAGACGGAAGGGATGATGGGTCCCAAAAGAGTCCAAAACTTAGCAAGGCAAATACCAATAGATCTTAAGCCTCCAGAATAATATTCCTTGGTTTGATGCCATGCCCTCCATGACCACTGGGGAGACAGTGTTGCCCCCATGGCTTGGAGGGGTGACCCTCCCCACTTGGCCTGAAATCATTGCCCCTGTGGCTCTCTGCAGTGGCCCCATTCTCTGAAACCAAATAGGAAACAGGCCTTTCCCCTGGGCCTGTGGTGGGAGCAGCAGCCCTGATGATCTCTGAATCACCTTCCATGTCATCCTTCTCTTTTCTTGAAGAACAGTGCATGATCACAGCCAAATAGCTCTATGGTTCTGCCCTGCAGATTCCAAGAAGTCTGACAGCCCTCCTTTATTTCACCAAACCTCCCTCCCTTAAGTTCAAACTGGCAGTGTCTCTGCTGGTATAGTCCCATTTCTATTCCTGGCTTCCACTGGGATGGCTGATTAAATCTTGGTTCACACTCATGATCTCTTTATCAAGTGGTTGTTAGGTCAGGTCTTTACTGTTCTCTTTAGAACAAGCTTTCTCATTCTTTGCAATATGGATAGCGTAAGGAGTTCCCAAATCTTCCAAGTTCTTGTTTCTTCCTTGCTTAACAATTTCTTCTTCAATTCATCTCTCTCCTCACATCTTGCTATAAGCAGTAAGGAGGACCCAGGCCACATCTTCAGTAATTTGCTTGGAAATCTTGTCTGCTATATATCCAGTTTCTTCACATGCAAGTTTTCCCTGTCACAAAACACTAGAACACAATTCATCCATGTTCTTTGCCTCTGCATAACAAGGACTGCCTTTCCTCTAGTTTCTAATAATATTTTCTTCATTTCTGTCTGAGATGTTACCAGAATTACCTTTCACATCTGTATTTCTGGTATACACCTCACAATTCTTTCAGCCTCTACCCATTACTCAGTTCCAAAACCACTTCTACATGTTTAGGTACCTGTTACAGCGACCCCCACTTAATTACCAAAATCTGTGTTAGTCAGGGTGCTCCAGAGAAACAGAACCAGTAGGATGTCTTTGTATGTGTGTGTGTATGTGTGTGTGTGTGAACAGATTTATTATAAGAAATTGGCTAACACAATTGTGGAGGCTGAGGACTTCCAGGATCTGCAGTCAGCAAGCTGGAGTCCTGGGAGAGCCAATGTACAGTTCCATTCCAAGTCCAAAGGTGTGGGATGGTGTGAGTTCTAGTACAAAGTCATTAGTCTGCAGAGCCAAGAAAAGTGGATGTTTTGGTCTGAGCCTGAAGGCCAGAAAAGATTATTATCCCAGCTCAAGCAGACAGGTAAAGGGCTTCTTATTCCGCTTTTTTGTTCTATTCAGGTCTTCACTTGATAGGATGAGGTCCATCCACATTAGGAAGGGCAATCTGCTTTACTCAGTGCATGGATTCAGATCTTAATGTCATCAAGAACGCTGGGGACACACCCACACAAGGCACACCCAAAATAATGTTTGGTCAAATGTCTGGGCACCTCCTGGCTCAGTCGAGTTGACACATACAATTAACCATCACAGGTTTTTTATGTATGTATATTATGTGACATATATCATATATAAAAAGAAAGCTCGAGTTTTATCTTATACTTTCAGAAATTAAATTCAAGGAAGAGTTTATTGTATAGATTGTCAAGAAAACAGAGACACTATGTTTAGTAATGATTCTGCTAAATAATCTCAGAAACACTGGTCAAATACTAACTGCTATATGCATATTTTGTTTTCTGATGCTATAATTTAATGAGAGACATGATTTAGAAAATCTAGAATAAATGACCAATATATCCATTAGTCCTTAAAATAAAGCCATTTTAAATGCCTGAGCAGTATTCTATTGCTGTTACTTCTTGGTTTAGTTTTCTAAGAAGGGATTACAGTACAGCATTTTAAGTTATTAAATAAAGCAAGTTTTCTTTATGCTTAAGATGTTCGATTTGAAGTGCCCAAGATTGTATTGTACATGGTTGAGAACCAAATTCTTATTTAAGCACTGGTATAGGAAGCCATGTGACCTGAAAGTACTTTCAAAATTCTCCCAATAAATAAATTTTTTGACTCTTCTCCGTCAATTGAGTCTGAGCCATATGGCATCTAATGAGTGATTTTTAATTTGAAAAAAAAAAAAAGAAAAAGGAGGCATTCACTGTTAGAAGAACCTTAGATGGCTTCTGGGACATCTGGTTTCAAGTAGCATGGCACTCTGCACTCTCAAATAGCTATATTAATTGGCCCATAGAATGGGTTATTTAAGATTAGCTATTTAAATGTTGAGGAATGGCTACTAAATATAGTGATTTTAGTTTTGGGGTAATTAATGGTGAACTAATCTTCTAAGAGTAATCAACTCAATCCAGCTGCTTCTGCCAGATAGAAGCAGTAATAGGATACTAATTTGGCTGCTATAATAAAGGTCAAAAGGGTTTATTTTTGTCCCACACAACAGTCTGAGGATAAGTAACCTCCTGGGCAGGTTTTCTTATGTCAAGGATAAAGACTCCTACTTCCTCTGGCATCCTTAGTATTCAGCTCCCATCTCTTAGTCTGAAAAGGCTTCTTTCGTACCCATTCCAACTTCTGCATTTCCTCCAGTGAAAAATGGGGAAAAAGGAAGATGGGCTCAGAACTTTCCTTGTAGGAACATGATCTCAACATTGCCACATCACTTCTGTCCATTTCTCATTGACCAGGAACTAATCACATGGCCACACCTAGAACCAAGAAAGTCTGGGACATAAGATTTTTTACGTGACAGCCGTAGGCCCAGTTAAACTCTGTGTCTCTAGAGAAGAACATGAGTACAGATATGAAGGAGAAAACTGGCAGACTCTGGCACAGAGCCTCTGAAGAAAGAAGGATACTTAACTTCCTATCCACTGAAGCTAAGGGGCATCTGTCGAGTTCTCCCAATAAGTATATCAAGTTGTCCAAATATAAACTATCATGGACAGAATATAAGATTGCTGTATGCAAAAATAATGTTCCTACTGCAGTTTATCATGGATCCTAGATTACAGCATTTAAAAAATTTATAACATATACTCTTCTGATTTTTTTGAACACATGTTTTTTAAAGTTTGGGAAATACTGAAAAATATAAAGAAGATAACAATTGGCCATAATTCCATTACCCAGAGATAACAATTGCGAGTTTGGTGTGTTTTTTTAATGACTTTTCTCCATGTGACTTTCATTTACATAATGGGATTTAATCTGATAATATACATTTTTCTCACATAATTAAAATGTGATTCTAAATATTAACTTTTATGTCTGTATTAATTTAACCTGTAGAAGTTCCAGAATTTTTCAACATGTTACTGATTAGATACTTAGAGTTTCCAGTCTTTGTTAATATTAATGCTACTATCAACATCTTTGTGAACAAATTTTTATTTGCATTTTAAATGATTACAGTAGAGTCTTAAAAGTGAAATTGAGTCAAAGGGTAGGAAAATTTCACAGGGTCTTGGTCTGTGTTGCTAAATCACTTTCTACAAAGGGTTGTGAAAATTTCTCCTATTAGTTCTGCCAGTCTCTTTCACATCACCCTAACTGGCATTATAATAATTAAATGTTTGTTCAGTTGATTATGGGAAAAAGGACTTTGACAGACCCTTGATGACTGCTGAGCCTAAGTATGGTTTCACATGTACCAGGGTTTTCATATCTACATTAAATTATAATATTTTATCATTTACTTATTCCTTATTTTAATGCAAATATAAACACTTGTGTTTCACTCTATTAAACACCAAAGCAGGTACAAAGTGAAAGTAGATATCTTATTTAATGACAACTACATTTAATGACATATTATTAATTTATCAATAATAACACCAACCAACTTGATTCAGCCAAAAATCTAGAAGAATATATTTTAAAAAAATAAAGAGTGGGCATTGAATTATTAAAATAAATGGCACTCATTTATGTGCCAATGCTCATGCAGTTTTCTCTGAGGAAAGACTTCAAATTCTCATTTCAAAGCACATTAACTCTGAATTCAGATAAAACACAACTTTGCAGATAGAATCTGATCACAAATTTCACATGATTTTAAAAATTGAAAAGAGGCATCCTGGAGTAAATGAACTGAAATATTAACTATGATTTTCTTAATATGATTCTTTTTCTTCTTCTGTTTTTTTCCATGTCTTCTAAACTTTCTAAAATGCTTATGTATTACTTTAATAAAGAGAATTAAATTTGTTATTTTTGGTAATATTCTGGAAATTTTAAGAATAGAAATTATTCTTGTGCATATTATGAACATATGGAATTATATAATAATTTGTGCTTATCATTATAAGCACAGTTAAGAAAAAAATCAAATTTGGATCCACAGGCTCTATTGCAGAACACCTGGGAAAGTTATTATCAATCTGTTTTTGAGATTTTTATCCAGGGTAAAAATAAATACACAGTATATGTAGCATATAAAATGGAGATCATCAGAGATACAAAACATAAAATTAGGGGTGATTTTAAAAATCATTATGTAGGCAATAGTCTATTGAGGATATCTCTTGGATACTATTTAAATTATTTGTTCTATAAAGTAATGATCATAATGACTAATCATCCATGATGACATTAGGAAGAAAATTATTAAATTCAGTAAGTTCAACATCATTGTATATTTAGAAAGAGTGTTCATGCTATATAAATAATATTGCAAACTCTTTACAAATTAAAATTACATTTCAGGCCAGTAGAATCTCAATAATTTTAATCAAAAAAGTATTTAAAAATTTTTCATATACATTGATCTTGATATTGGAGTAGAATGTGTAAATTGTTTTTGTAGAAATTTTTCACTGGATTTCTTTATTTGTATTTTGGGGAAATAACTTTTAACTACTTTTACTTAGAAGAATTCATAGTATTTTCCAGAAAAATATTAAATGTATGAGATATTTCCTTTAATAATGGCTTAAAAGTAATCATTTGCAGATTTTTTAAACTAATAACACGAACAATTAAATTATATTATTTACTTTATTAAATAATAAATTACATTGAACATATTTTTACATGTACTCGTTTTTAAGTTACTGGCTCTCAGATCCAAGCCACCCTTCTCTGTTCAGCCTTGTGACCCTGGGGCTGGGTCCCCGCATTCCAAGTTTCTGCTTTGCCAGCAGCTACCTGCTAGGTTATGCCAGAAGGGGGCGCCAGAGGGACACTGCAAGGCTGGAACAGGGAGCAAGAACTCAGTTCTTCATGTCTGCTTGCAGTTCCAATGAGTATCTCTCCAGCTACCCTTTCTCGCTTTGGCAGCTAGGATTCATTCCAGTAGCAACTACTGAATCCAGTTTGCGGTTTTGCATAACCAGCTCCGTTGCACCTCCTCTTCAGAGACGCCAGCATCAGCTGGCGGGTGCCCCTGTGTAGAGGTCTGGGTTATGGCCTCAGAGAGCTGGAGGTCACATTTAACAAATAAAAATACAGGACACCTAGTTAAAATTGAATTTCAGATAAACAATGAATAATCATTTCATATTAGCATGTTCCCAATATTGTATCTTTAATTGTATATTCTATATTTTATCTGTAGCCCTATACAGGGTCCCTTCTCTAAGCTTTTGTGTTTTAATAATTTCAACCACTTCCATTTGTTCCCCAGCCCTCGAGTTAGTAGCTACTTCCTGCAATTGCTACCTTTGTGATAACTTAATGTTATCAACTTTATACCTAGCTATTCTTTATATTCCATTTTGTCTCCTGGCTACACTGATTGATACAGCATAATTTCCTAAAATAGAATACTCGGGTAAATAAGATATTTTTCTTACCAGTTAACATTTCCATGTATAAGTTCATGTGGATACATATATGGCAACTCTGATAGAAGCTATCTGAACTTTGGTTACTTTTCAAAGAAATGAGTTCATATCTAAAATATTTGTAGTTCCATATGGTTCAAGGACACTCATCATGGTAAATTCTTGTGCACAGCATATCTTCTTTATCAACAGTTTAAGGAATTAAGAATTTACTATGTAGTGTGTGTGCATATGTGTGTGTGTGTGTGCAGTTGTACAAATGTGACAGGAAGACGAAGAAAACAACTTACATATTTAATGTGGTTATAAAATAGATCTATTTTTAATTTGTAAAATGGATTAATTTCATTGTCCCACTTGCATCTGAGTTCTAGACTCTAAGTACTAAATTCATTAGCTAGCAAAATACCTGGTATAGCTGGTTACATATTTGTCAGCTCAGAGATTTTTACATGGTGTCTGCATTGCTCTTATCAACAAGGTAGTCCAGTCTTCTAATTTACTGTCTACCATGTTCCTGCCACCATTTGAATTCAACCACTACTATAATGGCACCTTTAACCTTACTTACGACCTAGACAATTATCACATTTTTTTTTTTTTGCGTAGGATGAAAATATGTCAAACCCTCCTGAAATAAATGCCACCTTTCTTATTGATGACGTAGACTGACCTCTGATAGCTCCCTCCTTCTTGGCCTGTCTCTAGCCATAACTATTTGATTCTAGGATTTTTGAATGGACTCTGGTTTTCTGGCTTGCCTTGGGCCACATTTCTGGCTTACTGCTTGTTTTTTGTTGTAATTCCATATTTACAGCTGTGGTTGGTTACATAGTGACCACTTGAAACCCATCCCTTCCTGCCTGAAATCATGTAATTGTTGTTCTTTGATACTTGAAACTCATTTCTGATTTGCCTCAAACTTGTGGTTCTTCTACATGTTCTTTCATTTTACCTGAGGTTAGCTCTGACCTTCGGCTTCACAAGTCTGCCTCAATATATGAGCTAGCTAAATAAAATGAGCAGGAAAGAGTAGGCCAAAGTGGGAGAATGAGCGACTATTTCTGCATGTCTGATTATCTATGAGTATTTGGGGAAGGACATTGTAAAGCCTCATGGCTGGGCTTGCTAGCTCTGGACTCAGACTCAAATCTTCAACCATTTACTAGTTGTGTGACATTAGGCAAGTTTCTTTACCTCTCTCTGTCTCTGTTTTCTTAACTATAATGTGACTATTATGTACCCAAAATGATTGTAAATATTAAGTTAAATAGTCTATGTAAATTTCTTAGAGGTGTCCAGCACATAAAAAATACTCAAATGTTAACCATTGTTTTTATTATCTCTCAATCATGGTGTTTGATACATTTTTTAATACCTAAAATCAAATGTCATGTCTAAATGACTATTTTCCTGCCTTATGGATCATTATGGGAGGGTTTTTGAGTTGGCCTAACTTCCATTTAATAAATATTGTTGCTCTGTTTAATGTTGCATCTATTTCCATAAATGAAAAAGGAAGAAAAATCACTATTAATAAAATAGTTTGGAATCTTATTTCAGTCTCTGTTTGAAAGGTTCAAAGACTAAAGGAACCTGGAAGAAACAGTGACCAGTACAGAGATCTTAGAACAGCCTGTTCCAAAGCTAAGTTGCTGGGTTAGGCAATTAACAGTCTAGCTGAGTTGGCACTTTATCTCCATGTATGAGTCATGCATGCATAGATCTCCCGAAAAATTAGATATTTGCACCCATGGTGGCAAATCTGCATGTAATTGGCTTTCACTTTTTGCCCTTATACAATGACTCTACAACGAAAAGTTACTAATACTATGAGTGTGTGTGTGTAATATATATATGTTTAATTTTAATCTAATTTACATCTTAATTACCAAATAACTCTAAAGAACTTACTATTTACATTTGTATAGAGTTAAGGTTGACAGAGTTTTTTCCTAAACAGCATTACAATTAATGACATTGAACTTTCTTTCAAGGTTATTACAGAAAATTAATTTTATGCATGATGAGACTCACCCACATATGTAAACTTTACACATGTGTCCACATAACATAGCAAGTGGTCAGCAGCATATCTACTCCTTCATACCATTACTCAAAATGTAGTGATTTTTTCAGTGTGATGTCACAACTTTCTTGCTACTTTATAGGATGTCACAAAATTTGAGGGGAACAATGGTAAAAATGAAATATTTGAAAGAAATGAATAGTCTACAAAAGCAAAAGACTTATAAAACCTGATTTTAGAAACTCACTAAAGCAGTTCTTGTTTTCCCACCCAGAATATTGAGAAGAAAATCTCTAATTTCAGATATCCCCCCAAAAAAATTATGATAATGATAGCCAAGATTGTTTATTTCCTGGCAAGCAGGGCATAAGCATTTACAGGCTTTATCTGATGCTAATGGGAACTCCACGGGATCTTTCTTATTCTTTCACTATACATATGTTAATATAAAGGAAAGAAAGCTTAAAGCTTAGAGAGGTTAAGTAACCTGTGCAAAGTCACACAGTAGCTAAGTAGGGGAGCGAGGTTTAAACTCAGATAGGCTGAGTTCTGGTCCCCTATTTTTTATCGCTATGCTATATCTATTTGATTTTATATAATTGAGTCTTCACAATCTGTTCAGTTCTTCAATTCAGCGAAGTTTGGAGTAGTGATGATTGGTTGAAACTCCAAAAAGTTTCACTGGTCTCATGGCAGCAGCCCAAAGACTGTTGTCATCCCGGCTCTCAGCAGAAGCATATGCATTCTGATTGACCACACACTTCCAGCCAGCTGCATAAAATCATGACTCATGATTGTAGATTGGAAAACAGACTGATGGCCGGCATCATCTTCCTGTGTGTGATCGACTGGCAGCTGTGACTCTAAATGCACAGAACTCTAGGCAGAGAATAAATAAGTATCCTTTAAAGCATTATATCATTTTTAAACCTTGTTAACCATATTTAAGTGTACAGTTCAGCAGTGTGAAGCGTATTTGCGTCACTGTAAAACAGATCTCCAGAGCTTTTTCCTTTTGTAAAACTGAAACTCTGTACCCATTAAGTCACAACTCGTTTTCCCCTCCCCCCAACCCTTGGTAGCCACCAGGCTACATTTTGTTTCTGTGAATTTGACTACTTTAGATACCACATAGAAATGGAATCATACAGTGTTTATATTTTTGTAACTGGCTTATTTCACTGAACATAATGTTCTCAAGGTCCATCCATGTGGTAGCATGTCACGGGATTTCATTCCTTTTTAAGGCTAAATAATATTCCAGTGTACATAGGAGGGCAGTTCGCAAAGTATCCAGCCATTGTTACCATAATGAGAACAGTTACATGGTTGGATACTTTCTAGACAGCCCTATACCACATTTTGTGTATCTATCCATCCATTGGTGGACATTGAAGTTGACTCTACCTGAATCAACTTGAATAGTGAATGGTGCTGTTGTGAACATAGGTGTGCAATGTCTTCTAGAGACTTTGTTTTCAGTTCTTTTGAAAATATACCCAGAAGTGGGATTGCTCGATCCTGTGTCATTTCTATTTTAAATTTCTGAGAAACCTCCATACTCTTTTCCATAGTGGTTGCATCATTTTACAGCCCACCAACTGTGCATGACAGTTCCAATTTCTCCACATTCTCACTAACACTTGTTATTGCTGTAAAACATTCTTTTTTTCATTTCTTTTTGATGAAGCAATATATTTTTATTTCTAAAAATATAACATGATTTAAGCTAATATTTTGTGAGGAACAGGACCAACGTATTTAAATATTCTCCAACCCTCTAAACTTCAGAAGCTAAATATTTTCCTGAACATTCCTTGAGTAGATGAATAACTTGCTCTTTTGAACCCCAAACACATATTTGTTTCTTCATTCGTTTGGCTACCACTGTCTTACCTAGCACTAAAATCTTCTTAAAATTAGTCAGAGGGAGACAAGTGGGAAGGTGTAGACTTCTCACTTCAACAGTCTGCTAAACATGGAGAATAATGGTGCTATTCAAAGACAGCCTGTACTTAGAGATTGAGAACTTGGGAAAGAAGTAAACCCAGTGAAATAGCAAGAATGTTTGAAAGAGAACTTGACAACCCACTGCTGCAGAAAGCTGAATCCAAAGGAAATATGCCCAATATTCAAGAACCTGAGAAGTAAGTTTCTGAAATCATGCTTTTCTACTTCTTTATTTCTCATTTGCTTGAAATGCCATTCATTTGTTGAGTAAAGCAGAATCCTGCTGCTAAAGCCTAGAAATGAACCAAATAGTAGAATATTATGCAAATAACAGTAGATTTGGATATTTGTATAGTGGCCCTTCTATGGTGTATCAGAAATTGCCAACCTTTGGCTTTAAGAAAAACAATATTAGTATGGATGTTATCTATAACATTTTGATTCTGTGTTAAGTTTTAAAAATATTTTAAAATATTTATCTTATTTCTATTAATATTATTTGATATTTTTGGTTTCCATTCCCCATTTCATCAGTATAAATTTATAGAAGAAAATATCCTTTTATTATAAACATGAAAACAGATGAATAAAATGATATTATAATACATTTGATGTAGTATCACATTATTTAGTATGAGATAGCAATATTGAGATTCTCAAAAGAATTGCTAGTATGGGAAAAAAATCCTAAGATCATCATTTTCTAGCCAGTGACTGGTAAATTTTCTAAGGCTTTTATAAAATTTATAATGATAATGGATTAAAAAAGACAGCAAGACTGATGATAGATTTGTTTAATGGTCACGTATGTATAGAAAGACAAACATTGGTCAAAACTCAGGGTAATTTGCTTGCAGAGAAATAAAAATAGCAAAGATCTATTAGGTAAAACAAGATTATGTAGAAGTATAGAAGTAAGAGTTAACAATAAACTAAGAATAAGCACTTGTTCTGTATGGCAGCTAAAAATAGCAAAACTAGGAACAGCAATGTTTTTCTTCCCATATTTATGCTCTGTTCCGGTTAACTAGCATGATGAATAAAGCAACAATGAGTCTATCATTGTAGAGTTAATAATTATTTTTTCCTAGTGGTAGGATTCCACAATGGAGAGCATTAAATAAAAATAGTCTTCTAAAATATTTTAACTTAGCCTTTTCTAATGTTAAAGAGGCAAATTCCTTATTGAATTTATGAGTGAAGCTTAATAATAATGAAGTTAGAGGGAAAACACATTTTATAAAGAAGTAAAAAAAAGTATGAAGCAACAGAGTGTTGTATTTCCTGTTGTCTTGTTGTGGTTATTTTCTAAAACTGCTTATCGCTTGACTATTAGGCTTATTTTATGAAGAGATTATTATGTAAAACATAATCAGACTTTGGAGAAGCATCTTCCTTACCAATTGTTATATATCTTTTAGAGATGTGATAGACCAAACCAAAGTTACAATCTCTTAGCATCAATTTTAGGATATGGATATATTTGGCACCCATCCCAGTTTTTAGCCTTGGGGACCTCAGCCAAAACTGGAACAAAGTTCCATTTCCTCCATAGCTTCTCCATTTCTGTGACATAATATAGTTACAGTATATCTAATTTATTCCCATCTATTAGTTTTTTTACTTGGTAGGAGAGGTTTGTCTTCTGTAAAAAAGACTAAAGTTATTTGTGTTTAAATACATAATTTTTATAAACTGGATATTAATTAGAAAGTGTAGCTTTTCCTTAAGGTTTAAGCACAATTTATAAGTCTAGGTATTTTTGTGTAAAAAATATACTAACTTGATTCCATTAACTCATAAATTTAACAGATTAAATTCCCCTGAAATTTACTCCCATTTCCGAACTTAATTAAACTTCTTTAAACACTTCAAACTGTATTTACAAATTGATACGATTTTTAACAAACACTTTAAATGCCTTGTGGGGCAAAAATGAAATAAGCCAATCCCTGCTAAACCCTTAACCCCTGTAAACTAATAAATCAAACCTATAAATGTAGTAAATTAGTTTCTCCTAAGCCATTCAAACATCCTAAAATCAGGACTGGAAGCAAGACTTCCAGTAAAAGATGGAAGATTAAATGCAGCCATTAAGATCTGTTCCTTTTCTGACCTCAGCTGAAATGACAGTAAAAGGATTTTCTTAAGGAGACATAGGCCAAAAAGACCAAAAAGAGAAGAGGAGATAACAGCAATAAAATTTTGGAAATTGAAAAGGAAATGGTTTAGCAGATCCGAGAAAGTTAAGGCTAGCAGTGGGTGATGATGAGTATTTCAGAAAGTAGGAATAAAGGTGGGACTGAAATATCTTTTTTAAAAGTAGATTGACCCAGGAGAAAAGACCTAAAGTTACTGACATTAAGAATTATGTTAGGAACCAGCTCAACCTGAACATCTTACAGTAAAGACTTCAGTCAACAATCCTCACTTCCAGTCTGCCTTTTTAGTGCCTCACTCTTAAATAGGAAAGCTACTGTGAGGGAAGTTTCCAATGTGAGAATATTGACCAAACCAAGATCACAGAAAAAGAAAATTAGGAGAAACAGAAAATATTTGGGAAGAAAAACCTTCTAAAAATATTCTTAGTAATATCAAAAAGATAAAATATATTTTATCCATGGAGCCAAAATAAGGTGATACAAAAAGGGATGTAGATATAATTGCATAAATGAAAAACTCAGTAAAAGCTTTGAAGGAGATCTTCCTGCAGTTAGGAAAATAGGATAAAGGGATGAAAATAAGATGGAAAAAACAGGGCAATTAGAGAACCCATCACAGTACTACCTCATCCAAACAGGAATTCCAGAAAGAGCAGAGACAAAAGAGAGGAGAAAAGAAAGATAATAATGAAATATTATCAATATCAAAGAAATAATGTGAGAAAATTTCCCAGAACTGAAGGACATCAATCCCAGTACCAAGAACAATGAATAAAAACAGACTCACATCTAGGCATATTGTCATGAAACTTTGGAAAACTGGTGACAAAAAAAA
>VBSM01001124.1:48628962-48686134 GCA_008086735.1 Cheirogaleus medius
AAAAAAAAAAGATGTTTAAATCTTCAGGAGGACATATTCATTCAATGGATCAAGAATCAGAATAACATAGGACTTCTGTATGGCAACCCTATAAGCTAGAAAATAATGGAGTATTACTTTAAAATTCTAGTAGCAAATTAAAGGTTTACTAAAATTATAAATAAAATTTGAGAGTAGAATAAAGACATTTTCAAATATGCACATTTTAAAAATTTCCCTCCCGTGTATGGCACTCCATAAATATAAGAAAATAAAACAAGAAAGAGAAAAAGTATGGAGTCCAGGAAGCATGAGATATCTGTAAGGAAGAAGTGAAGAGACTCCCTTAAAGGGCTATTGTAATAAGGCAGTTGTCCCAGATGAGAACAGTTCAGGCTGGAGCAGGACAGATGAAAACAGTTCAAAGTGTTTGGCTCTGAGGAGTGGGAAAAGGAAGGGGGCAGAGGATTGCTTTAGTGTATAAGTCCAGGAGAAATAGCCATTTGCATCTTTAGTTCATGTGGAACTTTGATAAAAATTAAAACTAAACCTATAAAGGGACAAAACAAATTATCATGTTGATTAGGAAATCCATTATGTCTCTATAAACCCAACTAGGACTCTGTTCATGTCTTCATCATCTCTGCACTTTTTTGGGTATACTTTCCTGGGATTAAAAGGTACTCATTCAACTGAGGAGACTGTTCTCATCATCTCCAGCCCACTGCAGCAATTGTGACCGTAGTTTTAGGCTGTGGACGGTACTTCTAGAATAGGGCCTCTCAGTGCTACTTCTAGAAAAATTACATCCAATGACAAGTTAACCAGCCAAGTCCCTTCTTTTAATGGGACTTTATAAGCCTCCTCATTTTCTTACATCCTAGTCATACATCTCATGTTCCTTTATTCATTTTTTCCCCTGTCACCTCAGGCAACTTTTGCTCAAACTGATTTACTAGGTTATTTATCCATTACCCAGATTGAATTTTATCTTTTCTGTCTGATTGAATTCCGTACTCTTTATTTTAACTGTACATCATTTTATCATCCACCATTCTACAAGCTATAGTAATTCAGTTCAATTCCTTATGGAGCTTACATATCAGCAGAGGGAGGCAGAAAAAAGTAAAAATGAACATGACCATAGTAAATAAGTCAATTGTATAGTAAATTAGTTAATAAGTGCTGTGAAGTAAAGACAATGTCGAGCCAAGAAAAGGAGATCAGGAGTGCCAGACAGGGGGTGTGCCATGATTTTCCTCATAGAGAAGATGGCAAAGATGAGTAAAATCTTAAGGAAGGGAGTTATCAGTACCTGGGGAAACAGAGTCCCAAGAAGGAAAGTGAGGCCTTGAGGCAGGAACTTGCTTTACATATTTTAGAAACATCCAGGTAAGAGTGGTTAGAATGAAGTAAACAAGGGGAGAAAATAAATGGGAGATGAGTGTGGAGAGATAATGGGTGCCAGAGAGAAGATATCTTAAAAGATTTTACTCTGAATTACAGGACTTTAGCTCTTACTCAGAGTGAAATGAGAAGTGGTTAATGATTTTGAGCAAAGAATTGACAAGATCTGACTTACATTTTGAAAGACTCATTCTAGCTAGAGTGTAGAAGGTAGACTGCTGGACCAGCAAGAGGGGAAGCAGAGAGACAAGTTAGGAAGTTACAGCCATGATTCAGGTGAGAAATTATGGTAGTTCAGACCAAGATGGCAGTGATGGAAGTAGTGAGAAGTGGTCATGTTCTGTATATATTAATAGTTTCAAGGTAGAGATGATAGATTTTCCTGATAAATATGATGTGGGGTGTAAAAAGTAGAGAGGAAGTAAACACAAACCAAAAAAGGAGTCAACTATCCCTCCAAAGCATTTGGCCTGGGAAAATGATGGGTTTGCCCCCATATAAAGTGGGAACAATAAGGGTGGAGCAAGTTTGCAGAGAATTTAGGAATTTTTTCCTGAACATCTATAGTTTCAGATGTCAGCTAGGTCTCCAAATGTAGATAAAGAATAAGCTGGTTGGCTATATAAATCTGGAGTTTGGGAGAAAAATCTGTGCTAGAAATATTAATTTAGGAGTCTTCAATTTCTAGATGATAACAAAAACCATGGATAAGCTTGCAAAGGGAGGAAGCGTAGATGGATGACCAGGCACTGAGGCCTCAGGTATCCTTGCTGAGGGGAAGAAGAGGACCTGGAAAAGAGGCTGAGGAGGAGCAGCCAGTGGAGGAGGAAGCCAGGAGACTGTGATGTCTTGGGAGTCAGTGAGGAAAGCAGGTGCAAAAGGAAGTAGAGATCAACGTATTGAGTGAGAACTGAGCTGATTGTTGGTTATTGTGACTTTAACAAGAGTACTTCAGTGCAGTGGTGGGTCTTCAAGCCCAACTGGAGTGGGTTTAGGAGAGAAAATGGAAAGGAAGGACTTAGAGATGGTGAATATAGATAATTTCCAGGAGATTTGCTGTAAAGGGAAGCAGTAGGAGGGAGTGCTCATCCATGGAGTAAATTGGGTCAAGAGAGGGCTTAATTAAGATAGGAAAAATAACAGCATATTTTTATGTGGATGAGAGCAATCCAGTAGAGAGGGAGAAATTTGACAATGTAGAAGAGAGCAGAGCATTTCAGAAGGGTTGTTTTTGAATAGGTAAGAGAGGATGGGGATAAATTAGCTTAAAATAGGAGCACATGAGAAGGGTGAGTCAGTGGGCGCAGATGCTGGTAGGTGGGTGGATGAGGTACTGGGATTCTGTAGAAGTTCTTCTCTGAAAGATTCCCTTTTTTCAGTAAATTGAGAACCAAGATCATCAATGGAGAATAAGAATGGAAGAAGAGCTTTTGGGGGTTTTAGGAAAGAAGAAATGGTATGAAATTATCTTCTAGGAGAGTGGGAGAACGAATGAGCTAGGAAAATGTAGTGCAAATGCCAGGCAGCACTAAAGGTCCACTTGAAGTTCACACTGATAAATATCTCCCAAAAGCTTGCTTATCATGACAATAGAGTTATATTTGAAAATACAAAGGAACCTTAATTATAGTTGCTCTTTAAGTGGAATTTAAATAAAGAACATTCTCAAATGACAGGCTACTTTTCTCAGAGCAGTCCAAATAGATGGATTCATAATCATCAGCTGGGTTCTGTTTGATGTATATGCACACATGTGGCCCTAATGTGCCTGGATAAACTACACAACCTGGTGTTTCTTCCCTCTCCTCTTCTAGAAACCTCTCTGTATCCCTTTCCTGAATGTTTTCCCTTTCGTGTTGGTATCTATATGGATACGCTAATATTTGGGCTGTTAAGTATAACTATAATTTTTGAGCTGAGATAAAGGAAAAAAAATGGTTCCACAATGCCTGAGAACAGAGAGATTTAGATGAGGAATTACTCAGAATGATAGGCCTATGAATGTAAGGCCAGCTGAATCCTATTCTAAATATAAACAGAATAAAACAAAAAGAAAGCAGGATGATCGTGTGGAAATTCGGTCTATTTCAAAGGACTCCCAAACTATCTTGAGTTACCTTTAATGGGACTTCCAGATATTGGGTTAACTGAACACTGAACCTCTTATTTAATGATCTAATCTTTCAAGCAAGAAGGAAAATGTTTCTTGGTTCTTCGTTTTCATTTATTTGCAAGAAATACATATAATTCCTCATCTACTCTTAAACCAATCAATGTCTTATAATATGGCATAATAGTTATAAACTTCCTATGAGGGCTTGTATATTTCAGCTGCATAATCTTAGGCAGATTACTTAATCTCTCTCTGTTTGGTGTTTTAATATCTAACTCATAGGACTGGTCTGAGAATTAAATGTATTATTACAGATAAATTACCTTTTGGTACTTATCCTCAACAGCCCCAAGGTCACACAACTAGTAAACAGAATGCATCTGGGAATGAGATATACTACAGCCACTACCACAATCCACCTAATTCTTGGGGGGTCCCATGACTGATTCCCACTTGGCTGAAATCAGAAGCCCAGAATGAGTTTTCATTGAGCTTTGAATTGAAAACTCCATTTTTACAGAACGCAGAGGCAGTTTACACTTTAATTTCTCTGAAGACATCAGTTATTTATCTCACAAGATGTAACAGTTTAAAGGGAAATTTAAGCACAAGGTAGTTCATACAATGGGAAATGAAGACACCTGGTGTTCGAGCTGCAGATGCATTTTCGACACACTGCTGCCCCCTGCTGCCTGATAGATCATTTTCCTTCTTCACGAGGACCTTTATAAAATTAACTCAGGTCTGTAACCCGGATATAGCATCATACTGAGAAGGAAACTGAAGCCCTGAAAGTGACCACGGTGACACGGATGGTGGAAGATTCAGAATTGGGCTACTGAAAAGTAACTTCTTCCTGATTTACCTTATTGCCTCTTCCCTATTAAATGAAAAGCCAACAAATTTTTATTTATTGTGTTCCTACTTAGACTCAAGATGGGGAAGTGAAAATCAAGATCTCTACACTGATAGAACTCGTATTCTTGTGTGAGTAAATAGGCAATAAATTAAAAATATCAATAAATAATTTAAGAGAATGATAGATGCATTAAATAGTAGTAATGATAAATATCTCTGGAGCACTATGAGAACATAAAATTAAAGGCATGGTCCAAAGTGCTTTCCATGATTTGTTTCATTTGAACCTCACAACAACTTCCAAGTCTATTTCACTTTACAGACACTGAGGCAAAGCTAGAATGCTCTTAAGTGGCAGAACCAACATTTGAAACAAAACCACTTCTGACTCCAGAAGTTTCTAGGGCAGACTCCCCTGAAAGGAAGAGAAGAAGCCAAGCTTTTAAAGAGCCAGGGCAAGAACAAGCACAGAGGCCCAAAAGTGGAAGTGAGTTTGGAATATCAAAGTACAGGAAAAAAAGACAAAAATACATGATTGTATTAAAGGAGCATGCAGGAAGAGTAACAGTGGCCGGGTCTCACTCTGGATGTTGAAAGGAAAACAGAGTGCAGGACAAGATCTGGTAACTTATGTCCCAGCCGGGCTTTCTCTTTGGGAAGCCTAACATTCCTAGTTCTCTAGCTCTTCTGACCAGAGCCTGCAGCCTGGTGACGTTATGATGTCCTCTGGTGTTTCAACGTTTCTCTTCCAGGGTGGCTCCCAGCACTGGGCACACCACTCCAAAACTCATCTGACAAGGGGACAATACCTCCCTTAATCATGTGTCATGCCATCAAAGGCTCCCTCTGCTTTTCTTCCTAATGTGACCCATTGGAGGCGAGATTTAATCTGCCGCCAACTAAATTGCTGTGCCTTTAGCTTGATCCTTACAAAGCCTAGAATCTCACATTTTGTGGTTAGCCATAGCTTTCTTTTGATACCTCTTTTTAGAAAATGTGAAGACCAACTCTCATCTTTCTCAATGTAAAGCCCTGCTTTGTTCCTCAGCTTTCTTCCCAGCAATAAGGGTGCTTTGGGTTTTAATCTTTCTGATTTCTCCTTTTTTAGTTGAAAATATCCTCCTTGCCCAAATTTTGAGTAAATTGATCTAAAACCTCTTACGTACATTATATCAACTTTATCTGGACTAGCATTTTATGAGAGAACAAAACCTTTGTTCCAAGAATGCTGTAGCAGAACTATGGTGGAATGGTGGAGAATCCTCCACCTTGTTTGTACAAATTGTGGATATTGATGAAAATAGGGTAATCAGAACCACATTTTTCCATTATTTAACTGAAAATGTATATAACATCTGTATCAAAAAAGTATGTTTGGCTGGTGGTTACAGAGACCCAATTACAGTATTTAGACAAATTAAGCCCTTATACTCATAAAATGGCCAGAGGGAGGCAGCTTGGGTTCCACGAAGTCATCTTTGCTCTGTCTTTTTGTTCTTCCATCCTTAGTGCATAGCTTTGATCTTTCATATGGCTGCTGGCACTCTAGCCATTATGCCTCTGGAATATATCCACCTGAACAGCCGTCTAGCCCATCCAGCTCAACTGTCCCTGGAAACCCGCCCCTGATCATCTTTAGCATGGTCTTTCTGCTGAGCACCCCACTTTAAACCTTTGTTATCAACACTTCCCTCTCCTGAACAGCCAGTCAGTTACTAAATCTGTAACATTCTTCCTCTGCAGTCCCAGTCAAACGAGTCTCTCTCCTCCATCTCCACTGCCACTGCAGGTCCTCCTTGCCTCTCACCAGAACATGGCAATAAGCTTTCCACTCTTGTTTCTCCATTTCCATTCATTATACCACTATTGCCAAAGCATAGCTTTGACTCATGGAATGAGAAGAACAATTATGTTTAAGGCCTTTTGAATTATAAATAGACTTGACCCTTGCTCTCCCATTTACTAGCCTGAACAGTTGTGGGAGCACTGACCTTTCTAAGCGTGGTTTCCCAGTTTGTAACATGGAGATAATAACAGTACATATTTCATAAAGACTGTCATGAGAGTTAAATTAGATAATGCATGACAAAGGCTTAGCAAACAGCTTGGCACACAATATTTCATAATTGTTAGCTGTTACCTAACACTATCATCAGCTCCTATTCAAGAGCACATGAAACCATGACTACTGATTTAAAAGCAAAATCCTCAGCTTGGCCTCCAGGGCCTTCTGCATCTTGAATCCAATCTACCTCTTTCCATCATTTACACAGACATTGCATAGACTCGAGCAATAATGAACCCTATGGTGTTTCCTATATGTGCTGCTACACTCCCCTGCCCTGTTCCTTTTTCAGGTATTTTCCTCTGTTTAGAGTCCCTTCCTTGAACCCTCTCCTCCTTTCTATTGTAGCCTACCTTTTAAGATTTCTTTTGTGAAGCTTTTTCTGGATTCCTTGATTATATAAAAATTGCATTCTTTGAACTCTGTAGCATTTCAAGTGTAGCTTTCCTGTGTTAACCTCTGTCCTAGGATATTCATTACCTGACTACCTGCTATCTTGACTGTTAGACCCCGATCTTGAGATCAAGAACTGGAAGCCACACTAGAGCCACCATGTTGTGTGTGTGCATGTTGACTTCTTTGCAAGGTCACCCAACCAAGGCAAGGATTTGTGACTGAAATCCAGCCTGAACTCCGCTTAAAAACCTGAGCATCCTGCATCCACCAAGAGGAGTGTCCTCTTTTTGCTAATTTGCATAAAGGTGTCACGTGGAGTAGTGGGTCCAGAATTGATTTCACTCATCTTTGCACACCAAATAGCACCTAGCACCTAGCAATAGGAGCATATACATAGTATTAAATAGGTAGGTGCTTGAGCAACCTGGTTTGATTGATTCTCATTTAACTAAGTACAGTTATGGGAAGCAAGACCACAAATTCAAGGTTTATGGTATGCTTTGGTCATTTACCAAGGCTGTATGAAGAAAGGAATGGGGTTGGGCATCCTACCAAGCCCCACTGAACAGGCATCTTATGTCAACTGCTTGGTAGGCTGTGGTTTGTGTAAGCAAGGAAACAAAAGTATAGAGGATAGATTTGTTTTAAGATACCTCAAGCATCATGTTGGAATGCTACAACACTGCAGTCCACCATAGTCTGTGATACCAGAGGTTAGAAACTTTGAGGACTTTGTTAAGATTGTTAATGACATATTTTCAGAAAGGGTCACAGAATGTTCAGGGAAAGTAAAATATAAGTATCTATTAAGTTGTTGAGGCTTTAATTTTTTTCTCTAACTGGCAGTTTAAAGGACATAAGGCTTTATTTTGAGGGCTTATTTCTTCTTTGTCCCTGATAGAGTGAATCTCTAACAGGGGTATGTCAGCACTAATGTTTCTGTATAAGAGAACCTACTTGTCATTTCTTAAATCAAAATTAAATTAATTCATCATCTATTTCATCTGGCAGTTTGTAGACGTGGTCCTGAAACCAGGAAATCTGGGGGGAGTCCTCTTTGTTATGCATAAGACTGGAAGAATGATGTCAGGACTTCACAGAGGCCTTGGAAACCTCTTCCACAGCCCTAGCCCCAACTACTGCTTAGGGTCTCCTATTTTATTTTAAGAACATTGTTACTTATTTGAGAGTTGTAGCTCCTGTGTGGAGACCTCTTGGTATTCTCATCTGTCTTTCTGCCTTCAGTTGAGAATCACTTCAAAATCTCTTCTAAGAGCAAGTTTAGTTGAAAATAAAAATTGTTGGCACCTAAAAAATAACAGCATGCCAGCCAAGAGGGGTATGAAGTATGGAATTTGGAGCCTAAGGATATTGGTAAAAATGGGCCGATTCATATTGCAGCTGAATGTCAGAACTGACCTATGGCACACTGACAGCAGAGTTGGCACAAAGGAACCAGGACTGGCTCTCTTCCATTGAAAGGTATTTGATCTTTGCACAACTGCCCCGGGCCTGCAGGGGCAAGTGCTACACGGGAGGGAAAGTGGCCAGGGGGAGATTGTGGAACTGGCGAGCACCTGCCTGGTCAGACAGACAGCTCTTGTTTAGCTCCACTAAGCCGCTGCCCTGCAGAAATGCTTGCCCCTTGCTGCCAGATTTTTTCAGCGGAAATTGGCATTCTGTATTTTTATGAAACACCTTCTTTTCCTTAAATGTTTGCAATTAATTCAAAAAAGTTTTTTGAAACTAACAGACAAAACCACACTGTCCTTTGTGGGGGCCAGCTGTGGCCTATGTACCACCAGTTTGCAACCCTTGCTTTAAAATACTATAACCGGCTCCTGGTCCCTGGACTCTGAGAAAGGAGCATACACAGAACTAGCATTTTGCTTTATTAGCAGTCACATCATTACCTTCTCTGTTCAAATAAAAACATCATTTCTCCTTAAGACAGCCAGAACTATATCTCATGGGGAAAAATAGTAAGAAAGGCAGCATTTGTCTAGTTTTTATGATCACTTTTGCCAGTATGCAGTAATAGTAGAAATAGCCTTTTCCTACTTGCTTGTAAACAAGCCCACAGGCATAATAGGGATTCAGTGTATTCAACAAATACTGGTGGCAAATAAAACTCCTGGACCAGTGTTCAAATTCTCAATAACTTGCTGAAATTAGAATTCAGTACACACTTGAATATTTTTGGAAATAGGATCTGTGGCATGTGTAGTTATAGGCTGTTGGAAACCCAGGTCAGAGGAGACTAGTTAATAAGAACTCTTGTAAAAGAAAGTGTTGAATAAGGCTTTAGATTGTTGAAGAATGAATTCTAAATGTTTCTTTTTCCTAATTGTGCAATTTCATGTTGCCACATATTATTTTTAAAATATTTAATATAAACTTATCAAAACTTTCTCTTCTTTTAAAACTTTCTACTGATCTTCCCTTTCTTCAATTTATTCAATAAATATTTGTTGAGTACCTACTAGTACCAACCATCAGTCTAGGCACATGAGATAAATCTGTTAGCAAAACAGATCAAGATATGTGCCCTCAAGGGGCTTACACTCCAGAACCAATAAATATTAAGTTTCCTGGTATGTTAGAAGCAAATAAGTGCAATGGGAAAAGCAAAAGTGGAGTAGGTTGAGAGGGATCAGGATAGGGTTGTGCACAGTGTATTTTTAAATAGGGAGGTCAGGGTGGGGCCTCAGGTGACTTTTGAGCAATGCCTTGCAGAGGGGAGGTCGATGTTTTTTATTGAATTTTCCACTAATAAGCGGTTCTTCCTTTATCAAAGCAGTGTAAGTTGACTGAGGGAGAACTAGTACATGGTATGTATACTAACAGAATACATATCTTTAAAGCAAAGAGGGGAAGGGCTCTGGTCTGAATATTTGTGTCCCCCTAAAATTCATATGTTGAAATCCTAACACCCAAGGCAATGGTATTTGATGGAGGGACCTTTGAGAGGAGATTAGGTCATGGGGGACACTCCTCATGAATGGGATTAGTGCCCTTATAAAAGAGGCGCCAAAAAGACACCCTTGCCCCTTTGGCCACATGAGGTCAGAGCGAGAAGATGACTGTCAATGAAGATGCAGGCTGTTAGCAGACACTGAGTTTGACGGCACCTTGATCTTGGAATTCCCAACCTTCAGAACTGTGAGGAATAGATTTCTGTTCTTTATAAGCCACCTAGTTTATGGTATTTTGTTATAGCAGCCCAAATGGACTAAGACAGGAAGACAAATTTAACACAAACAATTCTACAAAATAAACCTCTTAAACAGTATTTGTTTTTGGTACTTTGTACAGTGAGGGAAAGGAATATTACAATATTTTTTCTTTCTTTCTTCCTTCCTTTCTTTTTTTGAGACAATCTTGTTCTGTCACCCTGGGTAGAGTGCAGTGGTGTCATCATAGCTCACCACAACCTCAAACTCCTGAGCTCAAGCAATCCTCCTGCCTCAGCCTTCAAGCAACAGGGACTGCAAGCGTGCACCACCATGCCTGGCTAATTTTTCTATTTTTAGTAGAAGGTCTTTCTCTTGTTCAGGCTGGTCTCAAAGTCCTGAGCTCAAGCAATCCTCCCACCTCAGCCTCCCAGAGTGCTAGGATTACAGGCATGAGCCACTGCACCTGGCATCAGTATTTTTTTGTAAAGCTTTATTCTTCTCATACATTTGTGTTTGATGTTCAGTATAACTCATTGAGGCAGGTGGAATTATTTACATATTCTAGGTGAAAAAATGAAGTTTACAGGTTTGCTTAAATTACTCACCCTTTAGTGATCCCCCATTTCCCCCCTCAGATTCCCCATTCCCCAGATCTTTGATCATGATTCAAAAGGCTCTTCATGATCTTGTTTCTGCTTACCTTTCGATGTCATCTCTTGCCAACTTTCCCTCCACTGTCCAAGCTCCAGACATACCAAGCTACTTCCTTTCTCTGTTTGCTGAGCTTTCTCTTTCTTGCCTTTGGACTTTTGCACATCCTGTTATTCTCTGTCACCTCCTCTGGCTACCCTCTAAGGATTCTCTCAGTGTCCACTTGGGCATCACTTCCTCTGATGAGCCTTCTCTGATTTCACCCAAAGTGTAATCAGTGATCCCACCTTTGACTCCCCCATTTCCTCAGAACCCTGTGCCAGTCCCTATCAGTCCCTATCAGAGCAGTAACTCCTCCTCCTGTACTCACTTGTTTCCTTGTCTGTGAGTTCCTTGAAAGCAGAGGCTATATCTTGTCTATCTCCAGTTTTTAGCATGGTTTATGGCCCATATGGGACTTTCATCTGATGAATAAACAATGTGATTAATTAATTGTTCAGACTACATAAGAAGTTGCAGTGGTAGAACCTCCCATGCAATATTATCAGAGTCCAGGGCCTTCCCCTATTTCACAGGTACCTCCTGGTCATTGTATTTAATAGTTTATCTCAACACTTCCCCTTTAGAGTCCCACATGATGGTGCCCACCGCTCATCCAAACCTTTCAAACTTATTCTGGAGGAGTCTTGCAGCTTGGATATGGTCCATAAGATGACTAGGTCAGACTTTCCCCACCTCTTTTTAAATTTTTTCTTGACCTTTTAAGATGATGGCTTAATGGGTTTATACATGCCTCTTCTGCAAGCTTAATGCCCTGTAAGGTATTTCCTTCAGGCTCACTACTTCTGCTAACTTTATTTTTATCCTTATCACAGCTCTATCTATAGAAGAAAAGGAAACTCCTTTCTCTTTTTCTCTTGGCTTCTCTAAAACTTCTCCAGTTATGATAATTATTTACCAGTGTCTGGCAATTTCCCAATCCTACTGTGATTGTCCTCTCTTTGCTCTGTGGAAGCAAACCCAGTGTGTTCACTGGAGTTTGATTCTTGCCTTCAGAATTGCCTACTGCTTCATCTTCCCTTTGCTAAGCAAAGATCTTATACATGCGTGGAAAATATCCATAGCTGTTTTATTCATCTGGATGGCTGACACTTTCTTGATCAGAGCAATTAGCAGTAAACATATTAGCTCAAAGGGAGATATTAAATATCATTGGCACCATGGTCCAGTTCACCTTCCATATGTGTTTGGCTCAGGATGGACCAACATTGCTCGGTTATTTTCATTTTTCACTCAATGCAGAAGTAGAACTTTGGGAACTTCTTATCCTTGATCACCCCTTCCAGGTATAATAGTGGCAGATTGGTGGTTTCAGTGGGATAAAATTATGCTAGAGTATTTTAATTTGAAGATTTGATTATTGATACCTGAGATTCTCTTAGGGACCTCAGTTAGACAAATCCCTCTGGCCCATATTGTTTCATGGTTCTCTTAACCCCGTGAGCCCCATTTTACAGATGAGGCATCAGAGGCTTAGAAAAGTCTAATGATCTTTCCAACCCAGGATCACACCGAAGTAGCAGAACTAGAACATCAACCCAGGGGCTTCTTCCACTGAATGGTAGCACCTCTCAGCAGCTCTTGTTTGTATAAAACTGTGCTCTTATGTAGCTAGCCCTCTGTTGAATGCCAGGACTTTCCAAGAGACCAGAGCCTGTCCAGTAGACAGTTCCTTCATCCATCACTCTTGCTTAGACTTTTATTTCATTATGAATTCTTTAAGAGTAATAAGCATTCCTATTTTGGTGCAAATTACTTACATCCTCATATATACACTTGGAAAAACCCTCAGTTAACTAGAATATTAAGCAGATCGTTTTGCTTAACTAAATTTACATATCGACAAATGCAATTCAGAGAAATACAGTGCGAGGGACAATTTCAGTTACTTCTCTGTGCCTCAGTTTTCTTATGTAGAATTTTAACTACTTGGAATATAGTGAAGAAAAGAACTAAAAGCAAAATTTTTTTAAACAAAAGAACAAGTGCCAACAATATGTAAATATTCAGTATAATCATAAATGAAATTTGGACTAAAAGAAAAGATTACCATAAATTGTGGTGTTAATGATTCACAGATGTATATGCCGTATGCCCTTACTATGTGTGCTTTTTATTCTAATTTTAGAGTACTTCCTAAAAATAATCAGATATCTAGGTGGGTCTGCTTGTTTGCAACATCATGATATTAAGAGTTCACAAAGTGATTATTACTAATGTGTGAAATTATATCCCTGGCAATTCAAACGTATCCTATAAAACAAAAAAATTGTTCAAGAATATCTGGGTTGTATTTTAATTTTGACTTGTGTTTAATATTTTGTGTTAAGTGAACCAAAAGTTTATAAAATCCAAAAGACAGATGTTTTTAAAAACTATTATATATTATAATATGTATTAATATGTAATATATAATATGTCATAAAATAATATATATAAAAATTATATAAGATGTATAGTAATTCTAAGTACTGCCTTTTAATATTTTTAGAAACCATAAAAATATCTATAAAAACAACACTTATGAGAACTATTGCTAATTTTGAAGTGCTTAATATTCATATTTACATAGTCCAGATGGAATATATTCAGAATGAAGTTTTAGTATAAATTTCACCCTTGAACACAATCTTTAGAAGCTTAATCTCACAACTGAGGGATATCCTGCTCTCAGAAAAAAAAAAGTAAATTAATGAGAGGTGCCTGATATTTTAAGCAAATACAATTGCTTTAAATTGAGACTGACTTTGTATAGAATTTTTTTTCTCATGCCCTCAATTTTATTTTATTTATTTTTATTTCAGAATATTAACGGGGTACAAACATTTTGATTACATGATTTGCTTTTGTGCAGTTTGAGTCAATGTTATAAGTGTGCCCATCACCGAGGTAGTGTGCATTGTACCCGTTAGGTGTAAATTTACTCGTCCCTTCCTCCCCCTCCCACCTACTTGGTTTCCCTTGAGTTTTACTACCATATGTGCACATGGGTGTTGATTGATTAGTTCCAATTTAATAGTGAGTACATGTGGTGTTTGTTTCTCCATTCTTGCAATACTTTGCTTAGAAGAATGATCTCTAGTTCTGATGCCTCATGTCCTAAATTTTAAAAAGTATTCTCTTATGGATTTCATTTGATAAAATAGGAAGTTACTACAAAAATTGACTTTTGTTTTGGAGAAGTATAAACAAATGAGAAAGAGGGGACTTTTTAGACAAGTTCAATGGCTTTACTTGGCAGGCTTATTTCATTTAAGGAGGCAAGCTGAAAGGCATATTAGGAAATGGTTTTACCTCGTTTTCATGCACATTGAATAGTTTTCTTTCTTCCCACATGCTGTTTATTACTGAAAGGAGAAAATGTCAGCATCTCCCTTAGCAGAAACTAATTCAGCATCTCAAATGGTGAAAATTGGTAGGCACAAAGTCACTCAATTATAGTGGTTTAAAATGTACACTGATAAAATCAAATATAATTATAATTCAATGGTCTGAAATCAAAAAGAACACTGAGCCTGAATTCAGTATTTACATTATTAGATGGACTTCTTACTCTTTATATCTTCTTTCTAATGTCTGAACTGGGTCATGTTTTTTCTTCAACCCTAGGAACAAAAAGAGATTCTTTAATTTTCTTTTGGTTCACATATGTATTGGATTATTATCAAGTTTCTTACTGGGAAAGGTTAAGTTAATATTTTGACAACATATAAAATCTTCAAAGTGAATCACAAGCTTAAGTAATGAGAGTTAGACTTCATGGCTAAAATGTCAACGATAAAGAGTAGAGAAAGGATTTGCAAGTCATAAAGTAAGGATTATTCTTAGTGTAAAGTTTACATCCCTCCTTGCCAACAACTCTTTTAACATATTACTTTTAACATATTACCTTTGCCGTGTCAGATTTCAGAATATACCTGAGAGAGTCCAAGAGTAGCAAATCCATATGCTTGTTCAGGGCCAAGCAGCTCCTATAAATAAGTGTATACATCATTTGTAAATAATAGGAGTGATGGAAACCATGGGAATTTGAGAGCATATGCCCTAACTAAAGATGTTCAAATCAATTTAAAAATAGTGTGCCTTCCGTACAAAACTCATCCACAAACCAAATGTGCCTATGGCTTCCCAGTTTGCTACCTTTAGAGTTTAGCCCAGCTTAGACTACAGTTTCTTTTAGCCTCTCATGCAAAGCTCAGATCCTTTTTGAACATTTCTGCCAGTGGTCGTTCAACATCTGTTTAAACAATTCCAATGGCAGGAACTCATGAACTTTTGGAGCTGCCGAGTCCTTTGTCAATCATATTAGTGTTGGTAGTGATGATAGTCTCTTTTGTGCTTTAGGATAAAAATAACAATGGATTAGTGAACTTTAACAGTAGATGGCTCTGACCAACAGGGTTCAATAGTCCTCTTTTTGTTTCGTGACTATTACTTGAGACTGTCACTGTTGAGGATTATAACTACCTTTCATGGATGATACAGTCAGTTCCTGAACTAGAAAATGGGTCCTCATATTTGATTGTATTATACCAAGTTTACTTATATGGCTATGTCATGTAGGCTGGTCTCAGAAAGGTCTATTTGCCATTTAGCATTTGTTCACCCCATCACATATTTACTGAGCCATTTCTTCACGCTAGGCGCTGTGTAGGTACTGGGATACCATGGCGAAAAGATATAAAGGGCTTTGCTTTCCTTGGGTTTACATACTAGTCAGGGAAATGAACATAAGAAAACAAAAGTGGGATAATTTAAAGTTCTGATAAGTTCTCTGAAAGAAATAAGATAAGTTCTCTGAGGCTGGAAAGGCAGGCAGGAGGGAGCCAGACAATGCAGGGACTTCCAAGCTACTGTTGGACTTTTCTAAGAACAGAATGAGAAGCCACTGAAGGATTTTAAGCAGAAGAATGACATGATCTTAGAAAACTGTTTACAAAGTGAGGATGCTAACACATATTCAGTGTATACAATTGAGAAAATACAAGTATTAAAAGGAAAATACATTATGCAAGATACCATCACCCAGAGACAACTGTGGTATAGGATGGGAGGTACGGTAGACAGAATTATAAAAGGATTCCTATCTTCTTCTGTTCAGGCTGCTATAACAGAATACCAGACTGAGTGGCTTAAACAACAAACATTTATTTCACACAGTTTGGAAACTGGGAAGTCCAATATCAAGATGCAAGCAGTACAGTGAGGGTACCTTTTATGTTTTGCAGAAGGCATCTTGTCCTTGATCCTTACATGGAGAGAACTCTGGCCTCTTCATCTAATAGAACATAAGGGCACTAATCCCATCATAGGTTCCTTATTACCTAATATAACCCTAATTTTACTCCCAAAACTCCACCTCCTAATACTAACCCATTGGGTTGGAGTAAGAATTTCAATATTTGCATTTTGGGGAAACACAAACAAGCAATCCATTAACCCCAAGAGTCCCCTGCTCTGGTCTACATTCTCTGTATAATTTCTTTCTCTTGAACAGGGGAGGGAATGTGAACATGAATGTGAGGACATGTCACTCTCACGATTAGGTTATATTATGTGGCAAAGGTGAAGGGATTTTTGAAATGTAATTTAGGTTCTTAATCAGTTGATTTTAAGTTATTCAAGAGGAGGATTATCCAGAGTGGGCCTGACCTAATCAACTGAGCTCTTTAAACGAGGGTCTAGAGGTCAGAAGCAGAAGTAGTCAGAGAGATGCAGAGCAGCAGATACTTTCCTGTTGCCATGTGGAGAAGTTCGTGTGGCAAGGAACAGTGGGTGGCCTTTAGTTGCTGAGGGCCACAGTGCTACAGCCAAAAGTAAATGAATTATGACAACCAGCAATCTTGGAAGAAGCTCAGATGAGGTTGCAGCCCAAGCCAACGCCTTCATTTTGGCCTGGTTAGACCTGGAGTAGAGAATTTAGCAAAGCCATGCCTGGACTCCTGACCCACAAAAGTTGTGAATGGTAAATTGTAAGATAATAAATATGTGTTGCTATTAAGTCACTAAATGTATGGTAGTTTGTTACACAGCAATAGCAAACTCCTATAAATGGAATGACATGATCTTCTCTAACCAAACTGTTTGAAGAGGGACAAAAGTGGGGGCCATTTGGAAAGTCACTATCAAGGCCCAAGCAAAAGATAGTGGTAGCTTGGAGTAGGATTTTGGCAGAAGAGATGGAAAGACAGAGACAGAATTTAAATACTTGGAAGTGAAACAGAGTTAGCTGATAAATAGAATTTGGAGGGTTAAAGAAAAGAAATAATCAAGAATGATTCTTATAGTTTTGGCACGAGCAAATGAGAGGATGGTGGTACTGTTCAGTAAATATCGAAAAAATATGGGAGGGACATTTTAGCCTGTGGGGTAGGTGGCAGAAGATGGTGTTCAGTTCTGAAATTTTATATCTCATCAAGTTAACAGATATCTTTTATATACTTGTGTCTGTATATATATATATATGTACACACACATATGCATGTATATATATGTACATACACATATGCATGTATATACATATACATACATAATATGATTATGTTTTTGTCTTATAAAACTTAGGATGATTGTACAGTTCTTTATTTTACTTTTTTCTCCAGTTAACAGTAAAAATGTGACTATTAATGATTATAAAAATTCTACTCTGATATTCTTACTTATTTAACCAGTTCCTTATTCCCCTATTGTTAAACTGTTTTTATTTTTTGTTGTTGTTTTTATGAATCATGTCCTAGTGAATATTCTTATTATTTAGAGTTTTTTAAAATTCAGATATATTACTCTTTAGAAAGATGATTTACATTTATATTCCCTGCAACAGTATATAAGAAAGCTAGTTCACTTCATTTTTACCACTGCATATTATTGTTTTAAAAACATCTTTGCAATTTTAAAGGTGAAAAAAAAAATCTCACTTCCCTATTTAGTTATCATAGCCTGTATATATTAAAGGTATGTTTCAGTTTTTTGTTTCATCTTTTCTAGCCTGGCCTAAGTTCTCTTACTATATTCAAAGTGCGTGTCAATGGAATCGTGTCCTGTTGTTAGTTAAGAATGATACCATTAAATAAAGCATCCTCTGTGATAACGTGGGCATTTTCACTGACATTTCCTGAGATTATATCTAAAATCAGAAAGCCTTGATGCTGTCCTCATCTACAAGTCAGCTTTCCTCCAAAAACACAGAGTGTAAAATACTTTTTATATAACTTGGCTATATAAAAGAAAAAACAAAAAATGTCTTTAACATTTTCATCCTGCTTTTCTATATTTTTAAAATGGTGTAATACTACTGTCCTTCTGAGATAAAACTATCACGTAAAATCTCGACAATATATTTGGCAAATCAGGAATGAGAAGTGTATTTAGTGTATGAGGTGTGCATTGTTTACTGATGGTTTCCCTCTGGGTGATAGGCTTATGATGGGTGGTTGTTATTTTATTTTTACTACTTTTCTGTATCTCCCAAACATTTAATATTGAGCATGTAATTATCCTTAAAAAGAAAGATTTGAATAGAGCTTTAGATTTTAATATAGAGCACTTTCACATGTCTTAGAAAGTAATTATTTGAAATTGCTTTAAAAATCAAGAAAAACAAGCAACCTAAACATTTGCAGAGATTAAATGGAAAAAGTTTTGAAAAAGCAGATGTGTGTGTTGTATTAATTGTATGCCATAACACTTGGCCTCAAACCAATGAAACTTTTGTAAAAACCCAAACTACCCTTTTAATATATTTTCAACCATATTTTTAAAATATATCAGTGGAAAAAAGGTCAGAAAGACTATGTTTCCTATGGGTGAGAGGATAAGCCATGATGCAGTGAAGTCGGGAAGCTTGGCTTTCAGAGGGAAATAATGTGCTTTCCTGTTGGCTTTAAGAAGCTCAGCATCAAGCACATGTGCCCATTATAAAGTAGCATTTGCAAACCACATCAAAAGACCCACAGGCTTCTCTTTATTAATGATAATAATATATTATTTGAGATTTTTCTATGTGCTGGGTAGTCTGCTATATTCTTAACATGCTATATTCTTAACAGTCTCTTTATAAAGACTTAAAGAACTTTTTATATTATGCAATTTTACAAATAGAGTACTCAGAGAGGTAGCTGGCCCAACATCACCCCTTGGTAAGTAGTGAGGGTAGGATTTGACCCTAGGATTATCTGACTCCTAATTATTGTTCTCAGCTACTACTCATAATTGCTATCTTTCTAAACTGGTTTTCCCCCCAGTGGAGACAAATTTAAATTTGACCACTTTTAAGAGTATGCTGTCATTGAATAAGACTCCACTGCAAACTGTTCTCTACCATTATCATCATTAATCGTTGTTCATTAAAGCTCCCAGTGGGTGCAGAACCTCTCATTGACCAACTTTTCTTCCAACTAGAAACCCCACTTTCTTCCTTGGGACTCTCAAAGCACAACTAAAACAATGTTATGGGTGCGACACACTTAATTGGAGGTTGGGGGGTGCTAAGAGGGGGTGAAGATAATTACCGCAAAGAGCAGGACACAATTTAAATTCAATATCAAACACCACTGTTCCTAGGAATTTGTTGATAATTTCCCACCACGGGGGATTTCTTTCTCAGACTCAGGCCTCTTGGCATGTTGCTGGACCTTCTGCCTTTCTTTGGTAAACTGTTTTTATAACTCCCATTTAGCTTCTGACTCTCTAAAACTCTCCAGAACTCTTAAGCTCTCCATTCCCCACCTCAGTCTAGCCTCTGATTTTCCATCTGTATTTCAATAATTCATTAAGATACTCTGCTAAGTAAAATGCAATCTAGTCAGGATCTCTACCCTCACCTTTACAAAGAACTGACTAGCAATTTTAAATTACAATGGATTTTTTAGCATTACCTAAATTAAATTATCTACCCCCAACAACCTCAACAAACCTTATATTTATACATTAGGGTTCTCCAGAGAGACAGAACCTATAGGATGTATAAATATAGACATAGAGATAGAGATAACGAACACACACACACACACACACACACACTCACACACTATCTATCCAACCATCCATCCATCATAGACCCCTAGATATTTGAGTGGATCTTAGTTGGACAGATAGATGGCTAAATAAACAGCTTTATTTTAAGATATTGGCTGTTGCAATTTTGGGAACTGGAAAGTCCATAATTTATAGGGAAAGCTGCTGTAAATTCAGGTAGGAGTTAATGTTGTAGTCTTAAGTCGAAATCCCACAGGGCAGGCAAGGCAGGCTGGAAACTCAGGCAGGGTTTCTATGTTGCAGTCTTAAGATCAAATTTCTTCTTCAGCAAACCTGTCTTTTCTCTTAAGGCCTTCAATTGATTGAATAAAGCCCATACACATTATGGAGAGTAATCAGCTTTACTCAAAGTCCACTGATTTAAATGTTAATCACATCTGAAAAATGCCTTATAACAACATCTAGACAGGTGTTTGACCAAACAACTGGACGTCATAGCTTAGCCAAGTTGACACATAAGATTAACAGTGACAACCAAGATATTTGAGTTTTCATTATGGGATAGGCACAGCCATGGTCCTACTCTCAGAGTGCTCAGTGATTAGTTGAGAAGCATATGTTTCTTTAAAATAGTCTGTATTCTCAGAAAGATTCATTGTATCCCTCAAACAGTGTATGCATTACAATCAGATTTACAGAACAGGTGTGGGAGCTAAGACTTCCCAGGGCAGCTTTGGCATCATTGTGCTAGGAATAAGAAAGCTCCACCATCCTAGACACCATTCTGGACATGGTATTAGGAAATAATATTAATTATTAGGAAAACAAGAAGCTTTTATTTTGTGGAGGAAGCTTGTTAGCTACTAAGAAGAAACTGTCTCTGGGCATAATGGTTGTGGTTGCATAGGAAAATGGAGTAGGACAGTGCTAAGCCGAAAATCCTAGTTCTGCCCGCTTTGGGCAAAACTATACAGCATTGGACAAAATCTTCTTATTACCTTTTCCTACTACCTTTTTTATAAAAGAGGAGTAAAATTTTTCAGAGCTTTAATAAAGGTTAAATGAAAAAAGAAAGTAAATTTTCTAGCAAGCTATTTGGTACTCTTTAAATGGTGGCATTATTTGTAGTCAAGGCTGGAAATTAAAACAGATCCAACCAAACTCAACAAAGACAGAGATGGCAGTGATTGGGCAAGGAGCTGCATAGACATCCACAGGCCAGGCTTCAAGGTACAATACTCGGTCCTAGGAAGTCAGAAGCAAGGCTGGCTGTGTCTCCCTGCTTTCCCAAGGTCTTTGACTTCCACTTTGCTCTGCAAGTCTTTTCTATTCTCTCTGTAGACTAGTTTCTCTCCTTGTCCATTAGCTTGCACATTGCTTTTGTTGTTATTACTTCAATTAGGCCCCAGTGTTATATGGTCTTTGAGCTCCAGACTCCATCTCTTAGTTTCAATTTGAGAGAGTGTCTGATTGGCCCAGACCATCTGCCCATGGAAGAGCAGCCCTTGGGGCAGGTGTCAGGTGCATCCTCATCATCCAGTCAGCTCTGAGGAAAGGGTCATGGAGAACCAACATGGACCCACCTCTTCAACAAGGTAACTTTGTAAGCTTGGGTAATATTCCTAGACATACCTACCATCTGTAGCTCCAGTGGAATCACATCCCTTTGAACTTGTCCAGGGACTTTAGAACTTAACCCCATATAAAGTATAAAATGTGCTTTCCTTATTGTCATCTCAACCTCAAAATAAGTAAATCTACTAAAATTATAGAGCTGCATATGAAACATAGAACTAAAAAGCTGGGTATACCTACAAGCAAGCAGAAACACCTTAGAATCTCTATTCATACCTCATTCACCACCAAGGTTTCATAGTTATCTTAAAGGCAAAATGGCTTGAGTATCCAAACATCTGCATATAGACTTTCCTTTTGTTCTTCCTTAAAACATACTTTAATGTGCTTAAGAATTTCTCTACCTGTGGTCCATACACAAAACCATGCATATGATGTGTATGGCTGATTTGGTGACCTTTTTCAATCATAAATTTGACAGTATAGGTTTCTCAGCTCTTCCAGTACTGACTTTAGAAATTACCCTCATGTAAGCTGACACTCCATTTGATGGCATTATCATTGATCATTCAAATGGAAGATGACTATTCTGAGTTTGTAGATGGTACTTATTAATTAGCATTTGATCTCATTAGTTTGGTTAATTATATAATTTTGCTAAAATAAATGTTAGTATAAGAAATGATCTTACTAAGGTTAATTTAAAATTCTCATCTAAGGTTTATGCAGCTCATTAGTTTTACAGCCAACATAGTTGGACTTCTGTGCTATTTCCCTCCTAAGTTTATCATCTGCCTATAAGATTTGTTGTGTTGCATGGTCATGGACTGCTGTGTTATTTGAAAAATATAGGCCGTTCATAGCTAAGAGCTGCAGAACAGGAAAATATAGCTATACCAAGGCCACTGCTGTTAATGGAAAGACGGTACAAAACTTGTTTCCTATGTTTGTGACTTAGTACTATAGGAAACACAATGTGTGTAATTCACTGAAAAAACTCTATAATTTATATGAATTTTACAAACACTTAGATGCCACCATCTTTTCTCTTTATGTCATATATGGTTTTACTAATATCATCCAAATTAGATAGGATATTTAGCTTTTTGCAAAATTCTATGGTTATTCCCATAGACTTCATTCCTATGAAGACTTGCAGTATTAAAAATCACTGCTTTTGAGTTCTTTGTTTTCTGTGGAAAGATGCAGACAATTTATGCAGTGACAAAACTCAGTTGCTTTACTAAGGTGTTGGATTGCATGATTTTAAATTTGGGACAAAAATGTGAGAGGAAGAGTTTTACTGAATACAACTTTCAAGTACACAGCTGCTTAACAAATGGTTGTACAGCTGTTTGCAATAACATAGAAGACATGCCTACCTTTTGATAATTGTTACATAAACTTTTCTTATTTGTTCTCGTAGAGTTGTTTGCAGAAAACTTATGTAATATGCCTGAAGGTTATCCCAAGAACGAAGCATTTCAGGAATGATTTAAGCTGGTTATCCGTGTGCGAAAGCATGTGAGTGTGTTTGTTTGGGCCTGTGCACAGGTGTATGCGTGTGACTCACATTTCTCTTTTTCACAAAGGTTTTGAGGTAGCACAGGATGTCATTCATCCGGAGTAGAAAGCCACATCAGATTACAATCAGTTAATAGGTCAGACACTACATAATGCTCTCTTCAACTTAGATTTCTTGAAATCTTACAAGTTGAAGGGGGTGAGATCCTGGGACTTTTAATTTGCGCTGGGGCAAAAATGTTCTGTTGTGTGGAAGAGATGTGGGGAAAAGATTCCGCTGGGAAAAACAAGCTTTTAGAAGAGTATGCTGTGTAATTTATAAAGATAAATCTTCTGTAATATACTTGAAAACTAAAATTTTTTAAAAAGTAATTATCAAAATTAAAACTATAGGAATTAAAGCATGCGGATAGCATATGGTTGGCTCTCTGCACTGCTGATGTGGTTTCTGTCTGAGCTCCATTTGTATGGATCAGATATTCTTCTTTCTTCTCCAACAAGACTCAGTCTGGACTTGCCTAATGGCCTGCTTTAATGGAGCCAACCACATTCTGTCTGGTAGAAACCAGGACAGAAATAGCTGGATTTAATGTCGAGAACAAAGACATCGCTAAAAACCTCAAATCAGGTATCTCCCATTTCTTACTTAGGTGGAAACAACACAGATAGCTTCAAGGAATGGCAATTAGTTATCTGTAACAAGATCCTTTTTATATTCCTGGATGAGAGCAGCTGATACAAAGTAACTAGTCATCCTAACAAGAAGACAATCATACTGTTTTTATTAGGTGTGATTATCATCCGTTCTTATCCCATTATACCATGACATCAGTATTTTTAGATGAGAAATATGTTGAGAAATTTTAAAAGAAAGATGATGTCTTATGTCTTATGACTCCTCTCTACACAATTTTAAAGAATTTGGAGGGGGAGAAAATAGTGGTTTAAAATCATGAATTTTGATATCAGACCAGGATATGACTTCTCTAAGCCTCCATTTTTATTTTTTTTTATAAAATGGGGATAATAATAGGTCCTGCCTCATATATGTATGTAAAGTGTTTACCAGATGTATTAATTTCCTATTGCAGTTATAGCAAATTACTAAAAAGTTAGTGGCTTAAAACACAGACATATTATGTTAAAGTTCCAACAGTCTGAAATCCAAAATGCATCCCACTAGTCTGAAGTCAAGGTGTCAGTAGGGCTGTGTTCCTTTTTGGAGGCTTTGGGGATAATCCATTTTCTTGCTTTTTCTGTCGTCTAGGGGCTGCCCATAGTCTTTGGTTTATGGTCACATACCAGCTTCAAAGCCAGCATGTATGGTTGAGTTTTTCTTACATTGTATCACTGTGATACTGACTCTCTTGCCTCATTTTCCCATTTAGAGGGGCCCTTGTGATTATATTGGGCCCCCAAGATAATACAGGATTATTTTCCATCTGAAAGTCAGCTGCAACCTTAATTCCATCTGCAACCTAGTTTCCCTTGCCAAGTAAGGCACATTCACAGACTCCAGGGATAATTAAGGCAAGGATACTTTCAGGAGTCATTATTCTGCCTACCATGTCAGAGTACCTACCACTAAGGGAAGACACAAGGAATCACAGTTTTTGCTGTTCTTAACCCGAAGGAAGAAAGAGCCCTTCTCTGAATGGTTTCTTGTTTAGGCAAGAAGATGCCAAATGACCAATGTCCCAGAAACCAGACGGGCACAGAGCCCTAGCACAGCGCATGTCAACACCTTTTACAAACAGTGGTTTTGGCACTTTGCCTATAAAGCTGAAAAATAAAGAGCAGGGTTTTTATGTTCTGACCTAGATACACATGTTCAGTGACTTTCCTGTTCTTCTCTCTCTATGTACCTCTTCCTTTCTGGAGGATATTTTAGTGCTATGGTATTAATTTACTTATGTGTAGCTGACTCATCAAGAGTAGAACTTGAATGCTAACCTTCCTGTCAAGCTTAAAGCACCACAAGTCCAGCTGTGAGCTAGGCAACTTCTCCCTAATATCCGGAATGTCTCTGAAAACATCTCTAGAATTCAAATGACCATTTATGACTCAAGCTATTCTTCCTCCCTCCTAGTTGCAAGGGCAGCACCACTCTTTCTGCCATATCTACGTGAACATGTGGAGTCACCTGTCCCTTGGTCCTCCCTAACATTCTCCCTTTGTGTACACTAGTCTGGACTACAGGCCTAGCCTCCCAACTCTCTCCTGCTGTCCTTCCTTCACTGATTTGGGCCAGAAGCTCCTGGAGGTCTTGGGTCCCTCCTTCCCATCTCTTCTGTCTTAAATCTATCCTTCTGCCTTATATTAAATAAGTCCATGTCAGCATGCTTAAGGGTGCAGGGAACTTATTTTTAAACACTCACCATATGCTAGACATTGTGCTAGATATTTTGCATACATCATCTCATTGAGCTCATTGACTGACACACACAAAAACAAAATTTTCCTAGGGGCCACAGTGTTTTATTACGAAAATAAACTTTGAGTGTAATTTAAAGGTAAATATAAATAGAAACATGACATTTATTGACTTCATTTAATCCATGCTTTTAGAATTAAATTGTTAATATTAATTGTAACAATAAGAACATCAATAAGTAAGATTTTATATATGCTTCATGTGGCCCCAGGGTCAAAACTAGAGTAAGTTAAATACAACTCTCATGGAAGTTAATGTGTTAATCCTAACTTAATGCCCTGGCAGGTAGATGTTATTTCTCCTTTTTCTACTAGCAAGGCAACTGGGGCATAGAGAGCTTTATATAATTCAGCCAAACCTACATGGTAAGTAGCAAAGAGAGAATTCAAACTCAAATATGTCTGATTTCAAAGCCCCTAGTTTTACTACTATATTAGAGCCTTCTTGTTTGACTTTGTTTTTAAGGAATCCATTTTATGAATGCTTACTTGGATTCATGTACTTTAGGGGCAAATCTTGCAGTGGCCTAATGTCGTGGTTTGGTCATCTTATTGGTGGTTTCTGTGGACAGCTAAAGACTGCTTTGTGTACTATTTTTTTTAAATCAAAAATATAGTACTTGCCAAACATCTCCCTTTAATGTGGCTTGCAGATTAATCCAGGTACTTTTCTCATATTGAAAAAAAAAAAAGATAGGTAGTGAGGGTAGGAAATAATTTTTCCTTGTGCAAGTGGCTTACACCACAGTGAGTTAGGGCTCTTGTGGAGGTAAATGATCCTGATAAATCTGTTCTTTTTCCATTAGAGATCAACTCTCAGAACTCAGTGACAGGTCAAAACATGCTTTTATTCTTTGACCAAAACACCCACAGAGGAAACAGAAACCAGTTTAGCAACTTCACAAGTGGGTGCAGAAGGATTCCTATAAATAAAGCTTCCCATTGTGCCTCTCTGGCCATGTTCGGTTTGGAATGCTGATCGTCCTACTCTCAACTCTTACTGACAACATGGTGTATTTAGTTCTAGCTGATGCTTGATGCATTGCGGGGTTTTTTGGTATTCTAATTGTGGTACACCCTAAAGGAGACCTAAATCATAAAGTTCACTTTATAGAATGAACTTTATTCCCCCCTTCACCACTCCACCTTATCCTTTTCTGATTAGTTCTGCCTTTAAATTCTTGAAGAGAGAACAAAGTAACTTAACTCAAATCAGGTGATCTTAGTAATAGGCAGAACAGTTTCTGGGCCTTAAGTTTTCTTGCTCATAAAGAAGCATCAAAGCAAAAGCTATGTACAAGGGAGGTCAGTTTGTGCAACTCTTTTTTGTTCACACAATAGCTTTGCCCTCTTGGATTCTAGGTAGATTATAGAGAAGTTGCAAGAAATGGCCTTCAGTATATAAGGAAATAGCCTTTTAAATCTTATTATTTCTTTTATAGGAAGGAAAATGCAAACAAAAGCAACTATTAAATGTGGTTCTCAGATTTTTGTGTAATTGTGAAAGCTGAACATAGCAGAAGAAATAAATCTTAGCCTGAGAATTAAAAATGCTGCCAGGCGTCATTATCGGATCGATAGTCAAAATTAGAATGCAGATGATAAATTATAAAAAAGTATTATATCAATGTGAAATTTATTGGAGTTGGAAAACTATAGTGTGGTTATATAAAACAATATCTGTATTATAGAAAATATACATTTAAGTATTTAGGGGTAAAGGACAAATATATATATATATATATATTTATATGAGAGAAAAAGAAAGAGAATGCAAATATAAAGGAAATGGGATAAAATATTAACAATGGTTGAATCTAGATAAAGAGTATGAGAGACTACATTTTTCCTAAGCAATGTCAGTTCACATCTGTAGGCAAATGATGCTCAAATCTAAATTTCCAGCCCAGAATATTTTGAGGCTCATAAATCCAACTGTTTACTAGACACATCCACTAGGATGTTCCACAGGTATTCCAAAATCAACCTTACCAAAATCAGTTTTATAATTTTTCCCCCTTTAAATCTGAGTTTTCTTCAGTGTTCTCTGGCACAAGACTAGATTCTTTCCTCTCCTTCCCAAGCCCCTCCCCCCCCACAACACTGCTACAATCAGTCAAGAAATCCTATCTATTCTACCCTATAAAGTCTCTTCAATTGATCCACCTCTTTCAATCCCTACTGCTATTATTTAGCTTTGTATATCACATAGCCTGTCATCATTACCTCCTAAACAGTCTCCTGCATTCAGGATGTATCCCCCTCCAATCCATCTCCTGAATTTCTAGAGTTCAAATCTGATCCTGTTAATGTTCTGCTTAAAAGCCTAAGTGTCTCTCTATTGCCTTCAGATTAAAATCCAAATCCTCAATGTAATTTACAAGACATGTGAAAGCACTAGTTCCTGCTTATTTTTCTAATCTCATCTCTCTCCTCTCCCCCATCCTAATCTATATTATCCTCTTTCATGCCACGCTGTGATCTCACTGGACTTCTTTCAGCTGAAGTTTCACTGGCTGCCAGGCCTTCGCCCATGCTAGTCTTCGCCATGAGCATTTTCCTTTTCCCCTGCTCCCAACTACATTTCAGCACATATTCCTATTTGCCTGACACATCCTTCCTTTAAATTCTAACGTAGATGGCATTACTCTAAGAAATACTCATGATACCTCAAGTCTGATCAAACCAATAATTGGAAGCAAATTTAAATTAAAATAATGGGATTATTATAATTACAATTTCAAACTAGCATAAAGCATGTACACATTCATTCAGTCCATAAGGTTCTCCATACGTATTTATTAAACACCTGTTATATGCCCAGCAACTTCTCGTTGGGTCATTGAACAGATATTATTGATCTCCTACAATGTAGTGACTATAGGGATGAACATTTTTAGAGCCTAAATTCTAGTAGCGGTGACTAATCACAAACATGTAAATAAATAATATCAGTTAGTGACAAGTGGCATGAAGAAAAAACATGTAAGGGGGTGCTGCCTTAGATAAAGTAGTCAGAGAAGACCTCTCCAAAGTGGAAGTATACAAGCAGGGGCCTAAATAGAATGACAGAGCAAGGTCAAGCCAATGTCTGAGAAAGAGCATTCTAAGAAAAGGGAAACTCCAAGTTCAAAGGCTTTAGGACAGGAGCATTCCTGGTGCATTCAAGGAACAGCAAAGAAGCCTGCATGTGCTAAATTCAGTGAGCAAGATGGAAAGGAGTTCTGAGGGCCAGAACCTGTAGTGTTCAGCAACAGGGGGATTGGGGTCCAGTGAAAGCTGTTTCATGCAAGCTAAACTTACAGAAATTTTGTAATTTATTTATTTTCCACAAAGCCTAACACACTTGATGTGTCCTATAAATATCAGCCAACCATAATGCTACCATAAGCAGTTCAAAATTTCTTTTAAGAATCACTCTTCAACACCTGCTCTCTTCCCCCACAAAATGTGTTAAATACTTGATAAGTAAACTTTTTCTCACAGAAAAGCCAGATGTTTTCTCTGGACTAGGGAAGATTGCCTTTCCCTTTCCTCCATCCCCTGGAGAGCCCTGTTTCAGAACTGACACTATTTATATGGCTCAACTCCGTTTTGAAACGGAGAGGCAAAGTATTCTTTTTGGTCTTCTGCAGAGTGCATTTTGCAAAGTGTCCGCTACAAGTGAAATTCACATCTCAGGCTAAGGCTATAACCTTAGCATTGTAATGTGATATTGGAAAAAGTACTTTTATAATCCTACCTGCCAACAATTAATTATCTATAATTAGGAAGATTGCATGATTCCAAAATTACCCAAGTCTTGGAAAGACTTTGTTTTTACCATAAATCTTCCTTTTGCAGACATTTTATAATAAAGACATCTGCACCTGAATGCTTATGGCAGCACGATTCACTATTGCAAGGATATGGAAACAACCCAAGTGCCCGTCAGTTCATGAGTGGATTATTAAAATTTGGTATATGTATACAATGGAATATTACTCAATTATAAGAAATGTCAGTGATCTAGCACCTCTTATATTTTCCTGAATTGAGCTTGAGCCCATTATCTGAAGTGAGGTGACACAAGATCGGAAGTATAGGCTCCATTTGTACTAGCCATCAAATTGGTACTGACTAACACTATGGTGCTTACATGGTAGTAATATTCTCCAGGGATTAGGAGGTTGGGGAGGTAAACTCACAACTGAAGGACACGGTGAGCATTGTAGAGGGGAAGGGCATACCTCTAACCCTCTCTAGGGAGAGGCAAAGATATAAAATGTAACTAAAATATTTGTACCCTCAAAATACCCTGAAATAAAAAAAAAATCTTCCTTTTGCAAAAGGTCTATTATCATCTTTAAAAAGTCCACTTTGAACAAGTTCTGATTATGTAATCAAGCAGATTGGTCAATTTCCTAAAAAATAAGTCAACAAACCTGGACATTTAAAGTTACATTGTCATAAATTGGTCAATCTTCATGGTGATAACACATATAATGTAAGGTAAAGAAAGAAAGAAAGAAGCCAACTATGAAAATAAAGATATAAACCAAAAAAGAATCTAGAATAAAAACTGGAGATGCAGAAGCAACTGAATTTCTAATCATAGTAAATCAGAGCTTCTTAGCAGCCCACATCTCCAAAGTAACAGACAGCCAATATTTAGCCAATATTCATCAGAAACTATGTTAATTAGGTACCTAGTGGACAGCTCTAAGCATGATTAAAAGATTGATTTGGTCTTACAAACCCTGAAAGAACTAAACTTGGCTGACCATGACTCAAGTCTAGTTCCTATCATATTCCTTATGAGAGAAAATAATAAAGAACAAATGACAAAATATTAGGAAATATGTACCTTTTGTAGATATGACACATATATATAAATAAATAGATATAGATATTCACTTAGATAAACACCTGTCATGGGACCGATTCACCGGTTGTTTGATATGGGGGAGTATGAGCATGTGCGTGCCTTTATAGCTCTCTTATTCCTATTCAAACACAAGGCAAATGCAGATATCATTACTGTACCATCTATGTGAGATGTAAATATATAAAAGTCCCCCTTCGCATATTCTGCAGGGGTAAAAATCATGTGTTTTGTTTGGGGTGCTATTTTTGTGTATGTGAGCATGAAATCTTGCTTTAAAGAAGAGCCAATGCATTCCTGCTTTCTACCTGATGCTGTTGTTTGCCAGGAGTGTGCAGCTATGCTCAATTATTTGAAGATGAATGTCAAGGTATCTTCAAAGCATTTTTGCCTTCTTCTTTTGCTCATCATATAAAGCTGCAAGGAAACATTTTGTCATTAATTTTCTATACATAGTTAACTCAGCAAAACTTTGAGAATAAGCAACATCTCCCAGGGTGATTGTGTGCATAACATGAGAATATTAATTGAAGCACTTTGTAAATGATAAGACATTACACATATGTAAGGCACTGTTATCATTAGCATTACTTTAATGTAGTAGAATGGAATCTAGGACTGGAAGAGCCAGTCATGTTACTAAGGAAGGAAATGGAAATTAGTATCCATTAAACACCTACTTTTAACAGAGTGCCACAAAACTGGAAGTTTTACATAGGTTATCTTATTTATTTAATATAATAGCATTGATAGGGAATACTGCTGGAACTCTTAAAGGCCAAATAGAATTTTGAGTGGATACAAACATAGCTCCATAGAGAAGATTAGACATCATACATTTTCATCTGAGAGTGAATCACATTGCCAATTTATACCATTTTTCTCTAAAAACTTGTTGGTTTGGCCACGTACTTACTAGTTAATGAATAGTTTATTATGGAGCTGTGAAAATTTGGCAAAGACCATACGCTCTGCATTGCCTACAAAATCTTGGCATTAATATTGTTTCTATTATATAGAGCTGTGGTGGTCCCCAACCCCTGGGCCGCAGAGCTCTGCTGCCCTCCCACTCCACCCCACCCCTGTTGAAAAATTGTCTTCCATGAAACTTAGGAATGGGGGAAGGGGCTCACAGCAGGAGGTGAGCAGCGGGCAAGCAGTGAAGCTTCATCCGTATTTACACTGCTCCCCATGGCTCTCCACTGCCCCAACTCCACCTCCCCGCCCCCACCCCTGTTCAGTGGAAAAATTTTCTTCCGTGAAACCAGTCTCTGGTGCCAAAAAGGTTGGAGACCGCTTATAGAGCATCAGTGTTGTGAACTGATGGTAACATGAACTCCATTTTGTTTATGATCGTTGTCATTTCATTGCAATGTAGTAACTCCATACAGTTTTCCATGAGTTATGTATCTTTTAAAATTACCTTGGAAGCCCACCTGTTTTGGCATTCAGTAGTTCTCAGACTCCCAAGCATCTTTACCTACTAAGTTGACATTTTCTATTCCCACTGGTTGCAATCCCTGTCTTTGAATAAAATGCAGTGCTACAATATGTGTATATATCAGTGAGTTGCTGTTGCTGGGTCTCATCTAAATGTGATAATGGGAGAATAAAAGGGAAACATCCACCAGAATCTTCTCCAGGACTCCAAAGTTTAAGGACATGAGTAGGGAGTCAGAAAGGGCCAAGCTCTAGATGCTGCCCCTTTGCTTCTACAAAGCTAACAGGGAATGTGGATTAAGAAGGGGCCATGTAAGAAGAAGTTATTATTACTCTTACCCATTCATTCAGTTACTAATGTTTAGCACTGTGGTAGGTATGTGGACTTTCTCCTTGTTATAATAGGGAAGAAAAGGAAGAAATAACTATAATGCAAAGCAGTGTGAACTATATCATGATAATGCAACTGCAAGTTCTGGGGGAATCAAACTTATATTCTGACAATGGCTAGCAGTATTTAAATATCTATAAAGGTAAAAAACATCAGCCTGGTTATTACTCAGCTTATCAAATCTACTACCTATCGGTGTTAGTAGGACTATGTAATAGAGATTTGTTAAAGGTGGCCATGTCATTCATTTGTTTTATGATAAGAAACCGTACAGAAGTTAGATATTGAGTTCTGTTATCTCACTCCATGATAGACTTTGTAGGGTCAACTTAGTAACAAAAATCACGTAGAGTATGCTGGCACTCTTCCCATAATGTTCATGAGCCAAGAGCAAGTCCACAGTCACAGGGCAGGTGCAGTGGCTTTCCTGCATACAGAAACAGAAACCTCTGAATCTTGCGCACTGCCACCAGGGGTCAGGAACTGGGCAGGAGGAGAGGGCACTCTGGCAGAAAGGAAGTGTTGTATTACCCCGGGGAAGAACAGGAACCAAAATTCCCATCTCCTTCTTGAAAGCAGCACATTGCTGGCTGAGCAGGGTTTGAAGGGAAGACCTAAGAAAGGACCTAAGAAATGTTCTGTCCACGTAAAGGTATGTGTAAGTGCTAAGTGGCTTTAAATAAGTTATTTTGGAAAGTCAAATAAGGCAGACTTTAAAGGGCTTCCTTTGTGTCATATTTTCAAAATCCAGAGGAGCTATATGGATCTCTGATGATGCAGCTGGAGGATTTATGGCTACTGCCTCCAAAAAGGAATATTTGGTGGGGAAGGTCGAGAGGGAGGTAAACTCTGTCAAAAATACTAAATCTAAATAGAATATATATTTTAAAAAGACTTTATGTGTGTATACATTATTTGTCCATGATTTGCTTTAGGTGCTGCTGCTAATTATGATTCTATAAGGAGATAATTCCAGAAATAGATTTAGACATAGTGATTTGAATCTGTTTTATGTCCTATGACCATCTGTAACAAGTTATTAGTGACTTTTTTTTTCATTCATCCACAGAAAAACATTTGTCAGTAAGATTTTCATATTGCCTTACCTTACTCTTAACTAAAAAATGGTGCCTAACTTGTGACATGACAGTGATCAAGTCACATGATCTCATTTTTATCACCACTGTATTCTGGGTTTCAAAAACTAGTAATACATTTCATTAAAACTCTCCTAACCATCCTCTTAAAAACTTGCTTATATATCTTTGGTTTTTGTTAGCATTTCATTACTTTAAGTTCTCTAGGCTCCAGAGAAATGAGGAGAGAAATAGGCAGTTTTTTTCCTTTTTCTTTTTTTTTTTTTAAGTTTTGGTCAAACAAGCCAAAATAACATTATCATTGATGGATCGACCTGTACTTTTAAATGGAAGGAATAAAGATATAAAAAGAACTGAGGCATGTAAGTAACCTCTTTGATTTTTAATGGCATGCAGCAGACGGAATTCATTATTGACTTTTAAAAATGAAATTGCTCTGTGTTATTATTTATTTATAGTTTTGCCTTTCAAAAGAAGTAATTACCATTACTAGGCTCGTTTTTCCTCAATCCCAAGCAACTATGTGACAACATCAGAATTATAATATTCTTTACCACTTACTTAGTCATGAAGCTTAATGATGTTGCAGGATTTCATCCCTTTTAAATTAGTAATAAATTTATGAGGATAATGCACAGCTAAGAGGTTGAGTATCTTTGCTTTTTATTTGGGCAATTTCAAAAGCAATTATTTCATATCATAGGGCAATTTATTTATGAAATTCTCATTGCAGAAACAGAAACATTTTTAATTGGAAATACATAATCTAATTTCATTTTTTCCAGTTCATCACACAGATACTGTGATGATAATCATAGTATATACAAAATTCCCAAGTAAAATATTTAGGTGACTTGTTTCAGCCCAAACAACTTTTTAATTTTAATCACAAAATCTAAAACTTTTAAATCATTGGGAAGGTTGATAACCAGTCTTGACAAAATTTAATTTTTAAGCAATGCCAAATATTTGATCCATTATACTTCAAATTTTAGAGGTATCAAAATTATCTTCATAATTTAAAAAATAAGCAAAAATGGAAAAATCTTTAGTATTGGACATGGAGCTATAGCTTCATACAAAAATATATGAAGCCCTTTTTCAAAGCTGATGTTTTAAAGTATCATTTCATATACAAGGACAGCATTTATATTTTATAAGATGAGAAGATTTGATGTGGACAGGATTCAGACCACTTTTGAATTTCAGTGAAGCTCCTGGTTCAATTAGATCCGTCTTTCCATTCTCTTTACCTCTCCTGCACCCAACCTCCCTCTCCCCAGCTGCTTTCCCCTCCACTCTCTCCTCCTCCCTCCTCTACCTCCTATCCTCCTGGCACTTGCACACTCAGACATCCTTTTGCACAAGTGGATCTGTTTCCTTCAACAGTAGTCATCACTGTGAAACTGAAGGATAGCAATGAATATTTCATATGTAGCACTTAAGCCTCTTCATCTAGTATATGCATTTTGCTTCATTGTACCCATCCATAGGTACTTAATAAATGCTTATTGATTGTGTAGTAAGATTGTATTATGACTGATTTTGAGAATTTTCATACCCTCTGCAGTTACTGGTACTATATTTCCTTTTATCTAAGATGTACCTTCTTTCACATTTCAACATTTTTAAAACCTAAAGGCATTTTATGATCAAGGGTATATTGTGATTTAATTGGCAGAATTTTTTTTTAAATCTTTCTTTGTTGGCAAGCATCTGACAATCAATGGTATACTAGATTTGATGAAATATAGCAGTAAAAATATAGATAAATCTATTACTTGCGTAATGTGCTAAAGGCCATGGATTTCACAGTCAAACCTTAGAAAAGTATCTTTTTTTTCATATGTGGTTTGTCTTTGGCCAATTTTGTTTGCTTCTCACTAGTTCTCTCCATCCTGGCTTCCTTGCACTGTGGCTCTACTTTTTCTTAGGCCGCTGTCTAGACTTAACACCCTGGAAAATACTCACAGAATTTTATTAGTAATTTAATTACTAACATTCAACTGTAAAGTTTTTCAAACTAAAGCCCCAGGCTCCAGTTATGATTCTGCTGCTTTAAACTATGTATACTTAACAATCCAATGATTATTCTCAGAGCTTCAAATTATATATCTAAAGAATAGAAATAATATGAATAATTTCTTCATCACAGGATTGTTAGGACAATTTGTAAAAAAAAATTGTACCAGTAAAATTATTGAAAATGAAATGTATATGAGAGCACTTTTTAAATCATGGAGTACTGTTAAATAGTAAATTGTAAGGATCAGCATTAAACAAAATATTGTTAGACAGGCTTGTGTATGAGTGGAAAGTTGGAGAGAGGAAAAAATGAGAAATTATATAATCCATTACAAACTAAAGAGAGTAAATTTTACGTTTTAAATTATCATTAGAAATGATGATATGACTCATTAAATGTGTGAATTAAAAGGAGAACCATGAAATCTATCTTCAGAGAACCTCCTATATATCAGAGTCTTATCTATTCTAAATCTCAGCACTGAGAATACATTTCAATCCCTGAGAGTTTGTACCATTTATTGAATTAGTAGCCACAGCCCACAGCACCTCCGTGGCATTAAAAATAAGAGGTTACTTAGATTCCTCAATTCCTTTTCTATCATTGTTATTTCCATTTAAGAGACAACATCAGCACATTTCACAGTGGATTTTGCATCACTAAACATCTCAGAATAAGATGCACCCTTATAGGTTAGTATATTAAGATAGACTTTATCCCAGTCACTTTGACTCTTGGAACACAACAAAGAATTTTGTCTAACAAGTCTGACTTCAAGAGGGTTGGATGAGAGAGTATGCCGGCAATTATTGTTCTTCATGTGTTTTTTGTAGTTGCTTGGTCAAAGCAACCAAACCTTACCTTATTGTTTATTTCCTGGGTTCCGTATTATATATAAAGACTTAAAATAGAATTTGCACATAAATGTACATTTTAATACAGCCTTCCTTCCCATAGAAAAAGAGTTATAGATATAAGCTAATGCCCACTGGGGGAAAATACCACAAGCCATTGTAGTAACTGTGAGAGGGCCCTACTCCCTGGTTCTAGATATTCATGAAGGGGAAATGATACAAAATTAATTGAACCAAATGGAATCAGTCAAATAGCTACTTTCATAGGCAGAACCCTTTTGCTACCATAAGGAAGACTTCAAATATTTTCAGCTTTAAATTTCATCTTACCTGTCTCCAATGAGAAATAAATTTCATAGAACATAGGTACTACTTCATAGAAACCAAAATCCTCAAAGTCCTTTTTCTTAAAAAACTGGTTAGGACATTTGTATATATTAAGCTTTCTTTAATACTTATCTTTTGTTGTGTTGGTTTTCACAATTTCAAAAACATACATAAGAGTAAAAAACATATTCTCATTATTATATCTTTAAAACACAGGGCACTTCCATGGTACTTAAAATAGTACTGTTGAATGTAAATTTCATTGCCATAGTGACTACAAAACACAAGATTATTTTTTAAAAGGTTATATGTTTAGTGTGTATATTGTTTGTGAGGATAGAAATTTCAAGTGGCAAGAATAAAGAGGAAGTGCTGTTTTAGAGGCATGTGCAGGTGAAAAGGGGAATTAAAGGAAAGGGAATTCTTAGTCATTACTTGAAAATCCTGTTTTTCTATGCTGTATCTGCCAGTGGAAACTCTTTCAGTATCTCATTTAAGTCACTTTATTTCCAAAGACTAAAAGTCATGACTCTAATGTGAACATTTTCACATTTAATAATATACTGGGGTTCAAAATTGTTTCCCATCTCAATTTATTATTAACAACAGCAAGCACATTGGGCTTATTTGATAATAAGTACTACACCAAGTGCTTTACATATACTAATCATTAACATGTTAACACATTTTAGCATAATAATATATTATTCATACATTAAACTGTATTAACATTTCCGTTAATGGAAGTATCGTTTTTCTACTTGTTCAGGCCCAGGAACATTGGTGTAATTCTAAACTCTTCTTTTTCTCTTCACCCTGTGTCTAATCAGCTCAGAGATCCTGTTGACTTTATTCTTAGAATAAATCCAGAATCTGCCCAGCTCTTAACACTCACACTGCTTCCTCCTCTGCCTAGAAACCACCATCTTTCCACTGCATTCTGGTGACATCCTCCTGCCTGCTTGCCCCATCTCTGCCTTTGTTCCCTGCACAGGTCGGTTTTCAGTAAGGCAGCTGAAGGAATATGGTTAAAAGATGAATCTCACTGTGCCACTCTTGTGTCCAACCCCCTTCCAGGGCTCCCCGTGTCTCTCCAAATAAAAGCCAAGCCAAAGTCCTAATCAGGGTCCATGGGGCCCTAGCTGATCTCACCTGCCCCCCAACAAACACCTTATTTCCTATAATTCCTCCCTCATTATTCCACTCCAACATCACTGGCCTTTTTGCTGTTCCCCGGATTCACCAGGCATGCTTCTTTCTCAAGGCCTTTGCAATTACTGTCCCCTCTACCCAGAAGGCTCTCCCCCTTCACACTGACAGAGCCAACTCCCTCACTTTCTTCAGGTTCTTAGGAAATCACCTTTTCAGTGAGATCTTCCCTGACTAAAATTTCAAATCCCCCACCCATATACACAGTTCATACAAACTCTTCTCTGCTTTTATATTTTCCTCCTCAGCACTCACGACTAACACATATATGTGTGTATATATTTATCTTGCTTACTGGAACACAAACTTTATGAAGAAGGAATTTTTGTCTTTTTGTTTTTCATATTCTATCTCTTGTACCAAGAGTGGCCTGGTACATAGTACATCCTTAATAAATATTTGTTGAATATATCCTCGAATGAATGCTATCATTAGGTACAATTATAACCCCCATTTTACAAACGAGGAAGTTAAGGAACAGAAAGATTAAGAAATTTATTCAAGGTCAAATAAGTGAAGCAAGTATCAGAGCCAAGATTCAAACCCAAGACCCTGGCTCCAGAGTTTATGCTTAAATCACTTTACAACATGGCTTAACTATTTAAGTGATAGTAAATTAATTAGAAGAAGAGAGCTATGCATAGATTCATGTATTCTCTAGGATTTTCTTCAATAGGCTTTCTTTCCAGGTAAATAGAAAATTTGAGTGCTTTCTGGCTTTGACAGCATAGTCAAATATAGCAAAGCTCCTTTCGCCCGTCACTTTTTAATTTTTTTTTTTCGAAAAAGAAAGTATGAGATTTTTTTTACATAGCAAATATATATATATATATATATATATATAAAACAAATGACCCTAATCTGACCCATGTGGACATTCAAATGGTAATAATGAACTAACATATGTGCAATGGTAAAAAAAGATAACACTGAGGAAAAATACAGAATGAAAACATTTAGTGAATGCCTGCTATGTTCTATAATAACCAGTTACTTGTGAGGGCCTTTTTGATATTACAAGTGGAGTCTAATGAGAGACAGATGCATATTCAGACAATTAAAATTCTGCATTTCTTTAAGTGTGAAAATAGGGTTATATACAATTCTAAATTGGAATTTAGAAGAAGAAACACCCAATAGAGATCTGCTGAAAACTGAAAGCAGAGCTTTGGAGAGTGGGTTGCGAGGCAAGTAACAGTGGTGAGAAGGGACCAAAGAGCTCAAGAGCAAAGAGAGAGTTTCTGAAAGAGGAGGTGGGAGAATGCCCAAGTTAAATGTGACTTACCTTGCAATTTTGCCTTAGAGGATGGGACTCACTGTGGGAGATGTTTTTTTAAATAATATTTTAGATGCTGTAAAATAGAAATTATAGGCCAATCAGTTATCAGAAGGATGTGTTGAATTTAACTTGTAAAAGGATATCATTACATATCCAAATGCATCATTTAGAAAATTGTGAAATTCATTTCTCTGAGACTACTTCAGTCTTTCTTTCACAGGATTCAGGTTGCATGGCACTGTCAAACCAGAACAAGACATTCTATTTTCTGAGTTGTTATTCTTGCTAACACATTAAGCCAACTCCAGCTTCCTACACTTAACAGCCCACCAAAAAGATACCATTTATCCTGTATGTGTTTAATGTGTTTTTCATCCTCAAGGGTGTTTTGTTACCACTTCGCGTTCCTCTGGAAAGTCAGGTTTTTTCCAGCTGATTATTTCCCTGATTTGACAAGGTCACTCTGAACTTCCTGACTGTCATCCTAACCATCGGCAGTGTGATCTAGCTTAGTGACAGACAGCAGGGCCACTCAGGTCCTTCAATAAGAGGGCGTAGTGCCCTTAGATGGTGGTCATTCCATCAATAAGCAAGTAAAAAAAGAAGTAAGATATTCAGATAATAAATGCTAAAAAGCAAATAATAGAATAACGTGATCATCTGAGACTAGAGTAAGGTAGTGATGCAATTAGCTTGAATAATCATGGGCATCTCTGAGAAGTATCATTAGAATTGAAACCCCAGTGATGAGAGGAAAGCAGTCATGCAAGGATCTCAGAGAATAGCTAACCAGGTAGAGAGAAAGGCCTGGAAGTGGAAATGAATTTGGTTTGTCAAGAAACAGAAGGGATACTAGTATAACTGGACAGAATGGTAGGAGTATAGAACGAGGTCTCAGAGTTAGTCAGGGCTGGGTGTACACTCAGAACTGGCCTTTGTTTATGCCTCTGAGCACTGGAATTGTGGTTCTATAGGTGTGTCCTAGTTGTGAATCTAGTTTATATTTATGAAAGGAAATAACTTGAATTTGCTGGACACTGCATAATTTATTTAAAAAACCTCTAATGTACATTCTCATTTTCTTAACATCTTGTAACATCCTGTGAAGTATACAGTGTTAACATTATTCCCATTTTACAGATAGGGAAACTGTAATACATAAATGTTACATGACTTGCTTTAAAAGGCCTTAGAAAGGCCCACAGTCCCACACATCTCACCCACCACCACCAACACACACACAGACACACACACACACACACACACACACATTCTGACTCCTCATGCTTAATCAAAATTGTCAAAAGGTTGAAACTGTCTTTTAGCTTGGATTTGAAATAAACTCATGGCTTTGGTATGACTAAGGGCTCATCATTGCTCACAACATGAAAACAAAAAGAATTTCTACAATGAATAAAAAAAGAACAGGTAACCTCAGTTGGCACTAATATCATGTATGTGTAGATCAAGAATCTACACAATCTCTTGTTCAGCCACATCTTTGATTCTGCTAGGTGGCTATGCATGATATGAGGTTCATTGTCAGATTTAAGTTTTAAGTAATTCACTCTGGAATGTGTATTTGAGGAGAACAGATCAGGTTAGACCAGGTGAGAGACGTTGACAACCTGAACTTGACAACCTGAAAATTCAGGTCTCCTACCTGAAGACCTACTGAGCCACCTTAGTCACCAAGGTATATCTGCACTATATCATCAACAATGTTTCCCTAACTTGTTAAAATTATGTCACATATGACAGCACTTAAACCTTCAAAAAAGTGAGCTATAGTTATTTTTTAATTTTCATGTTTACTTTATCATGAAGGATATTAGGTTATTTATAAAAATTTTTATTATAGGAATTTCAGTTATATTTAATACATACCTTTTTCTCTTCCATGTGCTTAAGATTTGCTCTTTTGATATATCTTTTCAAATACTAATATATAATTTTAATAAATTATTTTCTACTAAGGAGTACTATGTTTCTCTGTTTCAGGTTTTATTTGTCATGTGTGTATGTGTGTGTGCGTGTGTGTGTGTTTGGTAGCATAAATTCTTATAAGGAAAAAAAAGGAACAATTTTAAAAATTGAAAAAACAACCTGGACATATTAGAAATATGCCGGTGTTAAAGTTATCAAGCCTATGTTTTAGACACATGAGAAAGCTAGTCACATGTTCTTCCTATTTTTTTCAATTTTGAAAAATAAAATATTATATGGAGGTATATTATTTATTATCACAACCTATGAACTAAAAAACCTCTTTTTACCCTTTGTATATTATTTTTGGAATTTATTTTCTAAAAAACTTCTCTTATTTCTTGCTTATTGTTTTTAAAATTTCAGTTGTATTTCTACAAAGTCATCGTCTTTAGGACATGGCCTTGATTGAAGTTTTGTGGCTTTTGCCTTTTAATTCAGTCCTTTTCATATGTTTAGATGAATTTGCTTACTTTTGCTTTGGTCTTCTGGTTCCTTGACAACTTCCCTATCTAGATTATTAAGTCCCCATTGTAAAATTTTGTATTTTAAAAGTAGCTCATTTTCTTAGGTTTTTTTTTTTTTTAACTCTCACACATTTATTAAACTTGAGATACATGTTTAATTTAAGAATATATTTCTTTTTTTTTTTTATTCAGCACTTTTTTGCCAAGTCTCAAAGCTGGTTTTCTGATTTAACATTATAGATCCTTGTAATATTTTTTTTTAAAAAAAACACCAATATCAGATCTTAAACTTGAGGAAAAGGTCTTGTGGTTACTATTCATTAGTGTTGTGATACTTTTTCTCAGTTTTGAACACATTAAATAAATTTAACATTTCATAATTTCAAAATGTCCTTAGAACACTTACAGCTTCTAATTTTCACCATATAAATATCTCAAATTAATTTTTAAATACATGTGATAATTAACACATTTTAAATGCATCATAATTTTAATGTGCACAAGAACTTTTTTACAGGGCTAGCACATATTTTTTCTTGTGTTATTTAAGAATTGCAAATTCCAAACAATAAAAAATGCTCTGACCCATTTTCTCTTCTATGTCTTGATGCCTTTTCCAGATAGTTATCTTTCATATCAGCAAGATATGAAGTCTGTATCTCAAGTACAGGTACAAGTTGTTTGTATGTGTACTGCAAACAACTGAAATCAAGGCAGGAAAGCATGTCCTGTTACACAAAATTCGATCAGAAGCACATTCAGAAAGGGAAGAATTCCGGACAGAATACTGATATTTCAAAAGAAAACTTGGTTTCTCACACATTTCTCATGATATATATTCAGATGTTGGTACATAAGCAAGAGAGAGTTATTCCTTCTGAATTATCTAGTTTCTGGTATTTTGAGAGAAGAGTAGCCTTAAACATGGCTACTTCCTTTGCATTCCTTGCTTTTTCAATATATACATTTTACTATTGAGACTCTCCAGCAAAAAGAGGGGAAAGGGACTAGTGTTTTATGTGGAAATGCTTAATATAGCTATAATTAGGAAAATCAGCTTTTTGAAATAGAAAAAGATGAAACAAAAGTTATGTGATGTTAAAAAGATGGTAAAGTGCAATAATCTATATTTGTGTTTTATATTAACTCTGCCATTATGTATGATTTACTTTTGAATCAATGTAGTAGATGAATGATGATGACATGATCAACTTATGAAAACAACAATGAACCATTAAACTACCAAACTGCCTGAATGCTTTTAGAGCATCTTCTTTCTACTTCTCCCCTCTTGCCAAGAAACAATCATACTGACGTTTAGTTCTTCCATTTCCAGAAGGGAGCTTACTTACTGCCATTTCAGACATGATTAAAAACCTCATCCTACTTACTAATGAAGAAAACTGATCTCAAAAGACCACCATTGCTGGTGGGATTCATAGTTGAAAGCATTAAGCATTTTGGAGATGAGACCTGAAGCTTTTGCCATGACAGGATTGATATAGGAAGAGGTGGAGGTTGGAGGCACAGGAGATCCACCAGCCTTCCCTCCTGAAGGTCTGCATTATTGCACCTAGGAGAAAATTTTCTCATACCTACTATTACACAGAGTGATTTACTATACAAGGACCTCCTAACTGGACTCCCACCTTTCTTCTTTCTCCCTGCCTTTCCAATCCATTATCCACACTGCCATCTTAACAATCTTTCTAAAACATTGAATTCATTAGTTCTCTCTTTTCAAAATCCTTGAAGATTTCCCCCTCCCTGCTCCATATGGTCCAAACTCTTTTCATGGTTTTTAACCTATATTCCTGGCACCTCCTGTCCTCCATATCCTTTTCCCATAGAGCTGATGTTAAGAATGCCTGTCCACTGGATTATTGCAAACGTTCAATGAGAAAGTATATATAAAATACTGCACAGTGACTAGTATTTATTAAGCCTTTACCATCTTACCAGGTGCCAAGGACTGGGCTGGGAGCTTGTATGTATTCTCTCATTTAATCGTGGTACAGGCCCATGAGGTATAGATGCTTTTATAAACTCTATTCTGTAAATGAAAACAACAGATTTTTGAGAGGTCAAGCAACTTGCCCAAGGTCATGCCTAAAGATAGAAATGGAGTTGTAATCTTATCTATCCAACAACTCCAAAACTGATGCTTTTATAGACTTTACTGCTGTCTGGCACATTGCCTGATGTACAATTACATTTGATTAAATATTTATTTTTAAAAACCCATAACTATAAAACTTACAACATCTGAAAAGTGACATTTTATTTTGCTTCTCTTGTCCACCAGGGTTAGCTGATATCCCACTTCTTTTACTCTTTTAAGATGCCCCATCTTCTCTCTGCCGTCTTCTTCCATCCCCACACTCACCACACTGTAGTGTAATAATTTGCTTATATATGTGATGGCTCTTATCTGTTGGCACTTTCCTGAGTGCAGGCACTGTATCTCCATTGCCTTTGTATCCTCAGAGCTTAGCATCATGTGTGGCACTCAATGATTGTTGAACAATGGAAAGAATGAAGCAGATTCCAGGGATAATTTTAAAGTGTGTGGGCTCTCCCCTTTCTCAAAAATGCTGAAGTTCTGCTTCCACCTAATGTTTAACTACACGAACCCTTCAACTAACACTCAACTAGATCATTATGAAAGAGCACAGTCAGACTTAAGAGGGTAAGAGGGGCTAAAGAGAAGACAAATCGCCCTCTTTATCTTCTTTTCTCTCCATGAAATTGAGGGATTTTCCTGACAGATGAGAAAGAGACAAGGTTGAAAGAAAGAAGAGGCATTTAGAGATAGTAAAATAAAATTTAAATTCTCTTTAAAAAACACTAGTTTTGTTTCATGCTAAGTCTTCTATGACCCAAGTCTGGTCCCCTCCCCCCTCCCAGTCCTTTTTAACACTATTTTGCAAACACTGTCAAACCTACATTAACAGCATTTCTGTGAGGTTGGCAAATGAGGAAACACTCCTAAATTCTAACATCTGAGAACTTAATTAAGGGAGATCAACTGATGAGCACATGGTCACTGAATGAGTCAGTGAAAGTTCCAGGAATAGAGCTTGGATCTTCTGACTACTAGCCCAGAGTCCTAGTCATCCAACTACTGCCATATTCCCTGGAGAATTTGGTAAAAATAGAAAATGGTACAACTGACAGAGTAAAGCATTGTCATTGCTAATGTCCACCTTCTATTTTTCCATGTTTAATAGCATAATTTTAAAATTCATAAATGCATATATGCTATTGATTGTTCTGTAATATTATGTCAAAAATACCAGTATAGAAATATTTTTATAATTTACATTATCCCCTAAAATGTAGAGAACCCACATGTATTACCAGAAAAGCACTATATAAATTATATAATAAAACACATAAATATTTATTTTTCATCATTATTCTGCTGAAGAAGAGAGCAAAGATTATTTTTAATGAACTGCTTTTTTTTTTTTTAATGTGTGTGGCAAGATCCTCTATCTCTGAATGAAATTCTCAGCAACTATAAAGCCCAAAGCAGCTTTGGTACTCTGGGGGAAAATAATCATGTGAAATAAACAAATAAAAATAGTCAATATGACCTAAATACAATATGATATATCTATAAATTACAATCCCATTCTTAAGAGAGAGAAACCGTGCCTCTGCCTATACATTTATTAGATGAACCTTAAAATCTCACATTGTACCTCTTCTATATAGAGAGATAGTGGCTTAGCTTTCTCTGTAGAGATAAAAGGCAGATATTAATCAAACCTGGGTTTGGATCCTAGCAATGCTACCAGGCAGATATGCGACAGTACACATAAGCAAGTCATGGAACCTCCTTTGGCTGTCATTTCTTTATCTGCAACAAGGGGATACTGTTACTCTCCTTCCCCACAAAGTCATTGCAAAGATTAATGACATAGGTAAACATGGGCTTAATTCATACGATTTTGGAACTGAAAAGGACCTTTACATTATCGAATTTAATCTCACCATATGTCAGCTAGGAAAACTGAGGCACAGGAATGGAATGGTAAGACATTTGACCAGTGAGTCATATATCTGAGACTAAAAACCAAGTCTTTTGATAGAGTGTGCTTTGTTGTTGTTTTTTGTTGTGTTGTGGGGTGGTTTCTTTCTTTTTTTTTTTTTTTTTTCACTTGATAGGCACAACAGAACTGATATACACATGCAAGGAATATAAAGAGTATGATGGAATGATCTGGAAGAGGAAGTAGACTGTTTATATAACGTGAAATGACAGCAGTTGAGAAAATTGGAAGGTACAAGGAGGAATATTTATTAGAAGGTTGCCAAAGACAGATTAAAAAGCGGAACACTTTTAATTACCTAGATTTGTGTTATGTGATTAAAATATATACTAAGGATATTTTTTAAATGTATAAAATTGTCCAAAACACATCCTTTGCTTTCCCTGTTTCTAACGCTCTTCTAGTTCTACCCCTGCTTTATGCTGTGTTGCTGCCTGTGCTGGCTGAGGGCAGAAGGTGCAGTGAGAAAATTTAAGAGATTGGGCAGGGTGGGAAAGAGGTTGCCTGGACCAGAGATATTGGGAGAGGAGAAAATATTGATTAAATATGTCAAATACTGGTTCAGTAATGAAAGGTAAAGGAGATCAACATGTGAATGGTTGAGAAAGGAGGGGCAGAAAGAGAAAACAGGAGACAAAGTGCTTGAAGTTTTTTAGATTGGAGTAAGAGCTGACTTAACCCTGTATGTGTTTGATCAGCACTAAACCTTCTTATATCTCAGTTATTTATTTTAATTCCTTAATGTCCATATCTATATAAAGAGAATATACATATAAGCATATAAATATATATTACATATAAATATAGATAGATATAAATACTACAGTTACAACCTGTGGTTTTCTAAAATCTCACTACTTTACAGTGATTCTTGAGAGCATTATGTGAGGATGGTAACCTGTTATTTTACATGCATATGGATGGAACACCAAATTAAAAGGCAAATTAAAGTCTTTAGAAATAGTCACCCTTAAGCTCTTTATGCATCTTACTTTGCATTTATCTATTAGTTTTTTGTTGGCACAAAGAATTCCCGATCAGAATGTTTTTATGGTTTTAATTTTTAAGTAGTTATAAATTGAATTATACAAGGTAGATTCTTTTATAAAGGTGAGTCTATACTGAGAGCAATTAGTGAACATATAAGATGTTTTAATTGCATACTATTAGTATTTATTCATTGAATTCACTCAACAAATATTTATTGAATGGTTACTATATGCCAATAATGAGTTAGATCATGTCATAAAAAATCACGAAGATCATAATTAGCATACTAAGAAAGATTTGATCCTAATAAGAACATATAGGTAGGTGTTCCATTCTTTTCAACACAGGTTTACTTGAGGAATGTATTGCTGATATAGGGATTTAATTGCCAACTGAAAAACCCCTTCAGTAAAGTTCTGAGGAAATTGCTATGTCTGCTATTTATTAACAGTACCTTATATACTACTATACTCCTCACAGGATGTAGTACAAAAAATATGCTAAATACTTAATTTGGAAACTGAAATAAAATCAGAGATTTTGGAAATATTTTAGTTCATATCCTAGACAAGAAGACAAAAAATATGTGCTCATTGAGAAAATACTATTACTATGTCCCCTAAACCTAAATACAGACTAGGAAGACAGAAGGTTTTCTAAAAGGTTTAGAATGAAGGAAGATATAACATGACCAAATTAGAGCTACTCTTCAGATTTTAATAAAAGCTTTTGGGAGAAAAAAGAGTGTTCTTGAAGCTTACTGTGAAAACAAGCATTACCTTCAAGTGGTATCATATAAGTACATACCTAGCTTTGCAGTGTCATCCATTATTGGAGTGATTAATTACATGAAACACTTTCTGTGTCTTTTACCTTTATGTAGATGAATTTTGGAAAACTGCTATGGCCTAAAATCTGGACACGTTTTTAAAATACTATTTTGTTTGTTTCCAGATAATTTTATTCCACCTAATTCTTTTTTGTTTGGCTTTTAGTCAATAATTTCAGGCTAAATACAATCAAATATCTGAAAATAAAACAAGTTGTCAAATGAAATGCTCTATTATCTAATAATTGATGGGTTGTTCTTGTTGGCTAATGCTTCTTCTGTATTGATCTTGATTCTGGTTCAGGCACTATCTATCTATCTGTACACACACACACACATATATATTATTAGCTAAAAAGGTAAAAAGAGGGGCACTTTTTATATACATCGTTTTTCATTTCAATTTTTGCTGCTTTTTGTTGAGCTAGACATAAATTATGATTCCAAAAAACTGTATAATAGTAAACACTGCAGAATTATGGTAATAGCACTACTATACTTTATGTTGCCATATGGCTACCTTACAAGTAATTCTTCAAAAGTACTTGATTTTCCAAATATTTCTTTCAATTATTTTCGTTTGGTCCTAGTATTCTGCCAATTCTACCTTCTTACCTTAGTTTCCATGTCATTAACCTAAGATAATAAGTATACATCTCATAGGAAAGACACTTGAGAAATTTAAGCTCAAACAGAAAAAAAAAAAAGAATGAAGTATGTAACAAGGTTGGGCTCATTTCCTAATTTATTTTTGGCCCTGATCATCTGGGCCAGCACTTGCTTGTTTTAAAAGGTGACTCAAAGTTACTCTGTGCTGATGGAATTTATTATAAGGAAAGGAATAATTTGCAAGTCGTAGCTTCAATGTATAATTACAGATCAGGTTCATATAAATCATCTGCTATGTTCATAAAGCCAGTCATAATAAAATTCAGAACATACTGTACTACTGTGGACCATCCTAGGTTTCCTTCTCTACTTTGTCAGATTTCTGAGACTATCAGGTTTAATTTGGGGATCTTCTCAATTGTGGAAGCTTATTACAGAAAAATAAGGAAATACCAGAGTGTCTCATAAACCCCATTCTTGATATCAAAATTTATTTATTCCTGATGACCCATAAAAAATGTCATAATTCATATAGGATTTATGTGAATGAACAATAAGCTCCCTTATTTTTCTAATATCCACCCTAAAATGATTGATTTTGAACCATTTCATGTTATACAATTTTATTATTAAATTTCTGTGATGAACTACCAAGAATACTCTTTGAAAGACTTACTTGAATGAGTTGATGGAAGATTTTTTAAAAAGTCTTATTTTTAGGCTTTGTGAGCCACTATAACTTGAAAGAAAAGTTAAAACATGAAAAGAAAATCATCCAAAAACTCATAATATGCTCCCTCTTAGGGTCCTGCCTAGGTCTGTGGTATGCAAAAGTATAGCTGATTTATAGGAGAGCCTAAAAGAACAAAGGGCTTAAAAGTTAGTTTTAGAAGAAAAGTCCCAGCAACTAAAATATTTTAGCTTGGAGTAAAATGATTAAAAATTCAACAACAGTAGTAATAGCATACATTTATTGAACACTTGCCATGTGCTATTCTTCACAGTAACGATAAGGTAGGGACTATTGTACCCATTTCACAGATAAGAAAACTGAGATTTAAGGAAATTAAACTTGTCCAAGGTCAAATAAATGCTAAGTGATAGAGGTAGAAGTTGAATCATAGAAATCTGATTCTATAGCATGCTATTTAATTCTACAGTCACCATAAAGCATAAGGATGATTGATATTCATACCGACTGAATAGTTAATTGAATCCCATACTTCTTAAGATATTCTTACCAAAACAGGTAAGCTTGAATCTATTCAATTTTTTAGAGTTAACACCATCTACAGAAGTAAGGATAATGGAGGAGAAATAAGTTAAATAATACCACGTGGAAGCAAACAGGCAAATCTAGACCAAGGGATATAGCCTAGGATAACTGACCTGGTTTTGCAACAAGTGAATGGTGTACAAAAAACAAACAAGTAAAACCAATGAGGCCTTTGCCAGGAGCTTGCTGCTCAAAGTGTGGCCCTCTTTGAGTCCAGCAACACTTGCACCACCTGGGAGATTGTTAAAAATGAAATAGCTCAGGCCCTGCCCAGACCCTACTGAATCTTTAGATCCCTGAGTAATTCATTTGTATATTAAAGTTTGAGAAGCACTGGTCTAAACGACTAGAGACTTAACCAATTATAATATGTAGATGACAATTCAGCAAACCAATGGCAAAAAGACATTTTTGCCAATTGAGGAGATTTGGTCATGGACTAGTTCATAAATTCTACCAAGAAATTAGTGCTAATTATATTAGGTGTAATAATGGCACCTAATGGTTATGGGTAAATGTTTAGATCTTTAAAATATAGACATGCATACTGAAGTATTTATGTCTGGAATTTGCTTTGAAATGTTTTAATAAAGAAAATAGCAATATGTGATGCAGATGTGATGCAATATTGAAAATTGTTCAATGTGTGTGATTGGTCAATCTACTCTTTTACCTTTGACTATATTAGAATTTTTCATAATTTTTTAAAGACTAAAAGAAATGGTCTTATGACTTAGGAATTTTAGGAATAACTATAAGAAAGAAATTTCTTATAGTAAGAGTGGGTAATCATTTAAAAGGATGCCAGAATATCTTTCTCCAAAGGATTTTAAAAATAGGTCAAATTCATTCGTCTGGGGCAATTTTAAGTATAGTCCCAGCAAAAGCCAAAAGACTTAAAAATCTGTCAATTTCCTTTTCTCAAAAATGATTTTATGGAAGGTGTTATATTTTGTGACTATTTAGGGCTACTGCATTGACCTTAGATTTAATGCCTTAGTTATGGTTCAGAAAAAAAAAAAAAAAAAAGCAATTGATGCTTCTGTTCTAGCCCTGTATTTCTTCTCATGGCATTCTTCACTGTCGGTTCACTTTAATGGTTGACTGATAGATGTTGAGCTACCTACTCATCCAAATCAGGCATTTTAACAGAGAGTCCTGTACTGATCTCATTTTGTTGAGGTTCTATGCTTACGAGTGCAGGCGAAGGCCTTTTGATGTTATATGTATGACCAATGCCCTTGAAGCTGGTATATATTTTCCATATAGAAAGGCATTCCTTTCAACATCATAAAATCTCCTCAATGTACTTACCCACTGTAAAGCACTTCATTTTTTATTTCTGGAAAAGGGGGACAAAAAGGAATTCCACAAGCTATTAAAAACCAAACCCTTTTGCAACTTATTAAGTGGCACTATTTCTGGTAATATGTTTTCTATTTTGTGGCTCCTTCCTATAGAAACCTGAGAATAGTTCTTAAAGACTAAAAAATAAACTCAGCCAACATCCACAGAAGTAGACACTATACTGTTTACAGATGAACCACCAATAGTTGACTGGCTTAGTAGATGCCATGTGTTTATGGAGCGAGTCAGTGTACCAGCAAAAATTTGCTTCCAGACACCTTCCCATCTCAAATACAAGTCGTTTCTCCTGTATGGTACTATATTTTGGTCTAGTTGTTAGGACTTTAAGGAATAATTTAGAGGTTCTAAGTTTTCCTTTAGATAAATGTGTATTAGGAGGAATAAATGAGGAGAATAATAGGCTAGGAGAGGGAATTTGTTTCCAACTCCAAAGTCAGCATTGCTAACACTCAGGTGCTGCTCCTTGCATTCCTCTAATGGAGGGAGGCCCATGGCGAGAGGCTCGCCTATTTATAGGAAGCCACATTCTTAGATGTGTATGATTTTCAATGTTGTGGACTCTTAAGTTCTTTTCTCTTCTTCTTTCTTATTTTTCTAGTAAATGCCCAGTCACCTAGTCTCTCTCTCACTCTCTGTTCCTTCCACAAGAACAGCCTCTCCATAAAATTCTCGCTATTGCACATTAGCTAGCCCTTAGTCAGTACAAACAAACTGGTAGTCAAATTGCGATCATTCCTTTGGCATGCCGCAAACACGCTCCACACACCCCTCTACCCCTCAGCTTGTTTGTTCTGCTATAGCACAATATTATTATCCTTGGCTAGAGAGGTATAATTAGAATACTTTGTTGTTTTTCCTAACCTGTTGTTACTGTTGAAATTTTTTTATGATTATAAAATATAACAATATCTAAAGAGACCTAAAATACTTCTACTAGTGTAGATGGACTTGAGAGGAAGCATGATGCAAAGTTTTATAGTCCAAAGAATTAATAATATAGCAACAATTTTATTTCCTTTAGCTATTTTAAAATTATATCATTATGTCAAAAGAAAGAGCTTGTGTGTATGTGTGTCCAAAATAGGTTCTACAGAGAAATAAGACAATAGAACAGTACTATTTTTAAGGATCATTTCCCCCCAAAAAGTTAAAATCCAGACAGATATAAAAATGAATGTGTGTTAAATATTTTAACTCATTAATGAAGGAACCAGTAAAATGTTACAAACAGTTCAAAGGAGACTCTAACAACAGACATATTTATAGATCAGGGTTATTGAAATGAATGTGCAGATGGAGGCACATACTTCCACTGTTGGGGAAGAAAAACAGTTCAAAGTCTATTGGCCAGAATTTCATAGACAAGAATGTCTTTGTGTATGGATAAGAATTATTTTGTATTGCTATCACCTTTTACAATTTATGGAGCTGTAAATTAACTCCCATAGAATCAGAATTGAATAACCCCTAAGAGTATACTCTAGATACTGCATAGTTTTCCATTGAAGTGCTGAATTGTTATTATTATTATTATTTTACCAATAGTACTGTATATCTGAGGGCATCATACCCTCAGTGACTCACTACTGCCAACAGAAAGAAATCCAGACTCTTTAGGGGGGACATTCGTAATTTAGCTTCTACTTCTTTCCAACATTTTCTGTTATCCAGCCTAGCATCCCTAGATCCTATTTTATTCAGCCAAAGTTAACTACATATTCCCAAATTCTACTAATTCTTCAAGTCCCTAATAAATTGTCACCTCCTCCAAGAAGCCCTGTTGTCCTTTATCCATTCTAACTAGGGATTGCTATCCCTCCCCTTGGTACTCATCACATTCTTGCTATACTTTTCTTGTGTGTTGCCTATGTGCTGTTATCCACAACAACTTTCAAACTTGAAGTGCTTCAGAAACATCTGGGGGGGCTTGTTAAAATAAAACAGTTTGTTGAGCCCTACGCATCCTCTGTATCTGTGGATCTGAAGTTGAGCCTGAGAATTTGCATTTTTGACAAGTTCCCAGATAATGTTGATGCTGATGCTCTGAGGACAACACTTTTTAAGAACCACCCACCCAGATATCAAAAAAACAAATATTCAACACATTTAGTTTAAAGATTTAAATGTCTTTTTTTAAAAGCAATTCATGAATTGGACAGCATCCCATCTATAAAACAGAAAGGCGCTCAGATGAGCTGAGCAGAGAAGTGGGCTTTATAGGCAGAAAAAGGCTAAAGAAGCACAAACAGGGAACAAAAAGTGGATAGGTCATTTCAAAGTTACTTTTGTTATAGAGTTAAAACAGGGGACTTTCTTATCATGCCACCTCAGGTTGATTGGGCCCCTTCAGATTGGTTGTTATGTGTGTCTCATTTTTTTAGTAAACTGGCCCATTTTAATATTCAGTTTGATTACATGGCACCTAGCACAAGTGACTGTATTCTAGTTTGGTCTGATCTTTTGGGGCCTAGTGTAGGGGCTTAGTCCAAAACAATGATCTCCCATAATTTTATTTAATACAGAGGAACCATGTTAAAGAAAACTGCAAATAGGAGACATAGACCCAGCCCTTAGGGATTTTACAATCTAATGGGAGTGTTGAAAGCTGGTTCCCCAAAATATTACTAAAATGAACTTTGGGTAAGACAAACTTGGAGGTTTTTGAGTTAAGGAGAGTATCACCTCAACAGAGCTTTTGTAGCGCCTGGGAGGAAGGGTAAAATAAGAGGCATAGTTGAGATTTTCAAGTCTAATTTAAGGCAGATCTTTCAATATGGCAACTTGGCTAGGATTGGGGAAGGATCATGACATGACAGTTAAGGATAAATAAAATAAGATGAGGATTTTGAAGCAAGAGATTCAGAGAGTTCTATTGTATAAACTAGTGATTGATACTTTCTATTGAAGAGTTGGTATGTTCTTCATGTTGCTCCTAGAATAAACCAGAAGATAGTAGAGTATCAAGGTGTATTAATGTAGATAGCTGTACTAATGGTTTCCATTCTTAAAGACAGAAAGAAACATAAAAATTTAGGGTGGTAAGATAAGTACAATTGAGGTAGTCACAGAGCCCTTTGGAAGCAAGTATATACAGCTGGAACACATTCTACTAAGTGAAGTATCTCAAGAATGGAAAAACAAGCACCACATGTACTCACCAGCAAATTGGTATTAACGGATCAACACCTAAGTGGACATGTAGGAATAACATTTGTCGGGTCTTAGGCGGGTGGGAGGGGGGAGGAGGGGATGGGTATATACAAACATAATGAGTAAGATGTGCAACGTATGGGGGATGGTCATGCTTGAGGCTCTGCCTCGAGGGGGGAGGGGGGCATGGGCAATATACATAACTGTAATATTTGTACCCCCATAATATGCTGAAATAAAAAAAATTATAAAAAAAAATATTATAACCTCCCTGCTATCTGCCCCTACCAGGAATTACAAGATTATGAATGTCTTATTTTGGTTTATCTCTGGCATATCAAGGAAAAGGCATTGTATTTAACAAGACAACATTACTCCTTGTTTCTTTTTCTTTCTGTATTTAACTTCTAACACCCCAGAACTGACATGTATGCTTTCATGTATTTATCTTATAAACACTCCATGTCAAATTTAGTGGGAATGGAAATAGTTCATATTTATTAAGGACCTACTATGTTGTACAACACACACACACACACACACACACACTCTCAATGAACTATATTTTATATTTTCATGATAATTGTGATTATTCCCTTGCTAATGCAGATAATGCTCATTGGGACCTTAAGGATAAGGTCTCTAGATAGAGCTCTTTGTATTTTATGCAAAACTTCTGGTCACTTCTTTTAAGGAGAAAATAGTGAGTATGATGATTTTTAAAGCAGAGTAATCCTCTATTTAATGATAATAGAAATGAGTCTATATTTTTAAAAGCCAGAATAACAATTTTTATTTTGGGAAACAACTCAAGCTATAATCTTTGATAGCATAAAAATAACACATTTCTTTGCAAATCAATTTTTAGAAACACCCTAACGTGATTATATTAAAGTTACATCTGAGAAAGACAAACTAAAATTTTTTGAAATCCAAATTCTGCCAGCGATTCAATGTTTAAACTCAAATTCTTAAAGTAGTTAAAACTTTGTTTTCAATAAACACAGCCTATGTTTGATCACAATACTTGAAAGAATATGTAGCATGGTTTTACAGTTTCCAAAATCAAACTAGAAAATGCACCTACTGTAAATTTACTTAGACTTATTCATGACAAGCTAGTAGGCATGTTGCATAAAATCAATGAAGTAAAATTCACTTCCATATTATTTTACTAAAGCTTTAAGAAAACAACTACATGGATAGTAGTATAATTTTATTGTTAGGTGTTTTTTGTTTGTTTGTTTTATTTTTTTATAGAGACAGAGTCTTGCTATGTTGCCCAGGCTGGAGTACAGTGGCTGTTCACAGGTGTGATCCCAGCTTATGGCAACCTAGAACTCCTAGGCTCAAGCAATCTTCCTGCCTCAGCCTCCCCAGTAGCTAGGACTACATGTACACAACACTGCACCCAGCTATTAGTTAGAGATTATCAGATACATGCCATCATGCTAATGGAATTCACAGCATACACATTTGCTAGCTAAAGAAGCATCATTCTGTTATCAATATAGCAATAAATTATTTTACACGCAACTATAGTCTTCCTTTGCCATATGCAGTTCTTTCAGTCCCAGATTTCATCCTACTAGTTGCAACTAAGTCAAATTGGTGCAAAGGGGACCTCAGAGAGTAGGGTGTCATAAATGGGACCACAGATCTTTTGAACCTATTAAGTGAAAAGGTGGGACTGAAAGAACAAGCCCAAAGAGATGTCAGTAAGTGGCAACAGCCTACCCCACATCTCTGTAAATGATATGGAGAGGTGTCAAGATCAACAGAAGCATGAAGCTGGGTGTGGTGGTTCACACCTGTAATCTTTGGGTGGCCAAGGTGGGAGGATCACTTGAGACTAGGAGTTCAAGACCAGCCTGGGCAACAGCAAGACCCTGTCTCTATAAAAAAATTTTTAAAAATTAGCTGCGTGTGGTGGTTCACTTCTGTAGTCATACCTACTCAGGAGGCTGAGGCAGAAGGATTGCTTAAGCCCAAGAGTTTGAGGCTGCAGTGAACTATGATTGTGCCACTGTACTCCAGCCCAGGCTACAAAGAGAGACTATGTCTCAAAAACAAAAAAAAAAAAGAAGCATGATATTTTCATGTACAACATACTAAAGTGCAAATGTGAAAGAATATTAGATATTTTAGCTAGATACAGGATGAAACAAGGCTTTTGTAAAACAGACTATAAAAGTTTCCAGAGGCATGAGGAGGTTTTTGGGAGTACTTAATCTTTCCCAGCATCTTCTAGACCAGGATTTCTCAACATGCGAGATGATAGCATACCCCAAATATAAAAGGCAAACACAGTCATGAATAATCTTAATAAGAAAGAAAAATGGGGGGAAATCAGTGTGATTTGACAAAAAAAAAAAGTGGCACAAAACTATAAAAAGTGTGTCAGAAAGGCCAAAACACAGAGTGAGGTTTTGGAAACACTAAAGAAAATAGATAGCTAGGATCATTCTGTGAAAAGGGAAGTCCTACGGTGTAAGAGAACAAGAAGCACAGGCGAGGCTCTCTTTTTGAAGATGATATGCATTGCTTAACAGATTATTAAAAGGCAGAACAAGTTTAATTCCTATTTTGCTTTATTTTTCTCAAGAAGAATAAGCTAGTAGAAATTTGTAGGCTAAGGTATATGAGAATATAGTGAAAGAACACCCACATCTACTTTCCGTCAATTGAAACCTCTTGGTCTGGGAAACTGAGTTACCAGGATATTTTCATACGTGGGCACAGAACTTTTGGTAGTAATCTTACAGGAATTATAGTGTTTTTACAGGAATTTTACAGGAATCACAGTGTTATAGGGCAGACAATTACAGTCAAACTTCAAAATATGTAAAATGATTTAAATACAATACAAGCTTATTTCTTGTTCAAGTCTAAAATTGGAGTTCCTGAGAGGTAGTGGGTCTCCTAAGGTAGACTCAGATACCTTCTATCTCAAGGCTCTGTCATCCTTAATAAATGGTGTCTCAGGTCACCATGCTCATCTGCTACAGGCTGTGGGCAAGCAAGGAGCATGGAGGTCACCAATGGGAGCTTTTATGGGCCCCGTCAAGAAATAGCACACATCGATTTTGCAATCTTTCCATTGGCTAGAAAACTGTCACTTGCACACCCCTGACCAAAAGGGAAGCTGGGAAATGCTATGTCACTGTGTGTCCAGAAAGAAAAAGAATCAGGCTTGATAAAAGCTTGCCATTCTCTTGCTGGATAATGGGAGATCTGCCAGAAAACTGTAGTTAGCTGAATAATCTTAATTTCAAAAAATGAGGTTGAAATGGAGCTGAAGGGTAGAAACATCATAGGCTTGAAACCACTTGGGAGCAGAAAAATAGTAATCACTTTGGATTCTATTCTTTACTTTTTCCTGCATATTAGAAAGACATTTAACAAATACGTGGCATTGTTGATAAATTAGGGTGGTGGAATCATTTAGTACATTCATACTTCTTTAGATTAATGTGTCCAATGAGTGGTAATCCTTGTCAACCTCGGCAATAGCCTCTTGTACTGTGCCTTGTGACTCTGCTTGCCCATGTATCATTAAATATTTGTATAAACAACCTGAATTGACACACATATGTGGCTCACTCAGTAAAGAGGGATATTGAATGACACTTTGAATGAAAGAATCAAGAGTAGTTTCAAGGCAGGGCATGGTGCCTCATGCCTATAATCCTAGCACTCTGGGAGGCCGAGGCAGGAGGATCCCTTGAGGTCAGGAGTT
>VBSM01001124.1:48686234-48698598 GCA_008086735.1 Cheirogaleus medius
AAAAAAAAAAAAAAAAAGTAGTTTCAAAATAATACAAAAAAATAAAAAAATAAAAAAGAGTAGTTTCAAAATGATCTCAGCAGTCTAGAACATAGGTCAGAAGAATTTTTCCGAAAAGGCACAGGAAATAAATATTTCAGGCATTTCAGGCCATAAGATCTTAGTCATCTCTGCTAGTGTAGCCCCAAAGCAGCCATACATAAATGAATGGGTGCATGGCTGTATTCAAATAGAACGGAATTTACAAAAACATGTGGCAAGCCATATTTGATCCATCAGCCAATAGTTTGCTCTTCCCTGGTCTAGAAGAACAGGCTGAAATCTGAAGGCAGTAAATCTAAATTTGTTCATTTAAGGCCAAAAACAATGGACCTAATGCTGTTCACATGTCATGCCCTTTCTAGTCACAGATAAGCTCCAAGATAGGCATTATTTGCTCTTATTTTACAGATAAGAAAGCTAAGTCTCAATAAATAAATAAGTAAATAGTTTGACCTAGCTTTCACAGCTGGAAAACCCTTTCTGCCACTTCAACAAAATGTTTAAGTTAATTGCTTGTGTAAAAGATGGAGAAAAACTTCATGTGGCAGCACTTCCCATGGGAAAGGCTGAGTTCTGGCTCTGTGCTCTCCCAGTGTGTGACCTTGAGAGACTCACTTGACTTCTCTGGGCCTTGGCTACCCAACCTATAAAAATGAAAGGCTCATCTAGATAAACTCCAAGGCCCCTCTCAGGTCTAATAGTTAAGATTGCTATTAATATGTTAAGGCCATCATGTGAAAGAGAATTGAGACTTATTCTTTGTAGCTCTAAGAGCAATTCTTTTCAACCATTTTCTAATATAATTTTATCTGAGACCAATATATAAAACAATAAAAATGGCACGTTACAAGCCTACATATGTTTTATAAGTTGAAATTTTTATTTTCTGATTATAAAGATATTTATTGACAGAATAAGGCTGATATAAAACTAAATTTTTAAACTCAGAGTTATAAATGATTGATGGATTCCTTTGAGCCTTAGTGAGTCATCATTCTACTCATTTTGTTTTGGTTATTTGTTGGTTTGCTTCACGTTGTATTAAATGAAGAAAATCCTCATTCGCATACATCAAAGGCAAAACAAATAATAGTTTTGCAATCTTAGAATACTCTTCAGAATATAAAAATGGCATGAGACACTTGAAAAATAAATGCATTAACCTGGTAACATAAATCAAGTGATCTTCATCATATTAATTTGGCTTATATGATTTAAAAATGTTAATTAAGCATTTGCAAAACCATATATCAGTCAAGGTGGGTGAAACTTATGGTGCCACATGAACCTCAAACATCAGTGACTTGCTGTAATAAGTGTTTATTTCTTTATGTATTTCTTGCTTATCTTACATATCCAGTTTCAGGTAAGTTTGGGGGCAGGGACTCAGATCCCACGTAGTTACTCAGGGACCCAGACTGATGAAGGCTCCACCATGTCGTAGCTGTACCATCTAAAGCACGTTGTATCCTTGGTTGCTGAGGCAGGGGCAGAGGCATCTGGACTGTAAAATGCTCTCTGTTTTACACAGAGGCTGTTCTTCACACGTGTGTGTGTAAAACACATATGTCACTTCTGCTCAGTGATGGCAAGAATTAGTGTCATGGCCCTATTTCATCAGTTAGTGTTTGACTACGTGAACTAAACATACAAAAGCACTTGAAAGAACTGTGAAGTAGCAGATCTCAAACGGGGCTTATAATTGAAAAATGCAGGTTCTTTAGTTCCTACCCTACAACCCTGGAATCAGGATCTCAGAGTATAGTTGGGGAATTTGCATTTTTAAAACGTTCCACAGCTGATTCTCATTATCAAGAGGAAGCTACTGCCATGAACAAGGAGTGTTTTTAAAGCAGAGGAAAGGCAATAATTAGATCTATGGATTTCAGATTACACTGGCTGTAGTATTGGGGATAGATTAAAGACAGGGAAAACTAGAAGCTGGGAGATTACATTTTACTACACAATGTATAGGATTTAATGAGAAAACATAAATGCATGTTCTTACATATCATTCAATGTGTTATCAGGCCCAGATCAATCTGAGGGCCAAAAAATGTTTTTGCCTTAAAATATCTTTGTATATTTTAAGAATCTGACCCAACCCTTTCCTTCCTGACCAGTAAGGAACAGCAGGAGGGTAGGTACAAAGTGGCTGCCAGCCAGTTCTTGTTTAATTCATTTATTAATAGTTAATTTTTTGATGAGGTTTTAGGTTAGAATTACTAGAAATAATTTTCCTACCTTTGCTTTGTATTTTTTTAAAGGCAATAGAAAAATGGAAAGAAAAAGAAGGAAAAGAAAGGGTAAAATAATTTGGGAAGAATCTAAGTCTGTTGCTAATTATTAGATATAATAAATGTTATGTAACTTTAAAATGCCTAGTATTAATAGCTAAAATTAATATATTAAAATAAAGCATTTAATACATTACAATACAATATTACAAATGTTTCATTTGTTAGTTTTTTAGGTTAAGAACAATAAGTATCAAAATTCTCTTCAATTAATACAAGAAGTTGTAGCAACCTGGGAAGGCCTAATATAGAATTAAGAGAGGAAAAGAAGTGGAACAAAGGCGGAGAGGAAAGGTCTAGAAAGATGGAAAGACAGAGGGAAGTCTTACTTCATGGCCATGCATGCAGTCCCAGCTCTAGACATACACTCTCTACTACAACCCCACAGAAAGTGCAGGCAGAAAAAGAAGCCTATGGCAAAAAGAGAAGGAGAATGTTTGTCTTTACAATGTGACATTCCTCTTTGGGATTCTGATTAACTATTGTTCCTAAAGATTTTTAAAGCTTTGTTGAGTTTTCACAACTTTAGGCATAATTGGCAATAACCCTTGGCACTTGTTCAATGAGCTGGGTGAAATTGATCCCAAAACCCCAGAAGCTGCCACATTCCAGGTATAGAGTATTTTGGGCTGTAATTATATAATCGTAATTACAGTCTTCAATAGGATATAAAAATAGTACTGAACTAATTCTATGGTAAGTTGGTACGAGTTATTGTGACCTAAGTTTCAATTATAATTCTTAATGATGGTATTGCTGGGTCCTCGTTTGGTTTGAGTGCCATGCAGTGTTTTCTGACAAGTGAAGGAGTTAACACTTTTTTGACAGTTTTCAGAATTGAGAAAAAGTTTCTTGGTTTTTAGTAAGATTTTTAACGACTTTATCCAGGGTTGGTATCTACTACAGGGGAATTTTTAAAAAAATCATGATTAAGCTCTTTCCCACTCTGTTGAAAGGCCATATTAAATCTTTATCATACACTCTTCAATGGTGTGATCATGATTATATGCAAACAACCCATAGTCTTCCTCCCTGTCATAATTTGGACACAGGTGAGAGTCTCATATTTGATAAGGATTTTGAATGCTAGCATAACTACTGGGTAACCAATTTGGCTATACCAAGTTAGGCTTTAGGTTTACTGAAAAATGTACTGATTGTATCATAGATTCATTCCTTTTCTTCTTAACACTTGCAAAACCTTTTCGCTTCAATCAGTCCACTTTATTGATTCTATCAGTGGTTTCCATTTTCACATCAGAAATTGGAATGCTACCATTTCTATCCCATAAAATAGTTGCCAGGTAGATATAACATGATTACTCCAGCTTGACAAAATTATTTTTCATTCTGCTCTTTCAAGATCCAGTTGTTTTTTTAATGAGTTTGTTACTATGGCTAGCCTTATAATGTGGACATAGATCTCACTTTGCCATTTTGCTTAAAGATTTGCAGATGCATCGTGCTCAAATACTTCAATGTGTTTTGGTTCTGCTTCCAATTTAAATCCCATGTTATTTCATAAGATTCAATCATTTTATCTGCATTAATAGGTATTGTCAAAAAGTAATGAATACAGTGTTGTAGCTACTTCTAATAGTTTTAGTGAGCCAGGAAGTATGCCAGGGAATGGTTATTAATAGAAAAGCCATTTGATGTTATCTTCACAAAAACATAAAGAAGTGAGCTTGAATTTGGAGAGCTAGGCATATCTTAACTTACATTATGACTGATGGCGATGGGAGCTGGGGCAAGAACAAAAAGATTGAGAAAATTGAACATTAACTAGGACTTTGGTCATTAACCAATGTAAACCAACAAATCAGACAACAGTCCCCTTAATATATGAGAAATTTAATTCATCTATTAAGAAAATATAAAAATTACAAACCAATGTTTTTGGTTAATCTGGTTCTGATTCTTTTTAGGTTACTGAATATATCATTATTTTTGTATAAAATAAAATTAGAGGAATTTTCTTATGTTTTATGTTATTATTTTTCTGCATCTCATATTTTTAGCAAAACTGTCTTACTTAAAATTTTTGTATTTAAGAAAAGTAATCAATATTGCTTTAAACAGTAAACATTGCATTTTCATGGTTTCCACAACCAAAAGAGCAGTGTTCCCTTTAAGAAACGGTGTCAGAGGGGCAGAATGTCTTAAAGCATTTTAGGAAGTTATTGTTTAACTAAATAAATAACGTACATATACTAGTGCACAACATTCCAACTAATTAACAAGGTGCTTTTCCAGTGAGTTTTTAGCTCCCTCCATTTTTTTTTGAAAGTAAATGTGAAATAATTTAATTAAATACTCTAGCAACTAACAATAACATACTTGTTCAATAAATTCAACTCTGGAACTAGAAAAAGAATGAACTAGATCTAGTATGAATTGATATGAAAAGGTCTCTGAGATAAATAAAGTGGGGTAAAAATATTTGTACAAAACTGTGAGCACAAAGTGTTCCCAACTGTGTTTTAAAAAGAAAAGTTTACACATACCCACATATGCACATACTAACATCTACGTATATGTATGCATACAAAATTTCCAGAAGGATACATACAACACTATAGAGGTTGATTCTGGAAGGATGTGAGAAATTTACTATCATATAGCCTTCTGTACTACTTGACTTTTTGTTTTGTTTTCCCATGTGCATGTATCCAGTTATGTATTGTCTTTTTAATTTAAAAATTGATCAAAACTTATGTGCACATATGGAAGTAACATTCATTGAGTGTTGCGCAGCTTGTGGCGGGGAGGAGGAGATAGGTAAACTCACACCTAACTGGTGAGGTGCACGCTGTCTGCGGGATGGGTACACTTGTAGCTCTGATGGGGTGGTGCAAAGGCAATTTATGTAACCAAAGCGTTTGTACCCCTGTAATATTCTGAAATTTAAAAAATATCTAGTAAAAAATAATTTCCACAAGACTAGAAATTAGTAAGCAAAGGTAAGGTAATTCTATTTTTCTGGAAAACACACACGCATGCACACACACACACACACACACACACACACAAAGACCAAAAAAAAAAAACATGGCCATTGTATTTGAAACTTAAGGCAAGATGATAACATTTATCACCTGGTTAATGAAAGCCTGTGTTAGGCCTTCACAAGGATTTTTCCTGATAGGAAATTCTAACTACCTGTCAAAAATATTTTAAAATAGGTACACTGAATAACAAATAGTGAATAATTTCTTCATTATCAGTTCCTCACACAATTATTTCTTGCATTGAGCTTCAGTAAAAGTCAGAATATAACACTAAAGGTGTAACTTGATAAGGTATTTTGATAGAAAGCATGATAGCTCACATTTACTAAGGACTTAATGTGTTCCAGGCACTCTTGTAAGCACATTGCTTGCACAATGTTATTAAATCTTCCTAAAATCTCTATATTATCCTCTATTTTATAGGTAGGGAGCCTGAGGGACAGAGAGGCTAAGTCAGTTGCTTGCCATCACGCTGCTAGTAAGTGGAGGAGCCAGGACCTGAAGTTGGACTCAGGGCCTATGTTCTTAATAAGGCAACGCTGCCTTAGGTATACTGACTTCAGGTGGTCTAAGTGTATATGGGGATAGCTCTTAAGAATGGATCAGATGTTTCTTACTGATAATTGAGAAATGCAGTCTATCTCAGATGTTTTTTGGCAGTAGCTGACTGACAGTCAACTTGACATTGGACAGTCTAGCAACTCCTAGAAGATAGAATGGGTTCATTGAAATAATGTCTTTTTTTTAACTTAAAAAAATCATTTTTGAATGCATGATACATGCATATTTCACACACAGTGAAAATTAAAGCTCCTTGTCATTCAACCCTAAGCCAAGCCACCCACTTCTCTCAGAAGGCAACCACTTACACACAAAAACAGCTTATTACTATTAATAGTTTCTTATATACGCTAACATAACTGTTTTATATATATGTGGATAACTACATATACTTTATACTGTTTTCAAAAATGAAAGCATACATAACACATACAGTGTGCTGTATCTTGCTTTCCCCCTTAAAATATTTTTCAAGATTCTTCCATAATTGGTTACACCAAGAACTAATTGTTTTTATTGGCTGAATAATATTCCATTACATGGACATGTCCATGCTATACGTTGTTTAATCATTTCTTTATTAGTTGCTATTTAGAATGTTTCCAATATTTTGATATAAATAGAAAACTGCATCATTTCATATATCAACAGGATGAATAACAAGAAATGAGGTTCCTGAGTCAAAGGGGATGTGCTTTAAAAATGTTGATAGATTCTGCCAAATAGCCCTCTAGAGGTGGTACCACTCTTCACTCCCCTACCAGGACATATGTATTATATATTCTCAATGTATGAAAGTGGCAGTTTCCAACCATTGTCACCAAAATGTTTTTAAACTTTCTGGCCTTCACCATTCTGATAGAAGAAAATGGTATTTATTGGCAGTTATTTGCATTTCTCTCATTAGGAATGAGGCATTTTTCTTTTGTTGCTTATGCTTTCCGTGTCATCTCTAATAGTCCATTGCCAAATCCAAGATCACAAAGGTTTACCCTATGTTTGATAGTGTTAGCTCTTACATTTATGTCCTTACCCCTTTTTGAGTTCATTTTTGTCAATGTTGTGTGGTAAGGGTCTAATCTTATTCTTTTGCATGTGGATATATATGGTTGTTCCTGCACCATTTGTCGAAGCCATTATTTTTCCCTATTAAATGGCCTTGGAATCTTTGTTGAAAATCAGTTTTACATAAATGTATGTGTTTATTTCAGAACCCTCCATTCCATACTGATCTGTATGTCTATCCTTATGCCAGTACTACAGTTTGGATTGCTGTATCTTTGTAGTACATTTTTAACTTGGGAAGTAAGAGTTTGCCAACTTTGTTATTCTTTTTCAATATTGTTTTGGCTCTTTGGGGACCCTTGTAATTCTATATGAATTTGAGGATGGGCTTTTCCATATCCATAAAGAAAGATAGGGAATGTATTGAAGCTATAGATTTAAGAATTGCCATTTTAACAATATTAAGTTTTCTAGTCCATGTATATGGGATGTCTTTCTATTTATTAAGGTCTTCTTTAATTTCTTTCAACAGTGTTTTTTTAGTTTTCAGTATACAAGTCTTGTTCCTCCTTAGTTAGATTTATTTCTAAGTGTTTTAGTCTTTTTGATGCTACTGTAAATAGAATTATTTTCTTAATTTTATTTTTGGATTATGGATACCTTTTATAATGTGTCTATCTGTAGGATGCCTATTTGTAATGTGTATATCTAAAAAAAATCTCTTTCTAATCACACAAAAACAACTTGTGCTGGCACTGGTGATCTTTGGGAGTGTAACATCAACTTGAAAGTACCATAAAAATAGGGTCTCTGTGTCTATCCTAGTGGCTGCTAGGCATTTGCTAAAGGCTGAATGAATGGATGAGAAATTGTCAAGTGGTGAACTTGTGTGAGAGGGGAACAGAGGCAGCAAATGTGGATGGATTTTCAAGAAATTCAGTGATGAATGGAAGGCTTAAAAATGAATAAAAATAGAACATGTCCAGGATAAACCTTAAACTAAGCCATAAGAAAGACTCAATAATTTTGAAAGAAATGAAAAGAATTATTATATTATAGGAGAATACTATGAACAACAAATTAGATGGCTTACATTAAATGGACAAATTCCTCGAAAGACATAATTAGCAAAACCGACTCAGGGAGAAATGGAAAATCTGAGTAGGTAAATTAGAAGTAAAAAATTATTGTGAGTAATTTAAAATATTTCCACAAAGAAAAGCCCAGGCCCAGATGGCTTAAATAATTAATTCTACTAAATATTTAAAGAAGAATTAACTACAATTCTTTAGAAACTCTTCCAAATATTAGGAAAGAATGGAACACTTCCCAACCATTATAAGAGGCCAGTATTGCCCTCAGTACCAAAGCAAGATAAGGACTTTATAACAGAAGAAAACTACAAAGCAATACATTATCTATTATGAACATAGACATAAAAATCTTCAACAAAATACCAATAGACCCAATTTAGCAACATATTATACATCATTCCTAAGTGTTATCTATCTTAGGAATGCAAGGTTAGCCTAACATAAATATTGAATAATGTAATCACTATATTAATAAAATAAAGTACAAAAAGCACATCATCACTACAGAAGCAGAAAAAGCATTGGACAAAATCCAACATCTATTTATAATAAAAACCCTCAAAAATTAGGAATAGAATGGTGCTTTCTAAATCTAAGTAAGGCCATCTACAAAACACCCACAGCTAATATCATATATAATGGTGAAAGACTGAATGCTTTCTTTCCATATCAGGAACAAAACAATGATGTCTGCTCTCACAACTTCTATTGAATGTTGTACTAGAAGTTCTAACCAAGGCAATTAGGCAAGAAAAAGAAATAAGTCATCTCGATTGCAAAGGAAAACTAAAGGTGTCTTTATTTACAGATGGGCATGATCTCGTATATAGAAAATCTTAAGAAATTTACTTAAAAACTCCTAGAATTTATGAAAAAGTCCAGTAAGATTGTAAGACACAAAAACAGTATTCAAAAATCAATTTTATTTGTATATACTAGCAATGACAATCTAAAAGTCAAGAAAATAATTCCATTCACAATAGCATCAAAAATAAAATAGTTAGGATTAAATATAATAAAAGAAGTACAAGATTGTACACTGAAATGTATAAAACATTGCTGAAAGTAATTGAAGGTTTACATAAATGGAAAGACATCCTTTTATTCTTGGAAGACTTAACACTATTGGTATTAACATAGTATGACAATACTTCCCATATTGATCTATGGATTTAATGTAATCATTGTCAAAACCATAGCTGACATTCTTCTTTGGAGAAATTGACAAGTTAATTCTAAAATGTATATGGAATGCAAACTACCCAAAATAGCTAAAACAATCTTGAAAAAGAACAAAGTGAGAAGACTCATACTTCCCAATTTCAAAAGTTATTTCAAAGTTATAGTAATCAAGACAGCATGATACAAGCATAAGTTTTGGAATAGAATTGAGAGTACAGAAAAAAAAACAAAAACTTTTTTTATGGTGAATAGATGTTTGATAAAGATGCCAAGACAATTCAATGGGAAAATAAATCATCTTTTCAATAAATGGTGCTGGGACAACTGGATAGCCACACATAAAAGGATGAATTTGGACACATTCCTCACACTAAACATGAAAATTAATCCAAACAGACCAAAGACCTAATATAAGAGATAACACAACAAAATTAATTTAAAAAAACCCTAAGAGTAAATCTTCATAACTTTGGGTTAGGCAATGATTTCTTAGCTAGGACACAAAGAACAGAAAGATAAAACTAAAAACTAATAAATCTGACCTCATTGAAATTAAACTTGTTTTGCATGTTGGAAGACACAATTGAGACTCAGGAATTCTACTCCTAATGTGTATACACAAGTGAAATGAAAACATGTCAACAACAACAAAAAATTAGTTTGTAACAACATTATTAATGATAACCACAAAGTAAGAACAATCCAAATGTCCATCAACTGATGAATGGATAAATTAAATGTGATATATCCATACAATGGAGTGTTATTTGGCTATAAAAAGGAATGAAGTATTAATGCATGCTACAACATGAATAAGCCTCAGAAACATTATGTTAGCCAGACCCCAAAGACCAAATATTGTATGATTCCATTTATATGGAATGTTTATAAAAGGCAAGTCCACAAAGACAGGAAGTAGAATGGTGGTTACCAAGGACTGCAAGTGGAAATGGGGAGTGACTACAGATGGGTAAGAGTTTTTTTATGGGCATCACATTGAAATATTCAAATATTAGATTTTGGTGATGGTTTTACAACTGTGTAAATATACCAACAGGTGAGTTGCATACTTTAAGAGGTGAATTTTATGTTATGTAAATTATATATTAAGAAAGCTTTTTTAAAACAATGAGGCAAAGGGTAGCTTTAGAAGTAGGCATAGTATATAAGGAAACTTTTTTTTTTAAGGATGAGAGGGATTTATGTGGCTGATGTAGGTAGGGTATGAGGAAAGAAACTATAGTGGAGGAAAACAGAGAATACAGCAGAGAGGATAAAGCTAGCAAGTCGCAGACAACATAAAACAGACTATCAAAAGTAAATTTGGAGGAGAAGCATGGACAGGACTAAGGACCTCCTTCCTTCTACGGCAAGATAAGAAAAGGAGCTTAATATAGATTGAAGAGAAAAAGGAAAGAAAAGTGAGTGGTGAGTGTTCATATTTGATGGCCTACGATTTTTCTGGGTCATGTAGAAGGCAAAGTAACATGTTCAAGTGATGAATTTGATAACTGCAGGAGAATGATGACAGTTCAGACAACAAATGGAGAGAATAAAAAAGAAAACCTATTATATGAATAAAAGGATTTCAGAGACATTAGTGCTCAGCTGAGTTTATATCAAAATATGTAAGGCATTCAATCAAGGTTATACATTTTCTCGAGCAGCTCTAGCCTTCCATGAAATAGAAGCAGAAAAAACTCATGGGCTAAGTACCTGTAAATCTGTATGTGAACTGAATGCAGGTTCTGCTAAGGTTGGATGTAAAAATGCAGATCTAATAAGGTATAAAAAACTCAAACACTATTTGGATATGCTTATCACAAACTAAATAGCAAATTTCAAGAAGATGTAAAACATATCTTTAAAAAAGAATTTCAATTTAGTTAATCAGAATGAGACTTAAGTCATTGAAATTCAATTTATAAAATTTACTGAGCCTCTTGTAGAACTTAAAAGTGGTGCTAAACATGGTAATATTTTCTTATCAAATGGAATTCTGAGCAATAACCAGGAGCCACTTACCATATGTCTTACTCAGTTCCAGATGCTATAATAAAGTACCATAGATGGAGTAGCTTATAAACCACAGAAATTTATTCTCACAGCTCTGAAGGTTAGAAGTCAGAGACCAGGGTGTCAGCATGGTCAGTTTTTGGTGAGGACACCCTTCTGGGCTGCAAACTGATGTCTTTTCTTTGTATCATCACATGGCAGAAAACAGAGAGCTATCTGGGGTCCCTTTTATAAGGGCACTAATTGCATTCATGAGGGTTCTATCTTCATGACCTACTTACCTTCCAAAGGCCTCACCTAATACCATCTTATTGCAGTTAGGATTTCAACATACAAATTTTTGAACATATGAATTGGGGGAACACAAACACTCCATCCATTCATGACCTACCAAATAAGTCCTTAGGAAGTACAGAAGGAAGTCTGCAGAAGTTCTTTCCCAAGCCACACTCCTGAAAACATGGATGATTGCTGGATATGCAGATTTCTAGGCCCCGCTCCCATAAACACTGTGAATTAGACACTCTGAGGTTGCAGCCCAGACATTCTGTATTTTTAACCAGGTATAAAGGTGGTGTTGATGTTAGAATGGTGAAGTTCATCCAACCTAGTAAGAATTTAATCAACCAATTAAAAAACCAATTAAGAAAATTGTATGTGGCAGTAGGAATAATCTTTAGTAGTTTGGCAAAAGCTTAATATTAAGTTCCTGATTTTCTTGACTCCATTATTTGGAATGGGTATTTCTTCAGCTTCCTAAGTAATTCAAACCTTTTCTTCAAATACATTAATATACTGGTGATTTCAAGAAAAAGGGGTTTATTTATTTGATGCATGGCAAAACTAAAAAAGGCATAAACATAAGTGAAAGGAAGAGAATAACAAGAATAATCGGATCTTATAGGAAACAAAATTGGGTAATAAATGTTTGTCACAACTCTTTGCTCTTTCTCTGCCTATGTTCTTTATCATTAAAAGAACGAAAGGCACACTAAAGCCCTTCCTTAATTACCTTGCCTTACAGGACTGGATTCATGGAATGTCAAACACTAACATCAGTTAGTGAACATCAGTTCATAACGCCACAACCAACTTAAAATGTGACTATTAATTCTTTATTTTAATTATGATTGCAGTATTACGTTAAAAAATTTCC
>VBSM01001124.1:48698698-48763704 GCA_008086735.1 Cheirogaleus medius
GGGGCGGGGCGGGGCAGGGCGGGGCAGGCCTGCTCCACTGGAGCCGGAAGGGTGGGGGGGATCGGATAGGACCGGTCCAGTTTGCTTCAAAATCGCTAGATTTCCGACCATGAGTCGGACGCAGAAAGAATACGCTTATTTTACAAGCTAAGTTCTGCCTGACTTGTCTTTGGGAAGCAACAAGAAAAACTTTTCAAAAACTTTGTCCATCTTCTGCTCCCCCAACGCATAGTTTCCTGGTGGTCCGGTCCCGGGCCAAGAGAGGGACGCCCCTTCCCCCGCCGCCTGTGAGGCGCTGGGAGCCACCTCCCCCGGGTCGGGTCGAACTGGCGGGCGGGTGGGCAGGGAAGCTTCTTGTGGTGGCCGCCGCCGAGGAAACCGTCGACCTCCTCGGCCCCTGCCCCACGGCCTGCCCCACAGCCTGCCCCGCGGCAGCATGGACTACTTGACCACCTTCACCGGGAAGAGCGGGCGCCTTCTGCGGGGCACAGCCAACCGCCTGTGGGGATTCGGGGGTGGCGGCGAAGCCCGGCAGGTGCGCTTCGAGGATTACCTGAGGGAGCCCGCCCAGGGGGACCCCGGGTGCGGGTCACCGCCCCACCGGCCCCCGGCGCCGTCCAGCCCGGAGGGACCTGGTGAGCCCACCCTTCTTTCGCCTCCTGCGCGGCCGAGCCGGGCTGAGGGCTGGGGGTGCGTGGGGGTGCGTGGCCCGGCGTTGGCAGGTGTGCCTGGACCGGGGGCTGGGGACCGGGCGACATGGCCCGGTGGCGGCGAGTCTGGGTGAGGAAGAAAGGACTCGTTCGGCTCTGGGGAAGGAAGACGTTTAACTGCGTGGTGCCTCTTCCTGGTCTGCTCTTCCTGCTTTCCTCCCCTAGACTCGATTTTCTTTACCGCGCCAAGTATTTCAAGGGTATGATCCATTATTTTTTTCCCTCCCGCGGGGAGGTGAATATTGAACCAATTATGACGTCCGTGTTTTCAGTCTTTGAGAAATTAAGAACACCATGCCTGCTTTGGTTTTGGTGTGGGTCAGTCTTATTTCATATTTGCCAACTGTTAGGGTTCACTTCGTAACTTAAAATAAAAAGTCCAATACTACTTTGGGAAAGAAAATGCTTCACTTCCACTGGAACCTAGTTGGTTTTTGCATTGTGTACTTTGAAAAGCTGCATGTTGTCTTAAGGTGGCAGAGCCTAGAAACTTTTTCTCAGTTGCTGTTTATATACTGAGTGCTGTGTTAGTTTTCTTTTCACAGTGGCTTTGTAGTATTCTTTAAAATAACCCGTCATAATGGCATGATACTGATACTTTTCGGAATTTTTTCAAACGCTGCTGAGCAGGTGTTAGCATAATGCATATGTTAACTTTTCCAGTGTCCTTGGCTTCTTTTACCTTAATAGGTATCAGACCTCCTGGTCATATATATTTTATTTTATTTTTATTAGCTGTTTTAATATGTGTTTGGGGGTTATGAGAATAAATATATGAGCATTAGAGAGTTTAGAAAATAGAGATAAACACGAAGTGTATAAAATTGATCCATAACTCCATGTCCTGCCAGTCATTTTAAAACAGTAAAACAGGACATCTATTGATCTTTGTGTGTAGGTATGTGATTTAAGCTTTGAAAAAACTTGAATATTAAAATCTCATTTTAGCATGGCCTCTTAATAATTTTTCCTCATTTTACATAACATATCTTCTATCTTCAGAATTCCTGTTTATGGAGTTAGGAAATGAAAAGGGGAAGGTCATTAATGAGATGCAGAATCCTCGTAAAAGTAGGATCAGGGATGAGGAATGGAACTTTAAAGTGTTTGAATCAAGGATTTTTTTAAATGAGTTTTCAGTTGCCTAGTTGGAAACATTTGGTATGTGACCAGCCTCCAGATATTTGGAGAATTCAGAAATATATGGGGTAACTTAAATAGGAAGGAATAAAATTAATATTTTAATGAATATACCTAAACATATACATCTTTTTCATTCACCTGTAGTCCCAGCTACTTGAGAGGCTGAGGCAGGAGGATCCTTTGAGCCCAGGAGTTCAAATCCAGCCTGAGTAATGTAGTGAGTGAGACCTGTCTCTTAAAACAGCGAAGAAACAAATAACCCCCCCCCCCCAAAGCATATTTGGAGCACACAGCTATATCTGACACTTTCCTTCAGATTTGTAGCTTCAAAAGCTATACAAATTCCTCTTCTATGGAAGCTGCTTTATGAATCCATTGCATATTCTTTAATATTTATGGTGCCCTTGTATCTCTGACAGGTTAGAGAGGCCTTGTGATGTCCCAGTATGACCACAGTCATACTTTGGGCAGGACCGTCCTAGCATTACCTTCCTGAAAGAATTAGGACAAGTTACGTACTCTCTTTGGGCCTATACTTTCTTGTATGTAGATGAGGTTGGATTTGATAATCTCAGAGATTCTCAATTCTGGAGAATTTTCATTTGGAGTGGAACTAGTGAAAATAATGGGTGATGAAGCCAAAGAAATGGTGGTAAAAACATTGTACATCTATGAAGTTATGATACAGACCACTGAAGGCATTTCAAGAAATAAGTGCCCCAGCAATCATTTGGTCACCCCCTGCTAGTACAGCTTCCTAAGTTTTCCTGACTTTTGAGAGGAAGGGTGTGTGTGTGTGTGTGTGTGTATGCAAAAAAAAGGTTCTTTATGAATTTCTAGTTGGCCTTTGTTTAAAATGTGAATCCTGATTTTTGCAGTCGCTTATGGATTTTGGCTATAGGGTTGTTCTTTGCATTTGTGTCCTTCAGAATGAGTATCTGTCAATCTGTTTGAAGGATTTCTTCTGCCTTTTCTGCTTGTGACTATCCTTATTTTAGTTTTTATAACAGCTGCTTAAGGTTCCTGCTGTCTATTATACTTTCTTCAATTCTGTAAAAATCCTGTGTATTGCAGTAGCATTTCTTGTACAGACAGTTCCACACTTGCAGATTGCCTGCATTCCAGGAAACTGTTTGTGATCTTGCCCCTCACCAAATCATGTTAAGTAATGATGTTGATAAAATAGTTTTACCATTGGCAGGTTAAGGACAGACCGGATAAAACTTCTGTCAAATGTTTCTGATTGTACTCCTTCTATAAACAAACCACTTACTGGACTGTTAGTGTTTCTCCTACCTTTACTCTTTTCCAAGGTGGCTGCTTTTGCTCTTACCAGCTTTTGGTGTTTGCTGGCTACAACATAATAGCCCTCTCAGGAAAACCATAACTGAGATTTAGAATATTAAGGACTGTATCACACCATTGATCTAGTTAATAACAATTACAAAGGAAACGTCTTAGTATACAATGCTTGTTCCTGCTTAAAGGGTATTGATTAAAACAATTTTTTTTTGCATTTTAAGTTTAGCTCTTGTGTGTGGGCATGACCATAACCCATGTTGTATAGCTTTTAAAAGTATTTACTTCACTATATTATATAGTAATTAATAAATATGGATATTTATCAGACTCTCAACTTACTGTAATATAAGCATGAAATAGTTTTTATCATAAACTGTCCTGTTATGTCAACCTTATTTTCCCACTGGGTGACAGTATCCTTTAAACACAGCTCTGCCCTGTTTAAATATTCTTTTTTTTTTTTTTTTTAAGACAGGGTCTTGCTCTGTTACCCAGGGGGCTAGAAGGGCTAGAGTACAGTGGTGTCATCATAGCTCACTGCAACCTCAAACTCCTGGGCTCAAGCAATCTTCTTGCCTTAGCCTCCTGAGTAGCGCATAGGTGCACACCAGCCACCATGCTCTGCTAATTTTTTAATTTTTTTGTAGAGATGGGTCTCCTTTGCTCAGGCTGCCCTTGAACTCCTAGCCTCAAGTAATCCTGTCTCGGGCTCCCAAAGTGCTGTGATTACAGGCGTTAGTCACTGCACACAGCCTTAAATTTTCTTTTCAATTTCTTTTAGCAATTAAAACAGTATCTGTCAGTTACTTAAGACTTAGTCCTTCCATTTTAAAATTTCAATCTCATATTCAATTTAAAGCTCCACCTATCTCCCTACCCCTAGTTCCCATTCCAGGTTAGATTTGGAGTGGAGGAGAGGTGTGGTCTGGCTTTCACAAATTCCCTCCTAACCCTTCCTGATACATAACTCTCCTTTGACATTGGGTTGTGAGAAAAGACAGAAGCAGGGTTCCACTTTTCCATCCTAGTCCTCCTCCTTTGCACTGTGGTGAGAGGATGATAATGGTGGATAGCAGTAGTGGAAGTAGTGATGGAACCAGTTCTGCTAAAATAGCTACTCCTATGTAAAAGTGCTGACTTTAGTAGCCAGCAGTTCTTTCAAGTTTGAATGTGGACCATTATTAGCCTCTTTTAATACCAGCCATAGACATTGGTTGCAAATTGTAGAACTGGCCACCTAAAACCATTCTGCTTCATAGCATGTATATATTAGTGTTTGTGTGTGTGTGTGTGTGTGTATAAATACAGTTTATGAAAAATAAAGTGAGAACATTATCTCCTGAATTATTTTATATTCCAAGGAAAAACTATTAGTAATATTTCTTAAATTGAATGGTTGTCCCTGATACTTCTATTTTATAATTTTGAATTTGAAATATTAAGGTTTCTTTTTACCTGGGTATCTTTGCCTGTCTTTCAACGTGCTAAAATATTTATTGAATTATTTAATAATCATGACTGCGAGGGCATACAGAGCTGAATTATTAATAAAAGGTTCACATAGCCTTCAAGGAGCTTATATTCTAGGAACAAAACAAGAAACTGTATTTTCCTGAATTGATGCTTTGAATCAGAAGCTCATTAAAACAAATTGTGGGACAGAATATCGTTTTAGGGTTATACTGGGAAAATCCTATCTGATGAATGTATATACCTGAAGGAAAAGAATTCGGAAGGCTGAGATTGATATTCTTGTTACTGGTTCACATCTTCTTTTAGAAAATGGAGTCTCACTATTGTTGCCTACCTTGACCTCAAACTCCTGAGCTCAAAGTGGTCTTCTTGCCTCAGCCTCTTGTGTAGCTCGACTACAGACATGTGCCACCATGCCCAACACACTGGTTCACTTTTACTGTTTAATTTTTAAAAATGTTTTTGTAGAGATGGGTCTTGCCGTATTGCCCAGGCTTATCTGGAACTCCTGGCCTCAAGAAATCCTCCTGCCTCAGCCTCCCAAATTGCTGAAATTACAGGCGTGGGTCACCACACCCTTCCAAAGAGCATATACGCTTTTGATAATCATGGAATATAAGTAAACCAAAACATGGAATAATAACATCCAACACTTACATAGTGCTTGCTGTGTCTTAAGTACTGGTTCACCCACAGCAAGAATTCTATGAGGTAATCAGTATTAGCATTTTCATTTTACATACGAAGATGCTGAGGTCCATGAAGGATCCTGTCTAGTTGTCAAAATAGGCATTTAATAAGACATTTATACTGTTATGGGTGTTATGGATAGGAAAGTAAACTATGTTATGGGTGTGTATAACAGGGATTCCTAACCTAATCTGGGAGTATGTCAAACAAATCATATTTTCCTTGGACTGGGGTAATGGTTGTTTCACTAAATAAGATGATGATAATGATGACAATTTTAATAGTAATAACATCAGTCGTAATACTGCTTGAGTATCCCAAATCCAAAAATCCAAACTCTGTAATGCTCCAAAATCCAAAACTTTTTGAGGGCTGACATGATGCTCATAGGAAATGCTCAGATTTTGACTTTTTGGATTTGGAATGCCCAACAGGTAATGCACATATTTCAAAATCCAACAAAATCTGAAATCCTAAACACTGTGTTTCTAAGTATTTTGGATAAGGGATACTCAACCTGTAACAAGAATAATAGCTATCATGGGGCAGGCACTGAGCAAGTGTTTTATTTAATTCTAATAACCCTATGAGATAGGCACTATTATTCCATTTTCATTATGAGGAATCTGCTACAAAGAAAGAAATGAGAGATGCAGAAATCATGTGGGTGTTAATCTCAGTATTTCCAAGAGTTATAGTCCTGTGAGTTAGGAAAAAAAATGTGAGAGGGATGGAGAATTCTATCATGTAAGATATTAAAGTTAAATTAGGATTGTAAAGGATAGGATGGATTGTCATTGAAGATTCTTTAGAGTTAGATAGTAAAATGACAAAGATGAAAGTATAAAATCCAATGAGGTGTGAGAAAAGTTAGATGTATTTTAGTTTGGAAATTGCTGGTTCAGATTTTCTGAAGAGTTAAATGATGGATTATTTTGAACCCAGGAAAGACCAAGTGCCCCTAACGGACCTGTAGTACCAACTGGTATAGTAACTGTTTAAAACAACAAGAAAACAAACAAACAGAAAAACCTCAATGTTGCTTGGAAGATAACCCTAGATGACTGCAGTCTTAGTCTCTTTTATAAAGAAGGGTAGGAGGGAGAAGATAATTCTTTGCTTGATAAACAACCTCATTCTGCTCTGATGGTAACCCCAACTAGTTTGAGTTCATAATATTGTTTACTTAGTTCAGTGGTTCTCAGGCACAAGGGAGATTTGCCTCTTTTAAAATTGCTACTCATCTCACAGGATAGCTGACATGAAGTCTTGTATTATCTGTGTCCTATGACAAGACTATAAGTAGTTGAGGCTACAATAAGGCAATGATTTTCAAATTTTAGCATGCAACAAATTATGACCTTAAGGGCTCATTAAAAAACCATTTTTGGGCCCCTTCCCCAGAGTTTCTGATTCTGTGTATATAGGTTGGGCCTGAGAATTTGCATTTCTAACAGGTTCTCAAGTAATGCTATTGCCACTGGTCTGGGAACCACACTTTCCCTTGTCCTTAGAAGCTTAGAAGTAGTAAATATAGAAATGATGAAATTTATTAAGTGCTTATGTTAAATGCTTAATACTTAATATTTTTATATTAAGTTTAGGAATAATCAGTGTATTTGTTCATTAAAGTATTTGTTGTATTTTAGAGAATTAGGCCTATAAAATGGATACAAATTAGCCTTGTGAATGTAATTTAAAATGCATACTTGAGTAATTGTTTTTTGACTTGGATTTTAAGTTGAAAGGCTCAAGAATTTGGCTAAGTTTAGAAGCTATTGGGATGTTTAAGAAAACTTAACATTTATATTTAAAACTTTATTGTAATGTATTTATTAAATTTAAGTTCTTAGAAAAGTTTACTTGTTAGAGGCACTTAGAGTGCTTAAAATAGAATGTAGTAAATTTATAAATGCAGTTTAGTACAGTAAGTCCTCACTTGACATCATCCATAGGTTTTTGGTTTTTGGTTTTTGCAGCTTTAAGCAAAATGATATATAATGAAAGCAGTTTTACCATAGGCTAACTGATATAAACAAGAGTTAAGTTCAGTTCCTACTTCAGATTTCTGGTCACAAGAACATCACCAAATATCTAAATAAAGACCAAAGACACTGCTAATATTAAACATTGAAATAAACATGTACTATCGTACATTTAAGAAAGATTAATAAAAACAAGTAAGGTAATTATTTACCCAGTTGTTCCAGTTCAGGGTCATGGGTGGCCAGAGCCTATTATGGCAGCTCATGACACAGGGCAGGAACCACCCCAGGGAAAGATACTATTCCATTCCAGGGTGCACTCACACCTTCCCACTCACTAAGACTGGGACAATTTAGACATGCCAGTTAACATAAGGGGCACATCTTGGAATGTGGGAGGAAACCAGAGTACCCAGAGAAAACCTATGCTGACATGAGGAGAATTTGTAAACTCCACACAGTGGCTTTGGCTGGGAATCAATTTTTTTTCCTTGAGCGTTATAATGAAATGATGTCGAACAAAACAATGTTATTTGAGAACCTGTTGTGTATATAAGAGAATTTAATTATGCAAGTTTATAAATAGGATTATTTAAGGATATTTAATTTTTTTACTTGATTTGATCAGTTATCAAAAGCACCTTAGAAAGTATGTTAAAATTTACTAGATTTATAAATAAAATGCACTTTATAGTTGATGGTGTAAGGAAAACTAGGCTTTTATATTTTTAACACATTGACTGCCAAACTAGAAAAAAAAATCTTTTTCCTTGGGGCCACAGTGTTTTATTATGAAAGGAGAATAAAAACTTCAAAAACAAAATGATCCTTTCTAATTTAATGAAAAATTTGTTATTTTTTATATACTGTGCGTGAGTTATGTGCAACTTGAAAAATAGTTCATGCAGCTCCCAAGGTAGAGACCTGTGAGTTACATATGCTTCATGAGGCCTCGGGCTCAAAACTAGTGTGAGTTAAATACCACTTGCATGGCAGTTAACATCTTAATTTCAATGAATCAAACATTAAAAAGTAAAATAACCACAGATAGTTTTTTTCTGTGTATAAAGGTCCCTTTTATGGCCACCAGTAACCTTACATTAAGAGACTTAATAAATTTTGTTCAATGGATGGTACTAGTACAAAAAAAATGTGTTTTAAGGTTAAATACATGAGTTAAAGAAAGGCTAAAAATTTGGTTTTGTTTTCTGGCAGTCAATAAAAAGAGAGAAATGTGATCAGACTTAAATCACAGAGTCCCTATGATAAAGGTAAACTTGTTGCTTAGGTAGGCAGGAGAAACACAGCTATTCCTCATAATGAGAATATAGAATAAAAATTCTTGTGGAATTCTGTAGTATAGCAACAATAACAAAAAATCGTCACCATCTTTATATTAAGTACAGGTTCCATTTTCAAAAAGCCTATTTTTTAAAACACTATTCTATATGTAGTTCAATGGTATAACTCTGAAATTCAAATTAGCAAAAACAGCTATGTACAGGGGCAAAGCAATTAATTCAGATATTCAGTTATCTGTTGGTCTGTCTGTTTCCGATGATAAACTATAGATTTTAGATTTTCTAGAGCACTACTATTAAATAGAATTGTCGTGATAATGAAAATGTTCTGTATCTGTGATGACCAGTATGGTAGCCACTAGACAAATGTGGCTATAGAGCACTTGAATTGTGGCTAATGCAAAGAACTGAACTGAGGAATTTGGATTCTGGATTCTATATCCGTATTATGTTCAATATGATAGCACCTAGTGTTAAAGGAAAAATTATTCAATGATACTTTTTAAAGCATGCTAAAACTGACTTTAATTGAGGACCATTGCAATAGGTATAAGAACTATGACAGGCTGGGCCTGGTGGCTCACGCCTGTAATCCTAGCACTCTGGGAGGCGGAGGCAGGTGGATCGTTTGATCTTAGGAGTTCGAGACCAGCCTGAGCAAGAGCGAGACCCCGTCTCTACTAAAAAAATAGAAAGAAATTAGCTGGACAACTAAAATTATATATATATAAAAAAATTAGCTGGGCATGGTGGTGCATGCCTGTAGTCTCAGCTACTTACTCAGGAGGCCGAGGCAGGCGGATCGCTCAAGGTCAGGAGTTCAAGACCAGCCTGAGCAAGAGTGAGACCCCAACTCTACTAAAAATAAAAAGAAATTAATTGGCCAACTAAAAATATATAGAAAAAATTAGCCGGGCATGGTGGCGATTGCCTGTAGTCCCAGCTACTCGGGAGGCTGAGGCAGAAGGATTGCCTGAGCCCAGGAGTTTGAGGTTGCTGTGAGCTAGGCTGACGCCATGGCACTCTAGCCCGGGCAACAGAGTGAGACTCTGTCTCAAAAAATTAAAAAAAAAAGAGAGAGAACAGAAAGAATAAAAAAATTAAAAGAAAAAGAACAAAGGGATTTTGCAGTGAGGGAGAGAGATTGCGATGACCTCCAGATGCAGCACAGGCAAGTTGGAATCTATAGCCAAGGAGCAGATTGGGAGTAGATGGATGGAAAATTCCTAAGAGGTGAGTAACATCATGAGTAAGGGGGATTCTGGTTAAACCTACTTACCAGGATTTTTGCTGAAGACGGGCCAAGGTAATCACACATCACCCGGGGGACAGTGGAGGATGAGAAACCTGATCAGATGTAGAAAGTGATGAGATATCCAGGGTATGGGGTACCTACTAAACAGACTTTGCAAGATTCTTGCTAAAACTAGGTATTAGAAGGAAGTGCACAGATAGACATAGGAGATGATTCAAAAGCCTGACTAAAGTTTGGACAAACAAAAAATCTTTGGGACTGGGCACATGTGGCTATTTTAAATTAATTAAGTAAAATTAAAAATTCACTTTTCAGTCTCTATAGCTACATTTCAAGTATTCATGGTAGCTCCATGGCCAGTGGCTACCATGTTATACAAGGAAGATTTAAAACATTTCTCTCATTGCAGACAGTTTTTTTGAACAGCGTTGTTCTAGAGCAGGCGTCCTCAAACTACGGCCCGAGGGCCACATGCCACCCGCCTAGGACATTTATCCGACCCACTGGGTGTTTTTGCCGCTGCTGCCTGTCCTGCTTAGCATCCGACTCGTCCCGGGCCCACAGTGTGCACTCTCCAATGATCTGAGGGACAGTTAACTGGCCCCCTGTTTAAAAAGTTTGAGGACTCTTGTTCTAGAGCAATGAGTCCCAATGTTGGCGATGCATTAGAATTCCCTAGGTAGCTTTAAAAATTTTTGATGCCAAGATCTGATCATAATTAAAGATTTGATCATAAAATCTCTAATATCCCAACTTGTTTTAAGTTTCCCAGGTGATTCTAAATCAGGGTTAAAAACCGTGGATTTAAGATGTGAACGACTGCATCTTTCTATTTTCTTTTATTATGTTTCTCTCAAGCAAATTACTGAGTGTCAAGTTTTTGTTTCTGTTTCTTTTTTCCTTCACAAGTACTTGGGGCTTATACTTGTTTTATGATGTAAGTTAAGACAAGAGATGCATGTTTAAGTTGTGTGACAACCTCTGGATAGTATTGAGACCTTAGGAAAGTTGAAGTAACTGACAATAAGAAGTTCATAGAAGGAAGGCGTGTTTATATGCTGAGAGAGGGAGATGCTGAAGATGGAATGACTGCACAGCAAGCTCCTTGTGGAATAAATGTTCTAACCTACTGGACATTACAGTTACCCTTTTTAATATTATAATTAACAACCATTAATACTTTAATATCATGGTATATTTGCTTCTAGTCTTTTATTTTAAAAAATCAATTTTTTTAATAAAACAGATGCATACTAACTTAAAGAAGTCATACATTGTAAATATTAAACTTTAAAAGTCACCTCAAATTCAACCACTCAGGGGTATCTTTAATGTTAGGGTAGGCATTACTGCCAAGATCTGTTCTATGTGTGTATACCTATAGAAGTTGGATGGATTCTTAGAAGGAGGAGATGACAGAATGGAAGATAACAACTCTTTCACCACAAAATTAATTCCTAAGCAGTGTGTTTCAAGAATCTTCCAAAAAACATTAACAGGTTGATATTATTGTTATTATAATCATGTTTCAATTTTAGGTGGGATATATTTAATCATGCTTTGATATTACATTAGCAATTTCATTTCCCATTTTTCTTCTTCTCACATCCTGATATTTACTGATTATATTAGTTTTGCATTTTCTATGTTTTTAATAGTCACAGTTTTTCAACCAGATTTTTATAACTTATTATTGTTTAGTATTCCCGACTTGTCCTTTTATAGTATCTTCTTCACTTTTGTAGTCTTTGATACAATTGGAATAATTTCAGTCTTGTGGCATTGAATAATGTTTCAGTAGAGAAGTCTCATACAAGCCAGGCTATTTTCCTTTTCCCCTAGTAGGTGATTTGCTTTTTATGCATGATTTGTTGAGTAATTCTTTTTTTAATCTACCAAGCACAATAATTTAACCAGGAGCAGAAATGGGAATAGCCAGATTTGTGTTACCACATGTATATTTGTGTGGGATAATCCATCAGGAATTACATCTTTCCTCTAGGATCCGTGTTAATAGAGCAGCCACTATATGGAACATCTCTGATCGTGAGATAGAGAGAAAAGGGAGTTCAGAAGTATAATTTTGGCTTTAAACACTTCTATTTGGAAGACACATATCACTTCTATTCATGTTTCGTTGGGCAAAGCCAGTCATGTCTGACATCAAGGGGATAGTGAAGTGAATTTTATATTCCTAGACAGGGAGGAATACAGGATACTTAGTAACAATAATATAATCTATCACAATGACTAATTTAGAAAACAGTTCATTAGTTTGACAGAGATTGAAAACTGCTATTGTTAACTGTCACAAGTAGGGAGTTATGTAGGGAAGCCTATTTCTTCTGTCAGTCTGCAAGTTTGATCCCTTTGAACACTATAAAATGCTCTATTTATAGTGTTTCTCAAGTTTATTGTGCATGCAAATCAATTGTAAATCAGTAGGTCTGGAGTGAAGCCTGAGATACCTTGCATTCACAACAAGCTCCTAGGTAGTGCCCCATGCTGCTTGTCCCTGGAACATAGCTTTAAGTAGCAGGCTCTATTGCACTTTAATAATCATGGACCTTTTCATTTAGAAGAAGACCACAAAAAGTCCTTGGGTGCATATTAACATTTAAACACTAGGTGGACAAAAGGACACTAAAAGGGAACATTAATGGGTAGGTGACCAAGAGAAGTGTGAGATGTTTCCAGATAAAGGTAAAGAGGAGCATGCAGAAGGAATTGGTTGAATGTTTAACAGAGGTAAAATAAAATAAAATTGGAAAAGCTCATCAAATTTGCCACTTAGTTTATTTGTTTTAGGGAAGGTATAGTGAACTTGGGAATGAAGATATTACAGTGCATTGTGGAATCAGTAGGAGATTATGGAGTAAAGACAGTGAAAATAGTTTTTTACTTCCAAAAGTTCAACTGTGAAAAAAGCAGAAAGATGGGGTAGTAACTAAGGAGGATGGATACAGAGTTGAGGGACAATTGAGGGGTTTTGTTTTGCTTTTTTTTTTTTATTTTGATTATGGATAAGGGGTCAATAGTGAGTGAAAGGTTGAAAATACAGATATTTTTTCCTTTAGTACTTCACTGTAAGGGGAATCAGTTAATTAGAAAAGCCATAATGAGCATGTCTCTTTTTTAGTTTAGAAGATGCTTTTAAAATGTTTGAAGTTTTAAAATCTATATTGTGTTTGAAATTATTGATTTCCACCTCAATATTTTTAAATCATCAAGCTTTTTATCAGTAGCTACTACCAAAATTATAATATTCAGTTATAATAGGTATCTTCTATGACATTGAAACTGCATCTCGTAGTATTTTATGGTTGATTTCTAGGCTTGCTTTCTTCCTCCAGCATGCCTTTCCATTCTGTTACCAAAATGATCTTTTTAAAGGTCGGATACTGCTTTGTTAATTCTCTGCTTGAAAGTTTTTCAGGACTTCTGAGTTTGGTAATAGATAATTCAGACTATTGAGATTATTCTGAGAACAATTTTAAAAGCTGGACAAAAGCAAAGCAAAACAAATTGTATTGTATTGTATTGTATTGTATTGTATTGTATTGTATTGTATCAGAAAGCTAACTGGCATGACTGGGATAGGATCTCACTGAGGATAGAGGCCCATGAAGGAGAGTCCCAATTTGAGATTTCTTTTTCCCTGGGGGAAGTGTTGATTCTAGAAACAGCAACTGAGAAACAAAAAGATGATTTTTATAACCTATAGGTATAAGGGGACAGGGCTAGAGTACAAGGCCCACCACATAGGAGGGGTGGCCCTAGTGAACTCTTCTTACTTTGGACCCCAAAATGCTGTAAATTAGGTAGAAAGATAAACCACAGTAGCCAGGTCATCCTAGGAAGATAGTTCAACTTCAAATCATCAAAATTTCTGTAACTTGATTAACAAGATCTGGTATTGTTACTGTCCTCAAGCACTTGATAGAAGCAAACATTAATCTTGTCTGCAGAAATATAGCTTTCTACATGTCAAATTGTCTACAGACAGTTTTGCAGATTTGGTATTTAGTACACAAAATATAATTAGGCAGACGAAGAGACAAGATATGAGAAACAACATAGAATAGAAACAGACCTACTGGAACTCTAGATATTTTAATTATCAGATTTTAAATAGCTATGTTGAGAATTTTGAGCTAATTGAGAGTTTTGTGGAAAGATACAAACTATAAAGAAAAATGAATACATATATATAAAAATATAATTTTTTTTTTGTTTTTTGGCATAATGCAGAATATATATATTTTCTACTGGCCAAGTTTGAATTCCATCATTATTATTTTCTTAATTGTATGATTGCTATTAAGTTTCTCTATGCCTCAGTTTCTTCAGTTGTTAAATGGAGATAATAATGATACCGTCTATAGGGTAAAAATCTTAATTTGATGAGAGAATATATGTGAAGGAATTAGAACAGTGCTTGGCATATACTAGACACTTGATAAATGTTAACTATCATTTTATATTATGAAATAATCTACAAATAAATATGTATTTCTAAACTGCATTTTGTGAGGAAGAATAAGGTTCCTCCTCTTTGTACTCCCAAGCTAGATTCATGTTTCCTGGCAACTGTCTTTAAAGGTTATTATAAAGTTACCCACTAAGCGACTAGACTAAAGATTGTGATTACTTTCAATTCTCACATATAGTAATTATTTGATTATATTTTCATATTGATAGAAGAAAATGAACAGTTTATTTCATTGTATTCTGGCATTTATATCTATGAATAAATGTTTTAATATCATTATTAAAATTCGGAAATAATTTCATAGCAGATAATTATAAAATATTTTATAATTTTAAAGTGAATATTTTCAGTTTGTTTTTCCAACTTTAAACTCTGGAAAGTTGGCATATTAGTTTTCTTGTCCTGAACTCTATTCCATGGTGAGCTCTTGAAAATGATAGAGCAATTACAGCCTTCCTTGTGATTAAATGTTTAATGAACTCTTGGGATATTATGAAACAGATTGAAAAACTATTAGTCAAAGTAAATGTAGACTGACAGTCATTCCTAGTATCAATTAAGGAGGAGTATATTATTAGTTAAAAGTAATCTGTAATTGTATTTTGCATTGTTTATTTTAAATTGCAAAATGAGGAAGTGTTTTTGGCTCCCTGTGCTATTTATGAAATATCAGAAATAAATTATTTAAAACTTTATCTTAAAATAGTTTCAGTGGTTTATTTTCTCATTAGAGAAGCAACTTTAAATATAAACTATTTAATGTAGAAAAGTTAGACTATTCTGATAAGTAAAAATAATATTCTTCATAAGAATTTTAACATACTGCATTCCTGCCAGAAATGTAGAAGAATATCTGCTTCCTAAAGCCAAACTGTATGTGGTCAAACTTTTGAATTTTTACCAATCTGATAGGTGAGAAGTGATATCTCAGTATAGTTTAAATTTACATTTCTTTGATTATGAGTGAGATTTAGCATCTTTTTATACGTTTAAGGGCCTTATTTACATCCAATTGTGAATTTTCTGATCATATCTTTTGCCCATCTATTTATCTGAATTTTTCTTTTTTCTTCTCAGTTTTTAAGAGGTCCTTAAATATTTAGGACACAAAAGTAGGTTGTATACTGCATGCACACACTTATTCCTAGAGTTGTAATAGATGAACCATATTCTTTGTTTACTTTTCTTTATGGAAAATTGATGACAATTTATAAGAATTGTGGTATTTCTAGGTACAGTTCATGTTGTTGCTTCAGAACATTACTTCATTCGAATTAAATGTTTGCCATGTGTCATGCCCTTTATTAGGTGCTGAGGAGACATTGTGGAACAAAACATGCTGTGATTTGGAGGTTACAGTTTAGTGGAAAAGATTAAAAAATAACACAGACATTAACTTAAAACTGTGACAGATGGTATTATAGGAGATAAAAAGATGTTTTGTGATTAATAACAGACACTTGGGTTAACTTGGGTGATAAGGAAGGTTTTAGGGCAGCTTTTTTAAGCATTACAGAGCTAACTGGCTTTTTAAAGATATTGATGTTATTATTATTAATACTTCATTAGAACAATTCACCCAACAACTGAGCTAATTAGGTACATATAAACAAACTCTCATGTGGTAAAAATGCCAGTTAAGTTTAGAGGGAGAACAATGAAATATAATAGGTGTTTTCTAGATTATTTGTATACTAGTTTTTCTTTAAAAATATATTTTTTTAATCTTGGAAAATTTTGAGCATAAATATAGCTGTTTAGGGTTTTTAAATTAGCCCTTTTTAGGGATTTTAATTTTAATAATTTTTAAATGTTTAGATAGGAGTGGCATTTTATCAATTCAGTGCAATTGTTACATGTAGTATAAATAAGGTTAACACTGATGCAAAATTTAAGTGGAAACAGGTACCTTAACCTTAATGATAATGAAATGTTGAAGTGAAATATCTTGATAGCAAGTGAAATATAATTGGCACTTAATCTGAAAGTTAATGTTCAAAGGTATGTTTACATATGAAAGCATACTTTAATTTACTTCATGGTATAAGTTAATATAATTCCATAGAGAAGACTGTTTATTTATGACTTGTGGAAGTAAAGAAGTTTTCTGATGTGAGGACTAATGTTACATATTTCAAATTTGATTTAGTAATAGTACCATATATCTTGAAATATGTATTTTAAAGATCTATAATATATGTGTATCTTCAAAAATATTATAATTGGGTTAAATATGGTGAAAGAAATTATCCATAATTTACTTTGTAATAACTTTCTTTCTCTTGACAGTTGCTTATGTTTTGAATTGACTTCCAGTTTTTATAGTTGTTTGTGCTGGTCAGTTCCTAAAGCAAGAAGGGAGGAAGTACAATTCCTTTTTTTGACAGTTGATTGTTTTTTTAGAGCAGAGAATCCCAGGGAGTAATTTATATTACTAATGAATTAGACATCTGCCCAATAAGCTTTATTCAGCAGTCCTCGACATTACACTGAAAGGAAAATGAATTTTAATAGGAGTTTTGCCTCATTTCTTTTTAGACACTGGCCAAAAGAAGACCCTAGACAAGAAAGATGGGAGACGAATGTCTTTTCAGAAACCTAAGGGGACTATCGAGTATACTGTAAGTTATTTGCTTTTGAAAAAGCAATTTATCTTTGCAATAGTCTTAAGACATTCTCTGTTTATACTGTAAAGGAGGCAAAGATTGTTAATTGCCTTAATTGCCTTATTTTAAAAATCTGTATTTCACTTTGGGTAACTGTTTTATTATTAATAATACTGAAGTTCTTAATTGTATTTCAAGATTTTTTTTTTTTACTTTAAATTTAATTGACTGTAGGAGTATTATTGGTTTTTTTGCATCCATTTTCTTGTCCCATTAATCCTAGCCCTGTTGCCAGTGATATAAGATGTCACTTGGGCTTTGTAACTTCCTTGCTTTATAACTATTTGATGTTTTTAGTACTTTTATCATCCTGTTTAACAGTATCTTTGTGAGGATAAAATGTGTGATTATGGATATGACTGTACTTTGTAAACTTACATATGTTAGTGCAAAATAGCATTTGTTTGCAGAGACCTTTTGTGTATATCATCACCTAACTTATTGAGTTAGGTGTATATTGTATACACCTTGTATTTGTACAGACATTATATAAATGGGACATTTGCATAGAAGGAAGGAGGCAGAACTAGATTATTAACCCAAGTATTTGGCGTTAATTTGATTCTACAAAACCATGAAAGAAAATATATATGTATTTTTACACACACAGCACCTACCTCCTTTTTTTGACTTTTAAAGTCTTCTGTAACCTCTTTCTAAATGCTTTTGTAACCCCATACTTTATAGAGATTTAACTCCAGTAACTCACCTTCCTAAAAATCTGTGCTTCATGAGTCCACTTTGGAGGGTTTAGAAGGAAAGGCAATATCCCATAAATGTGTTTTATACTTTTCTGTCCCTTAACCATGTCAGTTCTGTTCTCTTCACTTTGAAAGTTCTTTGTCTTTTCTCTACTTCTCAAATTCCTACCCCTTCTTTAAGACCCAGCTTTAAATCATTTCTCTTCTATACAGTCTTTCCTGGACAATTCAGAGCATGTGGGCTTTATCCATTCTCAAAACTTCTATTGCATTTGTTTCATTTTAAATTGCCCTTCATCTTTTATATAACCTATTCATTCTATCTATCTTATTTTCCAACTAGATTGTAAATCCCTTATGCACTAAAGGGATTGCACCTAGTTGTATTCAGAGCTTCCTTAATGCCTATGTAATGAGGACTCCAAAGGAATACATTGACTGATCAAATGACTTTTTTAAGGATAATTGGCAAAATTCTATTATTTAAAATTTCTATACATATGATTATGAAAATATACTAATGATTCAAAAAGAGATTAGTCAACTTTGGTTCAAATATTTTTCTAATTTATATGTGTAATGGTAGAATATATACATAAAGATTATTAGAAGTAGAATTTTGAGTTTAATACAGGTGTACTTTGCTAAAATAAAATAAATATACTTCTAGAAATTGCATATATTTTAGAAACTTTCAAAGGAATAATATATTATTTTACAACCTTTGTAAAATGAAAATCGTTTGTTTGTGATGTTTAAATTATATTTTGTATTTTGAAATTGCTTGAAGTAGAAGTCTGCATGTAATTGTGATGTATTTGTGAGAAAGCGTATATTTTGTGTCATAATAGGCTGAGATGATTCGCTAACAAAACACAATATTTCTTGACTGCTACCTTCCGAAATGACAATACCATTTATTATTCAACTGTATAATTAGTTCCTAGACATGTTAATGCTCACTAAATTTTATAGTTTAGTTTTTCTGTTTTAACATATTAAAATAATTTATTTTTTCTTTTAAACAGGTTGAATCAAGGGATTCTTTGAATAGCATAGCCCTGAAATTTGATACAACACCCAATGAACTTGTTCAATTAAATAAGTTATTCTCCCGAGCCGTTGTTACTGGACAGGTAGTATCTTTTGTTAATGTGTTGACGTTTAGAAGTATTAAGTAGAAAGGCAGAAAGTATTCATTGACTTATAGTAAATAATATACAAAATTTAAGAATACTTTTTATGCATGCTTTTAATATATCATATTAGCCTTATAAGAGAAAATTAACTGTTTTATGTCTCCATGAGTTTCTTAATACATACTGGAAATGATTGTAAACTGTCTTTTTAAAACTATTCAAAGCATTACATGCACCATGATAAAAAAATTCCAACTTTTTTCATGGTAAGGTATCTTTCCATTTTAAACTTTACTTTCCAGAAGCAACCTGTTACCAGTTTGCATCTCCTTCCCGAAATATTCTAGCCTTTTTATTTTTGTTTTTTAACATTTAACTTTAACCACTTCGGTACCAGTGTAGACTATAGTCGATAGCCACAGATGAACGTGCACAGCGACTTTAGCTGACAGCCGTGATATGAAGGCGCACAGCTGAGTATCAACAGCCGTGATATGAATTTTCTAATTTTTCATTTATCAAAAAAAATTGTGAACATTTAAAAATAACGTAATGAAAACATATATGTATATGTTACCTATTCTGATTTACATTACAAGTAAAGCTGCCTGTAAAGTAAAACAAGCTTTCAGTGCTTTAAAGCTTTCCTTGTCACACCAGAGCAAAACGGATTCGTCGTCAATGCACAGCACAAAATATCGTGCGGACTATGAGTGCCGGCTGTGGGCAAGGTTTTGTGGCTGGTGAGCGCGGTACCGAAGTGATTAATTCTTAGAAAATGTTTTATTTAAGCACAGCTCTATCAAACACTTTTCCATGTGTGCATGGTGCTGTTGTATTGATATGTTATGATTATTTAGTCAGTCACAATAAGCTTTAGACTATTTCTACTCTTTTGCTAATGTTAACACTGCTTTAGTGAACACTCTTATGCGTATCTATTTTTCTTTATATGCAGGTATTTCTGTAAAGTAAATTGCTGGGTCACACAATATGTATATTTTTAATTTTGCTAGCTATTGCCAAATTGTCCTTTAGCAGCAACAGCCATAGTATATGAAAATTACTGTTTACACACCCTATCCCAACTATATGTATTATCAAATGTGTCTAAATTGATTTTAAATGTCCTTTTAACTTTAGTACTTGTTATGGTAAAATTTTTCACTTGTTATGGGAATAAATAGTCTTTTAATTTGAAAATTTTTATTTTTTATATTTATTGCTAAAGGTCATTGTTAATAGTGCTTGCCTAAAGAATGCCATCTGATTATTAATATTTTGCTTTGACTGAATCTTTGTGTGAATGTTTTCTTGCAGGTTTTATATGTTCCTGATCCTGAATATGTCTCCAGTGTTGAGAGCTCTCCGTCTCTAAGCCCCATAAGTCCTCTGTCACCAACGTCATCTGAAGCTGAATTTGATAAGACCACTGTAAGTGTCTCTGCTTTTTAAATATGGCTATGAATAAATCTGACTGTATATGCATTGATCATCATGTTTTTTTATTCTACTTTGTGGTTAGAATAAAATTTTACCTTTTTGTTATTTAAATTTGTAAATCCCAGTTTTTAAAGTGAAACATTCTTATTAAGCCAGATAGTTTAAATTGACTTACGTTTCATGGTAGTGATGGTCCAAAAACAGTCATCAGCTCTGTCTTATAAATGCCATATATAATTTAACTTGCAAAGGAATTTTACCCAACAAATATGAAATTATAACAATAGAAAGTCCATGTCCAGATTGATTTTTATTTCAGTTTCTGTGAATATTTATATAGTACTTAGAACTCTTAAGTGAGTTCTTTTTTTACATACTACCTTTTAAAAAATAATTTATTATTCATTCTTAGTATCAACGTAGTAGAATAATATGAGCATTCTATATAAGTTCATTTTACAAGTGAATTTCAAGGAACCAAATTTTTTCATAATTTTGATTAAAATTTCTTTGAAAGGAATTATATATTTCTGTGCCTTTTGTACATAAATGAATACTAATCATAATTTTCCATTTTTATAGTGACCTATTGTTTACATTTAAAAAGCCATTCCTCCATTAAATGTCTAGACTCCTGTGGGGGATTCTCCTATGTTGCTCTCTTGACTTTAAGAGACAGCCATTCTTCTCTGTCTCAGTTTACACTCAAAGTTTACAGTACTAAATGGCAAACTGATAAGAAAACACAAATGATTTTTTTTCAATTAAAGAAATTTTTAATTATTTGGTGCTGATACAGTATCTTTTTAACTAAAAATAAGACAAATTTTTTGTACCTTTTGAGGTACTTTTAATCTGTATGCCTATATTATCTATTTAAATAATAATTTTAAACTGTATGCATAAGGGCAAGCCATAAAACTGCACCAACTGGATCCTAGATTCTCTTTCCTCAACGGCAGCCCATTCTTGGTTCTTAAAACACAAATTATTAATGCTAATTTGCCTACAATTACTTGTTTCTCAGCTTTCATATTCCATTTTATTCTACTTTCCTCATGGAGTAAATTACATGATATTACTAATAACTGGCCAGGGACTTTTATCCTTGTGTGTGTGTGTGTGTGCGCGTGTGTGTGTGAGAGAGAGAGAGAGAGAAAGAGAGAGAAAGAAATGGGGTCTTTTTCAAATGTTGATTTGTTGGATATCTTATTTGTATAGATGTGACAACACTGTACTTTAGAATACACTTAACATGAAATGAATATATAGGTGGTCCCCAGGTTACAAACTAGATACATTCCTGAGAAAGTCTTTAGATTGTATTCGTATGTAATTTGGATCCCTGATCAATAGTGCTATATGGTAATAATAATAATAACAATATTATAATGGCCCATATGTAGTAATAATAATACAGTATAATGCTGTAATAATAATAATACCTGTGTACTATATTAGTAAGTTACATAAACTATCACGCTCTTTCTTTTAATTCAAACAAACAATATAAAAACAAACTCATATAAGAAATTTAAAGAGGAGATAGGAGAAATTTCAAAAAAGAATATTAAAGGTTAATAGCTAATGTTGCATCAGTGTCTTGCTTATGGGAAGGGGCATTTTTGAGGCAAGAATGTAGGCTGCCATTAATCAGAAGATGATGATGGAGATTATGCTGGAGAGGATGGAGGGGGTGCTGGAGAATCAATATTTAATTCTGTTACTGGAGGAGGGGAGCTTACCACTAAAGGCAATTTCTTGAAAAAGGTATCTAAGGTTGTTTGCACAGCCTTTTTCTTTTTTTCATTATAAATGGCCTTGTAGCAGTTGATGTTCTCACTAATTATACAGTAAACATTTGTAAACCACTCAATTATCCTTATGGGGAGCCTTGGGAGCCCTTTTGTAGATATAGAATGCTGTAAATGGGATCATCCATAACCTGAGGATTGCCTGTATTACATCTGTTATCATTAATAAGAATAGATGTCAGGTTTCAATGGTAGATATTACTGACCAGATGACACAAGAATACCTTTTTGAACATAGCCGTGCCATTTTCCCATGGGACTGACAGAGAGATGTACCTATAAGGGGCAATGACAAAGGACAACTGGCGTTCTTGGAAGGTATAAGATCAAAGAGAAAAGGATGATGAAACTTGTTGGAGCAACTAGGCCATGCTTCCTCCTTTGTGAAAAGGATCTCTTCTCACATTTGCCATTTACTAAGATGGAAAAAATAATAAAACTATGTGAATGACTTTTTAACCTTCAGCAACTCAGCAGCTATTAGAGATGGCCCATAAAATATCCCCTAATTTGATCAATTATATGAATAAATCCTTTGTTTCAGGGATGGATTAAGGAAAGAGATGAGAGACAGAAGAGTTCTTAAATTTACCTTTACCTTGAATGATAGTCATCACATGCTATCAAAAATATTGTGGGCAATAGTTAGAAAAAATTCTTTTTAATAGTGATTTTGTAAATTTTAGTTGTTTTTTTAACCTAGAATTATATTGATTACCAGGCTCCAAGATAATATTTCTACATAACTTTCTGTATATCTAAAGTGCTTATATTTCTGTATTGTAATTATTGGGTTTTATGTCTCCCATACCAGCGGTTCCCAACCTTTTTGGCACCAGGGACTGATTTCATGGAAGACAATTTTTCCACAGACCAGTGGTGGGGGAGGGGAGGTGGGAGGCAGAGTTCATATAGTGATGCAAGTGATGGGGAGTGGCTGTAAATACAGATGAAGCTTCCCTGGGCTCGTCCTCTTGCTGTGCCCCCCCCACACACCTAAGTTTCATGTTTTCCTGGAAGACAATTTTTTCTTGGACAGGGGTGGGAGGGGCAGTACCCAGATCTCTGCAGCCCTGTCCCTACCAGGCTGCTGACTGGTACCAGTCCACAGCCCAGAGGTTGGGACTGTAGACCCATACTACGTAAGTCCCTTAGAAGTAAGGATATTATGTTTTATTAGGATATAATTCATATTTTAATACATTAATTAAAATAATGTCTATTAGTATTGTTATTATATGTTTTTCCCAGAAATTGTCAGTTCATACTTCCAGTAACCACTGATTGGTTTCCTAAATATCAAGCTTTGTAGTGACTTACTATGAGGCTAAAATCAGAATATATAAATACTAGTCAAAACCATGTACATAAAGATAATGATACTTTGAATAATGTACATTTATGTAAGTTACAATGAAGTCTGATAACAGTTCCCCTGAACAGTTTTGATCTTTTTTGAAAGAAATTATCTCTTTTGTGCTATACTTTGAGCATTGCTAAACTAATTTCATGTATCCTTTTCAATAGTTACATTGACAAATTGGGATTGCTATTAGATACTAAATCGTAGAATTTGAGACTTTGAGGGAACCTTGTAGATAATGTTGTTCAAGAAAGTATCATTCATTTAAGGAAAACGTTTGACAATGTACTTTGATACATATTTTTGTGAATAATATGGTTACATAGTAGATAATAATATTGTTAACTGGATTTGGGGTAGTTGAGCAGTTACAAAGAAAATTTGTTGATAGTTTTTTGCCAAATTGCAGAGGACCCTATTATGGCTCTGACTCAGCTGTTTGTTTGTTTGTTTGAGCTTCTGTTTGGCAGAAGATTTGAAAGGAAAAGTGTATAGTATTGCCTAAAATTAAGCTCATTATTTCATGTGTTGGCAACATGGGTTTGCATCTGAGCCCTATCTTACTCATTTGGCAAGTTATCGAACTTGGCTAAGCATAAGTCTTCTTCAAAATTAAGGTCATGGTATACCTCACATTAGTGATGAGAAAATTAAATGAAATAGTCCATATAACACATTTAGATATAACAAGTATTCATGAATATCTTTAAGATTATTAATGTTTCTTATTTAATATCTATGCAAAATGAATTTATATATGATACAAAATTTTTAGATTGGGGTGGGAAACCTTTTTATGTTGGAACGTCACATTAATTTAGCTGTAATCAAATAAAGCTGCATTCAAGAAACTTCAATTAGATATACTAAAAAATATAGATTGTTTTGTAAAAACCTAACTATGTACTTAATAATTTCAAAAAATGAAAACTTTGTTTATTTTAAAGTAAACTAACCTATTAATGACTTTCTTTTGTCTGCTTTTTGTTGGAAAGCATTTGAATATTTGGTTGCAGCATGGAGGTCTGCAGTTTCAGTTCATCCTCTGGATGGGTATCAGTCATTTGTGACCTTAAGGGTATCTTGATTTGGATTAGGTAGGAGAATGTAGATTCACAACAATAAGTGGTTGAAAAATAAGAAAGCATTTTTTTGGCATGTTGCCAAAGGCTTGGGTATTCTACTGCATTTTGCCATATTTCAATTGGATCTTTCTTAGTATCAAACAATGACTTTAAAATGTCATCTACTGAGAGCTCCATCGATTCCATCTGTAGTTCTTTAGGTGCCTTGGTGATATCAACTAGGTGAGGCTGAAATGCTAATTTGAGTCTGATGTCATGATTGTCAAAGTCAGTGAACCTTTCATTGTATTCACCAATTAATAGGTCTATAACAGGTCTATAACAGCTGCATATTTATAAAATGATTTGCATGTATCATCCAGTTCATCAGTGACCTTTGCTAACTAGTGAAAATGTTCATCCAAAATTTACTTTTGAAGAAGCATGTTTTGGAAAAAGACACCTTTGTTCAAAATGCTTGCCTTTTTGGCCACATATCATAAATAGACTTGGTTTTACCTTGCAAAGAAATATTCAAGTCATTTTGATTTGACATGATATCACACAGAAATGCTGCATTCCTATAGAAATCTTCTAGTAACTCACATTACTAGATTCTGTTCATAAAATTTAACTATCTGTTCTCGCAGAGTTAAAATTTTGGCTAACACGTGTCCCTGCGATACCCAACACACTTTAGAATGATAAGGCAAACCTACACTGGACACCTCATTGTTCAGCTTTACAATGTTATGAAACTGGTGATGCTGTGTTGCATTTACACAAATATACTTAACAATACTTAAAACTTGTTCGAAAGTATTACTTAAAATAGTAGCTTTAGTACAGAGATTTTGCTGATGTAAGATACAATGAAAAGAAATGAGAGCATCTGGATCTATTAATACTTTATTGTACCTGTGCAATAAATCCTTCATGTTTTCCTGTCATGGAAGTAGTACTGGTCTGTATATACAATCACTAAATTTACCAAATTCAGTCCAACTTCACAACATTCATCTTGAAAGTTGTTGAAGATATCTATTCCCTGTGTTCTGTTTCCAAGAGTGCTCAGCCAGGCACAATGGCTCACACCTCTAATCATAGCATTCTGGGAAGCCAAGGAAGGAGGATTGCTTGAGCTCAGGAGTTCGAGACCAGCCTGAGCAAGAGATGACCCCCGTCTCTACTAAAAATAGAAAAAATTAGCCGGGTGTGGTGGCGAGTACCTGTAGTCCCAGGTACTTGGGACACCGAGGCAGGAAGATTGTTTGAGCCCAGGAGTTTGAGGTTGCTGTGAGCTAGACTGATGCCAGTACACTCCAGCCTGGGCAATAGAGCAAGACTCTGTCTCAAAAAAAGAAAAGAAAAAAGAAAAAAAGAGTGCCCAAAGTGAGTAACTTTTCATAGCAAAGAAAATCTTCTCTTATGACTCAAATGAAGTATAAAACCTGTGCCGAGTCAGTAGAATCAGCTGATTTATCCAAAGTGATTGAATAATATATATTTTCCTTTTGAAGTATTGCATGAAGTTATTCTAGTAAGTTGAAAGCTAATTCATGCTGCCAATCAGTTGTGGTTCTCTTTGAAAGAGGCAGTTGTTTGTGCTTTGAAATGGTATTGGGGTCTAAGCATCCTACAACTTCGAAAATGCATTCTTTCACAATTTCTATGTCACTGAATGGCTTCCTTTTTTCCCCTGAGTATATAAGCTACTTTATATGTTGCTTCAGTGGCATGATTTATAGGTCTTATTGTGCTTGAAAGAATTGTCTTTGCTTTTGCTCTTTATCTTTTAATTTCTGCAATACAATCTTTCAAGCTTCTTCTAATTTAAAATATTTGTGGTCCTTATGTATGTTATAATGCTGATGAGCATTGCATTTCTTTAATTTTCATACTGCAGTATCACAAAGCAGGCAAATCACTTATCTTTAGCAGAATCAAGATAATATTGCCATTCCCAATCCTCATTAAAAAAAATCTGTTTTCTTCCTTCAGCATTCTCTTGGTCTTCTTTGACAAGATGGGCTGTTAATCAGACAGAATTAAAAAATACTGTTGAGCTGTGCAACAATTCACAAATTCTGCTTCAGACGGAAATATAGTGCACTGTTGTCAAAAGCTGGTAATAGACTGGTGTACTTATTAACCCCCATAAACTCTCGCCAACCCGCCTGGTGCAGTAGTGGTGCCAGTCAGACCCGGCAAGGTAGAACTGAATCATGAGCATAGCTGCTGTCAATATAGCCGTTATGGCTTACTAATGTTCTAATTGTGCCAGTCAATCTGGGAGGATTATTTCATTGAAACTTATTTTATTCTTTGGTATTTTAAATAAATTCATTTTGATAAAATAAAATAAAAATATAAAAGGCAAACAAAAATGCATTAATAAAAATAAAAGGATTTGTTCTGTAAAATTTGTATTCAGTGAAAAGACTGCACTTAAAGACCTAGAAGGCCACATGTGGCTTTAAGGCCGCAGGTTCCCCACCCCTGTTTTATTAATAGATATAGTAACTACCAAAGGCAGGAGGAGTGTAAAGTTATTAATTTGCATCGTAAAATGAAAAGATTGCGGAGAATTTTGTTAATAGATACTAATGATAAAATAGCATCATGTAACTATTAAAATCTAATTCCTTTGAGTAAGTCCCATCTATGCCTATTTTGTTAAGCGTTCTTATCAAAAAAGGGTGCTGAATTTTGTCAAACGCTTTTTCTTGCTTTATATCCGTTAAGGCCTGATAATTAGAATCTATAAAGAATTCAGGCAAATCAGCAAGAATAAAGTCAAACAACCCCATTAAAATGTGGGCAAAAGAACAGAAACTTTTTGAAAGAAGATAGACTGATGGTCAACAAACATATGAAAAGGTGCTCAACATCTCTAATTATCAGGGAAATGCAAATCAAAACCACAATGAGATATCACTTTACTCTAGTGAGAATGGCTTTTATTAGAAAGTCCCCAAAAAACAAATGTTGGCATGGATGTGGAGAGATAGGAACACTCATACACTGCTGGTGGGACTGCAAACTAGTACAGCCTCTATGGAAAGTAGTATGGAGATACCTCAAAGCACTAAAAGTAGAACTACCTTTTGAGCCAGCAATCAATCCTACTGGGCATTTACCTAAAGGAAAAAAAAGACATTCTATAAGAAAGACATCTGCACTTGAATGTTAATAGCAGTACAGTTTACAATTGCAAGGATGTGGAAACAACCCAAGTGCCCATCAATACGTGAGTGGATTAATAAAATGTGGTAATAAAATTTATACCATGGAGTAGCACTCAGCCACAAAAAAAAGTGGTGTGAACTACCTATTGTATTATCCTGGATGGAGCTGGGGCCCATTCTTCTAAGTGAAGTATCGCCACATGTACTCACCATTGAATTGGTACTAATCCATCAACACTTATGTGCACATATGGAAGTAACATTCATCGGGGATTGGGCAGGTGGTGGGGGAGGAAGGGAAGGGTAAATTCATACATAACGAGTGCAATATGTGCTGTGTGGTGGATGGGCATGCTTGTAGCTTTGCCTCCAGCAGTGCAAAGGCAACTTATGTGACCAAAGCATTTGTACTCCCATAATATTCTGAAATTTAAAAATATCTAATTCCTTTCTTGGTTTTTTAAAAAATAGAATTGTAGGCTATCAAATATGCTACAGTATTACAGTTGTTTTGCAATATTCTCCAGTGGTCTGTTTTTTCCTCAACAAGCATCTGTTGAGTATCTGCCTGGTGCTAGAGATTTAGCCCAACATTCTAAGAGGGATTTATGAAAGGAGGTCTAAAAATTCTACACTCATATGGGCTGAAGTAAGTAGATATATTTATTAGTATAGAAAAAGTTATGTTAAGGTTTGAGAACTCCTTTCAGATATATCAGAGTTCATGAGATTGAAGAGTCTTGTTTATTATTTCTGAAGGCCAAATTAGAGCTATTAGATAGAATTTACAAAGTGGCAGATTTTAACTCAATTCAGAAGAACCTTGCTACTATGAAAACTATTCTACAGGGCAGTGTGCATTTATTCATAAGGTATGTAATGTCTTTGGAAATATTTAAAACAAAGGTAAAACACATCTGTCTAGGCTTCCAGTGATGTACAAAATAGTGAACTTTTGGAGTGGAATTGTGGATAGTATTTAAAGGGCCTGTGAACTTGGACATAAATATTTTTAAGTGAAATCTAATATTTTTAAAAATTAGGAATATTAGCAACAAACCATAGGTAATACCTGGCATACCTGTAACTTTGTCCTCAGTAGAACTCACAGATATTTTCAGATCACTTTAGAGTTGTTTTAGATACCACAAAATGTTGTTAATGGCCATTAAAAAATAATTATATTCAAAATTATAATTATTAGAATCACCACTAGATCTTTTTATTTAATGTAAAGAAGCATATATATTACTATGTCTCCAGTTTGTTATTTTTTTTTTTTTTTTTTTTTGAGACAGAGTCTCACTCTGTTGCCCGGGCTAGAGTGCCGTGGCGTCAGCCTCGCTCACAGCAACCTCAAACTCCTGGGCTCGAGCAATCCTCCTGCCTCAGCCTCCCGAGTAGCTGGGACTACAGGCATGTGCCATCATGCCCGGCTCATTTTTTCTATATATTTTTAGTTAGCCAATTAATTGCTTTCTATTTATAGTAGAGACGGGGTCTCGCTCTTGCTCAGGCTGGTTTCGAACTCCTGAGCTCCAGTGATCCGCCCGCCTCGGCCTCCCAGAGAGCCAGGATTACAGGCGTGAGCCACCGCGCCCGGCCTCCAGTTTGTTATTTAAAAGTGTTTTGATAATTGTGTTTCAATATAATTGTTTTTCTTTATAGTCTTAGATCTTATTTTAATCATTGAGAAGAATTCACTGTGAGAATTGCAGCAAAAAAGTTAAGAAGCTGTGATCTAACCAATACTTGGTAGAATGATATTGATAAACTCTTTGTAGCTTGAGATTTAAAAGGCTCTTCCAGTGAATGGGTTCTGCTATATACCTAGGTATTGTAGATAAGCTCTTCTCCTTTTTTCTGCTCCCAACACCTGATTGATATTATGTGTTCTTATCAAGCCCAGTGGTTTAATTCAGGAGCATATTGAGTGTGTGTGCATATGCATGTGAGTGTGTTGGGGTAGACGAGGTACAGTTTTCAGTATTCTTCATATGAATTTTTATATTTATGTGTGTATCTGTATTAAAAACCACTGAAAATATAAGTTTAAGCTGTGTTTGAGATCTTTATTGAACATGAAAACAGTGCCAGTTCTTTCCTATGATTTTTTTATATAAGAATATTTTAGGCTGACCTCCAGAATATGGTGAGAAGGAACAATACTTATTGGGGAAAACTATTCATTTGGCTTCATTAATGTGCTCATTTTTATTTAGTTCTGAAGTGCCATTTTTTTCTTTTGTTCATCAGAATCCTGATGTAGTCCATCCAAAAGAAACAACTCCCTCATCTACTTTTACTAGTATTCGACCTGCACGAGTTGTATCTTCAACTTCTGAGGAGGAAGAAGCATTTACTGAGAAATTTCTTAAAATTAATTGCAAGTATATTACCAGTGGCAAGGTAATGAATGACACTTTGAAGAAAACTTTTAATCCTGCTTTATTTATTACTGACATATGACAGTTTGGCATTTATACTTTAAGTCATCAACATCAGCAAATGCTTGGATATTTAAAAAAAGATATTGGTGACACTGTTATTTTGGATTAGTATAGACCTTGATCATAACTTAGAGTCTAGTGTCTGTTGAACCTGTTAAAGGCAATGGGATATAAATAAATTCACTGCAGTAAGTCATAGCTAATTTGCTGTTGGTAGAATATTTCATAAAGCACAGATAAAAGACCACTACTGGACACTGTTTGGAGTATTAACTTGCAAACTTAGTGTAACATACAGAAACTGTTTGAGGTATTTTAATTAATTTTTCAATTCAAAACAATCCTGTGAAATTGGAAGACCTATTTCTTCTTCACAGGAAAGCAAAATTCAGAAAAGGTTAATAGGTTCAAGATTTCTCTGTCATAGCCAGAATTCAGATCTTGTTTGAATCTGTTTTATCTACCACATCTTGCTGCTTTTCTAAGCAAAAAACTAGTCTGCAAGGGAAATATAGTAAAGTAACAGAGTTGGAAAATAAACTTGAGGTTTTGCTTGGAAATTGATTATAACGATACTCACTTTAGAAGTAGTGCATGAGAACCATTACTTTATAGTCATGATTAACAACTTACAAGTATTTGAAATACAATTAGTGCTGTCAGTTTCTCCCTAGGTATTATTTTAGCTACATTTCAGCTAAAATATAATCTTGATACATTGTATTTCTGTTTTTATTCAATTCGAAATATTTTCTCTTGATTTCTTCTTTGACTCATTTTATTTGTCCCATCTGTCCTCTTTTTCTGCTTTCTTTTGCATTGAGTTTTTAAAATAATCTTCTTTTGTCTCCTTTGTTGACTTATTAGCTATAATCTTTGTTGTATTAATGGCTATTTTAGAGTTTATAATATATATTTTAATATATTACATTCTCACTTTAGTAACATCATACCACTTTACATATAAGAATATTATAACAGTATATTTTTACTTCCCTCATTTCAACCTTTGTGCTTTTATTGTTATACCTTTTATTTCTACATGTTTATAAACCTCAAAATACATTATCTTTTTTGGTTTAAAAAGTTAATTTAAAAATAATTTTTCAAATAAGGGTAAAGTCTATTAATATTATATTTACCCACTTATCATTCCCTATGCTCCTTATTGCTTTCTATAGATTCTGATTTCCATCTTCATCATTTTTCCTTTTACCTAAGGACTTACTTTTAAATATCTTGCAGTGCAGATCAGCTAGTGATTAATTCTTTCAGTATTTGTCTAAAAAAACCTTTACTTTTCCTTTTTTTAAAAAAATGATACTATATCATATTTATGTATTTTTTCAAAATTATATGTGCATATATAAAAATAATACTTAAATTTTTCATTTTGTACCACTTTATCACTCTTTTTCCCCGTTGGGTTTTTAAAAAATTAATAACTTTATATTTTAGAGCAATTTTAAGTGAACAGAATTGAGCAGAAAGTAGAATTCACATATGTGCTCTTCGCTTTCCTTCCAGTTTCCCAATATTAACATCTTGCCTTTATGTAGTATATTTGTTACACTTGATGAAGCAGTCTTCAGATATTAAAGCTCATAGTTTGCATTAAGAGTCCCTAGTGTTGTATATCCTATGGGATTTAACAAATGTAAAATGATATGTATCTACTGTTATGGTATTATACAGATTAAAATTTCATTGTGTTAAAAATCCCCTGTGTACCACCTATTCATCCCTCCCTTCTTCCCCCAAATTATATCAAATTTGGAGAATTTTTGGCCAGATCTCTTCAAATGTTTTTTGTTTCCCATACTCTCTCTCCTCTTCTTTGGTAACTCCAATTATGCATATTTCAGGCTGCTTGATATTGTGTCTAACAGCTCCCTCATACTCTTTTTTTTTTTTTCACTTTTCATGTTGGACAATTTTAATTGCTTTCTCTTTAAGTTCACTAATGTTTTTCCTGTGATGTCTAATCTACTGTTAATGCTAGCCGTTAAATTTTTCATCTCAAACATTGCTGTTTTCATAGCTGTAAATTCAAACTGGATCTTACTGTGTACAATCTTCTATATTCTTGAATATAGTTATAGTAATTGTTTTAGTGTCTTTTTCTACCTGTTCTTTCACCACGTTACTTCTGGGTCTGTTTCTGTTTATTGATTTTCCTCTCTGTCCTGCTCCATTTTTTCTGTTTTCTTTGCTTGCTAGTCATTTTTGATTGGATGCCAGACATTATGAATTTTATCTTGTAGGGTACTGGATATTTTTGTATTCCTATATGTATTCTTGCACTTTTTCTGGGACACAGTTAAGTTTCTTGATTCTATCATGGCTTGTTTTTAAGTTTTGTTAGGCAGGACCAGAGCAGCCTTTAGTCTATAGCTAAATGATTCCCTTTATCAAGGCAATACCCTTCTGTGTATTCTGAGGCCATGTTAATACAACATTTTTTGCTTTGGTTAATGAGAACAAACTGTTCCTGACTCTGTGGACTCTGGAGATTGTTTCCTCTGCTCCTTTCAAGTGTTCTTTTCTGATCTTTGGATAGTTGCCGTACACATAGATATATACAGTGTAAAAAAAAGTTAAAGGTTTTCCATCTTTCATAACTTCTCTCCCACCTTTAAATTTTTTTTACATTGTATATTCTCTACTTTTGATTTCTATTTCTTGGATTATCTCTGACAATGTAAATGTTCCCTACAAAGTACTTTACGATCTCTCATTGACTTGAATTGGTATGTGCTCCAGAAATACAAATTGTTGTATGGGAATCTAATTAAAATATTAATTGAAAGATAAATAGGCTATGGTTTATATAAAGTTAGTCTTTATTTAGGCAGCCCTGGACTGAATTAAAAGAAGTGCTATTCACAATTTCATATTTCCCTTTACCTCACCAAAGTGTGTACACACATATACTCTTCTCTCCAATATTGCTTGCATTTACTATAAATGATAAAAGTCTTTTATTATCTTGAACATCTATGATACCTTTTATTTCTTGTGATTGGAAGACCATTTTTAGTAGGATTTACTTTTTTACTTTTTTTACTTGATTGTTTTTAAAGGTAATAACATAAATTTTATGTTCTTAATGTTAAGCCAGGTAAGTTCAGAGAGCTGAATGTGGACTTGTGAGGAGGATATGATACCAAATCAAGCATGATTTAAAGGAAAAGAAACTATTTTATTTTTAGAATATTTTTGGCTCTTCATTTTTATAGTTAAAGAATATGGTGGAATGGGAGTTAAAAATGGGATTAAGAAATGATTGGCACTTGATTTGGAGTGATTATAGTTTGTGACTTAGATGCAGAGGGATTATATGTAGTATAAAACACAAACTACCTTGGTTTTAAATTCTGGTTGTTTAACACAAGTTGCTTGGCCTTTGTCAGTGTTAGCCCTCCATTTGTAAACTAGAAATGATTATGACCATCTCAGAGATATGATTGTGAAGATCAAATGAAATATGAATATGAAGCATGATTCATATGAAACATTCAATAAATATTATAATAACTAACATTAGTTAGCTGCTTATAGACTTTAGTTTGCTCAATTATAAAACAAGAGGGTTGGACTTTTCAGATTTGTATCACTTTTTATATAAATATATTTAGCATTTCATAGCTTTTCATGGTGAAATTAAAAATGATTACTGTATATTTTATAGGTCATCTAATCCACCTAATTTTACAATTGAAGAAATAGGCCTGGAGATTTTGCTTGCCCAGGGTTACATAGCTGGTTACTAGCAAAGTCAAGTGAAAACAGAGAATTTTTAAAGAGATATTTTAAAGAGTCTTAAATAGTCTTTTCCTTTTATAATGGATTGAATTATCAACATTTTTTATTGAGTCTGCACTATATACATGAAACTATACTTGGTATCTGTAGTGAGGGAATAACACAGGAAACAGTATGCAAATTAATGTAAAACATGGCCATCCATGCCTTGCATGACTTTACAATTCCTTCTTACCTTACTGAAGTTATTATCTTTCTAACATGAGAGAACTCAGTATTTTACTGATTTTGCAAATTTTAATTCCTGAATTGATTGTTTTAGAGGGAATATGATATTCTGTCTCTGCTAAAGAGAATTTACTGGGAAAACATGGGTTTCATTAAAAATGTTTTTGTGAGAATGCCATAGTTCTTGAATGTACTTTTTTGTATTAATTTATGGGGGTACAAGTGTAATTTTGTTACACGCATTCATTGCGTAGTGGTGAAGTCAGGGCTTTTGGAGTATCCATCACCTGAATGATATACATTGTACCTATTAGATAATTTATCATCATCCACTCCCCTCCCACTCCTTCACCCTTCCAAGTCTTCATTGTCTATCATTCCATACTCTACATCGATCTGTAAACATTATTTAGCTCCCACTTATAAGTAAGAACATGCAGTATTTGTGTTTCTATGCCTGACTGTTTCACTTAAGATAATAACCTCTAGTTCCATCCATGTTGTACCAAAAGACATGATTTCATTCTTTTTTATGGGTGAATTGAATACACTATTTATATATACAGTAGATGGCCTAACATTAGAAGAAAATTTGTAAAAATAGCTAGAATACTTTTTGGGAAATTTTAAACTTGAAGTTTGAATGTTATTATTATTATTTTTTAATCCTAGGGCACAGTCAGTGGTGTGCTGCTAGTTACACCAAATAATATAATGTTTGATCCACATAAAACTGACCCTTTGGTTCAAGAAAATGGCTGTGAGGAATATGGCATCATGTGTCCAATGGAAGAGGTGATGTCAGCTGCAATGTACAAAGAAATTTTGGATAGCAAAATAAAGGAATCCTTACCCATGTAAGAGTGGCATTTATATTCCTTTCTAATTTTGTTATATCTAGATAATTGACCCTGGTCTAATACTACTAATTATTTTTATTAGTTTTATTATAGCTGCTTTTTATTTTATCAATAATGAAACAAAAGCATATGCATTATTGAGAAGATATTCTTAACTTTCACCTAGAATAGTTAGGAATTACTTTACATTTATATTGGTATATTTGGTCAGAGAACCAGATATTTGAAAAGTAACCTATATATTCACTTAAGTCAGTGTTTACCTTCCTTTTTTATTCAGACACAGCATGCAGAATTCTGAATTTATTTCTATGAGTAATCATTTTCAAGGATAGTTTTCAAATTTTCTTGGAAGTGCTTGAAGAGTAGGGTGTGGGATTTGGGAGAGGCCATATGAGCAAAGACCTGACATTGTTACAGCAAAACAACTTTATTTTTATTGATCGATTTGTATATTTGTACTCTTCTCACCCAGAAAATTATAAAATAAAGAGGAGAAAACCCACAAGTTGCACAAATGTAAAGTGTTAATCTTGGCATATACTGGTCAGGGAATTTGTGTGATATGATAAGATAGGTGTGAGACCCAGGTTAGGCACAGCTTTTGAAAGTGGATGTTTGACCAACGTAATGACCAGAGGAAAAAAGGAGGAATGAGAAATAAAATAAAAATATATAAGATAGATATATAAAGAAAGGAAGGAAAAGTAGAAAGGGAGAAAATTGATATGTGATGGAAAAGAACTCCCTTATCTCTCCATATGTGACATTGTCAATATTTTAAAACTGGCTTCCCTTGAACTGATACTGATATTTGTAGCCCTGTATTATTAACCCACAGGGATGATGGCTGTTTTAAAATTAACCCTTGTTGGGCAGAACAATTTGAAAAGGAGGAAAGGAGCAGGTTATTTTTGTCTATGAGGAAGACTACATCAGCTGTTAGGATATGTGTGATAAAATAAAATCATTTATTTGAAAAGTCTCCATTATACCTTACACCCAACAGATATTATTTTGGCTTGGCAAACTAATCTTTTGAGGTACAGAAAATTCTTAGAAGGTTATTATCCTTTGCTATTAGCTATATTTATAAATCATCAAAAGTCATTTTCAGCAAATTAGGATTATTGGGTGTAGGGTAATGGATGATAAAAAGGTGAAAGAGTAAAAGATTAGATTAAAAGAGAAAGAAGACATATATATGTGTGTGTGTGTGTGCGCGTGTATATATGCATATGTATATATAGTCATTGGTGAGATTCTCTCTCTGTTCCCCTACTTTTCCATTTGTGTAATGATACTTTGGGATTCTCTTATTTTGAACAATCCGTAACTATTCTACAGGGAAGCTCTAGGGCTCCTTTCCTTTCAAATCACTGTTTTATCATTCAGTGTCACTTGGAAAGACTATGCATTTGATATAAACATTTAAAAAAGTTTCTCCAAAAAGAGATATCTTTAAATCCTGCCTTATGGGTTGATTAAAAAAAATGTTTGGTACCAAATCAGATCAATAAAATGAATGGTTTTGCAGAGTAATGTCATATATGACAAAAATGAAGTATAAGATTTGATTGTTTTTCTTCTGTCTTATACTGCTTGGGAAGGTGATTTCAAAGGTAGTATTCTGGAACTATATTGAGAAGTGGCAGCATCATTGGCATAAATGTTTAGCCTTTCAGCATATTAACTTTGAAGAGTACAGCACTTATCTAAATACATATTCTGTTAGGTTTGTTATCTTTATCTGTTACCTAAGCGTCTTACAATTTTACTAAATGTACAGAAGTTTCTCAAAAGTTCTGCCCGGTTCTAAGACTCTACATATGCAGTTCAAATGAATCACCAGTAGATGACACTATTGCATATTTAACAACAAATTAGATGCTTGTATTTCTTAGTATGAATCAGATACAAAGGCAGCAGAGAGGTGAATTGGACTTCAACTAATTAATACTTTCAAAAAGATAAATTTTACTCACTCTAATTATAGAAGTATGCATACTTGTTACAGAAAATTTGAAAATTACCAAAAAGCAGAACAAAAGAAAGAAATACCTAGAATTCTCCATCCAGGGACAACCAATTATTTTTGTGTTGACTTACTTTCTAGTCTTTTCTGTTCATCATATTTTCACATGGTTCTCAAACTGTATATGCATACATATTAATACCACTAAGAGCTCATCTAATTTCCAGTTATGACAAACTACTTGTAACCATCATTTTAAATTACTGACTTGTATTTCATGATACAGATGTTTGCACTACCTCTTTCCAGAACTTAAAATATAACTTTTGAACATTAGTGCTTACATATACAAATGTCATTACACATGGAAATCTAGACCTAGTTATAAACCATTCAGTTGTTTAATATCTAAACTCTTTACCTGAACAAGTTTTCTTAGAACTGTTATTAAGAGTTGCTGTTGTTAACATGAAGATTTTCTCTAATCACTTTGCCTTGGTTCTATTCAAGTGGGTTTTAAGCCTTGCAGTTGAGCCATATATTTTAGTTTCATCACTATTTGAATGTAAATAAGTACTGTGTTTATAAGTGTGTGTATATCTATGTATATTATTAATAGATTAGTATGTTTTTACTTTATTGAGAGATTTAAAATTTTAATGAAAATTTTTTTTTATTTTCTATATTCCAACAATGAGTAAATTTTAGTTTAGAATTATAGCTTTACCAAAACTTATGTCATCACATTCCCTTCAAGTAGCTTACTTATATGGAAATCTTACATTGATATTTCCTGGATCTTAGGCAATTGATGCAACATCTTGACTTGATCTATAGAATTTCTTGATCTATAGATTTAATTACTTGGTCATATATGAATAAATCAAATTTTTATATTCTCTTGTGATACGTGCTACATCCTTTTTGAAAAGCCTGTTTAATGATACTAATTCAGTGTTCAGTTTGTGGAAAATAAAATACTACAATTTTAAAAGTCTAATAATTTTTTATTTTATTTAATGACAGAGAAATAGATCAGTTATCAGGAAAGGGCTTCTGCCATTTAAAGAAAATGACAGGAAGTAATACTGAGGAAATAGATTCGAGAATCCGCGATGCAGGTAATGATAGTGCCAGCACTGCTCCTAGGAGCACTGAGGAGTCTCTTTCTGAAGATGTGTTCACAGAATCAGAACTCTCCCCTATACGAGAGGAGCTCATCTCTTCAGATGAGCTGCGGCAAGATAAATCTTCTGGTGCGTCGTCAGAATCTGTGCAAACTGTCAGTCAGACTGAAGTAGAATGTTTGACAGCCAAATCAGGGTCCACTAGTACTCCTCCTGATCACTTAAAATCTGATACAGAACATTCTACAAATGAAGTTGGAACTTTGTCTCATAAAACTGATTTAAATAATCTTGAAATGAAGGCTAATGAAAGAGATCAGATTACAGATAACCTTCAAGAAATACAAGGCCCTAAAGAACAAAGCACAAGTATACAAGGTAATACAGATCAGGTTTTTTTTCTTCATGAGAATTCACTACACCACGAGGAGAGTAAAGAAAATATGCCTTGTGAAGAAACAACAGATTTTAAACAAAAGCAAACTGTTAACAAAGGAAAACAAGGAAAGGACCAAAGTCAGGACTCAGAGACAGAGGTAGAAGAGCTACGCAAACTCTGGAAAACCCATACTATGCAACAAACTAAACAGCAAAGGGAAAATATGCAACAGGTGTCACAAAAAGAAATTAAACATAAAATCGCATCTGCTGATGGACATGTAGAAGGTAAGTGTTGAGAGTATATAAAGTTAGTTCATATTATTGCATGTTGTCTCCCTCTTTCCTCACTAACTAAAAGACTGATATATCCTAGGCCAGTCTGAAAGATAACCAAGTGGTTACTTTGACGTTATTTTGAGGACAGGCATATACAGTCTCTAGTGTTTACTGTGTTTTCTTATACCACAGGTAGATTGTACACATAATGATCACCATTTCAACCAATAAACATTTCTAATCAATAAACGTTCTTGAGTCAACTACATTTTATCTTAAACAATTTATTTCTTGAAAGTGCACACAGGCTGTGTAATACCTTTGAGCATTCCATTTTCTCTTTAAGTTCTTCGTGTGTTAGCTATTAAAAATGTCATTTTTCATTGCACACATAATATTTTAATTGCCAAAGTTATAATCCCATATTTATTTTTAAAAGTGCAGTTACATATAAAAATGTATTTCTGGAATTCTTTCACATATCCAGAAGTTCCATCATCATCTGATTAAATGTTTTCCATTAAAAGCCAGAACTCAGGAAAAATAAAAACACTATTTTGTCTTTCCGTTTTGTTTTTTGGTACTACTTCTGAAAATTACAGTAACAGTCTATCTTTTATTTCTAATATATCATGCTTGTGCTTAATACATTATGAGTTAAATGGGGTATAACTTGAGTAACTTAGCTAATATTTCTATTAATTCTGTTGGAATGTTGATCCCAGATTTATCCAATTTACATATGAACATTTTTTATTCAAAAATTTTGTATTGTACTAAAATATACATAAAATAAAATTTGTGATTTTAACTATCTTTTTAATTTGATAAAATATACATAACAAAACATCATTTGAACAATTTTTAAGTCTATAATTTAGAGGCATTAACTATGTTCGCATTATTGTGTGACCATCACTACTATCCATCTCCAGAACTTTCTCCCTCTTCCCAAATTAAAACTCTGTTCTCCATAAACAAATAACTTGCCATTTTCTCCTCTCCATAGCGTTTGGCAACCAACATTCTACTTTCTGTCTCTAAATTTAACCACTATAAGTACTTCAGATGTGTAGAGTCATATAATATTTGTCCATTTGTGTGTGTCTTATTAAACTTAGCATAACGCCTTCAAGGTTCATCTATTTTGTAGCATGTGTCAGAATTCCCTACCTTTTTAAGGCTGAGTAATATTCCATTGTATGTTTATACCACATTTTGTTTATCCATTCATTTCTTGACGGACATTTGGGTTGTTTCCACCTTTTAGCTGTTTTGAATATTGCTGCTTTGAACGTTAGTGTAAAAATATCTGTTTGAATTCCTCCTTTGAATTTTTGAGGGTGTATACCCAGAAGTGAAATTGCTGGATCATATGGTAACTCTATATTTAACTTCTTGAGGAACTGTCTGTTTTCCATAGTGGCTGCACCATTTTATATTCCCATCAGAAATGAACAAGGATTTGGTTAGGTTTTTAACATACTGTATTTTCTTTGTGTCATCCATTTGAGATATCCCAAGACCTAAGGATTATATTCAGTAGATGTTAAAGACTTCATTTATTTCAAACAAGTTCTATAAGAGATTGAATATTTCGTGTTCTGTAGTACTTTATTTTCATTCAGAACTAATGAATTTTCCTTAAGGAACATTGTGACAAATACAGGAAGTTTCTAGAAAATTTATAAAATAACCTGGAATTCATTATCGAAGATGATCATTGTTAACATTTAGTATATTTGTCTGTCTTATAGAGATCTTTGTGAGTGTATGTATAGATACATATATGCACATACGAACATATATAATTTTGATATTATTTGTATCTATGCATACAGATTTTTATATAAATTCAGAATTATACTATATGTAGTATTGTATCCTACTTTTTGCATTTAACATTTTATGTCATGAATGTTTTCTTATGTTGTTGCAGTTCTTTGAAAACATGGTTTTAATGCCTCCCAAATTTATTTAACCATTTACGTATTATTAAGACATTCAGTTGTTATTAACAATTCATACTGTTAACACATTTCCTATTTTTGATGCTGTAAAGAGTGATGTGTAAATATCTTTATTTGAATATCTTTGGCTACATTTGATGGTTGCTTTATATTTTGGAACCCTTGAAAAAGATAAAATAACAGATTCTATTTAACCTAGTAATGTGGAGGACTAATTTTAATAGTTTTGTTGTAGGGTTTGGTAGGATTAATGGGCATAGGGAAGGTTCTATTATAACCAAATACTAAAAGGAAAGACATTAGTAGATGTTTTTAGATAAATATCTCTAGATTGTTGCCATTTGATTTCTTCTTTTTTTGTTTGGAAATAAAATTAGTTTTAAGTAACTAATTTTAAGTAACTTGATATTCTATAATAGGGAGATATTCAAAGTTTCTGGTCTTTATGACTTTATAATATAATAATGTATAATAAAGATAAAAGTGTAGAATACAATTGTGGGCAGAATGGTGAATATTCCCCCTTTCAGCTATATGCAAATAGTAGAAATCATTTTGTAGATTATGTACTTTGCATAATATTACACAGAAGAAAAACTATGACTAGTACCCAAATCTCCTGACTATGACTAAGTGCTCTTTCCTCCACAGTGTGCTGCCTTCACAAGCTAATTAATGCCCAGATTCCTGAACTCACTCAGTTTGTCAGACTCTCAATATATTCTTTATCAGCATTTCTGGTTGGAAGAGTTAAGAGATAATTCATTCTTAATTAACTGTCCAAACAATTGGCTGAATCTAATATATTGTTGACTGTTTCAGCACACCTTCAAATGCATGTAAAAGCTTCAGAAACTTCATTGAATTTTTGTCTGTAATAACCATATTAAAGTATGCCTTTAAAAATTCTATAAAGTTATTTAGATATCATTCTAAAAGACCGATAGAGAATATGCAGAAAATTATATATGTATATAATTAGTTTATTATGGTTGTTATAAAAATTTAGCAAAAATGTTCCTGAAGCTTTTACATTTTTTCCTAATATCCTTAGACATAATTTCAGTTCATTAACTTGGCTGTTCTGTTAACTTCAGTCTTGGTGTATCTGTGACTTTATTTTTGATGGAAAAAATACAAGTTATTTAAGAGACTTCAGCAGAATACCAGAAAAGTGAGGTTTTATTCTGTAATTATTTGTCAGAACTTTGAAGATAACATTACCTAATCTAAATTAAGCATGGTGTATGAGAAATAAATACTGTTTGCGTTTCAATTTTAGGTTCTGCACTTTTAAAAGAAAAGAGAAGGCGATTACATAAGTTCTTGTGTCTCAGAGTTGGAAAGCCAATGAGGAAAACATTTGTATCTCAAGCAAGTGCTACAATGCAACAGTATGCACAGAGAGATAAAAAACATGAATATTGGTTTGCTGTGCCACAAGAAAGGTAAAAAAACCAAACAACAAATGCTTGGGAACGTTATAGCGATACCTTGAATTTAAATTATTGTGTGCATTATAATATCAGTGACAGAGTACTTTGAAACATACAGTTTATGATTAAAAGCTGACATTAAATCTGTTTGAAATCATTTAGCTCCTATTTTATGCTCTCTGATTTACTGCATTATAGCAAAAAATGTGAACATATGCCCCCAGTTTTAGTAGTAAAGAAACTTAAGATGTCTAAGAGCAAGAAGGTTCATCAAAATATTTACTGGTATAGCTCTTCCCTGAAGGCAGGTAATGATGTATAATCCCTTCATTTAAATTTCCTCACTTACTCAATGCCTACTAAATACATGACACTAAAGTAGCTACTAAAAGTATATGGTGGTCAAACTATTTTTGTATACCCTTTACATAATAAAATTTTTCATCTTAAAGTTTTAGCAGTTGTAAAGGATGTCTTTTTACTGTATTGTAAATTTTGACATTTTAAGTTAAAACTGTTAAATTGATCTTTTAAATATATCTAGTAGAATCTAAACATCATAACAATTTTCCCTCTCTACCATTATCTACTTAAAAACTATTTAGATGTACTCTTCTTTAACAGTTAAAAATTGCATCATTATTTTTTCTCTTCAAACTTATATTTCTATTACACTTCCTCACAAGATCTTTTTATAAGTCACTGTATTTTTATCCCTATTATACTTCTTTGCAAGAAACTGCATATACTTACACATTTACATATCTATGTGCATAAGTATACTGAAATTAAATTAGTTTAAAATTTTCTGTGACAGTTGTCAGAATAGTAAAAGGTCTAAGGTTTTACCCTACTAGAAAACTAACAGGTTAGCCTACTTCAGTTTGATGCACGCTGGCAGAACACACAAGAGTCACAATAGCAGTAGTCAGTGCATCAACATTTGCTCTGAGTTCTTTGTGCCTTCATTCCTACAAAGGATGTGACGAAGGCAGGTGACAGCTGCACATGCCATGGGTTTTATTACAGAAGAGGAACCGTAAGTTTAGGGAACCTAAATCTTTTATAATGCACAGTAATCATGGTTTGCTTCACAGTAAGATACTGTCTCTTCTAAGACCATGCTATGTAATGTTTCCTATGCTAATGTACTTGAAAAGATGTTGCTGAAAAAAGGTACTCAGTGCTTCTGTTCACAAAACATGCAAAAATCCAAGAGAAAATTGTCTAACCACAACTACATGGTTCCAAGTGTTAATTATATGCAGAAGAAAATTATAATACATCATTCCAATTATTACTAATATACAGTTGATCAAAGCAACATAAATAATAAATTGTCATAATTATTACACATAAAAAGTAAAATAACAGGAAATGTGTACTTGAGATAGATGGGCCTTTCCCCCCAGTTTATGCATTCATTGATGAACATTATTCATTGAAAGGATGAAAGGATTCACCACCAGTTCTGCCCCTCCCTTTTTTATTTTTCTTATAAGTATTTAGAAGCTTTGTTTATATAAAAGTCAATGATACTAAAGAGAATTTTATAATAATGTTACTAAATTCTTTAAACATGTTTCAAAATAATTCCAAAAATTAATCATCTTTCACCAAAATTATTTTTAGTGATCATCATTGAACCCTTTAAGTTTTGTTGAAATTAATCAATTAGAAATCACCTGAAATGCAAAAGGACTTATTACCGAGTTATTATAATCATTCCCTGTCTCTACACAAATCTTGGGTAGCCTGAAAGTTTTATAGTTTAAGTCATGTACCATTGTAAAATTATAAATGGGTGAGGATATCCCCATTTTTTATAAATTAGAAAGAGTACTTTAATAAAAGCAGAGAACATGGAATTTGTAAGATACCTTAACTGTACTGTTTTTAGACAGATTAGTATCAGCAAAGAGTAACATATGGAAGTTGATGATATAGAAATTGATTCCTTTAGGACTATCTTAAGTGTTCATGTACCTCTTGAAAAGTCTTTATATGTTGTTTTGAAGACTGCTGCTTTCAGGGATAAAATGATAAAGTGCTCTCTCCTCCTCCCACTCCACCAAATATACAGTACAGTGTGTGCCTTCAACAAAATGGGATTAATTTAAAAATATGGTATGATTTGCATAATTCTTCTGGCTCTGAAAAGGACAAGAGCCAGATATTCAAATTTTCCAGTGATGTTGAAATTGCTACAAATAAAAATTTAACTGTATTTAGTTAAAACTAATATAAAAACTTAGATTTTTCTCATTATTCTTGGCTTTATTTTAATTTTTACATGGAATTTAATTTTCATATTGTCTTTGTACCTTCACTAATGTTCATTAAAAATTAGTATTATTAGGATTCTGACCATTATTATATGCATGTAACTTATGAAAATTGCTATTTTAAAAGTGAAAATTATCTGAAAGATAAAACTTAATATCCTTTTAATATGTTAGCTACCACATAAGAAATGACAAATAATTATTAGATTGAAAATATAATATCCAGAACCATTATTATTCATTGGCATATGTTAGCTGAGAGTTTTATAATCAATTTTCAGTAACTCATGTTAATTAACTAAAGCTAGTAAAGCATAGATATTTAAAATAGTGTTTGACTCTCAAATATGTTTATCAGGGAATGTAACAACTGTCTTGCTATAGTAAATAAAACATTGAAACGGGGAACTAGAGATTTAAAAATATAGATCATCTATCCCTGAAAATTGTGTGTTCCTGGTATCATTTGAAAGTTAAAGACATTAAATTTCTATTAACTTGGAAAAATTCTGTACCGTGTTCATGTTTCAAAACAGGCAATTAGTAAATTGTTTACTTGTATTTTACATCATTAGATCATTGAATGAATGAGGTCAAAATTGTGGATCTAATTTATTTTTTTATCACTAGTGTCTTTAAAGAAGAAAAACATTACTGTATACGGCATCTGAACTTCAAAAGCATGCCAAGGGAATCTTAATATTTTTCAAAAAAACTTGACAGAACATAGCCAAATAAATTTTAAATTAATGTCTTCCTGATAGTGGGCTTTATCTTTTTATATAAAGCGGCATATATTTTGTGTATATTTTAAGTCTTTTAAGTTTTATTAAGATATTTTACAAATATAAATTTGTTATTCTAGCAGCACAGAATACTAGGTCTATTAATAGTCACTTCTTCTAACAGGACAGATCACTTGTATGCCTTCTTCATTCAGTGGAGTCCAGAAATATATGCAGAAGATACTGGTGAATACACCAGAGAACCTGGATTTATAATAGTAAAAAAGATTGAGGAGTCGGAAACAAATGAGGATTCTAGTAATCAAGCAGCAGCCAGAGAATGGGAGGTAAGGAGAAAAATGTGATGATTTCACTCATCTTTTTGACTTTGTATGAATTTACAGCTTTATGGTAGTATAAAATGCAAGTGATCTTTGCACACAGGAGTAATTTTTTTAAAGGTTCAGGTTCACTGTCCACGTGTATATGTGGTTATTGAATCTGTGCGGTAACTTCAGTTTAATATAATATTTGTCATTCTGTTTTTGCTTTATTTACTAGAAAACAGCCCATTAGCAATGAAATTACTTTTATTGAATATATTTTAGAATATTAACTTTAGGAAAGAGTAACATTATATCAAAGAGGAAAATATTAATTTCTGTTATATTAATTTTCATAAAACATTGATTGTAGATCTGATTCCTTTTATCTCCTGCATGGAGGGAGGATAATTCAACACATCCATGCAAATTAGCACTTTTTTCTAAGTTCTGGACCTAAGCATTATTGACTTGAATTTAGCAATGGTAATGTTAGGGAAAATAAGCTGGTGCTAATTCTACAAAGTAGAAAAATTTTACGTGCTCAAATTTAATGAACTTGTTTAAGTGGCCAAACTAATACTAAAAACTTTTTGTAGCCCCTCTTAGGTGATACCCCTTTTTAGATTACGTATCATATTTTACATGCTTTGTCTTGTAAGTTTAGTAAGGTGACAGTATGTTTTTGTTGTTGTTATTGTTGCCTAGATTAATCTCTTCTTGATGCATTAGAAAATGTAGAGCAGATGCTAAAATGGGATAATAAATGTAGTCAAATTTTGTTATCCATTTGGTGTTAATGTTTGTGGTTGTTAATGTGATATGAATTCATTGTGCATGCACTTAACATGTATAATGATTGAAAGTATACATGGCATGTCTTTTGTTTAAAATGCAAACCTGATTTTGAATGTGTCCAATTTTATTCTATGTAGTACATACAGCATCAGTTTCTACTGTAACTCCAATATAACGGAGGAAGAGAAGTAACATATTTTGAGTATATAATATTTTAGGCTCTTTTCATACTTAAACCAACATTATTAATCTTCATAACAGCCTTATTCATAATAGCCCAAAACTGGAAATGCCCATCAGCAGGAGAATGAATGGATAAATTTTGGTATATTCATAAAATTTCAAATAATATAACAATAGAAATGATCTAGTATAGACAACAATCTGGATGAATCTCACAAATAATATTTCGAATAAAAGAAGCCAGACACAAATGAGCATATACTGTGTAATTTTATTTATATGAAGTTCAAAAGGGTAAAACTAGTCAGAAGTCCATCAGACTAGCAGTTACTGGTGGTTGAGGGAGTGGCTAAGGTGCAGGAGTGAACATACAGTACAGGAGATGTTCTATTATCTTAATCTGGGTGGTAGTTACAAGGGTGATTACATATGTTAAAAAAAGTCTCTGAGATGTATTTTTAAGATTAGCTTTAGGAGGCATTTAAAATGGCTAAGGTGATCACAGATGTGTACCTATACTAAGGCAGCAGCAGTTGAAGGCAGAGTGGAAAAGGATGAAATAAAAGTAGAGAAAAAAGGTAGTAGCTAGCTAATTACACAGGATTTAGTTATAACTAAGTAATCATGAAGTTTCTATCTTGAGTGGCAATGTGAATTGCACTACTTTCACTCAAGAAAGGGAATTGAGAGCTTTCTCTCCATTGCAGTTGGGCCACTTAACTTTGGAAATGAGAGACTGTTGACTATTTTGATTCAAAGGAACTGCCTCAGTGTCTGTGGAACAGTCTGCAGGTTATAATTTCTAATAGAAAAATAGATGTCTCCTCACTTGTCCTTTAACCAGAATTGGTTCAATTGAAAGTAAAATAGAAGAGAAAAAATTTAATTTTGGAAACTTTTTGCTGCATTACTCAGGAGTAGTACTGCTCTGTCCAATATGGTCGCTACTAACCGTACGTGACTATTAAATACTTGAAATGTAGCTAATGCAACTAAGGAACTGAATTTTTAGTTTTAATTAAATTTAAAACTGACACTTGATACAGTTATTAGATAACTTTTAAATGTTTGGAACAACTTGGAGAGATGATCTACTTTTTCAACTATAAATTTCATGAAATCTAAATATACTCTAAATAAATCTAAGTCTATATAAGGTCAGGAATTTCCTATGAAAATTTAGTATCTGAATTGAAATGTGCTGTAGTATAAAATATTCTGCTTCCTATAGATACAGTAGCCACTAGCCACATATAATTATTGAGCATTTCAAATGTGGCCAGTCCAAATTGAGATGTGCTGTAATATAAAGTACCATGGATTTTAGTAACTTAGAATTGAAAGAAAAAAGAATGTAAACATTTTATTATTTTTATATCAATTAATATTGAAATAATAATATTTTGGCTATATTAGGTTAAATAGCTATTTTTTTAAAATTAATTTCAATTTTTTAATGTGGCTACTAGAAAATGTATCTTTCATTAAATTGCTCCTAGGCAGTGTGGTTCTAGTGCCTGATGGATACTAAATGCCTAAAAAATATTGTTTAATGAATATTTGTCTAAGTGAAAGTAATTTTAAATGTTAAAATAAATTTTTTTAAAAAGGAATTTGACTAAAGCCCTTATATAAACAGGAGTACTTCAAAATGTGAAGTGATTTTTTAAATTTTTTTTGTTCTACCTAGGGATGAATAATAGATGACAGAGAATTTACTATAAACTTATGGTTACCAACTTGGGCATCAGTCTGATTAAAATTAACTACTTTACTGGCTTTTACTCTGCTTTGGTGATACTTAGGAGATCTTTATTATCCCTGACTGTCATTCAAGCAGAAATATATTGTTAGCCAGAAGTGTATATGTTGACTGGGGAAGTTTGCACATGGTAAACTTATCTCTACCCCTACTTCCCCCTCTTCCTCTTCTCCTCCCTGTGTAAGGGCCACATGCAGAAATTTGTCAGTTTTATACACTATCATGTTATCAAAGCTAAGAATGGTGCAGGTATTTTGTTTATTTTCAATAAATATTTATCAGATTAATGAATAAATTTAAGCATAGATTAAAATAAGATATACAGCTTCTCTTTCAAGATTAGAAAAAGTTCTTATGTCAGTTGCAGTAAATATTTTATCATAAAGCCATAGACTCTGGAAATTGGAATTAACTGACAGTCTAGCCTTTCTCTCATTTTACATTTTATATTATTCTTTGCTTTAACATATCTGGTGATAGGGAATGTATTACTTCAAAGGGCAGTACTTTTCATTTTAGAACAACTCTGCTACAAAGATTTTTGTTACAGTAAGTTTAAAGAAACATATTTTTGTAAATTTCATCCATTTTTTTTATTTGTCCTTCCAGTGCACATCAATGACAACAAAAATTCTCTATATACTACAATAATGTGAAAATATGTATTGTCTTCCCTTTTAATCTCCTTCCAGGATTGTTTTCCTTAGTACTTGAACTATTTAACTTTATGAACTCTTTCCAGATTTTATATTATTCTTACCATTACCCTAAAATGTGTCAAAGCATTCATAAACACCCCAAATTACTAAAATGCACACTTGGGATGGCAAGACAAATTTTATAATATTTAAAAGAATTTTCATTCGAAAATATGCAAATTGAAACTCGGTCCTAGTGAAGATAATTAGAAAAGCCTGGAATTTAAAAATTATAAATGACAAATAAAGCAAGGAAGAAAGAGTAATATCAGAAGTTTGTACAGTGAATTCCAGAGAGAGGGAAGACCAGCACAAACCTATGTTTACTAAAAAGAGAAAATGTAGCCAAGTTTAAAGTGTTCAAGGAGTAAGAATTCCTAATGATACATCAAAATGTTTCCTGAGTGTGGGGAGAAAGGATTTGAGAAATATTATCCATATGACTCAGGATGTATAAAAGATTGATTTTCCTCTCCTTATAGTGTCTCTGAGTACAAAACATGATAAAGAGTCCTTTAGTTTATAAGGGAGCTATTCCTGAATTAATTGCATCCACATGGCAACTATTTGATGAGAAAACATGTTTTTAGAAAATCAAGCCACAAAATGATGAAAGAAACCCTTCTCCATAGTGAAACAAATTTGTGTGTTTGGTGTAACACCCCAAATAAAAGAAATGTGAATTATGAGTTTTTCTGCTATTGGAGGTTCAATAGCTTTATCTTGCAACTGAGAAGGAACTACTTATTATACAGTCTTTCCTCTGATTTCTGCCAGTATCCAACAACAGGAAGTCAGTAAGTAGATCATGTGTAGTGAGCACGCTGTTTTATGTGGAGCTTTGTACTTTGTAGTTTTGTGGAAAATGTTACTTTTTGTTTTTTGATGGGGACTGTTTTTATGCTTTTTATTTTTCACTGCAAAGGGAAGTGCTCTAAGGGCATTTCAACAAAGCATCAGGCAGGTCGTGAGGTGAAGGTAGTGAGGAAAGATGCTTAATGACATCTACTATTTCCTGATGATAGCATTTTTGTTTAATAAATATACAAAAAAAGATTAATAGTAAAATGAATTTGCATGTACCAATCGTTCAGCTTTACCAACGTATTTCATCCAGTTGTTCTTTGCTTCAAATTGTTTCTTCATCTTTTTCTCCAATTGTTCACATTTCTTCAAATGTCATAACACTATTTAAAATACATATAACATGTACAGTATATATTTTTACAATTTATTATTTTACTTAGGATCCAACTAAGTTCCATAGTTAAAATTTCTCTTAAGTCTTTCTAAATGTAGGTTCCTCCTCCTCTTCTTTTCTTTTTCTTTGCTTTTTTTTTTAATTTTAGTTTTTGAGAAATCAGATTTTTTTCTGTACAATGTCTCACAGTCCGGAAGTTGCTGATTGCATCCCCATGGTGTTTATTAACATGTTTTTCTACCACTTGAATTTCCTACCGGTTGATAGATCTAGAGCAATGCATTTAAGCAAAGATTATCATCTTTATTTTACAGATAGTTTCTCTGAGCTTATTTTTTATTTGGCCAAAATTCTCATAGTAGTAAATTATAGTGGTTAATCTCTAATTCAGAGCCTATATCCTTTCGACCACACTAGATTCTCAACTTTGGTAGAAACATTGAATCATTTGGGGGAACATTCAAAAAATCTTATTGCTCAGGTCACACATCAGACCAATTAAATCAAAATCACTGGAGGTGGGACCTAGTTGTCAATATTCTTTAAAGCTCCCTGGATAATTACATTGTGCAGTCAGGGTGGAAAAACCTCTTTGTTATCCCATGTCACAACTTTAGATGTGTTAAACACGTATAATACTAAGACGGTGAAAGATTCTTTATACTATATTGATCATAATATAGTTCAATTTTTTAGTCCCTGTCATGAAAGTTACATTGTATAAAATGTTTTTCACAGTATTCCTTTTATCAAAGTGCTGTACCAGAAACATAAATTTGGTTAACTATGGAGAAAGGCTTTTTAAATCATTTTGTGCTTTAATTTTTTTAAAACATGTTTTCTTCCTAGTAAAGGCAGCCATATGGATGCTGTTAATGCTGGCATAGCTTCCTTAGATACCAAAGGACTTCTATCATGTTGTGTACTCAGAGACAGTACAAGGAGAAGGAAGTCAAGAAACATACCAGGCTATAAGTCATTGGTCTTTGAACTTGGTCTTCTTCAACTTTGTCCATCAAATACCCTTAAAAGTTTCATGTACTTGACAAGTCCCCAAGAGTCCAGTGGTATAGCCTAAAGGAATGACCACCACAATAAGCATGAATTATCTTTGAAGTCTTTTTCAGATTCATGTAAAACTTTGCATTCAGCTTTGTAATTTATGTTGTGATAGAAAAATAAATTTTAAATTCCTTATCATGAAATAAAAATGATAATATAGTATGAGTCCCTTTTATCGTGTCATCAGGTACCATACCCCTGGGCTGTATCATCATTCTCCCCAAGTTCCAACATCAAGAAGCTGTATAGTAGAATCCTCTGAAAGTCTTAGCTTTCAAAGTGTCATGCCAGTCTTGTTGCTTGACCACAAAGGCCTCAAATATGGAGCTTTTTAAGCTAAAATTGCTGTTGTCTCACTTCCTTTGGGTTGACTTTTCACTCCTTTTGAGATAAGAGCTGGCAGGAAAAGTTTTCCAAAATTCGTGTTCTCTAAAGTTAATTTTATACCACATGTAGTTCAGTATCTTATACTCCAAGCCTAGTAAATAAAACACTCAATGCACCTAGGATGATAAATAAAAACAATTAAGAAACCAGATTTATTAAGTCAGCTTTAATTGCCTTATTTTGCCTCCCAACCTTATGCTTTTTGATTAAATATTTTAAAAAAGGAGCATACCAAGATTTTATGTCAATCGACTGTATAACAGTGTTTTTCATTTTTAAAATGATTGGTGTTAGAAGAAATTGGCTTTGGTTTACTCCTGCTCCTCACTCTTGCCAAAGTATTGCTAAAGAGACATTCCATTTGATTTTTGGTTTCTGAGACAACTTGTTTTTTTCTTTAGGTGTTTGACATTATTCACTTTTTCTCAGTCAGTTAATCAAAGCTTAGGCACTGCTTATTACATAAACCTCTGTACCATTATTCAAAATATTTTAGAATGTGTTTTCTGGTTTAGATAGTTTTTAAATTCATTTATATAGTCTTCCTATTTTGACTTTAATTTCTAATGTTCTCCATTTTAATTATATAAATGTAAAATATTTAAACTAATCTTAGCATTTTAGGTCATACAATTTTTCATTATATGTCATTGTTGGATTTGTTTTTTCACTGGTATGTGGTGATTGTCTTGTGGAGTCAGCTCTGTTTTCATAGCTGTCATTAATTAAACTTATTGCCAGGGTCATTCATTAGGTTTCTCAGAAGACTTCTGTGAGAGTAGTTATTGCTGTAACTTCTAAAGAAGTACCATATCAGGGAGCTTCAATTGTTTGGTTAATATCTTATTTCCTAAACTGCTAGGTAGTGAGTATTCTGATGTTCATTTTATAAACATATATTTTATTATCATCATTATTATTACAGTATGTGTAATGCCAAAATTACAATAGAGTCAATATAGGAAACAAACAAAAAAAGCCTTCCTGATCTCTTTCAGCATAGCCAGCAAAATCCACATAGAACTGATTTTGTCCAAAAATGAAATAAGTGACTGTGCCTAAAGTCACTACACAGAAAAGTCACAATTCTCAGATAAAGGCACAATTCTCAGATAAATTTTTAAATTTTTAAAAAAGTGTTCTTTTTCATATTGGCTGAGTAATCAAAAGTGTTACAAATCATAAATCCAGAAGAAATTTAATAAATCTGAAAAAGGTAGAAATCAGAAGGATTAAAAAATTAATTAGAATTTAAAAATCGATACAAATTGTCTTATTAATATGTAATATGGTCGTGTGCTGCATATCGACATTCTAGTGGGCCCCCTAAGATTATAATTGAGCTGAAAAATTCCTATCTCTTAGTGATGTAGTAACCGGTAGTACAACACATCATCCTCTCTATGTTTAGATACATAAATGCTTACCATTGTGTTACAGTTGCTTACATTATCCAGTACAGTGAAGTGCTGTACAGGTTTGCAGCCTGGGAGCAACAGGCTATACCATATAGCCTAGGTGTGTAGTAGGCCATGTAGGTTTGTGTAAGAACCTATGATGTTTGCACAATGACAAAATTACCTAACACCACATTTCTCAGACTGTATTCTAGACATTAAGTGATTCATGACTATATTTCTATATTGAGTATCTATATAGCTACAAATGAAAGTTCTAGACTATTCATATATTTTCTCTTAGCATTTGGCACCCAGGATTTAGGTCTAATATGGTCTGTTTTGACTACTGATAATGTTAATTTAAAAATGTTATCTACCTCAGGAAAGTTTTGAAACTGTGCTTTGCTTTCCCTGTTAACAATATTTTTCCTTAGTTGCTAGCCAAAAGTTATGAGCTATATAATTTCCATTAAAAATCTAAAATGTTATCTAATATAGATTGTGAGAAGAGACAGGATGTATGGATGACAGACTAGTTTATGATTTTAAATATGAAAGTTATTTCTAAAATATTACTTTAAATATTGAGTAAGGTAGGTTATGTATTATATTATAGCTTCTAGCAAACCACTCCCAACTCAAATAGGAAATCAGATATAAAGTAATTTAATAACTTTAGGCCTAATAAAGTAGGGGGAAAGGATTACTAAATTGAATATCTGAATTATGAGAACAGATTGTGTTTGGTCTGTAAGCTGGTTGTGTTTTTAAAAGTGCTTCATTTTATATTTTGTCATTTTATACTAATAATAAGTAGACTTCTGCTTCAAACACTGTGATGTCTGGGCAAATTTAAATAACTTAGCAATATGTTTTCTAAATACTATGAAAAAACAAAGGGCAAGAAGGAGACTTAGCGAGCTGATTTTTTGTTTGCGGGATACTGTGTTTATAAGTTAGGAAGTCTTTGGCTTCCAGAAACAGAAAACCATGCTCAAAATAGCTTAAATCTGTTGTTTCTCAAAGTGTGGTTCCCAGACAATCAGCAATAGCAGCATCTGGGAATTTGTTAGAAATGTAAATTCTCAGACCGCACTTGAGTCTGCTTAATTGGAAAATGATTTTGAAACCCAGCATTCCCTTTTAACAAACACTCCAAGTGATTCTAATGCAGGCTTAAAATTTGAGAGCCACTGGTTTAGATCTGTAAGGACCCATTCTATCTGTAGGTAGGAGCCAGCCTCCTCAAAACACATGGTGAGGATACCTGAGCAAAATCCCAGCTGCATTAGGAAGTAGGAGGTGTGGGAATGGATGTTGAGTAGACAACCAACAGAATAGGCTATATGCTATGCTTGGTGTTTTTGTTTTAGTATCTCATTTAAGCCTCATTTTGGAACACATATTTTTCATTTTAGAAAATCTGGCTGGAATTTACAACAGGTTTTCCAAATGGTACTCCCAAATTCTATAATATTGTTGATGGTTGTGTAGAGTCCATGATGAGATTGTAGGGTGTGACCCCAATGCACTATACATATAAGGAAACTTTAAGGTTGCTATTGAGGTGATGATGGTGTGTGCCTATGAGGGACTGTGGGAGAGAGATTTAGGATAAGTGTGGTGGGGCTGGATTGGAGGAACAATGTGGGGGTGGCTGGTATGTGGAGGAGGGAGGGTATTCTGTGTCCTGTGTGTGCATATTGCTGGAATATGGAGGAATAAGATGTGGAGGTGCGGGTGGGGTGCAATATTCTGTTTCAGAAAGGTGATGTGTGTGTGAAGAGGTGGCAGTGTGTACTGGAAGGAGTAAGGTGAAGTGGAAGGAGCAGGTTTACCTTAAAATGAAAAAAAAATTTCAGATATTCCATTATAACATGATATTCTAATTAAAATTGAGCTCTAGATAATTTTAGTTTATATATATATAGTTTATATGTGTGTGTGTGTGTGTGTTTGTAGTTTATATTTAATCTTTTAAAAATTCACTTCTTTGGCTATATTTAGTATACCACTGGTTAGTGAAGTATATAGGCATAGTGAGTATAAGTACCTTTTCCAGAAATTAGATGTTAAAAAAATTCAGTCTAAAAACAGACAATGTAACAGGCAAAGGAATTTTCAGGTCATTTTCAATATTTGTGTAGTATTTATTTGTAGTAGTTTGGCTTGATTTTTACATAGTCATCCTTTAAATTTGAGGGTCGAAGGGTCCTTAAAGGACATCTTATTGCTTAAAAAGTGTTCACATAAAAGATGAAATTTTATAGGATTCTTAGCTGTAAATGAAGAATAGAATGTTATGATTGTATAAGCAAATAACAAAATGTTAATTGCAATCATTTATGTACTTTGAGAGGGACTCTGGAAATTGTACTTACTATTTTTTTTACTTTTAGTGTATTTCTTAGTGTAGTGGTATTTGGAAATACAGGCTCTGTGTCTTTAAACTTTTGAGCCCTTTCTTTGCACATTTGGGTACAGTGCAACCAAACTTGAGCATGGGAAATTCTCTCTTCCCTCCCTAGCTTTATAGTCTCCACTCAAAACTGTCTTTACAATGGATACTACTTAGTGATTAGCTCTCTGTCTTGTCAATCAAATCTTTGTCTCTAGCAAACTGTTTTGTCACTGTAGTAGGGCTCTGGTGCTGGAAATTTATCTTTGACAGAGGAAGAATGCTTTTGAAAACAGTTCTTACGTGATTTGATATAACTTAATTTGCCCTGGAAGGGAAATGTCTCGTCTCTGGTATGGGAAAAAAGGGAGAAGACATCAACCAATTAATCATAAATACACTCTGGTAAATCTTAGTAAATTATTTCAATTTCTATATATACTAGTCTTTTTATGGTAACATGCAAAATTATACAATTTCTGAAAGTTTAAGCATAAAAAATATTTATAGAATATAAAATTGTATGATTACAGAAAGTACCTTTAAGTTATTTCTGTTAATTCTAATATCTTCACAAAAGGAAATTAATAAGCGACTGTAATTTTGTTTTGTGTAAGTGTTTTGGTTTTTCTATTCCATCTCAACAGGAAGGTGTACCAATCTTAATTGCTGCCTTAATGTTTTTATTTAACCTTAACTTTGTAGGAAAATGTTCAGAATCTTTTCCTTGCTTTAAAATAGAGAACAGAGTAAATTAATTTTTATTGACCAGATATCAAACTATATTCTTTTATAATATTGTTTAAGGAATAATTTTAGCAATCTGAGAAAAAAAGCTTTTTTAAGGGATTTGAAAAGTTTTCAGGCACTGCTACCTAATACAAAACTTTAAAAGGTATTCTAATAAAGGAAAATTTCTGCCAACCATGCTATTTTAAGAATTTTAGTTATTTTTCTGTATAAATATGTTGCCAATTGCTCTTTCTCTGGTAATTCAGAATTATTTTTGCCTTATGAATGTTCATTTTATTTTGACTATAATTGTAGATGATTTAAATAAGACCAGATACATACTAAAAATCAGGAATGACTTTAAAAGATGCCCCCAAAGCAACTTGCCACTCTTAAATGTTAAGCATGTCAAAATGCTAAAATGATTTTAATAAGTGTTATTTTTATTTATAATTTCGAGTTTTTGTTTAAATGTTCCATTAGCACAGAGGGGTTTAGGCACCTGAAATTCTTAAAATTTTAAATTTGTGATTAGATTGACCAGATTAATCAGCTAACAGCTTTTTTTAAAACCTGGAACAATGAAGCTATTCATGTATTTTTTGATTTGCAGTTTGAATAAACACTTATTAGTTTGCTAAGACTTCAGTACAGTTTAATTTATTATAAATACAGGCAAAATAAATTGTAGATGTTTTGAATTCTGTAGATCAGTATAATGTGTATCATACACTTATACTCACTAATTCCTGTTCATTCTTATAGGAAACTGTGATTTTTGTCAGTTGTTTTGTCTCTTGCCTTAGCATGCATGCTTTTCACTGGTCATCAGCTCTGCCCATACATGTAGTTTATATATATATTTTAGTATTATTGCATTGAACCTTCACAATAACCTTGAAAGTTTAGTAGAATTACTCCCGTTTTAAAGATGAGGAAACTGATGGAGTGGTCACTGAACCAAGTGGTTGTGGAGTACAGAGAGACAGCTTGACCCTACCACATTTTTTACTTTACCAGGATGCCTTTGAAGGTTTTCTGAAATGGTACAATATGATGTGTTTTCATGTAGAAAAGCTCAGGTCAGTTTTCTAGCTCTTTTCCTTGCTTTAAAGTGGATTCCTAGGAGCTATAGAGTAGGTCTTTAGAAAATTGAGATGAAAAGGATTACAGTTTTTTTACCTGCTTTGTAGACTGAGACTCCCTATAATATTTTGCATGACAAGAGACTCTTCTGCCTTAAAACTGAAAATCGAAAATATTTCTTCTGAGAGAATAACCAGCATTGTAGAACATATGAAATTTCACTTTTTTGGACGTTGTATTTTGTAGCTTTTTAGAATTCTTCATATCTTTACTTAACAAATTAGTAGGAGTATTCTACATACTTCAGTGATAAACTCTCATATAGAAGTAGTAATGTAGTAGTAATATATGGCCATATATTTCTGTAAACCTTGACAATTTTCTAAATGCTCATGCTATATAGTGTCTTACAGAGGCAGATGATTTTCATTTTATTAGTGAGTTAAGTCCCAAGGATATTAACAAATAAATAATAAGTAGAATACACCTCAAACAAAACGTACAGAACGAAGATAAGATTTTGCCAGTTTGCTTCAATGAGAACCATATTGATCAAGCATGCTTAACTTACCTTATCTTTTCTCTCTCTCTCTCTCTCTCTCTCTCTTTTTTTAGTTAAGGCTGTTTTACAGTTCATTCTGATGAACAGTTAAATTTTAATGTCTCATCATTCATTTACTTGAAGCTATTCATATGTTTGATATACTCATGTACCATACTCTACCTTTTTAGTGTCTGCAAGTAAGGTGTAATTTGATTGAAAGTTATGAGGCCATTTTATAAGAATTTAGGCTTAATCAGATTAAAGTCATAAATCACTAAATAGCAATATTGTTTTATCATCTCAATCAGTGGTTTGCTAATTTTGTCAGCATTTTCTTGTATGTAGGCCTTTGTATATAACAAGACAGATTTTTTTTTTGCTTGTAATTAGGCTTTCATGTATGAAAACACAGGAGAAGAGCTCCTGTGATGAATTATCTACATCTGTACAAGAATTAGCTCATAGGTAGAATTTTAAGAATAGCTAATTTAAATGTAAAAATCTTTCCAGGTTATCTCAGCTTCAGATAATAATTATAACAATGATAAAAATAATTATGACTGCTGATAATATATACCAAATATTATTCTAAACATTTAACATAAGTTGGCTTATTTAATCCTCCCAACCCTGTGAAGGATTACTTTATCATCTCCATTTTACAAATAAAGAAACACAGACACATAGCAACCATACTATAATCAGTAAGAGTCAGAGCTGGGATTTGAATCTAGGCATTCTGGCCTTAGTCCATGCCCTTGAACTCTTTGCCATATTCACTCAAAATCTTCAGACTATAACAAGGGGAAGGGACTTATTTATTTCATACACTTAATATACCAGAATCTATTTTACATATACCTTATACACACTTTGTTTATTCCTCATAAAATGCTTAAAGCATAAATATTATTTCCATTTGAAAAACCAGAAATAGTTTAAATGAAGTTGCTTAAGTTCACAAAACTAATAAAAATCAGAATCAGAAGTAAGATAGAGATATAAAACCAAAGCCAGTATTCTTTATGCTATATTTTGCTGCCTACCTCTACTAGATAGTCACAGGAAATTGATCATTACTAACTAGTATTTATGTATGTTTATGGTAAGTTAAACATCTTCTGCTCTTTAGTCACAACCTAATTAAAAAGAGGATATATGCACACATATTCAATGTAGAATGTTTCTTCTTTATATAATTGACTCAGTAGTTGAAAAGACTATTATGTATGCAAGTTACAAGGCATAATAATAAAATGAATATCTGTGAAGCCATTACCCAATGTAAGAACTAGAACATTGCTAATGCAGTTGTATGTGCCTATGTTTTTTCTCTGTCTCATTTCACATCTCCCCCAAATTGGTAAACCTCCCTGAATTTTGTGTTTTATTGTTCCCATGCCTTTTTTGCTAATTAATAGATTTTGTTTTTTAGTGTGGTTTTAAGTTTACAGATACTCTGGCTAGGACTTCAAGTACTATGTTCAGTAGAAGTTGTTAAAGTGCCCACTTTTCTTGTTCCAGTTCTTAGAAGCAGTGCTTTCAACTTTACTCTCCATTCAGTATGATACGGGCTGTGAGTTTGTCATATATGGCTTTTATTATTTTGAGGTATGTTCCTTCTACGCCTAGTTTGTTAAGGGTTTTTTTATCATGAAGAGGTACTGGATTTTATCAAATACTTTTTCTGCATCTATTGAGATGATCATATGGTTTTTGTTTTTAATTATGTTTATATGGTGAATCATATTTATTGAATTGTGTATGTTGAACTATCCTTGCATCCCTGGGATGAAAACCACTTGATTGTGGTGAATTTTGTTGTTGTTGTTTCTTTTTTTTTTTTTTTGATGTGCTGTTGGATGGATTCTGTTTGCTAGTATTTTGTTGAGGTTTTTTTTTCATATATGGTCATGAGGGATATTGGTCTGTAGTTTTCTTTTTTGTTGTGTCATTTGCTGGTTTTGATGTCAGAGTGTTACTTGCTTCATAGAATGAGTTGGTGAGGGTTCCCTCCTTCTCAGTTTTATGGAACAGTTTCAGTAGGATTGGTACCAATTCTTCTTTGTACGTCTGGTAGAACTTGGCTGTGAATTCATATGGTCCTGACTTTTTTAGTTGTTGGGAGATTTTTTATTGCTGATTCAATCTCACCACTCATTATTGGTCTGTTCAAGATTTCTACTTCTTCCTGATTCAAGCTTAGGAGGTTGTGTGTTTCTAAAAATTTATCCATTTCCTCTAGATTTTCTAGTTTGTGTGCCCAAAGATATTCATAAAACAAATACTGCTATACCTAAGAAATAAAATAAGCAGCAACATAAGAATAGTGAGGCACTTCAATACTCCCCTGGCAAAACTAGAGAGATCATTGAGGCAGAAAATCAACAAAGAAACACTGGATTTAAATGGGACTCTAGAACAAATAAACATTATTTGTTTACATTTACAAAACTTCTACCCCAAAACTGCAGAATATTTACATATTCTTCTCATCAGCACATGGAACATTTTCTAAGATAAAGCATACGTGTTAGGTCACAAAAAAATTCTCAGCAAATTTTAAGAAAATCAAAAGCATGCTATATACCTTCTCAGACTACAGTGGAATAAAACTAGAAACTAATTTCAAGAGGAACTTTCAAAACTACACAAATACATAGAAATTAAACTACCTATTGCTGAACAATCTTTGGGTCAATAATGAAATCAAGATGGAAATTTAAAAAAATTTTAGAATTGAGTGACAATAGCAACACAAGCTACCAAAATCTCTGGGAGATAGCCAAAGCAGTCCTAAGAAGGAAGTTCATAGCACTAAACTTTGCCTACATCAAAAAAGACAGAAAGATCACAGATTAACAACCTAAACACCTCAGAGAACTGGAAAAACAAGAACAAACCAAACCCAAAGCTAGCAGAAGACAAGAAATAGCAAAGATCAGAACTAAATTTCAGGACTAAATGAACTTGAAACCAAAAAAATAATACAAAAGATCAGTGAAATGAAAAGTTGTTTCTTTGAAAAGATAAAATCCACATACCACTAGCTAGATTAATCAAGAAGAGAGCGTAGTCCTATAAGCAATCAGAAATGAAAAAGGAAACATTTGAACTGATGCCACAGAAGTACAAAAGATCATTTGAAACTACTATAGTAAACCTTGAAGTTGAGTAGTGTCAGTCCTCCAACTTTATTCTTTTTCTTCATTAGTCTTTTGAGTATTCTGGGTCTTTCCATATAAACGCTTTTCATATAAACTTTAGAATCATTTTGCCCAAATACAGAACATAACTTGGTGGAATTTTCACTGTAATTGTGTTGAATCTCTATACATCAATGTGGGATGAACTAATACCCTGACGATGTTGAGTCATCCTATCTGTAAACATAGAATATGTCTCCATTTATCTAAATATTTTCTTCATCACAGTTTCACCCTTCATGTAATCTTTTGTATATTTTGTTAGACTTATACCTAAATATTTTATTTACATGGTACTAATATAAATGGTATTGTTATTTAATTTCAAATTCCAATGTTTCCTTGGGGATATATAAGAAAGCAGTTGACTGTTGTACATTAACGTTTACTCTACAGTCCTGCTATGATATGATCACTTATTAATTCCAGGAGTGTTTAGTTAATTTTTCAGATTTTCTGTATTGACAATCATGTCATCTGCTAACAAAGAAAGTATTATTTCTTCCTTCCCTGTTGGTATACCTTTTATTTCCTTTCTTTGTCTTACTGCATTAGCTAGGACCTCCTGTACGATTTTGAATAGAAGTGGTAAGAGAGAACATCTCTCCCTTGCTCCCAGTCTAGTGGGAAAGAATTATGTTTCTCGCCATTACATGAGATGTTAATTGTAGGACTTTTTTTTTTTCTGTAGATGTTCTATATCAAGTTGAGGGAGTTCCCCTTTATTGCTGGGTTCCTGAGTTTTTGTCATGAATGGGTGTTGGATTTTGACTAGTGCTTTTTTTGTATGTATATCTGTTAGTAAGATCACATAATTTTTCTTGTTTAGCTTGGATTATATAAATTTATTTTTTAAATGTTAAACCAATCTTGCATACCTGAAATAAATCCTACTTGGTCTTTGTGTATAATTCTTTTTATACTTTGATTCAATTTGCTAATATTTTATTGGGAACTTTTCCGTGTATGTTCATGAGAAATAATTATCTGTAGTTTTCCTTTCTTGAAATGTTTTTATTTGTGTTAGTGTTTTTTGGTTTTTTTTTTTTAATTACGGGAATACTAGCCTCACAAAATGAGTTAGGAAGCATTTCTATAACTTGGAAGAGATTGGTGACAGTACAATTTCTTCCCTAAATGTTTGGTAGTACTTGCAAATGAATCTATGTGGGCCTGGTGCTTTCTGTTTTGGTAGGTTATTAACAATTGATTAAATTTCTTTGACAAATATAAGCCTAATCAGATTATGTTTTTTCTTGTGTGACTTTTGATGGTTTATGTCTTTCAAGGAATCAGTCCATTTCTTCTAGGACATTATCAAGTTTATGGACATAGACTTGTTTGTAATATTCCTTTATTATTCTTTTAATGTCAATGGGGTCAGTAATGATGGCCCCCTCTTCATTTCTGATATAATTCACTTGTTTTCTCCCTCTCTCTCTTTTTTATTTAGCCTGGCTAGAGGTAGAAGTTCATCAATTTTATTGATCTTTTCAAAGAATTAGATTTTGTTTCCATTCATTTTTCTCTGTTGATCTTCTGTTTTCAATCTTATTGATTTCTGCTCTAATTTTATTTCTTTTCTTATGCTTATTTCAGGTTTAATTTGATTCCATATTCTCTTCTCCCTTAACATATCATTATGCTTATTTTTAAATGTTTTTAGTAGTTGCCCTAAAATTTCCAGTACATTTTTTAGTATACTTTAAGATGTGACTCTCCTCTTCCTTCTCCTTTTTTCCCTCTCACTCCTCCACTTTTTAATATAAAATATAATTTGTTATAACTCTTCTCATTTTATATACCTGTTTTCCTAAGTGTCTGCTGTGCCATCTCTTAAACATCAAGTTTTCTTCCTCTCCACTCCCCCACCCCAACCCAGTGAGGAGAGTATGGATTGGTATTGAACTTTTATTATTATTATTATTTAGATTGGATTAAGCTTCTATTCTATTTTAGTGGAGCCCCCTGAAATTTTGCCCTGTATATTTACATTTATAAAGTCTAAAGTTATGATTATCTTAATGTCTCCTCCAGAACAACAACAAAAAACCTTGTACATCCTTAATGCCCATCATCCCTCTTCCCAGTTATATGGTGTTATAGTCTGTATTCATTCTGTCCTTTTATTACATCACAAATTAGACTTTATTATTTTATTTAAACAGTGTTTACTTAGATTTATAATTCACACTTACCATTTTAATTATTTTCCATTCCTTCTTTCATCTTAGACCATTCTTTTAGGATCCTTTTCCTTCTTCCTGAAGTATATTCTTAAAAATTTCTCCAGCGAAGATTTCTTGATGATTAACACTCTCAGTTTTTGTTTTTCTGAAAATATCTTTATTTCTCTCTCTTATAAAACAATTTTGTTTGGATAAACATTTCTAGGTTAACCATTATTTACTGTCACACTGTATTGTGGGGTTTTTTTTTGTGACATTTTATTGTGATAATCCATCGTGAGTTCATATTTGTTTAATAAGAATTTTGAAGTCCTGAAGTAAGGATGCTTTTCCTCTGAGAGGATTTGCATCTGGTGTTGGGAAGTCTGCTTCCAGGCTAAGATTCCTTAGGTTATCTGACTTTTCTCACTGATGATTTTTAAGGACTCCTCTTGTTTTAAGTATAATGAGGTTATTATTAATAATATAGTATGTTGTGTATCTTTTTCTTACTTAGGATATAGTATGCTTCTTGAAGCTATAGATTCTTGTCTTTCATCAATTCTAGAAACCTCAGGTATTATCTCTTCAAATACATTCTCATCTTTTCATTGGGACCTGATTGGAATAGATTATATCTTATTATTCTCCAAGTCCCCTAACTTCTTTTATATTTTTATTTCCTTATTTTTAGTAATGTTTTATGGGTAGTTTCAGCTGTGTCTTCCACTTTACTAAATCATCTGTCTATATCTGCTTTTTAACTTGATTTTTTTTAACAGTTATACTCATTATTCCTGTACAAGTTCTATTTGGTTATTTTTTAAATCTTCTTGTTCATTTTTAATCATCTCTAACTGATTGCTTATTTGGGGGATTTATTTTTTTAACATTTCATTCATAGTTTATATCTGTTAATTTTAGTATCCGAAGTTGGTTCAGTGTTTCACCTTACTCACTTATAGGAAGCTGTGTATTAGGTTATCTTTCATTATGACCTCATATTCCCTTAGTCTTAATCTGTGAGAATCTTGAAGAACTGAATTAAGCATCTTTCCTTCTGAGAGGATTATTTGTTTCTGACAAACTATTCTGTATATGGGCCCATTTAATCTTCAGTTTTGCTGGCTAAAGGCTTAGTCTCAGCATCACAACACTGGTACATAGCTCCCCACTGAGTTTCTAGTTTTTTAGTGTTTTTGTTTCTGTTTTAGTTGTGGGACATAAGTATATGCTTTGAAATGTTCGTTGAAGTCAAGAATAAAAATAGTGGTAGAATAAACTCTCAGTGAAAAAAAGTAATCAGTAATTTAAAATCGTATTGAATATTTAATAAAATAACTTTATATTACCCTTTTTATTTCTTTAAGTTTTAAATAATGAAAACATAAGTTTCACAAAACCCCATTAACTCAATATATAACTTTATAGCCAAAAGACAAATGAACTCGAAAGAATTAAATATCAGAAGTAACATTATGTTTATTTTGTTTCAGAACTATATTTTTCCTCTACAGGTCATACAGAACACTAAGGAATTCAAGATTATGTAAATGAATATTCTTTCCCCCTGATATGCTATGGAATAAAAAAGATTATCCCCTTTTTATAAGATTTACATCTTATATTTATTGTTCCAGGAAACTAATATGCATATTATAATTGAATGGTTTTGAGTAGTTACAGGGTTTTTTTGACTAAAAGAACAATGAATACATCTGCTTTCTCATGAAAATCTTTGAGAGCTGTCTGCAAATATACTTAATTAGTAAGTGATTTTAAATGCATAAGATTTGTTCAAATCAAAACTTCACTAATGTTTTTTATTTTGAATTCATTCTGGACTTTAAT
>VBSM01001124.1:48763714-48779206 GCA_008086735.1 Cheirogaleus medius
CTATCAGTTCTGTTTTCTAGTCATCTAATTTATGATTCTTTACTTGTTCCTTTTATATCCTATGTATTATAGTTCCATGAAGTGTTATTTTCAAAGCAATAGTTTTAATCAAGGTAAAATAAGGCAAAGTTTAACATAATGCATATCTTATTTTGTAATAAAGACTGTTATATATGATGAAATGTAGAAGACAAGGTACTTCAAGGATGTTGTTGTATGCTCTTTTTGTTATAACAGCTCAGACTTAAATTTCCTTTTTCTTTAACATATTTTTGGATACCAAAATTAGTATAAATGGCATTGATTGGATATTAATAGTATTTTTCTATCTATTGCATCTCCCTTTACTAAGAAAGTATTATAGTCAAAATGGGAAATGGCACACCAACAGATAACTACCATACTTTTGTTAGTATACAGGAGAGTTGAAGGAAGGGAAGTTTTTGGTTGGTTTTGGAGTAATCTCGGAGGAAATACTGGAACATCCTGGAAGGAGGACACTTAGGCCCAAGATATTGTTCTTTATGGTCTAGGAGATGAATACATTCTTATTCATGAAATTGACAGGAACTATGAATTTTCTCTACTGTCTGTTCTTGTTTTCATTGTTAGTCCATTTGTAATAGCGATGGGTTGATTTAATTCTACCTTTACATTGGTAATTCTGTGAAAATAAATGCTTCGGAAAATATTTTCTCTTGTGTGAGGATCCTTTGTCAAATACCGAAAAGAATATGAGAGTGGCACTTAGTTCTGCAGGGTGTAGGTCATGGTACTTAGTTCCTTTAGATGGGATGTAGCAGTATATCCAAACTACCTTATTCCTCGAGAAATGTCTTTTTAAACAATGAATGAATACAATTTTAGTTGGAAGGTCTTGGTTTCCTCAACTGTATACTCCTAATAATCAGGAGTGCGATAATGGGATATTTTGGAGAAATGTGTCCATTTTTCACTTAGGCTTAATCTTTTGGGTAAAATAATAAATTTTGTACATGAATATGATTTACCAAGGGTATAACACTAATATAAGACTAATTCAAATTCCATCATATATGCTAGGAATTGCACATCTCTTTTCTGTTCATTTTGAGAGAGGAAAGTATATTTTTGTACTCAAATTCAAATTTTTTTTGTTAATTCCCAGACTTTGTTTTTGACAATTTTCTGTATTTCTATTAATCAGAGCATGAGAAAATACTTAAAGAATCAATGAGTTTATGAGTCCTAGAAAATAATACAATTTAAAAAACATGAATGCGAAAAGGTAGACTTGTGACATTAAAGAAACTATGACTACCAAATATTATAAGCTTAGACTTATGATGGCAGTTCTTCTCTTATTAATAACTCCTACTCTAAATGATGCTGATACAATTAGGTTATAACCAAATCCTTTTGTGAGTATAATTTAATTTCACTTCCATCCAGGAAGTGTGTTTAGTATGGTAAAAAGGGATTTTATAAAACAGGTGTAAAATCTGTGTTAACTGGAGAGAGAGAATGCAGAGTAGTAGATAAGCCATGTGATTTGAGAATTCTTCTCTAGGAGACTCTTGATTAGATTGAAAGCCAAGGAAAAAAGAAAGAAAAATACAATTAGCCATTCAATATTTTATAGAGACCTCTTTTCTTGGCCATAGAAAAGCAAGGCCATGGTTTTTTATTTTTAGCACCTAATTTTTCTTCCTTCGTTATTTTTATCTAATACTGAAACTTAAAATTAGTAAGAATAGTCATTCAAAGTATTCAAAATAGTTGATCTCAAACTTGACATATTTTAATATCAAAAATAAAAATGACAAATAAGAGGCTCTTTGCCTACTATCATTTAGTCCTTAGGGTAATTGGTGAAAAGTGATCAAACAAAAGTATTATTAATAGTACCGTGTTTCCCTGAAAATAAGACAGGGTCTTATATTTATTTTTCCTCAAGAAGACACCCTAGGGCTTATTTTCAGGGGATGTGTTATTTTTTTTAAGTACGGTACAATAATCTACATTTATTCAAATGTAGTTAAGTCGTCGTCTTCTGGAACATCATCATAACTCTCTAAACCCCGAATTCCATCCTAAATTTCTTGCAACTCTATTTCCTTAGAACCATTGGCCCCAATCTCTCATGTCGAGCAATAGAGTTCTCATTAAATGAGTAGGGCTGGCTTATTTATCAGAGATCCAGTGAGCACTGGGTCCAGTCTGCACAGTGGAGCAGAAATGATCTCTCTCGGCTCAGTAGGAGACTGCTTGCTGAAGCTTTTCCCCTACCCCCTAGTGTTTGTGGGGGATGAGAGAGGCCCACTGCTGAGTAAAATGGCAGCCACAGCTTTCCTTCTTCCCCCTGGGGACACACAATACCTAAAGCAGAGCGTCCTGCTCCTCACTTCACTGAGGAGACTTTCCCCTCAAAGCCTCAGCTTGCAGTATGCACAGGATGGCCAGGACCTGACAGGGGGAGCCAGCCTTGTTGGTGGGGCTGCCCGCAGCTTTCCAGTCACCTCTGGGATAGTAGCTGTGACACGATGGGGCAGATGAGAAGGGCTGCTCATCTTCTTTACCGCTCCGAGAGGAAATACATGGGCTGTGCAGATATGCTACGTAGCCACGCCCATCACTAGGTCTTATTTTCGGGGTAGGACTTATATTGTGCAAATGCTTAGAAATCCTGCTAGGGCTTATTTTATGGGTAGGTCTTATTTTCGGGAAAACACGATAGTAGCTCTCATTAATATGTTCTGGGCACTAAGTCCTTTTTATACATTTCCTAATTTAAATTTCATAAAAAACATTTTTGGTATGAACTTTTATTATTTCCATTGTTTTATGAAGAAATAGATAAAGGGTAAACCCAGGTCCACCTGGCCTCCTAGAGAGAGAGAGCATAACCACTTTGGGTTTCTTTGTAAGTATAATCAGCTACCATATTGAATGCATTTTTGCTTTGCAAAAGTCAATATAATGATAATGGCCAAAATGGAAATCTCCCCAGTTTCTTTTCCTTTTTTCTATTCTGGTTTTTCTCATAGCTTTCAACATGAAGTTTACATAGCTTTTTGTAGTTACTGGTATCCAGTTCATTTTAGTTGGGTAGAAAAAAGCTGTTTAAAAACCTAGGTTAGAAGTCTACACTCTTTATGGGCCAATTGCTTTAACTGTTTTGTGGCCAGAGCCTCTACACATCATAATCTGTTCTGATTGATCACAAGAGGAATTAGTCATAGCGCAGGAAGGTCAACAGATATTTATGACACTGCTAGAGTTCATTGTATTATGGTAACTGTTTTTGGAATTATGTCATGATCTGAACAAACCGTAGCTTTGTGTTAACTGGAGAAAACTTGTGTATTTTTGTGGGCTTTCTGTAATCGTGTTTATCTGTCATATATGGCTTTCAAATTTAGCACTATGTAAGAGACTAGTCTAGGCAATTATGGAAGATAGAGAATTTCCCTTAGGAAGTTAGAATATAAGAAAGTTAAGTTTTAATCACAAATGACTGCTACAATACAAACCACAAAGTAATAAAATAGAGGAGAGGTAAAAACTAGGGAAGAAAAGTTATTCAAAAAGACTAAAGCAGACATGTCTGAGGAAGGTACTGTTGATTAGACATGCTATTGAACATCTAGTTTTCTACTTTCTAGAGCTTATTTTTCTCATTACTTTAGGTTTTAAAATATACTTCTTATCTTTTTCTTGCTTTTCTCCCCTCTTTTTCTCTGATGTAGGTGGGTATGTTTGTCACCTGTGCCTAGAAGAAATTCTTCCAGCATGGCCATTAAGATACAGTGTTTGAGCTAACCTGATTTAGAGGGGATGGTTGAAACTACCACCTTCTTTGTAAACTGCCAGACCATTTAGATTTTAGATGTTGTCTTTGGTGTTAGCAAAGCATGTTATATTTTATATAGTATATCCTGTGCAACAAAAACTATAATTTATTTCTACTTAGTAAATTAAATTGAGTCTGTATGAAATAGTCTATAAAATATCCTTATATTGTCAACTAGTTGAATATAGTGCTGAAACTCATGTGTATTTCACCGTAGTTTGATATATAAATCTCTTGGATTTTCAGCATGGAGTGGAGAAAGAAATCCTGATGATAGTTATCTTTTCCCATTTTAATTTTTCTCTCTCTCTCTCTCTCTTTTTTTTTTTTTTTCTTTGCTATTTTTCGCAAGTGTCAGTGGAATTATTGTCTTCCTGTCTCCATATTCAGGTAGTGTCAGTGGCTGAGTACCACCGCAGGATCGATGCTCTAAATACTGAAGAACTGCGCACACTCTGCAGACGTCTCCAGGTGCCCCCTTCAGTAGTTTAAACCCCTCTGGAGATTGAATACTTTCTGTCTTTTAGTGTTCTCTGTCAGGGCAAATCTCACATTTGGAGGATTTGTTTTGACTATAGCACTAAAATAACCCATCAGAAAATTCCTTCTTGTATTAGATTACAGTATTGCCTTGAAGAGCTGTAGGATTATCTTTTCTGTCATCTTTTCATTTGAAAAATAGTCTAAAGAATTTTTCCATCATTTCAGAACTGTGTTTCTTTGAGCATGAGAAGTTTTCATTTAATTTTACCATCGGAAGAATGTCTTTGGTTTTGAGAATGAATCTTTACTAACAGAATCTGAAAGATGTGGTACTATAGGAAAATTTACAATTTAAATATTTATATATTTAAATATTTTCTCTTATTTAAGGCTATTTCAGTTGTATCAACTCCACATCAAATATCTTAATGAGATAAATTGTTTTTGTTCTTAAGGCATTCCTGGTTGGTATTAGAAATACTTTGGAATAGTCTAGGTTAGGCACCAGAACTAGATAAATTATTTAAAATTCCGTGAAATAATCTCTGTGGTTTTGTTGTTTTAGAAACAAGAAAGTGATATAGTTGAAAACTCATTTTTCAGTTTTGTGTATTATTAGTTGTGTGTTTCCCTCTGCTTAATAAGATATGCTTTCATGGCTTTGCTAGACCTACTGATTTTTTTTTTCTTTTCTTTTAATGCTTCTAATGCTGCCTTGGATTTCTTTTTATTTTTTTTAACCTTTCACATCATCAAAATAAAGGTAAAACATGATGATGATGTGAAAGAATTAATATTTAGCTTCTCATCAAAAAACAATACGGTTCTAGAACTCGTATTGGTTGAAAATATATGGTGTGCAGGTTTGATAAGAAATCTGTTAAAGGAACAAAATAATTTAGCAAGATTTCATTCCTGTATGGAATCACAGTTGCCAAGCATTGCTGCATTTTAGTTATCTGCTCCAGTAGAATTCTACATATTTTACAATTTAAAAGTTTTATTAATAATAGTTATGTTTCATGTCTTTTATTTTCTAATGTTATTGTATTTCATATATTAATAAGTTAATATTAAAAAGTAAGCACCAGTAGAATAGATTGTTTGTAGTAGTAAGCTTTTCTTTTTTAGTTAATCAACATTTTTATCATTTTAAGGATACTTTTAAGATCATTTCCATCAAGCAAAAGCATATATTCTTTTTCATGCATCAGATTGATCTAATTTTAAAAACAGATTTGTGAACAAATTAAAATTTATTGTTTGGTCCAACTAGATAAAAAAAATTCAGTGTTTAGAAAATAAAAATATGAGAGCATTTAAAAAAAATTGTAACTTTTTAAATGAAGAAAATACACATACATACCCCAATGTAAAGAAAGTTATACTCATTATTCTATGATTCTATATATTAAAATTTCGGCACCTAGGAAGTTTTCTTAATTATTTTTTATTTTTGACAAATTTTGTGTTTAGAATAAAAAAAAATCCTACATATTTTAAATAGTAGAAATAAAAAGCAAGCTAGCTGACTGACTTTTGTCCTTTAGGGGTTAAATTAAAGTCTGTATGCAGCTACCTCCTTTTCCACAGAAATATGGGGATTTATCATTTAGCACCAATCTGCCCTCATGTTGTGGATGAGAAAATGTTGTTTATTGTTATAACATCTTTTTCTACATTGGATACACCATTGATGTTAGGCGGGCATCTTTTGCCTTATAAAATTCTAAGTTAAAGCTTTAGCCACCTTTTCAAAGGTCTAAAGTTTTATTTATCCCAAAAGGCTGAAATTGTTAATAGCATATCACGATCTTATATTAATACACTGCTGCTGTTTACTTTTTTTAGATTACTACAAAGGAAGACATAAATTCAAAGCAGGTTGCTCCTGTGAAAGCAGAACTGGAGTCTGAATCATTTCGACCAAACCTAAGTGATCCCAGTGAACTTTTATTGCCAGATCAAATTGAAAAGGTATGACATGCCCACATCTGTGCATTTCTGAGTGTGTGTTCATGAGAATAAAACAGCCTTTGTTTTCAGTTTTTTTCTGAAGCAGAAGGGTTACTACTGTTTCTCTCTAATGAAAGGAAAAAGTAAACAAAATATAGTGAACTAGTGTTAAAAGAAGATATTAGGAGATTTAGGTAAGCAGACACTAAAATAAATAGCAATAACACTGTAATAGCCAATATTTGGTTTATTATTATGTGCTAGTTACTTGCTTTATATGGATTATCTCGTGTAGTTGCTACAACAGCTGTAGGAATTGGATGTTCATTGTGTACATTTTTTAATAAGTGAAAAAATTGGGGACATAGAAAGATTAAGTAATTTGTTCAAGATCACACAACTACAAAGTATCCAAGCTTGATTTCTAACTCTGATAGTCTGTCTCTAGAGCCTATTATTTGAGAGATATTTTAATAATCAAGATAACAATCCATCCAATATTTTTGTTAATTCAATACAGAAGGCACTAGCAATAAGTAATCCATGTTTCTTGTCTCTCTTCTAATTTGTGTCTGGTTCAGCATGATTCTTTCTTTTCCTAATGGACAATTAATATTTTATGCTGAAAAAAGTATAATTATTTTTCAAGCATCTCAGTATCTTTGAGAGTAAGTAATTTCTACTGTTAATTCTCATAGCCTACATTTTATAAGTACCATTAAATTCCAACTGGCATTAGTGTCCTACATATCGAACAATAAGCTATCAAGTAAATGCTAACATTTTGTTTTTCAAAGCTTACAAAGCATCTTCCACCAAGAACAATTGGCTATCCATGGACTCTTGTTTATGGTACCGGGAAGCATGGCACAAGCTTAAAGACCCTTTATCGAACAATGACAGGTTTAGACACCCCAGTGCTGATGGTGATTAAAGACAGTGATGGGCAGGTATGAAAAACTAACTGCATTAGATGCCTTATCCTTTAAGAGATTATAATAACAGTAATTTTAGCATATTTCTTTGATAAAAAATTTTCATTAGTACATTTTATTGTTTAACTGATAATTATTGGGTACTTTTAACATGTAAGGCATCACTGAGTGTCCCAGAAGATAGATATAAGCATGAATAATTAAGAGTCTCTGCCTTCAAAAAGATTATAGAGTGGTAGAAAAGGACATTTAAGTATACCACTGTCTCTAATGCTGAGCAAAATATGCTAAGTATAGTAAGAGCCAAGAAAAAGTGAAAGGATGTTCAGAGCAAGAGTTGCTCGTATCTGTTTAGGGGAAGTAAGAATGAGGTTCATGGAAAGGGTGAAAACTGACAGGGTATTGAAGCATGAGTAGGATTTTAATAGTAAAGATAATCATGTGAGGGTGGTAGTAATAACAAAACCACAGGTAAGAGAGAGAAACATTAGTTTGTTTCTGAAACAGCAAGCTCAGGTCAGTTACCAGCATTGGAAAGTAATGAGAGGATAAAATAGCAATATTAATTAAAAGAAAACACTAGTACTACTAACACATTGAGTGTGTGTATTATGTGCCAGGCACTTGACTAATCACTTTATAATGCATTATGTTTTTAACCATCACAGCCTGATAGTATTGATATTATTATCACTGTTCTAAAGATAGTTAACTATGACGTAACAAGGTTCATCAACCCAAGGTTATATACCTAAGAAAAGTTGTTTGTACCAATGAAGATGAATGAACTACTTCTACATGCCTTAGTGTAGATAAGTGTCACAAACACAATATAGAATTAAAAATCAGACACTAAAGAGTAACTTCCTTATGATTCCATTTATAGAAAGTTTATAAATGTGATAGTATATATAAAGTACTTAGAGGCCAGTATACTAGGTAGGGACTCAGTAAATGTTTGTTGATTTCTAAACACCTATTTCCTTACCTGTAAAAATACTATGCCTACCTCTGGGGTTTGTTATTAAGCTCAAATAAAGTAAGGTGCCAGAAGTACTTCATGAATAATAATGCATAATGTAATTGTTAAAAAAAAAAAAAGAAAGAAAGAGTTTATAAATAGACATAATGAATCTATGGTGGTATCAGGCTAAGTGGCTTTCTTCAGGAGGTGAAGCCGTTGATGATAGGAGGCATAAGGAGAGCTTCTACAGTCCTGGTAATGTTGTTTCTTGGTCTGGATGAAGGTTGTGTGGAACTTTGTGGTAATTCTAAATTGTGCTGTACATTTATATTTTGTATACTTTTCTATATATATATATATATGTAAAATAAGCTTTCAAGTAGGAAATCATATAAAAATTAAGATGGAATGTCAGGATATACAGTGACTGCAGAGATAATCTGTCAAACTCTGCACTCCTATTTATGATGTGGATACTTAGACCCATAGCACTGAAATGACTTGATCAGATCTCTTTCTCATTCATTCTTTTATTAGGGTATCTATTATGTTTCTTATACTGTGCAAGGCCATAGGGTTGATGGGCAAAACAATTCAGATTCAGTATCTGCCCTCATGGAGTTTACCGTCTAATGATGAAAAAAATAGCGTACTTTCTAAGTAGTAGAATGTTTAACCTGTCCTGAAGAATTTTTGTTTCTCTAAATGCTACAATCTCATAGCAGAATGTTATCCTTATAGTATATACATTTTGCATATAATTCCCTCTAAAATGTGTTAACTACTTTTTAAGATTGTCTAATTGTTATAATAAACATCTTGTTAGATTTCAAAACTAGGAAAAAGTCTATTTTTCCCCATTGAAAAACTGATATCTTTGTATTTGACAGTAATGTGAATTATATAGCAACTGATCATTTTTCCCTTTTTAAGTACAAGTAATTAGATAAAACTATAGTAGATCCTCTTTTTTTGCATTTTATTTAAGTATATGATTGAATGATTCTTAATGAAACAATTTAGTAATTGTGTCATTTAACATGCCTTTTTTTATCTTTAGGTTTTTGGTGCATTAGCATCTGAGCCATTTAAAGTGAGCGATGGCTTTTATGGTACTGGAGAGACCTTTGTTTTTACATTCTGTCCAGAGTTTGAGGTAAGGACAACTGTTCCAATATTCTGTTTATAAAGAGATCGCATAAATGAAAAGAACATGTACTTTAAAGTCATACACACTTACATTTGATTCCCATCTCTAACTTGTACTAACTATTTTTGGACCGTTTTGAACTTCAACTTTCCTGTAGATAGCATGGAGATTATAAAATGTAACAAGGTTGTTTGAAAATTAAATGAAAATCATATATATACACAACACTTGGCATAGCACCAGACATGAATCATGGCCTCAGTAAGGAGTATATATCATTACTATTCTGTTCATGAATTGTCATTGTGAAATTTCTAGAAACTTTTAATGACTAAGTTTAATGATGTAGGTCTCAAAAACTTAAAAAACTAATTATTTGAATTTAAATCAAAAGTGATTAGCTGATTTCTTTTACTTTACACCTTATGTGGCTATCTTTACTGTGGCTTGACTAATTTAAATTGAATACATTCTAATGCAAATAAAATCTAAATTGTAAAGGTATAAATGAATTTTAATTTTAGTAAATGTGTGACTCTTCTTAAAACATTGAGTACAATCCTGGCATATCAAACCTTCCCTAAAAGGTGAAATTCTATTTTAATCTTGAGAAAAGCATTCAACACCATTGGTTAAAAATAAAAAGAATAACCTTTAGGAGCAATTTTTATAATGAACAAAATAAGAAGGATTTGGTAACACAATAGAAGTTCTCTTAACAAACTTGTGTTTAACTGACTCACCAGATCAACCAGTGCTTTCCATTCCTTGCATAAAATATATCAAGTGATACCTATAGCTAACTGAAAGCTCATAGTTGTTACAAATCATGTAAGCTTCAGTTGTGTTTATTTTCAAGCCTTTTTATGCTGTTGCTACCTAATAACTGAAATAATGTAATTAAATGTTATATAACTGTGAAAATACAAATGGTAAAGTTTTATGAATACTTTTGAAAAACTTGATGAAAAGTTTCTAGAAATTGCTATTACATTAGATTTAGGTAAAACATCCAAAAAAGGTTAGAAAAAAAATTTAAGAATAGGACTGTCTAGTTTTACTCTCAGATTTATGTAAGTTCTCACTGTTATTTAAAGAAATTAAAACTGGAAATCATAAAAACACTTTATGGACATAGTTTATATAAGAATGATGATCAGCAAATCCATACCTAAAGACAAGACCTTGGCCCTATATCAAAATATTTAAATGTTATCAAATTTATACACGTTTATGTTTAAAGTTAAAATAGAAGTAATGGCATTTATGTTCATTTTTTAAAACTGATTTTCTACTTTCTTCAAATTTTTTCATTAATCATCCAACTCTTGGTACCTAGTCAGAAGAATATGTATTAATATGAAGTGTTAACAAGATTTGAGAAATTGGAATTGAAGGTTATGTTATAGTACAACATGTGCTTTCAAATTTAGTCCTACAGACACTGAAACCCAAACCACCATCCTTCTCTGCCAAACTTTTTGTGGCATTGTTATTCCTTGTACTGTCAGTCTAGGCTTTGTTAAGTGCTGGGTTTTGGAGAACTAACTCTGTATAGTAACCATTTTCATCTATTTATACAGGTCTTTAAGTGGACAGGAGATAATATGTTTTTTATCAAAGGAGACATGGATTCACTAGCTTTTGGTGGTGGAGGGTAAGTCTCTTGAACATTTCACCATGAGATTTTTGAAGAAACTTTAAAAATGTATTTGGATTATTTATAAAATCAGTTATCTGTAGAAAGTTTTGACATTAGAATTCAAATTCATATATTATGAAAAAGAAAGTGTATACGAGGTCTGTCTGGAAAGTATCCAGCCATGTAATATGAAGAATAGAAACATTTACTGAAGAAGATACAAGAAACATTGTACATAAGACAATGATGCCTCGATCCTCTTGAAGGTAGGTACCTTAGGACCTCACACAGTCTCCCAGCATCTCTTTCACTGTTCAAAACACTCCAAAATCCATTGTTGGAATTGCCATCAGCTGCCTAGTTGTATTTTCCAGAATCTCATTGACGGCCTGAAATCTCTTCCCTTCTTTCAAAGGTGATTTTAGTTTTAGTAAAAGCTAGATGTCACAGGGCACCAAATCTGGGCAGTAGCAAGGCTGAGTCACCTGGGTAATTTCCTGTTTCACAAAAAAACTCTGCATGAGAACTGATGCATGGGCAGGTGCTTGTCACAATTAAGCGGGCAGCAGATAGTTGCCCATAGCTGCAGCTGTTTTCATCACATTGCGTCTCTCAACCTACAAAGAACTTTTAGATGGTACTCCCTATTAATTGTTTGGCTCGGAGGAGCGTACCTGTGATGGACAACACCTTCCAATCAAAAAACACACTTAATATGGTCTTTGCTGCCACCTGGGCCTTCCTTTTGAGATCATAGCCATACAAGTAGACCCACGATTCACATCCGGTTATGACCTTCTTGAGGAAATCTGGTTCATTGGTAGCAGTCTGAAGCAAATCATTAGCAAATGCAGCACGATGTTCCTTCTGCTCTGAAACCAGAAGCTGCCAAACACATTTTGCCATGACACATTTCATGCCAAGACCCTGAGTCAAAATCTTGGACACAGTAGTTTTTGGAATCCCCAGATCAACTTCTAGTTCACGCACTGTCAGTTGCTGATCTTTGTTAATTGTAGCCTGTACATGTTCAGCATTCTCAGGTGTTCTGCTTGTTGCAGGCCTTCCAGAACATGGATCACTTTCAGCAGATTCTTGACCATCTTTAAAGCATTTGTGCCACACTTCAGTTTGTGCTGAGCTCCTTGCATCATCCCCAAAAGCCTTCTGAACCATCTGAATAGTTTCCGTGGAGGAATGTTCAAGCTTAATGCAAAATTTGACACAGTTAGTTGCTCTACTCACTCAGTCATTTTGAATGTGATGGCCACACAGTACACATATTCACCCAATGGCATCTAGCACCCCGCCGAGTAGTACACTGGAGTTGTCGTTCATGCATGTGCATTCCAGTCCGCTCCCCTTGGCTGCCAGGTTACATTGATGTCATGTAAACTCTTCTCATTATATTAACAATGGCTGGATAGTTTCTGAACAGACCTCGTATTTGCAAGAAGGTCTTGTAGTATTTGAGAAGTATATTATTTGAAACTATTGGTATTTATTTTTTTCTTCATTTTAAAATTATATGTTCAGTTGATTCTCTTTTGATAAAAATCCATCTTTTTCTCCAGAGTATAGTTGCTGTTTGATATTTAAAAGGGAAATATCCCAGTACCTTTGAACTTCTCAAATTTTTAAATAATCAAGGTGTAATTTTATTTCTCCAAATTTATAGAATAGATCCAATTGTTTTTATGTTAATTCTACTCTGGAAACCATTTGGATTATATTTTAGACAATAATAGAAATTGATTAATTTACCTGAAAAAAGTTTTAGTGACCCCCCAAAGTTTTGAGGGGGCTTTGGTTTGCTTGTTTGTTTTGTTTTTAACTGTATGAATCAGTCAGTAATTTGATTCTTTTGGCATAGTAAGCACTATGAGGAACTTTGTTTTCTTATTTTGGTGTCCCAACCCCATTTAGTCTTTATAGTGTTTGGAGGTAGCCTGCTCTGCTAGCTCCCAGCCTAGGCTTTTCAAGTAGTGCTTAGCAAGCATCAACTCCTTCCTTTGGTATTTCTTTCTGTCCATCAGTATTAGACATAGGTATGCTAAATAATTTCCAGACTTGTAAAAGTGTTACATTATTTATAACCCACAGTTGAGGATATATATAATGATAATTTATTCAGACCACAGAATCTTTTTAGCTTTCAAAAATATTCATCATCCCAGAAGATTCTAACAAATTTTCTTGCAACTTCTTTATAAATAGATATTTAGAAGACATGATTTCAGTGATTAAAAAATGATCGTGGTTATTGTAGCCTTCTCTGTTAATTGTAGTTGTTGGACTCAGCATGTAATGTCCATATGGTCCCATTACATCTGTTTTAGAGGAGATATCATTCAGCCTTCCCCCAAATGGTAGTCTTAGTATTGATTCTGTCAGTTCCCCAAAAAGGCCTTACAAGCAAGTGGCTTATAATTTCAAGCTGTTATGGGTGCCTTGAGTCTTTGAAAATAACACAAAATGTGATTAGATGTCTGCTGGAACTAGATTTTGATTGTACAACATGATTGTACCATGGTAAACTAACCATTGGGTCATTTGATAACAAATTAAGATGAGTTTCCAGTCTTTGAAGAAGAGTACACGTCCAGAAAACAGGGACTTGATATTCCAGAATTCCAAGCAGGAGACTCCAAAAAATCAAAATCATGATGTGGTGGACTTAATGTAGTCTTTGTAGTCAGGTAGATCTGATTCATATTCCAGCTTAAATATACACTATATGTGAGACTTGAACAAACTCCCTAATAAATCTAAACTTTCCTCGGCTGTTAAGTTGGAGATTACCTCACCTTTACAGGGAGTTTCTGAGGAATTCACAAAGATATAATCTCTGTACAAATCCTAGTATAGTTTCTACCATATGGTAGGTACTTAACAAATAATATCCATCTTTACTCATTTCCTTCTATCCAAAATTATCTTTTCCCCTCTGATACTTTGGAAAGAGTTCTGCCTGGGTTCTGCCTACAGTGTCATTGGATGCATGAATTATATGCCATCAATTAAGGGTTTGGAAGACTGCTTTTATTCCTTTCACTTCCTTAGCCACTCTATTCTCAGAAAGTCATATGAATCATCTTTAAAAGCATTGCTTATATAAAAATATGATTTCTGTGTGTTTTACCTGGAATGGATCTATAACTTTTGAATACATTTACTTAAATATTTGGGGATCATATGCCCCTTTGAAATGCTGATGAAATGACATGGAACCTATTGTCCTAAAATGAATATACAAACCAAATTTTACATATGATATTAAGGAATTGACAAAAATCTCAAAAGCTTTCAATCAGGGCATCAGAAAGTTCAGATTCCCTTGGGGAAAAAACCATTCATACTTGGTAAAGCTTATTACAGAATTAATGCCATTCGTGAGAGTCTTGAAGGTCAGTTTTGAGGTAGTTCTTAGATCTCATCATTTGAGATTGCTACTAAATGTCTAATCTCTTTTTTTAAACACTTTCATATTTGGCAAAAAAGAGGGATTTACAAGAAAGTTTAATCCTTTTATATTCTTCTTTCTAAGAGACTGACTGTGGTAGTCTATTTCCACTTTAAAAGACATAGATATCTCCTTAAAGGCATATTGTTGACATTAGTATTGGAGACTCTAGAAGTCTATTGTCCTAAGACAGTGAACTTTTTAATTCAAATGCAGTTTCTAATTTATCTGTATGTTTTCCAGTGTTGGTGTCTGACACATGATAAATGCACATTTAAAGTTGAATAAATAAATAAGTCCAACGTGAATTTCAATTTGAATCTTAAAAAATTATGGCTTCATCCCGGGGCAGGAGTACGTTTTTGGGAACTATCTGATTTTACAGTGTTTTTATATCATAGACTCTGGACTGGCATGATTTTCAGGATTATCTTGTATCTCTTAGCAAAGTATTATTTTTATTTGTACAGAGGGCTCATTAAAACATCACCACTGCTTATCTCATTACAGTTTATTATTTTCTTGAATGGCACTGGATGATCTCATTGCCTGCTTTACCCGGTCATTGTAAGTGACCATACTGATCAGTCTTTTCTGTTTTTTTGTAAAGTACCAACTCTTTCAGCAACCATTCTATATGGTCAGTGTATCCACCCTTCTCTGCTTAAACAGAAAGACATCTCTATACTTAGAACTATACATATAATTAATATGTGTTAACTATATATCTAATGCTGTTTTTGATTACAGAGTATAAATAAATCATTTATTTTGTTCCAAGATAGCATTAAAAATAGATCAGTTCCTCTTCCCCACATCATTTAACTTAATGATGCCATGTGACTCCTGTTGGCAGTCCTAAAGGTCAGAAGTTAAAGCCATTCAAATTTTAGAGTTACTTAGGCCTCCAGAGATTACCTAATCTGGTTTTGTTTCTCTGTCTCTTTTTTTATATAATTGGCAAATTCCACCCCAGAGAGGTTAAGTGATTTAACCCAGTTTCACATAGGTGGGGCCCACTGAGTCCACAGATGGGTCTTAATCTCAGGCTGTTTTTTTTTTTTTTT
>VBSM01001124.1:48786625-48803838 GCA_008086735.1 Cheirogaleus medius
CTTTGCCTAGGCCAATGTCTAGAGAGTATTTCCAATGTTTTCCTCTAGAATTCTTATAGTTTCACGTCTTAGGTTTAAGTCTGTTACCCACTGTGAGTTGATTTTTGTGAGAGGTGAAAGGTGTCGATCTGTTTCAGTCTTCTACATGTGGCTATCCAGTTTTCCCAGCAGCATTTATTTAATAAAGATTCTTTTCCCCAGTGTATGTTTTTGTCTGCTTTGTCAAAGATTAGGTGGCTATATGAGGCTGGTTTTATATCTGGCTTCTCAGTTCTATTCCAGAGGTCTATGTCCCTATTCTTGTGCCAGTACTCTTGTGCCATTACTATACTGTTTTAATTGCTATAGCCTTGTAGTATAGTTTGAAGTCTGGTAAATTGATGTCTCCCACTTTATTCTTTTTGCCTAGGATTGCTTTTGTTATATGAGGTCTTCTCTGGTTCCATATGAAGCATAAAATTATTTTTTCTATATCTGTGAAAAATGATGTGGGTATTTTAGTAGGGATTGCATTGAATCTGTAGATCACTTTACGTACTATAGACATTTTAACAATGTTAATTCTGCCAAACCTCAGGGTTCTCTCTTTTTAATTCATAGGGTTATATAATCCATTTCTATCCTAGATTTAACCAGTGGGAATCCCGACAGTATGACTTATGTACATTCTCCATTTCCTTGAGCGCTTGCTCACTCCTAGTGCAACAATGTGTTATAGACTCATCTGTACTTTCTGCAACCCAATTCTAGAATCTGCTATTTCTGAAAGGAGCCATGTTTTTTTGAAAGGAGAATGGTATTTAGAAATCTGGGTGTGCTTTTTGCTTCTAGAGTTGTATCATTTTAGGGCTTTTCAGGAGTAAATGTACACAGCATGAATTCACACTGATACCTCCAATTCCAATGTAACATCCCAGAGTCCTTGCTTATCTTCCCTCCTTCCGTGTTTGTCTCTTTCTTTTCTCCCACAGTAAAAACATTAGTATATTTACTCATTTGCTTAATCTTATAATACATATGTTGTAATTTTAGAATTGCTATACTTATATCCTCACAAACAAAATTAAGTAGAGTTTAATATTTCTTTGCAGTTCTTTTATGCCTTTAGATGGAAAATATTTAATCAAAAGGTATTATATTCAAAAGTTAAGTATACTTCTTTTTCCCTCCTCTGTGGTTATTTTAGTAATTTAAAATGGAGTTAGGTTTATTTGTTTTGTTTATATCTAGTTTTAGTTTTTCTCCCGTACTCTTTTAATTTTCTTTTTGTATATGTAAAATACTTAAAGGTTTCCAAAAGTCAAAACTCTACAAAGAAATGTACTCTGAGAAGTATGTCTTTTCTTTTACAACCCATTTTCACCCATCCCTATAGGAAGTTGATTTTCTTAGTCCTCTATTTTCAAAATATAGATTATATATATAAATATTTACATATATAATACAGTATGTATATATGTATATACAATACAGCGTATATATGTATATACACACATATACATGCTGAAAATAACTACATTTCAGTTTTTAAAAATTGTTCTTTTCTTGTTTAACTGCAGCCATTGTCTACCATACTTTATTTGACCATTTTTCTGTTTGTATTAGGTTGTTTGCAGTATTTTACAGTTAAAAATAAGGCAGAGTATATTATGCATATGTATTTTCATATTGCTTGAGTTGTATGTTCAAGGGAAATTTTAGAAGTGGGATTTATTGTTCAAAAAGTAAATGCAATATAATTGTGTTGATACCGTGTACCCCCAAAATCTGTGCACACAATATAATTTGATAACCCTTGTGGGGAGGATAAGTGATGAAGCACAGTACTCTCAAAATATCTAGGATAAGTGGATAGGCTCTTACAGCACATTTATAAATTAAATAATTATCAGATATTAATTCTGTGCTTACTTATAATAAAAATGTCCTAGCTACTGAGAATGAAGTTAGAATATTCTAGGAATCCTGAGGAGGCATCAGCATTAAGTATGAGCCACATGGTCTCCTGCTCCTCTTATAATCCTTGAGCAGAGTGACTTGATGGAGAAGGCACAATAACCCTTCCCAGATTATGAGTTCATGTTGACATAAAATTCTAGTTTGCACAGAATTATTTCTGTATCATGTTAGAGACAGCACTGGTATTCTTACATTATACCTGTTGGTAGTAATTAGAAAAAGAAGGAAATAGAGTTTGGAAAGGGAAAGGAAAAAGCAGAAGGCAAACCAAGAGTATAGGTGCAGCCTCACTTTGTAACATGGTGTAGGAAGAAAAAACCCTGAGCTCAGAACTTCCCTCCTCATGGTTTAAGTGGGAAGAGTGATAAGGTGAACTGGGGAATCAGGAAGATTCCATAAAACTTCAAGTTTGAAAGCTGAAAGGCATCCTATTTGGATGGTGGTTCGGACAGAAGGGGTGAAAAGCACATACCAACAGCACAGAAACCCTTTGAACATCTGATTGAAAGTTTGGAAAAGACAAATCCTGAAGATACGGAGATTAATTGTATACTACAATTCAGAATTCAGAATTATTTTTTATTTATATTTTGTCAAAATGTCCAAAGTTTTTCAACTATGGATTTTCCTGTCATAAAGTTTTAGGATAATAATCACTTGGTTGAAGAGAGTATTTTTGGATCCCAAATCAGGAAACATTAATATGAAAAACATGAGAAGGGTTCTTACAAATAAATAAAATACCTAGCATAAGAATGATACACGATAAAGTAAGAAAAAGTCTGCAAATCATGAGCTATTACTATCACAAGACAGTTCTTATGATCATGCCTGTCTCACAAGATGCTGGTCAGGGTATGCCTGTCCCATGGCAGACACTTTCATCTAAAGAAACTAGCTTTCTGACTCTTATTTTTTATTTTTATTTTTATTTTTTGAGACAGAGTCTCACTCTGTTGCCCAGGCTAGAGTGCCATGGCGTCAGCCTAGCTCACAGCAACCTCAAACTCCTGGGCTCAAGCAATCCTTCTGCCTCAGCCTCTCGAGTAGCTGGGACTACAAGCATGCGCCACCATTCCTGGCTAATTTTTTCTGTATATTTTTAGTTGGCCAATTAATTTATTTCTATTTTTTTTTTTTTTTTTAGTAGAGATGGGGTCTCGCTCTTGCTCAGGTTGGTCTCGAACTCCTGAGCTCAAACGATCCACCGCCTCAGCCTCCCAGAGTGCTAGGATTACAGGCGTGAGTCACCACGCCCGGCCTAGCTTTCTGACTTTACAGCCAGGCCTTATTCAGAGGAGTATTAGTTAATGCCAGCTCTCTGAGAAGAGGACTTTTACTCCATCTTCAAATTCAAACAAATTGAACTTTGTATAATCTATGCCAGTGCCCACATAAACTGTTACTGTTCAGAGTTACATGCCAGGGAACTCTTTTGAAGCCTTGGTCTAAATCGTCTACCGATATTACCAGTAACCTAAGTTATACATTATCATTTTGTTGTATTTCAAATACAAGAAAGTATATTGTGGAATATAACTTTAAAATGCTATAAAAACAAGAACAGAAAAACAGGAAAATATCTTCTATTCTTGTGCCATTTATCTTTAAAATTTGATGTAGATTTCATTTCATTCTTATACAAAATTCTACTTAGAAATATTGGTCGTTAATTTGTAATTTTATAATTATAGTGTGGAGACAAAAATATACTTACTTTCTTCTTTAAGAAGTTATTGGAAACTTCAGTTGAAAAGAATCATACATGAAAACAAAGATAATTCCTGTAGTGGTTTAATCTGTATTTTATTTTAAACCTAACATCTAACAATTATGAATGCATATTATTTTGAAGTATTATGTTTTGACATTAATTTTTTTATTTAACACCAAAGTGCTATAATATCAATGCATTTTAATAACTTTCATTGAATTCAGTAAGAATTATAATCTTATATTTTATTCAGTTTGTGTTTAGGATTATATAAGGCATACATATTAAATCTATGAAGGTGAAAAATTGACAACTAACACATTGGTGTCAAGTAATTTTCTTACTGCCATCATATAACTGTGCTTTTTGTTCACTTTGGTGGGACTAACATGGCTGTCTTATGACTTTTAGATATTTGATAAAGTTTTCTTTGTTAGAGTATGAAAAAAATGTCTCAATCTGTTTTTAATTCTCTGATGAGTCTGTGAGATTCTTCTACACTGAACATTGCACTTCATAGAATTTGTTGTATTTCTCCATTATGCACTGATGCAAATGTTAGCAGCATGACTCATTACATGCTGACATGTAATGAAAAGACAAATTTCTCCAAGAAGTCCTACAAAGGCAAGTAAATCTGAATCTCTCACCTCTGCTCTACTTTCCAAGTGAAGGTGAGTATGATTGCCTTCTTTGTTGGTGCTAAAATGACCAGTGGTGTCCACTCATATGTGATTTTCTGCTCAAATCACACAGAAGGAGGAAGGCTAACTTTCCTTCTGGAAACCTGTTAGAATCCAAGCCCACAGAGGAACTTCAATAATTTTAACATCATATTGAAAACTTAACTTTTTATATATGTACCTGTTTTGTAAGTGATACTGTAATAAAAATAGTACAAATTCAACCTTAGAAAATTTAAAGTTTAGTTTTACCAAACTTAATGGAATTTTTTTCCCTAAAAATGACACTAATGTTCTGCTAATCTTTATCTAAAGTCAGCATTCTTCTTAGATGTAATGTTTAATTAAAAATCTACAATAATTTCTGCAATGAATAGCCAAGTATTTTTGCCTAAAAGGTGAGTGGAATTTTAAATATTAATACTATTATTATATATTAATATTTTATGTGCTTTCTGAAGTGCTTTGTGTGTGCTTTCTCAAAATCTTCAAACTTCCTTATAAAAAGAGTACCAAAAAAGTAATTTATGTAAAAAGTGTTTAATATTTTTTTAACTTATTACAGAGAGTTTGCATTTTAATTTAAATATTAATATATTAGCATTTAGCATTAAGACAATAGTGGGTCAAGTTTGGCTTTTGATGTTGAAGTTTCACTCGAGTAGAGTAATCACAACGTGGTCATCTCGGCCTTGCCATAACATCTCTCCTTTGAAGTCTACCAGTCCATGTTTCCTGGCACGCATAAGAATGCCCACCACTTTATCTGAAATACGAACATATCTGTCAAAGAGATCTCCAAAGGTAACCTGGATCTTGCCGTCTCGTCGATGGCGAGCCATCGTGCGGATAATGAAGCACATGTCCATAATTTCCCTGTAGATGTGCTCCTCGGCTCTCTTGGCCCTTTCGGCAGTTTTGGTTCCTTCCTTGGGACGGCCGTAGCCTTCATCTCCCTTCTGTAGGCGGGTGGACATGGCCAGCTCATAATCAAATTCTTCACTGAAAGGATTGAGCTTCTGGGATTGTATGTGTTCGTCAGCCCACTGTTGCCATCTCCCTTTCAAGTCGTTCACTTGGCTGTATTTCTGTTGGGCTTTGCAGTTGAGTTTCTCTGTAAATCTGTTTGCCCTAAAGGAGAGAGAGAGGGGAAAGAATCAAAATACTGATATTTTAACACCCAGGCATTGTTTTCCCTTTGTATTTCCCATGCATATGCATCATAATGTCTTTGATTATAAAAGATATATAAACACAATACAAAATAATTAGAAATGAAAGAAAAAAAATTATACATAGTCCCACCATTAATTTTAGTTTGATGTATGTCCTTCTATGCTATTTTCTCTGTGAATAACAATAATGTTTTAAGCATTATAATGATATTAAATTCTGTTTTAAGAGTAAAACTTCCTTACACAAAGTTAATTCAAATGTGTATATCTTAAAATTGAGTCTTAGTGACATTTTAGAACTGGAATTATATAAGTATACTTGGGAATCCCATTTTTATAGGACCTCTGAAACCAGTTATTTCCCAAAGATTAAGATTCTACCACCACACATACAATGTAATATTGTCATGTATAAATTTTCATATATGGATTTTTAATGAGAGCATCTCTAGACTAGTATCAATGGTGTACCACAAACTTTAAAATATCAAGTTATACAGATAGAAAATACTAACTAGCAGTAGTAACATTTACTGAACACCATGTGCTAGCATTCTTCTAAACACTTTTTGGTAATATTCTCTACAACCATTCTATGGGCTAGGTAGTCTCACTTCACAGATGAGGAAACTGAGGCCAGAGAGATTGTGTAACTTCTTAAAGTCACTAAACTGTTAGTGGCGGAAGTGGAATGTGAACCAAAGTTAAGCTGGCTCCAGAGCCTATATATAATTACTATGATATACTATCCTAAATCAGTGGCACAGGCAGGAGTAAAACACAAAACTGTCTGAGGCTAAAGTCAAAGTCACTGCTCTTTCTACCATGCAAGAATGCTGCTTAGCATGCAGGTACAGTGTTAAATAAAGGAATGACTTGTGTTTTAAATGTGTGTATTCTTGGAATTTGGAATGCATTTTCTTATTTAAAAACCACAACAACAAAAATCCAGCTTTGAAAAGTATAGACCAGTAGTGTCATGAGGGTGCAGGCCTAATTTTAAAATGGGCAAAAATTTGTCTTTAAAAGACTTCCCTACCATTTCTGTTTCCAATCTCCTAGACTTTTTCCTTAGGTCTCTTTACCTTCACAGATGAAACACAAGCTCTTGGAATGTCTAAATGAGATTTGTACTCTCCATCCTCGTAAGCTTCCTCCCTCTCTTTTCCCCAACACCAAGTGGCCTCATGCCCCTTATGCTTTGGGATTGGAGATGTTCAGGTAGTGCTGAAATCACTGGGGGGAAGGACATGCCAGACCTGTCCGAACACTCACAATTTTCTCTTCAGAATCCAAGAACGTATCAGATGTGAGTATCTCTCACTATCCAAATTCACTTCCTGAAATCTGGTTATCCAAATGCAGGAGCCAAATGGATGTGGACCGGGAGGAATACATACTTGCATTAACATTGTGTTCAAGAGAGAAATGACATCCACTAGATGGCGAACTTTCATTAACATCAATGCTGTGTTTCCAAAAACCCTGACACTTGCTACATGTTTCCCTAGTGCCATAGAACTGGAACAGGGAATATACAGCTACGTATAACACTACTATTCTGTGCAGACATGTGGCTAAAAGTGTATGACAAAGTTAATTGGGGAAAAGCATCATACACAAACTGTATTCACAATTATTGCAACTTTATAAAATCATATATGTATGAAAACGTGCTAAGAGCTACACCACACTGAAGTAGAATGGATTTCTCTCAGCCCTCCTTGTCCTCAGCATCATCTGCCTCTCTATCAAATGTCCTTGTTAAGCTGCCCACAGGATGGGCTGCTCCATCTTGTTATCAAAGGGGACAAACACCTTTTTCTTTTGGAGCCATGGTGATCAATAAGAGGCATAGTCTTCAAAAACAAGCCCAAGGCCATCTAGGTAGAACCCAACTCTCATGCCAGACTTGAGGTTGGGTCACCCTGCCAGAGAAGAGACTTGAAATATCTCAGATGAAAGTGAATGGTACAATTTATTAACGCATTTGTCTTTGTCTCCTGAGCACCAACTGTACTTCTGTCCTATTGTATACATCGCAATACACCATGCTTTTGAAGAGCTTCTGGCACTTTGACATTCCTTCCATCCTTTAATAAAGTATTCGTTTATGACACCTACTATGTGCTAGGAACTGTTTTAGGTATTTATTGAATATTCAATAATGAAGAAAAAAAACAATGAATAACCACTAAATGAAAATAGAATAATACAAATTCGAGTTTATGATATAATTGCAACTCTGTGCAATGTATATGCACCAGCATGAAGAATTTAATAGCATATGCACAATTGAAAGTAATTATGTTGCTATCCAAGTGAAAGTTGATTTTTCTTCATTTTTTTCAAAACTCTCTTTCATATTGGTATTATATTGATTTTGTAACTTAAAGAAAGCAGAATATAAGTAAATAAATTAGCATCCAGAGGTAGTTTGTTTAAACTGTATATGGGTCTATGATTCTATAGTTTTCTTTCCTTCTGATTTTTAATTAGGAACTTAGACTTCCTAACGTGTTGAAACTCAATGTCATTTGGGATAAGGGTTGGGGTTAGTGTGGTAATAAATCTATGAAGATCTTCTAAAAGAAGCACTTTCTAAACCTTAATGTCCTTTTGTTATATTATCAAATTGTAATTCCCAATAATTGGAAAGAAGGAAAACAAAGGAAGTTGGCCCTACAAACAAAAATTAGAAAATAGGGCTATTTTTCAAAAAAACTAGGAGGACATTTAATGAGTATTTAATTTTCTCTATCTTATAAATGTTCTTTATTGTTTTTATATTTCCAATTTTTAAAAAGTCTGAAAGTATCAGGTTTAAATCAGGATTAGCAAGTCTCATACCCTAAATATCTTCTTGTACAATGAATATATGAATCAATACTGGATTATGTTATCTTTTAATTTTTCAGGTTAAAATGTGAATGATAGTTTATATTGAGCTTTAGAAAGACAATCTAGTAAAAATTAAAAGAAAGCAAAGGAATATACAAAGACTAACATCACACCCATATTTTAGGATAGCAATATTGAATCCATCACCTTCTCAGTTTCATTATTAGTAAACAAATTTTCTTATAGTCAATCAAAAATATATCCCCTGTCGTGCTGTGTGCAAGGTAACCAACTGTACTAAACCTTATGAGCAATCTCTCTTGGAAAGTCCAGCTTCATTTGCTGAAATAAATTCTGAAAGTTATTTCTTATCTGTCAGCTACAAAAATGACATGACTTTGAATGCTGCTTTCTTATGTGAACGGGGCTCTTTAGCAGTATTATGAGAATATGGGAACCAATTTCATGATTCTGCCATTTTGGAGTAATAATTATATGGGTAAATTATTAAATATATAATTAAAACCCCTAGGAAATAGAGGCTCTGAAAGGTGTATTTCAAATTTTACCAAGCTTACTGGCGCGGAAAACATTCTCTGGTAGTTGCCCTTCACAAAGTGAATCACTAGCTTCGAAATGTCATGGGCACCTAGAGGTGAGCTTTTCTGGTCCGTCCTGGATCTGTATGAAGAAAGTGGAGATCGGCTTTCATTGCCAACCCTGTCAATCTTCGTGTGCAGGGACCATTTCTCCTCATTGCCCAGGCACTCTCCTCTGTCAGTAAAGCAAAGAACTTCTGCTGCCCTTTCCAATTTCCCAGAGAAGTCCTGGGAGAGTTTGCTCCTCTGTGCATTGGTTGGCTTGTTCCATCCCACAGGAAGTTTAACCGATTCGATTAATGGGAGCATGATGGCTATAGGGTCACATGTATCAGATGCAGGGTGACCACATTCAAAAGGCAGCAGTATGAATATTTCTGATCAACCATTACATTATCTGTTCTGTTATCAACTACGCTTGAGAGCCAGGCCTGTGATTTTCCTTGCAGATTGGTGACTGTCTTCAGAGTCCATGGAAAGGGTTCACGGCTCTAGAATTGGGAGTAAGTAATAGGAGTCTGTACTCTTGCTTTCATTACTTGTGAAGTCCTTTAATACAGTTGTACTGAAACACTGAACTTTGGGAATTATTTGAACTCCATTAGTTAATTAACTTTGATCTCCATTTTATTCCCTGAGTCTATTCTCTACTAAGAGAGACAGTCTAGCATAGTGGTTGAGAACACAAGCTCTGGCATGAGCCTTCCCAACTCATCACTTACTAGTTCTGTGACTTAGATACATTTCTTAACAACTCTGTCAGTTTCCTTATTTGTAAAATGGCACTCTCATGTTCAACTATTATTTTTACTGTATAGACTTCAAGGAGAGGATGGGTGAGTGATTGGTACTTTAATCTTGTACCTTTACCCTATGGGAGAGAGGGATCTAATTTCCTTTGTCTAAAGGCATTGGACCAAACAAGTCACATGCAATCAAAAGGCACAATATTTTTAAAATAAGGCATAAATCATAAACCATTAAAATAGGAACATCTAAGTTAGCAAAACCACTATTGGTAAAGAATTTATCTGTTTTTTTACCACACTTGATTTGTTTCTTTCAACTATCCATGGGATATCTTAACCACCAAGAAAGTCTCTTACTTTAGACTTAAACATCCATGATGAGTAATTGTCTCCCTATTGGCAGATACAGGGAGAAAATGGTCCTTGTAATTAAAAATAAGTGAACAAAAAGTCCTTGCATATTGGCTTACTCAATAATGCCACTTTCATTTCCCAAGCAGTATTTGAGAGTCCCGCCAGGCAAAGAGTCCCACAGGGCTTCTGCCGAAGTTTTCTGAGTGCAGCTAGGATTACTACTGACATTAAGAGCTGCTACTGCTGCATACAAATTTCTAAGACTCTGTGTACTCTAGACTGAGGGAAAGGAACCAAAGAAGGAAAGAAGAGATTAAACCACCACCACCCTCCAAATCCAGAGAGGCAAGCTCCTAGCACTTGGAAGGGTTATGATCACCAGGCCTGGCCCACTGCATTACGACTTACTATGGAGCTCCCCTGAATCCATTGCTTTCATAGTTTATATAAAAATAACTCCATGAAATATGAATTAGCATGTCTATATTTTAGATGAGGACACAGAATCAGAATTGCCTAAGTGACCATGATTTAAACCTAATTGTCTCTTATTCAAAGCTTATAGACTCTGTCACACTAAGAAGGTGCTGGTGTACCTGCCTGATTTCAGCAACCCAGAGAAGGGTACTGTATCCCAGTCCCCACTTTCGAGTGAGACAGTTTAGTCAGAGGGTGGGCTCCAGAGCCAGAATGCCTGGGCTCAAATCCCATGCATGGACTGTAATATCTCATACAAGTTCCCTAATATTTCTTCATCTCATGTTTCCATCGATCAAATAGGGATGATGATTATACCTACGCCATGAGAATGCTGTGTGGATTCGTTGAATAAATATATGAAAAGTGCTTAGACAAGTGCCAAAGAAGAGTCAGCTCTACTAAGCATTCAGGATTGATTCCAGCTGTCATCTCCCTACCTCTGGCCAATTTAAAATGTGCTGACAAGAAGATCTTCATTGACCACCTTAGGTCTTTACTCCTATGGTCCATTTTTACAATTCTAGAACATATAACCCAAAAATCTACAAGGCCAAAAGTTACTTCTGATCATGAATTCCTATTAATGTAAGTAGAGCACAAATCCAGACCTCTGAACACATTCTTAAGCCATGGCATGCGAGTTAGTACCATACCTGGTTTCAAAACATTGCATTTGGAATAGGGCGAGTCTGAGCTTTGTCACTAACTTGCTGGATCAACTTCCCCTCTGAACTTCATTGTTCTTATCCCTGAAATGAGTTAACACCTGCCTCATAGGATTGTGAGGACTGAAAAGACAAAGCATTTAAAATACCCATGGTAATTGACGAGCACTTGGGTTGTTTCCATGACCGTGCAATAGTGAAATCTACTTGCCATCAAATTGGTACTGACTGTTTAAAACTATGGTGCTCAAATGGTGGTAGTGTACACCAGGGTTTCGGGAGGGGCAGCAAGACCCACATCATAGGGATGTGGAGAGCATTGTCGGGGGGAAGGGCATACCTCTAACCCTTCTTAGGGTGAGACAAAGTTATACAATGTATCCAAAGTTTAAAAAAAAAATCTTTTGTTGGATGGAGGGCAGGCAGGAGCGGGGAGAAAGTGTAGAGTTACATAATGTGTGCCAAGCGCGCCACCTGGGGACTGGACTCACTTGAAGCTCTGGCACGTGTGTGGGGGGAGGAGTGGTAGGGGCAATGTATGTAATCCTAACATTATTTGTACCCCCATTATATGATGAAATAAAAAAAAATACCCATGGTATACACTAAATGCGTGACAGATTGTTATAATTACCTAAGTTTGCCATTTCATTTTTCTTAAAAGCTTGCCATGTAGTTCTAATTCCTTCAAAACACCTTTAATGTCACAAACTTTAAAACAGCTCTTTGTCAAACTATTTTGTTCTTTACTTTCTTATTGTTTCGTAAGACTTGAAAAGCACACCTGTACATCTAACAGTCCCCAAAGGTGGTCAATATTATAAGCATTGTGACATCAGAGACTTTTCTCATATTTTGATATCCTGAGGTTGTGATGTGAGATATCCTGACTTTCTGTTATGTGAAGTTACTGCCTTGAAATAAGTGTTTCTTATCTAAAATGCATCAATTTGAGTCTGTGTGTGTATGTGTGTGTGTATTTAACATCTAAATGTTTTAGGATTGTGATATTTTAATTATTTCTGCCTTTGTTTACAAACAGGACAAACTTTTTTGAAAGTTTGAAAAGTTGCTAAATAGTACAATCTATATGAATAATAATGGTTATGTGTATTGAGCATATGTATCAAACACTGTGCTGGGTGCTTGGCAGCCCTAATCTCGTTTACTTTTCCCAGTCCAGCAGAATTTATCTGAAAAGCTTACTGTTGCTGTCATTTTAAAAATGGGGAAATCAGCCTAGAAAAAGAACTAGTTAGGGGCTGAGCTGGGATTTGAACTTAATCTGTCTTTCGAGCTGGTTACAGTCATAGAGATTACAGTCATAGAGATTTATGTTCCATGCACACTATTTAAACAGACAATAATGTAGACTTTGGGGACAAGGTAAATTTTTCCCCAGTCAGTCTACCAGAAAGCCTTTCTCTCTCCAGAAAAATGAGCCAATTTATTGCTCATTGTAGAATTAACCCATGACAGACATCCTCTCTGATGGCTTCACCTTTGTTGAGGCTAACACTTAAGAGTTTATTTCAAAACCAAAGGAGACACGGAATAGTGCAAGCCCTGACCCAAAGGTCCGTGTCTGAGGTTGGCACTGACCTTTCAGCCCAGGGACATGCCTCCCTGCAGTGCATACTTCCTGCCCGATCTCTGAGATTCTCACTCTAACTTTGGTAGGACTCCCCCTGCTCTCTGGATCCCCAGAGTTGGCCGGGGCTCAGTGACAATCCTGGTGCAAGGAGGGGGAGGCTACATTCACTTACTGGGAGTGCAAGGGGCGTTTGATCCTGGCAGCAGCCACCTGCACTCTCTCCTGCTCCGGCCTCTCCTCGGCCTCTCCTCCGTAGCCGCTGTCCTCTGTGTCTACGCTGTCGCTCCTCCACGTGGGCTCCTCCTGTTCCATCACCTTCCAGCCCTTGGTCAGCTCAGATACCAGGTTGCCACATTTTCTTCTCCGTGTTGGGGAGCCATGGCTGTGGAGGATTCTGTCGACGTCGTGCTCCGGCTGCCCAGAGTCAGGCATGTCACCATCCTCGTACCTGTGGCTGAGGTGGCTGACGTCCCCTCCCCGCTCATAAGCCTTGCTGACCACTGTTTTGGTCACCTCTTTCCTTTTGATATGAGAAACCTCAGCGGCTTCATCTGAGCTCTGTCCATCTCCATGTCCCTCTGGCTTTGGGGATGAAGACTTTGCGGCACTCTGAGACTGCTGGCGGGGAGTGGGGTGTATGACTGGTGTAGGAGCTTGGGGTGGGTCCGGCGTCCCTCCGGGCAGCCAGCCTGTAGGTTCCTGGGCCTGCCTCGTGCTGTTCTCATTCGCCCACTGCTGCCAACCGCGGGCTAGGTTGATGACCAGAGTGGCTGTGCGAACCTTCCGAAGGGCACTCTTGGCTGGGCTCTCCTCCCGTCCCTTTTCTCCTGGAGCCATGCTACCTGTGTCTTGTCTGCTGGTGGCCGGGTGCTGGCTAAAGTGACTGTGGTCCAGTGGAGTGCCTGGGGATTTAAATAGAAGCAGGGTGTGGGGTGGGAAGAAGAGCTTGGTGACGGTGGAAACTATGCAAAGCATTTCTGGCCAAGATGGGGTGCCTTTGCCCTGATGGTGTTCTTTTTTTAAATCCTGACAGCTCCAGTTTCATCACAGCAGAGGGACATCTCAGCTGGCAAAGGACAGTGATATGCTCGCTCCTCTTCTTCTCCAAGTGCCAGAGTGGAAATTACTAGATTGAGTCATGCGCTCAGCCTTATGTTCTCCTTGACCTTACTGTGGTCCTACCATTTATAGGAGCATACAATATAATATGTGTACAGACTGCTAGGAACATTATAGGCTTATTTCTATTTGAAACTCAACAGCCGTCAATACAGCTCATAATTAGTTCAATTTTATAGCTGAGTAAAATAAAATCTAACTCCTTGCAGCAATAATACCGTGTTTTCCCAAAAATAAGACCTACCCATAAAATAAGCCCTAGCAGGATTTCTAAGCATTTGCGCAATTATAAGCCCTACCCTGAAAATAAGACCTAGTGATGGGCGTGGCTACGCAGCATATCTGCACAACCCATGCATTTCGTCACAGAGCGGTAAAGAAGATGAGCAGCCCTTCTCATCTGCTCCATCGTGACAGCTACTATCCCAGAGGTGACTGGAAAGGTGCGGGCAGCCCCACCAACAAGGTCGGCTCCCCCTGTCAGGTCCCAGCCATCCTGTGCGTGCTGCAAGCTGAGGCTTTGAGGGGAAAATAACACATCCCCTGAAAATAAGCCCTAGGGTGTCTTCTTGAGGGAAAATAAATATAAGACCCTGTCTTATTTTCGGGGAAACACGGTATATGAGATTCAAACCCAGATCTGTCTGATTCAAAGCCTGTGCCTCCTTTCATTCTGGTTATCCAAGATCCTAGGTTGCCTTTTTCTTTTGCCTTCAACTTCATTAGACATAGACCTTAGAAGATCATCTCATCCAGCCTTCATTTTCCAGATGAGAAAACTGAAGCCCTGATAAAGGGAGATTGAGGTCCAGATACTTAGAGGCTCATTGTTTTCCAGCTCCAGAGTTGAATTACTGTATAGACAAGTCATATTAATCTAAAAGACGATAGTCAAAATTTTGGCCCAATCATTAAAAAAAATAAACGAAAAAACTTGCATACACATTGAATTTTAGAAATTATTATTAGAATAAATCTTTTTAAATATTTTGTTTAAATAGACCATGGAAAGGCAAAATAAATGAATGCTATCAGAAGCCAACCCCCGCCCCTTCTTTGTTTTTAATAACACAACCTTCCTTAGCAGACCTTCAGGTTCATGTAGACAAAGACACTTTTTCAACTCTCAAAACAAAGACTGAAATACAATATTTTTAAAGGACTGGAAAGATAGGTCATGTGAACAGAAAAACAACCATCTATGCAGTGTGTTAAACCAAATAAAAATGCCCAGGGCTCAGCAATGAATAATTTCTTAAAAACAAATAAAATATTTTTTCATCCAACAGTTTTATTGGCTTTTAAAACTATAACCTTTCCTCCAATCTTGACTTGGAGTTAACCATACTGATTGAAAACTGCTGTCTAAGAGCATTAGGAAAAAAAGGTATTAATACCTTCTAGTAGTGAGACATTTATTTTGAAAAAAAAATTGTTAGTTTTTCATTATCTGGGTTATTTATCTCCTAGGATTAAAACAATTTGGGAAATGATTTAAAACTCTATGTAAAAATCTGTCAGATGTGTTTTCAGAGTTCAGCAGCATCTGATAATGTTAACTAAGGGCCAATAACGCACAGACAAAACCCCTCTTGATTAATTAAGAGTGAATTGGATCACAAGGGAAGAAAAGTGTTACAAAGATTTCAATCTGAGTCTGAAATTTCTAGCATTCCTTCCTGAAATGTAGCTCCACTGCAGAACTGTTTGGTTCTTATCAGATTCTCTTCATCCCACGTGGAAGACCTTGGGAAGGAATGGGGCCCATATGCTTAGCCCAGGAGCGGGCTAATTTACAGCTTTCCAAGGGGTTGTTCTGCTTCCCTGCTCACACCTGCTCCAGGTTCAATCCTGATAGAGGGAGAAGACGTGGAGACAGCAAAATGTTAATCCATATTAACAGCCTTTGCAGTCAGCTGCCTGGGTTTGGGGCTGTCAGCAGATGGTCTTGGCAGAAAAACCAGAAGCAGCTCCTGAAAGGATCTGGCCATTCTTTCTGAGATTTAGCCTCCGTGGCAACTGCAGTCCTTCATTCATACTTCTACAAAGGAGAGTGTAAAATCCTTTTCCTCAAATCCTGTACACTTTGGGCATTCCTTCCCTAAGGCGAAGTCTGTATGCTAACTACCATGCATCTTTGATTACTACAAAAATGTTATCTTTGCTTTCTCAATCTAAATCCAAATTTTTAGAAGTTCCTTATTTTTCTACTTTAATATGCGGTATAAAAGAAATGAAAATAAAATCTCAAAGACAAAGATACACCAAGGTAAGAAGTGGTTTATAATGGGAGTTTCCTGTGAAACCATGAGATATAAAATTGTATGTGAAGATGCAGATGTGATTAATGAGGTAATTATCACCTAAGGAATGTGTCATAAGTGTGAAAGTGTTCTGAAAAGATATTATCATTTGATCTTATGAACAATACTAGAAAGAAGAGGGTGGTGGATTTATATACTGCTCTGCATATTATACTTAGAAGTTATGGGTCAGGCCTGGTGGCTCATGCCTGTAATCCTAGCACTCTGGGAGGCCGAAGTGGGTGGATCGTTTGAGCTCAGGAGTTTGAGACCAGCCTGAGCAAGAGCGAGACCCCGTCTCTACTAAAAAAATAAAATAAAAATAGAAAGAAATTTGCTGGACAACTAAAATATATAGAAAAAATTAACCAAGTAAGGTGGCACATGCCTGTAGTCCCAGCTACTCGGGAGGCTGAGAGAGTAGGATTGCTTGGGCTCAGGAGTTTGAGGTTGCTGTGAGCTAGGCTGACGCCACGGCACTCTAGCCTGGGCAACAGAGTGAGACTCTGTCTCAAAAAAAATTAAAAAAAAAAGTTATGTACTGCCAACTCTCATAGCCAGCTATATAATCATCCTAAAGAGACTTTAGAAACCTGCAATTGCTCAAAGCTCACATGAAACAATAATTTTAAAAAAAAGTTTTATTGTGTATATTTGAGGTTAACAATATGATGTTACAGGATACATATAGATAGTAAAAGGGTTACTATAATGAAGCAAATTAACATATCTATCATCTCGGTTACCCTTTTTTTGACAAGAGGAGCTACAAATAATATTTACTTAACAAAAATCCTTAATACAATTTTATTAGCTATAGTACTAGCACTGTTCATTAGATATCTAGACTTATTCATCCTACATATTTGCTACTTTGTATCCTGTGACCTACATCTCCCCATTTATTCCCTCCACCCTATACCTGGGAACCACAGTTTTATTCTCTATCTGTATATTTGACCTCTTTTTTTTTTTTTT
>VBSM01001124.1:48803938-48839173 GCA_008086735.1 Cheirogaleus medius
TGGTATTTCCATTTTTAGCTGTTTGAGGTATCTCCAAATTCTTTTCCACAAAGGGTTCACATTCTTTTTAAAGGCTAAATAATATTCCTTTACATCTCCCACATTTTCTTTATCCATTTGTCCATGGACAGACACTTAGGTTGCTTCTATATCTTGGCTATTGTGAAAAATGCTGCAATGAACACGGGAGTGCAGATATCTTTACCAGGTGGTGATTTCATCTCCTTTGGATATATATTCAGAATAGGGATTGCTGAGTCATAGGTAGTTCTATTTTTAATTTCTTTAGGAACCTCCATACTGTTTTTATTATGACTGCACCATTTTAATTCCCATCAACTGTGCACTAGGGTTCCCTTTTCTCCACACCCTCACCAACATTTGTTATCTCTAAGCATTTTGATTATAGCTATCCTAATGGGTATGAGAGAGTATCTCATAGTGGTTTTGATTTGCATTTCCCTGATGATTAGTGATGTTGAGCATATTTTCATATATCTATTAGCCATTTTCATGCCTTTTTGTAGAGAAAAGTCTGCTTGGAAAAGTCTGCTTAAGTCCTTTCCCTATTTCTTTCCCTATTTTTAACTGGATTATTTGGTTTTTTGCTATTGACTTGTAAGAGTTTTATTTATAATTTTTTTTTTTGAGGCAGAGTCTTGCTCTGTTGCCCTGGGTGGAGTGCAGTGGCGTCATCCTGGCTCACTGCAACCTCAGACTCCTGGGCTTAAGCAGACCTCTTGCCTCAGCCTCCAAGTAGCTGGGACTATAGGCGCTTGCCAGGATGCCTGGCTAATTTTTCTATTTTTAGTAGAGATGAGATCTCACTCTTGCTTAGGCTGGTTTTTAATTCCTGAGCTCAAACAATACTCCCACCTGACCATATGAATTCTGGTTATTAACCTCTATCAGATATGTGACTCGCAAATGTTTTTTCCCAGTACCATAGATTGCCTTCTCATTTTGTTGATTGTTTGCTTTGCTTTGCAGAATTTTTGTAGTTTGTTGTAGCACTGTTTATTTGTTTTTGCTTTCATAGCCTGAACTTTTGGTGAGATATCCAAAGAAATCATTGTAGAGGCCAATGTCTATGATCTTTCCCCATATGGTCTCTTCTAGGAGTTTTATGGCTTCAATTCTTACATTTAGGTCTTTTAACCATTTTGAGTTGATTTTTGTGTATGGTACGATTGTCCAATTTTATTCTTTTGCAGGTGGAAATCCAATTTTCCCAGCACCATTTATTGAAGAGACTATCCTTTTGCCATTATGTCTTCTTGATACCCTTGCCAAAAATTAGATGGCTGTATATGTTTGAACTTATTACTGGGCTATCTATTCTGTTCCATTGGTCTGTGTTTTTGTTTTTATGCCAGTAACATACTGTTTTGATCACTATAGCTTTGTAATATAATTTTAAATTAGAAAGTTTCATGCCTCCTTGTTTTTCTTTCTCAGTATTGCTTTGGCTATTTAGAATTTCTTTGTGGTTCCACATAAATTTTAGGATTGTTTTTTCTATTTGTATGAAGAATGCCACTGGAATTTAAATAGTGATTGTATTTAATCTGTATATTGCTTTGTGTATTATGTAAATTTTAACAATATTAATCTTTCTGATCCATGAACATAGATGTCTTTCCATTTATTTGTGTCTTCTTCAATTTCTTTCAGGAATGTTTTATAGCTTTTAGTGCACAAATCTTTCTTTCCTTGGTTAAATTTATTCCTAAATTGTTTTTTCTTTTGATACTATTGTAAATAGGATTGTTTTCTTGATTTCTTTTTCAACTAGGTTGTTATTTGCATATAGAAATGCTACTCAATTTTGTATGTTGATTTTGAATTCTGCAATTCTAGTGAATTCATTTATTAGGTCTGACAAATTTTATGTGGAATCTTTGGGGTTATCTACCTATAGGATCATGTCATCTGCAAATAGGGATAAACAAACTTCTTCCTTTCTAATTTGAATGCCTTTTATTTCTTTTTCTTATATGAGTGCTTTGCTAGTACTTTCAGTACCATGCTGAATAGGAGTGGTGAGGGTAGGCATCCCTACCTTGTACTGCATCTTATTGGAAAGGCTTTCAGTTGTTCCTTAGTGATTATGATGTTAACCATGAGTTTTTCTTAAATGGCCTTTATTATGTTGAGGAATTTTCTCTCTAAAACTGTTAAGAGTTGTTATCAAGAAAAGATGTTGAACTTTGTCAAATGCTTTTGCTGCATCAATTGAGATGATCATTTGGTATCTTTCATTCTGTTAATGTGATGTTAATATGATGTATCATATTGATTGATTTGCATATGTTAAACCAGCCTTATATGCAGGGATAAATCCCACTTGGTCATGATGTATGATATAATCTTTTCGACGTGTTATTGAATTCTGTTTGCTAGTATTTTTTGAGAAACAATAATTAATCATTTTCACATAAGCTAATAAGTCACTTGTTTAGTAAACAAGTTTATTTGTTATATAAAATTGGTCCTGAAAAGGCTTTAATGGAGAGCAAAAAGAGTTTCTTACTGCAATAGAATTTACTTTATAAAATGTTTGTGGAACATATGCAAAGCGTGAGGCATGATGGTAAGCAGTGTGGAAGAGGGTGTAAAGTTGAACCAAACAGAACCTACTTTTAAGATTTTCCCAATCTAGTCAAGAGAAAACATACATACAACTGACTTTAATAATTTGGAAAAAGCTATATTAGAAGTATAAATAAAACTTTATGAGTGGCTGATTTCATTGGAATGACTTTGCAGAATTGGTGACCCTTTTATTTGGACCTTAAAAAGAAAGGATTTTACCAGGTGAAGAAGGGCACTCTAATCAAAAGAAACATTAAAACATTTACAAAGGCATGAGGATACATGGTACACTTAGAGGTCCTCTAATGGCCCACAGTAGAGATCACAAACTCAAATGCCATCTGGGTCAGGTGGGTCACTTAAAGTTGTGAAGTGAATTGGTTTGGGGCCACAGCGTGGGATGGTGTGCATTGTGGGCAACTGGTGAAATAATGTTCCAAAGGAGTAAGAGACTTGCATTTTTACATAAGCTCTCCCAATTCTTTAAATGGCAATAGTAACACACACACATACACACAAACACATGCACACACAGGGTACTGGGTGAACCAGCACAGTGTAGCATGTCCTTGGATCTGATTCTGCTTATGTACTCCCAGTTTATGACCTTTGAAGAAGAACATAGTGTTTATGGGATAAGGACAAGAGGCCAGGGAGTGGTAAGAGATGCCTTTGAAGAAGTAAGTTGGAGCTACTTTGTGAAGATCACTTTGCTAAGGAATGAGTGTTTTTATCATGCAGGGCTCATTGTATGTATCATTGAATGATCTTAAGCCTTGATGCGATATCAAATTTGTGTTATCAGCTGATCAATTGAGAATCAGCAAAGTGGAGCTTGGATTTGAAAAGGATAAGATTAGGATAGAAAGACAGTTTACAGGGATTACTAAAATAATCTTGGAATGAACCAAATGAGAGTCTGAAAGAAGAGAGAACTGGGAGCCATTGAGGGTAACTTCTTTTTTTTTTTTTGAGACAGAGTCTCACTCTGTTGCCCAGGCTAGAGTGTCATGGCGTCAGCCTAGCTCACAGCAACCTCAAACTCTTGGGCTCAAGCGATCCTTCTGCCTCAGCCTCCCGAGTAGCTGGGACTACAGGCACGCACCACCATGCCCGGCTAATTTTTTCTATTATATATTTAATTGTCCAATTAATTTCTTTCTATTTATAGTAGAGACGGGGTCTCGCTCTTGCTCAGGCTGGTTTCGAACTCCTGACCTTGAGCGATCCACCCGCCTCAGCCTCTCAGAGTGCTAGGATTACAGGCGTCATTGAGGGTAACTTCAAAAGGACACAGGGACCAACTAGTTGCTATGAGTGAGGGGGAGGGAGGGGTGAACTAGAGGCTTCTGAGTTGAGTGATAGATGAAAGGAGGTGACATGAGCTGGGAGATGGCACTGAAGGGAGAAGATCAGTGGTGAGAAGGAAGAGTTTTCATGGTGAGTTGAGGAAGCTCTGGGTCATGCCTGGGAAGGTGCTGAGTTAGGAGAGTGATTAGCAACCTGGACCACATGGCCAGGCATAACCAGGTGAAAATCCAGGCTCTGCTGGTTAGTAGAGTGACCTGCGGCATATCATCTAACTTCTCTAAGATTCAGTTTCTTCATCCGTGAAATGAGTAGTTTCAGAGCACCTACCTGATAGGGCCTGTGTGAGGATCAAATGAGTTAACACATGTAAAGCACTTAGCGCCACTCCTGACACGTGTGGACTCTTGATAAGTGGCTTCTGTTATTAATATCTTGATGTTCAGTCTCTTTAAATTCCATTTGACCAAGGACAGGATTGATACCAGACCCAGGGTAGGGCTGTGTGTGCTCTTCAGGTAGGAGGGCCAAATAGGGTCACCTGTAGGGACTGGAGGCTGCAAGGGAAAGCTTATTTATAGTGTTTTATTTTAAGGCTGTCTCTAAAAGGTTTCTCTCAGCCTGATGGATGAGGTCAGATGAGGTCTCTTACTTGTGCTGTGCACAGACTCTCTCCTGGAAACTCCTGGAATATAGAGCTCAGTGGTTCCTGATCACTGGGAATCACATTAGGATCTTCAGTTACATTAGGATCACTTGTGACACTTTCAAAACTACACATGGCGAAGCGCTGTCCCTGGAGATACGTCCTGGGTGGAATCAAGCCAGCTTGATCTAACATACCATAAGGGTTGAGGACCTTGGTTCTAGCTGCTGGAGTGTTGTAAGTCCAGCAGATAATTGACATACAGTTTTAAGAGTGTAGCCCAATTTGGGTTCAAGCAGACTGATTATGTATTCTGGATCTTCTAGAAGTGTGTACACTTAGGGTCAGAGAGACTAAGTCATGCAAAGTCACAAGCCAACAAGAGTCACAAGGGATCAAACCCAGGCACTCTGACTCCAGAGTCAGGACTGTTAACAACTGTGCTCTGACACAAATTCCTTCCTTCCTCCTTGCTCTCCACCCCCACCTTGAAGGACAGGACTTTGCAAGCTTGTGACACACTCTCTAAATAAGCTTCTTATGGGGATCTAAATATAGAGTTTCTTAGCACTCACTTTCTATTGGATTCCATAAATGTTTCCTTTCCTCCTAAGAGCTGAGAGACTTGTAAAAGTGGTCTCTAGTCCTTAATTTATCAGCTCCTGCTCATTTTTCAACTTATTCAATTCAAAATAATGGTTTCTGCCCACAAACCCAATTTAGTCAAGGTCATTGCCAAATCCAAGGGAAATTTTTAGTTCTCATTTATTTAAGCTTTTTATAGTACAGAATTTTTTATTTATATATGTATCCTTTTCTGCATACACACACACACGTAACTATGTGTGCGTGTGTGTGTGTGTATTGAGAGAGAGAAGGAGTCATGACAGAAATGGAAAGTTTAGAAAACCAGAAGTAAATGGCCAATCATAATTATGCCACATTCATACTGTTCATTCATAAGCATTCCTGTTTCATACAGAGTTACAATCTACTCCCAGTTCTAAACCTTTGGCTGTGTTAGAAGCATTCCTTCCAGTGCAGGGCTCTCATTTTGAGGAAAAATGATTGAGATAGCCTACTGAATGTGGCTTCATACACCGGATTTTTCCTCTCTTCTGAAACCATCTAAAAGCAGAAAGTAGAATTAAAAAAAGAAAACCCTAAAACTCCATCTTCAGTGAAATAGAACACAGATAATCTACAGACTCTAACATAGGTGTAATGGCCACTAAAGTGAGCTGGGATTAATTTGAGTTCATCTAGAAGGAAGTTAAAAGGGATACTGAAAAATCCTGAAAGTGATGGGTTACAGAAGGATTTCACAAAAACACATTTCCTAAAAGGAAGAAGTCCACCCTCTAGTGAAGAAGCTGTGTGGTTTGTTTGCTACAGTGAGTAAAGAAATCTGGGGGACGGACTGGCAATAAAAATCCTCTTGCACTTCAACTTTGAAAAGCAGTAGATTGGAAGCTACAGAGGCAGGAAAACTATGCAAAGCATTACATGGACATGCCACATTTGCAGGAAATGGTCTATCTCTGCGGTAGCAATAGGAGTCCATTTGGATTGTGCCACCTGGAAGCTACTCTGCCTCTTCTTCCCTCTACAAAGAAACTTCTTTAAATGGCTAATAGAGAAAATTCAACTCATTCAATGATGGATAATTTTTTTTAAGTGTAGAATATCAACCCAAAGACACTCTAAGAAAAACATGTGGAAAAGTACAGTAAACATACCAAGAAAGAATATTCACTGGAAAAACAGTTGACACAGACCAGATGAAAAATATAAACCTTTAGCCATATATTTAAAGACAAAGAAACACATCTCTGAAAGAATAAAAGAGAGCACAAAGCAGATACAAGAATTCATGGGAAAGATGGCAAGACACTTATAAAAGGAAAAAATAGACAAGAGAAAAGAAATTAGAAGTAAAAAATGAGAACAGAGGAGACAAGTCTATTACTATTTGCAAAGACTATGCCTGTATACTTGGAAAAATCTGGGCGCTCTCAGGGCTTGCAATCTAGTCAGGAAGACAGGAAGAATAATAATTACAGGAGACTCCAGGACTTAACCTAAGGATTTTTTTGTCTCTGTTCAGCCGTGTGTCACTTAACAGAGATATGTTCCGAGAAATGGGTCATTAGGTGATTTTGTTGTGTGAACATCATAGAGTGTACTTATACTAACCTAGATGGTAGAGCCTACTGCATACTTGGGCTACATGCCATAGCCTACTGCTCCGAGGCTACAGATTGAACAACATGGTACTGTACTGAATGCTGCAGGCAGCTGCAACACAATGGTAAGTATTTGTGTATCTAAACATAGAAAACGTACAGTAAAAATATGGTATAAAAGATAAAGAAACGTGTAGGACACTTACCATGAATGGAGCTTGCAGGACTGGAAGTTACTCAGGGTGAGTCGGTGAGTGAGTGGTGAGTGAATGTGAAGGCCTCGGACGTTGCTGTACACTACTGTAGACTCTGTAAACCCTGGATATGTAGGCTACCCTAAATTCTTAAAAACACCTCTTTCTTCCTTCAATAATTAATTAAGGTTGGCTTACTGTAACTTTTATACTTTACAAACTATAATTTTTAAAAATTTTGACTCTTTTGTAATAACACCTATCTTAAAATACTCATTGTACAGCTGTACAAAAAATATTTTCTTTCTTTATGTCCTTGTTCAAGATTTTCAATTTTTTTTGTTTTTTACTTTTTGAACTTTTTTGTTAAAAACGAAGACACAACCCTACAAATCTGCCTAGGCCTACATAGGGTCAGGATCATCAATATCACTGTCTTCCACGTTCATACCTTGCCCCACTGGAAGGTCTCCAGGGGCAACAACACGCGTGGAACTGCCATCCCCTATAACAGTGCCTTCTTCTAGAATACCTCCTGGAGGACTTACATGAGGCTGTTTTGTAATTAACAATTTTTTAATAAGTAGAAGGAGTACACTCTAAAATAATGAAAAAAGTCTAGTAAATATATAAAGCAGTAACAGCCATTTATTATCATTATCAAGTATTACATACTATACATAATTTTATGTGCTATGCTTTTATATGACTGGCAGTGCAGTAGATTTGTTTACACCAGCATCACCTCAAACATATGAGTAATGTATTGTGTTATGGCATCATTAGGTGATAGGGCTTTTTCAGATCCATTATAATCCTATGGGACCACCGTGATATATGTAGTCAGTCAATGACTGAAACGTGTGACTCATGGCTGTATTCATTTGCTAAGGCTGCTGTAACCAATGTAAGGTGCCAGCCTGGTCATGCTTCCTCTGAAGGATCTAGGGGAGAATTTTTCCTTGTTTCTTCCAGCTTCTGGTGGCTCAGGCTTTCTTGACTCATGTCAGCGTCACTCCCATTTCTGCCTCTGTCTTTACGTGGTCATCTCCTCTGTCTCTGTGTCTTCTCCTTTTCCGTAGAAGTCCAATGTCCCTCTGCCTTTCTCTTATAAGAGCATGTACCATTGCATTTAGGGCCAACACAGAAAATCCAGGATACTCTCTTCTTGAGATCCTTAATTTAATTACATCTGAAAAGACCCTTTTTCCAAATAAGGTCACATTCTCAGAGTCCTGGAGTTAGGATGTGGATATATCTTAGGGGAGGAACATCATTCGACCCACTCCTTGCAGGGTGTCCTCTTTCTTTTAGCATGTTAGTGTGCTTTTAGTCTTCTCTGAAATCACTGTAGGCTGAATTTGGATCAAATTAGGCCCAGCCCCTAGCTAGCTGTGTGACCTTTGGGCATGTCACTTAACTTCTCTCTGCCTGAGTTGTCTATCTAAATGGGAGCTGTAGATGTGCATTTAACAGGATTGTTGTAAAGACTAAATGACGTGTGAAACGCAAAGCTATTTGAGCTGTTCAGTAAATATTCGAAGAGATTGTCTCACTGTGGTTAGCATCTGTAACAGTAGAGACCAGGAGGACCCCAGCTTTTCTGTTTAGTTGTACAAACAGACATTTACCTCTGCCATCATGCGCCAGTGCTAAGGTACGCCTTGGGGGCTTACTCCAATCTCAGAAGTCTGGCGTTGCTTTGAAAGCCTTGCAGCTCGCTGCCACACAATTGGAGATTCACTATTTTAAGCGTTAGGACACTGGCAGGTGATCTGAGCTACTGAGCTACATTAATTTCAGAGCCCTCTGACAGGCATATCTTCTAAATTTTTTTTTTAAATAGAGATTAAAGTTTACTCAAAGAGTCAAAGGAAGCTGTGTGGGGAGGTATCTTTGTTTAACATCTGTCTGTCATTTAACACCACTTGTATGCCACAGGGAGAAAGGAGAGTGGCTTGAGAGCTCAATTTAAGTTGTAAGGGTCTAAGCAGTGCTTTTTAAAGAAGGCAGATAAGAGCTTCCTGTCTGGGAGAGATTACTGAAAGAGAAACTTTGATTCAACGTTTCTTTACTCTTCTGGTGAGAATGACCCCCCCCCTTTAACCCCCCATAAATTCCAGGGAGGAGTTATTTGTAGTTAATCAAGTAAGATGTTTTAAGTCCTTGTAAGTCTTTTCTTCAAGATATTTATTTTCTTCAAAAACCAAGGAGTATTTAAAACCTTTACTTCTTTAAGAGGAATTGTTTTTTTCTGATAAAACACTTCAGTTAAATAAAAATTCCCACAGAGGCCCAATTTATAAAACAAAAAGAAACTGCTCATGATGGAAATTTGTTCGACTATAGTAATTATTTCACTATCTCTATGTATAGCAAAACATCATGTTGTAATACATCTTAAATACAAAATATATATATATTTTTTAAAAAACAAAGCAGCTTCTATCATTGATGGAAAAGAAGTGATGGCCTAGACTCTGAACACTTGTCCAATGTAGGGAACCTCTGGGGCAGGCAGAATCTTCTCCTTGGGGAGCATCACCCTTAGCCCAGGGCAGACTGTCACTTGCCTGAGGAAGGGGATGTGGGACATTTGGGACAGCCAGAGAATGCCTAAATTTTGAATTTGTATTTCAAGTAGCCTGTGGTAAAGCTTGTTCTGTAAAACCCCATAATTATGAAAAGCAGCAATCAGATGTCAGCCACATTGACTATCTTAGGATTTCAAAATTAAATGGAGAACAAAAATAAAGCTAGATCCATTGTTGATACTAGCCTTAGGTATAGTCCTGGGAGATTTGGCAGGTACTGGCAAGTGGTTAAGAGAATCTGGCGAGAAGCTTAAACTGCTGGCTCTGATCCCAGCTTTATGGGGACTTGGTGGTCCCCAGACCAGCCAGTAGCATCAGCATCACCTGGGGGCTTGCTGTGAATGTACTGAATCAGAATCTTCATTTAGCAAGCCCCTCAGATCATTTGTATGTACATTAATTTTTGAGAAACTCTGACCTAGTGAAGCAGAAAGACCCTGGGTGACCCCCAATAATTCCCATCTCCTATTGCTCACCCCTTCCTGTAACCTCCTTCCCTTGAGTGCAAGTAGGACTTGTGACTTGCTTCTAGTAAAAGACCAAGAAATGGCAAAGGGGAAGAGATTTTTCAGATATAATTAATATCACAAATTTGTTAGCTTTGAGTTAAAGGGACAGTATCCTGTGTGGGCCTACCTGTATTAGGTGAACAACACTTGAAAGAGGAACTAGACCTTCCCTGAAGTGAGAGACTCTCCTTTTGGGCTTGATAAAATAAATGACCTCTGTGTTGGAGAACCCCACATGGAAGTGTGGGTGGCCTCTAGGACCTGAGGTTGCCCTTTAGCCAATAATCAGCAAAAAGCAGGGCCTTTCACTATATAGCTGCAAAAACATGCTTTCTGCCAACAACCTGAATGAGCTTAGAAACAGATTCTTCCCCACTTATGCCTGCAGATAAGAATGCAGCTCAACTGACAACTGGATCACAGTTTTGCAAGACCCTGCGCAAAGGACCAGTTAAGACACACCTGGACTCCTGACCCACAGAAACTGCAAGTTAATAAATGTGTGTCGTTTCAAGCTGTTAAAATTGCGGTAATTTGTTCAGCAGCAATAGAAAATCAGTACTTCTAGGGCAATTTGTTTATCTGTTGTTTGACTTAGTTTTGTCTAAATATAAAAAAGGGTAAAAATAGTATAACCATGGGGTTATTTTGCAGGTTAATGAATAATATGTGTAAAGTGCTTAAAATTGTACCTGGTACTTGGTAATTGCTCAGTAAATTGTAGTATTTACCTGATACAGAAAATTACATGGTTTAATACTTTGCCTTTTGAAAATTGCTTTTTAATAGAGCTGAAGCAGTGTGGACAAAATGAATGAAGGTCCAGGAGTTATGTTGCATCGCATGTATATGAGCTTCCAGGACATGAGTCTTAAGTCTTAAGTCTATTGAATTTACTTCAGTGAAAATGTAGGTAAGCGCTGCTACACTTTATGTCACTGCTTGTATCAGGCTTGTTCACCTAAAATAATCTATTCAAGCATCTGTTGGTTACAATCAAAAGTGGGAAGACATGTACCATTATCTTCATTTTATAGACAGGTGGCACTGTGAAGGAAATGATTTGTCCTTGTCATGGAGGAAATACATGACATAAATGGAATTGAAGTCCAGCATCTTGATTCTAACCTGGATTCAAATAAGCCATTTGCTATGTGACAAAAGACAGATTCAGGCATAGGATGGACTATATAAAATGGGCATTTCTCAGGGAAAATTTCAGCTCTTGCTTCTTTTTTCTGAGTCTGCACCTCCTAACAACCTGCCAGTCAATAAGCCATCCATTTTTTCCGCTTTGACAAAAACTTTGTTTTGGGATTCGCACAATGTTAGTTCTGATTATATACTATTGCTTGCAGGTATAAACAATGCAGAAGCAATAGCAGGTCTCCAAGGCTTTGAATGGCAGCACACCTGCTGTCAGGACAATAAAATGAGAATGGGAAATGAATTCCATCCTCTCTTCTTACACTCAATTCTTTTTAAGCCTCTACATGGACCTTCATATGCAATGCAATACCAGGCACTTCCTTTCTTAGTATCTCTGTCATTCTTTGTCAATGCCCGTGTTATTTTCTTATTGGAATGACCTTTTTATTGTATTTAGAATTCTGTTCAAATATATTTAATTATAATGCCATTTCACGATATTTATATCTGGCAGCCTCCTGTTATATTGCTCTGTGTTTTGAAGCTCGATATGCATTCAGGAGTACTTTTTGTTCTGCTCTACCAAAGACATCCATATTTGGTTCTTGGCATATACTACAGGTGGGGTCACTCTATAATTGAACTTTCATAAATCATCCTCTGATATGTGCAACCAAATTCCAACAACCTTTTCTTCCCTCCAAAACATTTTCCAAGCTGCTAAATGAGGAGATTCCAAAAAAAACAAAAAAAAGAGCAGGTTTAGCTCTCTCAGTATATGTTTTACTTTTCATTATTTTATCGAATAAAGCTTTAGGTGTTGTTGCTAATGCAAATGTGATATTCTCACCTTGGCGGGCTGAAGAGGTGGCTGAGTTGTGAAATTATGTTGTCTTCAGATGTTCATGATAATATAGTAGAGTGTGTATATATATTTTATATATATAATATATATAGATATTCATATTCATTAATCCATTTAATATGCTAGTCTTGATATTTACAAGTTGTCTCAATTAATATACAGGAATCTGCATATATATGAATATTTATTTATATCCTTGTATTAGAAGTCCCTGGATTCCTAATACAGAGGCCAACATCATTAAACACTATTTTTTGGTGGCAAAAACCACAATAGAGTATGTCTTTAACCCATTTAAAAATACTAAACATAGTGGAAAAAAGTGAGCATAAGCTTTCCTTTAGACCATCATTAGGAACAAACATAATACAATTACAATGGCAATGATGATGTTGATGATAACAGGCATACTTCTTTTAAAAATCTGAATCCAGCTAAGTTTATATGTGGGCATTTGTAATGGACTGTGTAAGGAAAGTTACATGCCAAAATTTTTAAGAATCTTTCAGGGATAATCAATACTAGAGAATAATACAAAATTTTGAGATGACAGATTTTCCTTCAGAAATCTTTCACTGTCACTGTGTTTTCATGATGTCTTAAGGGAAACTGAGACACAATGAGATTAAGTAAACTGCACAATCACATAAGAAACACAACAATAGTATAGGATTTGGAATATACTGTCATATTTCTTTCCTATTGTATCTTATAATAATCAATTTGGGGGGCAACATAGACTATAAACAGGAATAATATGATGCAGGTATAGTAGAGATGTTAGAATGTTAAAACATGTACCTGTGTAAACCACACTTGTGTCCAAAACCCCACCTGGACACCCCAGATCCAGCAACTAAGGTTAACACCTGGTGCATAGTGGCACCGTCAAGCCTCAGCTTCAACTCAGTGTTCAGGCTGTCCTAGTAGTTCAATATTTTTAATGTCACCCATAGATACATTTTTTTATTTAATAATAACTAATTTTGATGCTGAAGTTTCAATGATACAAATGACCTGTAGCTATCTTAAAAAGGATTGTAATGTGTTTTCTGCTCTTTCTGTTGAAGTGTGTTTCCTTACATTTTCATCTCAAACTCTAAACATGTCAATTAACCAACCTCTGCTCTGTAAAGTTCCAATTTGGAAAACTACTTCATGGAGTCTGATATTTGGAAATATGAATACCTTAATGGAATTGCTAAAAAAAACTCTTGCTGAGACAAGAAAGGGAGACAAAAAAATAAGTGTAGTTTCTCCATATGCTTTAAAATAGAAATCTGAGAACAGAAATATTATCAGAATGACTTTGGAGAATGCAAGGAATTGGCTACACAGTGGCACATCTTTCATGGTTATGATAAACTGGCCTCAAACACATAGGAATAAATAAGAGTTTGGATCTTCTTTAGAAGATAAATAATGACAATCTGTGAACCAAGTGATAAATCTCGTGAGTCTTTTTTCTTTAAGCGAGGGAGGACTAGTAACTGAAGTTTGAAATATTGAGAAATGAATCACCCTTGTCTTTCCACCATGACAATATGACAAGGTTAAAGGAACATTTTATGTAATTAAGATCCACCTTAAATTTCCAACCTATCTGCTTGGTTCCAATGTCAAGACTAGTTCATAGAGAAGGAGACTGGAGATTGTTTAGAAATTCTATTTTAGGCTAGCTTAATCTCAACCTGTATTCTCTATGACGTCAAATTGATTATTTCCCCATTATGAGCTCAACTCTTTTGCATCCCTAATCCCCAATTGCCAAGTAAAACTTTCGTCTGGTTGGTAATGGCCAGCCCACACCAACAGGTGCATACATTGCTAACTGATGACCAGTTTCATTTTCATCTTTTCCAGGGCTGTGTGTATTCTGATTTAGCATGGAAAGCACAGCCCCTTTCTCTCCCTTTCTCTCCCTATTCATGGGGCTTTTCAGGTCCCACTACTGAATGCTATTGGTGAAACTTTGTCTTTTCTGATACAGTGACAGACCCTAAGAACACGGCCTGACTTTTCAGTCAGTAGCTGAAGAAGATGATCTCATGTTTCTCTCTTGCTGCATTCCCCCGCTGGACTTTGAAAAACAACTCAGTTGCATTTTAGTCTAAAAATACAGCTGACTTGCTTGACCTTTCTATTCTTCAAAGTCTCTTGGGGAAAATTGGGATATCAGCTACCTCCTTGAACATTTCGTAGCAAAAAGTATAACATGTTCTTTTTCACTGATTTCCAGCTACCAACTGCTTATCTCAGCAGGAAGCTGTGCTGTAGTTGGAAACGGTAGTCTTCCAACAGACCTAATACTTATTTAACAAAAAGCAACCTTTGGGGCTAACCTACAAGCACAGTGAGACTCAAACATTGTCTGTGCATCCAGCGTGTCTTAAGTATGTCAAGAACTTGTGATTAGAAACCCCAATAGAGTGGGACTTACAATCACTTGGGCTCTTGAGTGCCTTTGGGTTTCAGAGCTTATACTTGAGAGATCTTTGAAATACAGAAAAGAAATAGAAATGCACCAAATGTAGAACAATCAAATGTATAAGCCAAGATCTGTGTCAGAGGCAAGTTGCTTTGGTTAAATTACAATTTTTGAATGCATTTAAGTGAAAATAGCCTTTTATTTTAAAGCAACTAAGCAGAGACTTAAAAAAAAGGTATACAAAAAAGAAAGAAGGTGTAAATAAAAGCAAATAAGAATTTTTTAAAAGGATAAACCATGAACCTCTTATGTTTTAGTCCCTTATAGGGTCTAAAGTATAAAAATGTTGGGGAAGATTTAGATTTTTTTATTGTATTCTAGGTTCCCAGATCTTCTTCCCCGAAGATCAACTTATTTCCTAAACCTTCTCTCTTTATTCTCAGAATTATCCTAGAAAATTCATATATCAATTCACTGTAACCTATAACTCACCTACTTTACTTAATGCCCTAATCCACCAAAGATAGCTATACCACTTGTCTGTCTTTATAAACTACTGTCTTAGTCTATTCAGGCTGATGGAAATAAATACCATAAACTTATAAGCAACACCTGTTTTATTTCTCACAGTTCTGGAGGCTGGGAAGTCCAAGCAAGGCACCTGAACATTCTGTGTCTGGTGAGGACCTGCTGCTGCTTCTCACCATAACCTCACATGGAAGGTGACACAGGGTTTCTGGAGTCTCTTTTATAAGAGCACTGATCTCATTCATTAGGGCTCCACCCACATGACCTGTTCACCTCCTCAAAACCCCACCTCCTAATACCGTCATCTTGGGGGCTGGAATTTCAACGTATGAATTTGGGGGGTACACATGCCTTCATACCTATCCCACTGCTCTTTGTTCAATCCTCACTTCACATCCTAGTCTTAAATCTGTCCTATCTTTCTATTCCTACTCATTGAAGTAAACATGCTCCTAGACAGCAGAAGCTACCATGTTTTCCCGAAAATAAGACAGGGTCTTATATTTATTTTTCCTCAAGGAAACACCCTAGGGCTTATTTTCAGGGGATGTGTTATTTTTTTTAAGTACGGTACAACAGTCTACATTTATTCAAATATAGTTAAGTCGTCTTCTTCTGGAACATCATCATAACTCTCCAAACCCCGAATTCCATCCTGAATTTCTTGTGACTCTATTTCCTTTAGAACCATTGGCCCCAATCTCTCACATTGAGCAATAGAGCTCTCATGGGGCAGATGAGAAGGGCTGCTCGTCTTCTTTACCGCTCTGCAACGAAATGCATGGGTTGGGCAGATACGCTGCGTAGCCATGCCCATCACTAGGTCTTATTTTTGGAGTAGGGCTTATATTGCTCAAATGCTTGGAAATCCTGCTAGGGATTATTTTATGGGTAGGTCTTATTTTCGGGGAAAAACGGTATTTAACAAGCCACATGACAATATCAATCATCCCTAAGATGTGACTGGTAATACCAGATACAGTGAAATACAGTGCATTTTTGTAATATGAAGGCAAAAGCAAAGGATTTAGCTCTTGGAACACTCATTCATGGGATGCTTCCCCCAGGAACATAGCCATATTGCTGGAAGAAGCCCAAGCCATGAGGATTGGCCTTATGTGGGCACTTCGGACCATAGCTAACTGCTGAGTTTCATAACTGCCAGTCAGTACCCAGCCTCAGCATTCAGCTGTGTGAGTGATCTCTCTTGGATGTGTTCTTCAGTTGAGAAAGGAAACTCCAGCCCCAGCAGCCATGTAATTGTGCCTAAAAGAGAGATCACAAAAGGGAACCTCCCAGATGACTCTGGTCAATGTGCAGAACCCCTTTTCAGATGGCAAAGTTACCTACTTTTTAATAGAGTAAAGATCATCTGAAGGTTTCAGCTTTGTTAAGGCTTGTGACAAATTTAAGGGCATAGCTCATAGACCCTTTCAACTAAACAAGAAATCTTCTAAGAATATTAAAGATGCTATCTCACCCTGGGGTGCAAGATAAAATACAGGAAGCAATCTTTGGCCATAATTATACTAAAAATTTTTATACATTGTTTATCTGAAAGTCAACTTTAACTGCCCTCATTTATTTGCTAAATTTGGAAACATAGCACAGAACCCTGAATCTCTACTCAAGAAAGACAGAAGCTGGCCTCAAAGAGACTACTTCTCATCCACATCCACATTTTATCCTTGGCTCCTTATTAAATTAATACAGAAAGTAGATTCCCTAGATCAATCAAATTCACTTGTTAAAATGCTGCAAACCCTCCCCCAAGATTCTTTAAGCAAATCTTCATTTCCAACATTCCCAAAACTTTATAAAATATGTACCTGGATCCTTCAAAACAAATTGAAAATCAGACTGGAATTTTGATTTTGGAACAATCCAATTGAATACAAATAAAAACAAGCTTTGAATAAACAAAAAAAGCATTACTCAGTTTGATTTGTTTCTGAAGGATAAGGTGAAAAGGAAGGAAAAAAAACCAAAGAAATCTGGATGATTTTCATCAACCAAAAAAAATATATTAAAATTCATGTAAAAATAATACCAATAATATTTAATTTCTGGTTATTGCTTCATAGTTTAAAAAAGATATATTATCTAAGTTGAATTACACAAGAACCCATGTGAAGTAGAAAAGGGATAGATCATTTTTGAATCCTATAGATCTTAACACTGACTGGAACTCAATATATTACTGTTAGGTTGAATAATTATTTCCATTTCACATATGAGGAAGCTGAGGTTGAAAGAAATTATGTTGATTGCCCACTGCCAGATAAACATGCAAGAAAGCCAAGACTTGAACTTGGTAGTCTGATACCTGATTAAATGGTTTTCCTGATATACCCTGCAAGCTCTCTGAAAATTCTTTAACCAATGAAAGTCAATTAAAAAAAAAAAAAACAGAAAAAAGGCATCCTAGGTGAGGAAAATGCTGATTTGATTAACTTTCTGAGCACCCATTATATTATGTGTCAAGCACTAGGCTAAGTGGTTTTGCACAAGTTTTCTCACTTCACTTGAACTATCAGCCACAGTTTATACAAAATCCATTGATCTAAATCTCCACTATCAGGAACCAAGCCAAGAATATGAAAGTACTTTTATAAGTTTCAGAACACTCAGAATAAATGCCAATCTGTAAATTCAATCATTCTGCACATATTGATTGAGTGTCGATTACGTATCAGCCACTCATTCTAAGGACGTAGATGTGGCCCTACTGTCTTAGATTTTAGAGTATAGTGGTTGGTGCAGATAAAATATAGACAGAGCTCTGAAATTGTTATGCCCAATTCATTACAGAGCTCCTTAAATGATCACATAGCATCTAGGTATCTTATTTTAGACAAAATCCTAACAAACTCAGTTATGCATTATCCCTTCTCAGCAGGTTGGACTCTCCAATGAGGAAGATATACTACTAGCACTAAGAAGCCTCAGTTGACTCTCTAGCAATGGAGGAGGACACAGCAGACACAACTCCAACAGCAGGTGAGTTTGAAGTCATTTAGTATATTGACTAAAGATGTTTGCAAACCCCAGTAATTCATAAGCCCTGAGGCTGCCACTGATTTTGGTCACATTAATTTAATTGATGATTTTTATCTATGATCCAGCTATGTAAGCTAACCAAGGTATTAAAGAAAATAATGCACTTTAGAAGGTAACGCACAATTAAAATAATCACCCGGAAAAATTTCCTGTGTTGAATACCTCATTCTATGACAATATTAAATAAACAACATAGTATTCTACTAGGATCATTAAAAGGCAACTACATGTATAAAGCAATGAAAAAGTTATTTACTTCTATCCTCATTTTAATGCATGGGTCTTTGTGCAAATTATATTCAGTTGATATCAAAGACATCCATGGAAATTTCTACTTATTTGCTAATAAAGGTTGAAAACCTAAGGAAAAATTACAAGATAAATCCAAAGGGCATAAACTGAGAATCTAGGAAAATATTTAGTGGCTGGAGGCACTCCTTCTGGTGGAGTTGAGATTTCCTAAGGCTCATTCTCCAGAGGTCAAGAAGCAGCTCTCAAACTTTTATCTGCTTCCACACACAAGATAGATGGTACTTTAAAAAAATTTGGATGTAAGTTTAAGCAAAGTTTGCCGTAAATGCATCAGAGTCAATACAGATGTGGATATGCTACTTACTCTTTCTGCATTTTCCCTTCCTCTCTTCCTTGCTCAAAGCATATCTATTAATAAAATGACAAAACAAGTTGGAAGAAATTATGAAATTATAACCCACAAATACTGCCATAATTTGTACATGCTGCTGCTATCATGAAATTTAGTGAAAAATTTCCTTTGTCTTTCACAAATGCTTTTGCTAAGACTCCACTGTGCCATACAGAGTTGAATACTGTGGGTTTTGCCCACTTGTCTCTCATTTTTCTGGAAATAGCAACTCAATTTTTCTTTGGGAAATCATCTTACTTCCTGCCTATGTAGTTAGATGGGCCTGAAATCCCACCACCTACTGGTTCCTTCCCTCCTACTGAGTGACTGGACTAAGGAATCCGCATATTTTATCCCTCCCTGGAGGCAGGGACTGGCATATGACCTTATTGATAAGGAGAGACTCATTCCCAGGGTTTTGCTGGGGGATATTGGGAAGGAGAGGTTTCCTTTCTGTTGGTGCTGCTAGGTTATGAGGTAAGCTGTTTTGCCACTTCATGGAGAAAGCCTACATGAAAATGAAATCAATATAAAGAAAAACAAGGCAAAAGATGGAGAGAGTCAGATTCCTGATAAGATTATTTTTAGCACCTTGATCAAACTATATCTAAAGATGTTACTGTCCTTAGAATCTTCCATATGTTAATAAATTCCTTTTTGTTTATTTAAGCCACCTTGTACAGAAACTTCATCATTTAAAATCAAGAAAAATCTGGAATTACATAAAATATAAGTCAGTGAGAGAGCCATTATAGGAATAAACCATTTTTCTGCCTTAATTGAAGGAAAAAAAATACATGAATATTGGTTCCTTAGCTGCAATTAGGTATTACTCATTTTGTGCCATTCACCCCTTAGCACTATGAGATGTCTGTGAAGGAGGGCATAATTTGAGGCAATTTTCCATTTTCACATATTTTAATTAAAGGAAGAAATTTACTATAGCTAAGAATGTCTTATGGTCAAGCAGCATAAGAAACTATTGGTCACTGGCATTTATGAGAAATCCCAGCACAAAATACAACAGAACACTAAACCTCATAGGTCTTCTTGAAATACACACTATGATGTCCCAAAGAAACGAGTTCATGAATTACATTGGATGTAGCCAACCCACGTGAATATCAAAAAACAGGAAATGAGATGCCTTATGTTACCTTCAAAAGCTGGTACAAATGTTATGTCATGGAGAAGCTGTTGTTTAATTAACAGCCACACTGTGCCAGGTACTACAATAAATCTTTGCATGGAGCGTATCACTAGCTGCAAGATTGTTGTTCCAGTGGTATTAGAGAGGTAAATATTTACACCTCTCAAAAAGGAGGATTGTGTTCAGTTTTTTGCCAAGTAACTTGTCCTTCAGGTCAACAAGGACATTGTAACTGGATCCACTTAAAATCTGCTTGTGGAGGAAAGGTCAACCTTTCCTCTTACTCCTAAGAAAGAACCTATCTGAAAGAATCACTCCTTTCCTTTTTCTCAAGTCATGTGTGGCCATCTTGCCCACATGCTGCAAGTCCAAATTTTCCTTCCTGAGCAGGAGATAGTCTCCCTGGCATGTTAACAAGTCAGCTCTGCCTTAGATTAGGCTCTCCTTTGAATTCTAATCAGAAGTTATTTTTGACCACTCAGCAGTCATTCTCAGGCATTGTTTTGTCTTAATCTTTAACTTTCAACTCACCAAAATCAGTGTGTGTGTGTGTGTGTGTGTGCGCGTGCGCGTGCCTCTGTGTGTGTGTGAAAACAAGTGGCTACTTTTATGTATGAGTGGCTCTTTGCCATATCTCACAGTGGAGTCCTGTGACGTCTGCAAGGAAAGGAATTTCACAGCACTAGAGGTTAATTGCAGTGAAGGAGAAAGGGCATAGCTGGATGACGCGTTTGATGAATCAACACAAGGCTATGTATTTACTAGGTCTATGCCAGAGAGAACATGGCCTCCAATATATCTTATTAATCTCTGTTGTATGTAATAAAATAGGCTTTGCGTGGTGGTGAAGAACATATATTCTGTAGTCAGTCAGATCTGGTTTTAAATTCAGTCTGAGCCACTCACTAGTTGCATGACCTCAGGTGACTTTCTGAACCTCTCTGCAATTGGTTGGTCTCCTTGTTTATAAAATAGGAAGAGAATAATAATGAGGAGGCTGAAAGGTTTCCATGTGATAATGTTGGCAAAATGCTTAGCACCCAGTGAGCACTCAATAGTTCATTGTTGACCTGCACGGTGGCTCACACCTGTAATCCTACCACTCTGGGAGGCCAAGGAGTTCGAGGTCAGCCTGAACAAGAGCAAGACCCCATCTCTACAAAAAATAGAAAAAATTAGCCAGACGTAGTGACACACACCTGTAGTCCCAGCTACTCAGGAGGCTGAGGCAGGAGGATCGCTTGAGCCCAGGAGTTTAGGGTTACTGTGAGCTAGGCTGATGCCATGGTACTAGATCTAGCCCGGGCGACAAAGCAAGATTCTGTCTCAAAAAGAAAAAAAAAAAAAGAAAGAAAGAAAGAAAACAGAAAAAAAAAACAAAGAAGTTCATTGTTAAACTCTGATCCTACCTGAAAGTGGCCAGGGCATTGCACTTTCTTAAGTAGTCAATATCTATCTGTCCCCTGATACAATTCCTCAGTGGCAGTTGAAGTGTAACATGAACACCTTGGCACTGTTTGTATTGAACAAAGTACTAAGAATGTGGATTGTGACAGGCAACTAAATTCTAAGTTAGAATGAAATGATCCACTCACTGGATTCTCCTCCTTTCTCTTGCATTTGGAGAGCAAGTCCAGCCTGTAGGGTTAGGATGGACTTGCTGAATCTTGCCACATCTCTACACCATTTATTTAAAGCTGAGTATCTCCAGTCTCTTGGATAATGAAACTTATGTCCATTTTTGGGACCAAATCTTCCATCCTTGAAATATAATGACTCTGAGAGGTTTCATATGTCTCCTTTACACAGAACCCAAATTAATGGACCTGAGGTTATATGGAACTATACTTGTGCCTAAGCAGAATTAGACTCAAAGCTTTTAGAAAATAAATAAATGTTCCCTTTTTTTGTTCAATACTGATTATCTACTGGTAAACCCAATAGTATTATTGCCAAAAAAGAATACATAATATTTGAGATCTCCCTGCTAATTTTACTTTCTTTGTATATGATCTACTTTTAATTTACCAAGCCTAAGTTTCCACTTACCTGTAATCCACAGCAGAAGGTCTTCCAAAGTCAATTTTTGGTTTGCTGAATACAACATGTACTATGAAGTTTTTGTTGTTCTTTTATTCACCAGGTGAAATGTCATTTATTAATGGTTTTTAAAGTGGTTCAGATATTCGATGCTTTCGAGTAGTTTACATATTTACTAATTATAATCTTTAAAACTCTATATTAGGAAAAATTTCAAACAGAAAATGTAGTGAGTATAGTATAATAAATTGTATGTACCCCAAGTCCCTATCACCCAGGTTCAACAATCATAAGTTAATGACTGAATTTGTCTCATCTACATAGGTATCTACCCTCCCTCCATTATCAGATTATGCTGAAATGAACCCTGGACAGCATGTCACTTTATTGATAAATATTTCAGCCAGTCTTTTTAAAAGGTAAGTTCTCTTTTTATTTTTAGTATGTCTATAATACCACAATCACATCTAAAAATAATATTTTCTTAACATCATGATCAATCAATCCGGGTTCCAATTTCACCAAGTGGATCATACTTTTAACTTCAGAAAACTGCTGATTCTTTTACCAGGTTTGATTTCCAGAACTAATTGTCAAAATCTATGGTCACCTGTTGGATGGATGCTCTGTGCCTACCAAAAAGCTTTGGCACCCAAGCTGATCTGCTTTTATTCAGAGCTCGGGGTATTCTCTGGGAGTGTTGATTGCCAAGGCCCAGGGGAGCTGCCAGCTCTGAGGAAAAGGGGAGGGTAGCCCCTGAAAATCCATGTACACCCATGAGACAGCGAACCAGCGAACCAGCGGTAGTGGCTAAGAGTGGAAGTCCGAGGAAGCTTTCTCTTGTCCTGTCAGTAAGGCAGGCGATGCAGGGTGTGGGCAGGGGCCCTAAGTATAGACAGTGTTGCTTACAGCCGTCTCCACGCAGTCTCCCTACCCTCCACATCAGGCAGCCTGGAGACAGAGGGCGGGGGAGGCTGCAATTGGTATCTGTCATTCCAGAATGTCCTTTTCAAGCAACGCTTGGGAGAAGACAAGAACGAGACTTCTTTAGCATGGAGGGGACACGTTATCTCACTAACAGTCTCCTCACTAACCTCCCTCTCCAGCTGAGGCTGTCCCTTGAGAACAATGCTGATAGGTGTGCTCACCCCATCGAGGTCCCTGCTGCAGCCCGTCTGCTGGAGGGTAATGCTAGAATTAGGGAGCTGGGGGTGGCCCCCAAGCCTGTGCTGTGCAATGTCCACCACCAGTAGGCCCTCTCTGGGAGAGGGTGGAGCCTCCTAGTAGCCTTTGGTGGAAGTGCAGGGAGATAGGGCAGAGGGACAGCCACCATCTCCACCATCAGTGTCACCTCTGGGCTATGTGGAGGAAAAGTATCCAGAACAGATCATCACCTGGATTTGCTTGGGCAGGGACAGGGTGGATTGTTTGATAGTACTCGGAGGGTGGCATTTTCCTCATTCCCACTATAATTAGCTTGACGTGGCTACGCCGCATGGTCGACAAAGGGGAGAAGAATATGTACCCACCCCTCCAGCCTCATTGCTCAGGGCTCTCTACCTGGTCCTTTGCAACACAGCCACTGGCAGTTTCTACACCTCCTCAAAAGCATGCAGCTCTGTGCTTTTCCCTTTGTTTGGAGCACTCATTCTTTTCTTTGTCTAATTCCCAGTCCTTCCTTAGGTCTCGGTAAAGCCCCCGGCTGTGGCAAACCTGACCTCACTCCAGTAGGTGAGCGGCTGCTGCCACATACTTCTGTCAGACCCTCTGTTTCTCCTGTTATACCTCACTTATGCTGTGCTTGTTGTTAGCAAATCTTCCCTGTTTGACTGTTGATGACTTGAGGGGCAGGGACCATCCCTACCTTGCTCACCACTGTAATCCCAGTGCCTGCTATAGGACCTGGCATAGGAGATTCTTAATACAGGGGGCAGGGTGGGCCCACACTGCTCATACGCTGCTAGTATGTGCTAATTGGTCAGGTGTCCAGTCATGACCAGCGGCTCCATCGTAGAAGCTAGGACAAGCCCCCGTCACTAATTCTCTGGGGGGCAATGTCAGGTTCCTTTGGGACTTTGGGGGTGGAGTGGTCATCTGGCATGTTACAACCCAGGACCTGCAGATGCCCAATGACAGCCACCTCTCAGATGCTGTTACCACAGTGTAGATCCCGACAGTGTGAAGAGAACATTTTAAGGGTGGCTGGTCTAGCCTCTCATTGAAATCAGGTCTCTCACATAAACCATTTTTAGTAATTGATGCTGCAGCCCTTTCTGGAAGAACTGGTTCACAGTAGAGCTCATTCTGTTAAGTGATTCTCATTCAATAACAACAAAGTTTTTTGGTGTTTTATCCTGAAACCTGATTTTCTAAAACTTCCATTCATGGGCCGTACTCCTGAAGAAATACACAGGAACTTAATCCCTCTCTAAGGTAACAGACTTTGAAAAGTACATTAAAGAAAATACCAATTTAAAAAAGTCTCAATCCCACAAAAGACATCTAGCCAAATTTATTAATGATCTGGAAAAAAGTATCACCCAAATGCTTAACTGTTTTGCTGTAGACTTGAACCTTGGATCATCTGCTCCACTAATTTATTAATTTGGGTTAATATGATCATGATGATGAGTTGCATTTTGCTCTAGGCTGAATTGTTCATTTCAAAGTGCTGTCAGTTGAATTTGTGTACTGATTTATTCACAGGTTATAAACAGCTAACTCAGTTGCTTTGTTTAGTGCCTAAATCACTTCCCTATTTTTAGATCATTACCATGTTTGAGAAGAATAGATAACCTTTGATTTCTCATGCATGTCGTAGCCTCAGGTGCCAGAAGGTAGGGCTAGCGTAGCTAAGTGTCATACACGGAATGAAATTATGTGACAGGTTGTACATGTGACATCTAATTCAGTGGAATTTCTGGTTTTTTTTCTGGGAATAGATCCCATCTAATAATTTAGCCTAAGTTAATTTAGCTCTGTTTGAGGCCTCTGTCCCTCTTAGTCAGTGGCTCTAGGACAACATCCCCCCTTGCCCACTGGCCTGTGCTGTGTAACTCGAAGCCACCTGCAGTTGGCTGTGTTGGTGTGTGATATCCTAAGAAGTCATGCCATGTCCTTACAAATGAAGCCATGGTGCCTAGATCCATTTAACACCATTCTAAGTCACTTTGCCAGGAAAAACTATTGACTCATAAAAAGAGAGCTTATATTGAAAATGCAAGTAAGCACAGAGAATTTATCTAAGAAGATCTTGATGCCTACATCACTTAGAAATGGATATCTGTGTCCCTGACCCTATTTGTTTCATGTTCTGGAAATATAAAGGCCTATGGGATTGATACATATCCTACTAGTATATACTTCTTAATTGAATAATTTCATCTCCTGAAATATCCAAGTTATCCTTATAAGACAGCTCCTTTTTTTTTTTTTTTCTCTGAGAGATCTTTGGGATAGGACAGTGGTTTTCAACCATGGGTGATTCTGCCCCCCAGGGAACATTTGGCAATGTTTGGAGACATTTTTGGTTGTCACAGCTGGAGGGTTATTGCTGGCATCTAGTAGGTAGAGACCAGGGATGCTGCTAAACATCCTACCACAAGCAGGATACCCTCCCCACCCTCAACAGATAATTATCTGGCCCAAAATGTCAATAGTGCTGAGGTTGAGAAACTCTGGGTTCAAGGATTTATTTCTAAGTCATTTAAATCTTCTCATGATTGACTTCAAATTTATTCACTGTTTTAGGTAATTGTCTTGAGTCTGGCAATCACTGAGGTTACTAAAGAACTGCTGCTTATCAAAATCCACTAAACCATACCACTGAGGAACCCACACTACAAATGTCTCTGGGTATTCCTAGGTGAGACTTACTCCTCCATGCCTTTTGCACCTTTTCTCAATGAAGATAAACTGAAAAGGAATAGGTATTAGTTTTCTATTGCTGCCATTACAAATTGCCACAAACTTAGTGGCTTAAAGCAACATAAATTTTTTATCTTATAGTTCTGTAAGTCAGACATCTGACACAGGTCTTACTGGGCTAAAATCAAGGTGTGGGTAAAGTGGCATTCCTTCTTAGGACTCTAGGGGAGTATGCGTTCCCTTAACCTTTTCCATGTCTATAGGCTGCCTGCATTCTTTGGCTTGTGGTCCATTTCCTCCACTTCAAAGTCAGTAGTGTTGCAGCTCTCTCACCATTCTTCTGTAGCCATATCTTCCTCTGACCACAGCCAAGAAAGTCTCTCTGCTTTTAAAGACCCTTGTTATTATATCAGACAATATAATCCAGATAATCCAGGATAATATCCCCATTTCATGGTCCTTAACTTAATCCTATCTGCAAACTACCTTTTGCCATGTGAGATAACATACATATTCACAAGTCCCAAGATTAGGAAACAGACACATTTGGGAGCCATTATTCTGCCTATCACAAAATAAGATGAATTTTGGTACCTCCTAACTTCAATTAGGCTATTAATATTCTATGAACTGGGGAAATTAAAGAACAGGGGCTTTGGGAAATGTACTGATATCTGTCATTATAGGATTTTCCTGTGAGCAGCTCAACCACAGCCGTGTAGATAGGAGTAGGTTTGCCTCCAAAGGAAATGCACATTTCAATTGTCAATCATTTGGAAACAAGTCATTCCTGGGTGAGTCTGAGAATAGGGATAGGGAAATACTTTCTTCTCTCCCCAAGGCCCAGGCTCCTTTGGCCTAGAACTGGAGGTGTGGAGGGACCTGGAGCACACACAGTGTTTGGGAGTAAGATCAGCCCCTGGGCCTGAGCATGTGGCCTGGGATAGAGGACATTAAGTGAACCTACTTTGTAAGGGACCTAGAAGGGGGCAGATACTGTGCAATATCTGTGGGCTACTTTTAGAAAAGTCTTATTTTTAACAAAATGTAGCTTATTTCTGCAATGCTGTGAGAAATGGAGGGAAACAGCTTCTCTTATACTTGAAGATGGCGATCCCGGAATGGGAAGACACAGCCTACAGAGTGTAGAATCAGATGGCTGATGAAGGCAGGGTTTGGGGAATGTGGTGGTTAATTTTATGTGTCAACTTGACTGGGTTAAAGGATGCCCAGAAAGCTGGTAAAACATTATTTCTGGATGTGTTACTGAGGGTATTTGTAGAAGAGACTGGCATTTGAATTAGTAGACTGAATAAAGAAGATCTGCCCTTACCAATGTAGTCAGGCATCATCCAATTTTTGGAAGACACAAAAATAAAAAAATAAGCAGAGGAAAGATAAATTCATTCTCTCTCTTCTGGAGCTGGGGCATCCATCTTCTGCCCCAGACGCTGGAGATCCTGCTTCTCAGGCCCTCAGCCTCCAACTGAACTACACCACTGTAGTTTCCTGGTTCTCCAGCTTGCTGATAGCATGTGGCAGGATTTCTTAGCCTCTATAATTATGTGAGCCAATTCCACAGTAAATCTCCTCTTATATATCTACATGTATCCTATTCATCCTGTTTTTCCAGAGAACCCTGACTAATGCAGTGAACACACATGATATTAAGATATTCAGAAACTATTAGAAGAAAAAAGCCTGGCAAAAGATTGTACACTAGAAGGATGAAGGGTTCCAACTATGGTGATTTGTATGTTAAAGGAAAGTGTCTGGGATATTTGTGTTATATACCAAAATTTGCTTTATAGTAACCAATACAAGTATGAGATTTCAGAGAATTTTGGTAATAAATATGACATTCTTGATTCACTTAAAACTTGCTTAAATCACAAGTTTTTGCAATGTAATGTTACAGAGATTGCATTGTTTTTCTTACTTCTCAAGAGGAAACTGGGTTTTGTGTCTCCTTTTTCCCTTTGCACATTGCACCTGAATGGGCTCATCCATCCTGCATTTATCCACCATCATACACAGATGATTCTTGGTGTAACACTTCAACCTTGACCTCCCAGGGGGAAACCATAGCCCCTGCCCTCAAGGAAATCAGGGTGTAGTTTATGTTCCCTTTTGTACACACAGCCTCCAGTGCTGTGCCTGGAAAAATAACTCAGTGTTTTTGGCTAAATAACTACATCAAGGTTACTACTCTCTCTAACCAGCTTGCTGGAGTTGGTGAATTCACTTTATTGAGCCTCTGTTTCCTCACCAAAACTGAGGGGCTTAGAAATCTTAATGCTAAGGTAATTTCTGGCTCTAACATTTCATATTCTTTTCAATGTATAAAGTCTTGCTTTACCCTGTGATGGTTTTATCTACTCTTTTTTTTCATTTGACAAAGTAAAAAAAAGGCCCTTGATTGTCTTCCGGTAAAGTATCAGAGGTTTTAATTGGTAAACTAAGGTAGGATGACTCTTGAGATGTGTACATTTGGGTCCTTTATGCTCCCATCAGTCCATGCTGTGTCTACACAATAGATAGTGCATTGGGAATTAATTTCACCCTGGTGCCTTGTCATATAGAATCAAAGGAAGCAGTTTCTGGGTGCTGTATCAGACAGCAGTTTGGGCAAAATGAGGAATGGGATGGGAGGATGGGAGAGAACCTGCTCTTTCACTCTTCCCTTCTACTGTGCCATTTTCTTAGGCTTCTTGGTCAGAGACATACAGTATATCTGGTCCCAGAGAGTCCATCCCTCGAGCCCGAAGCCCCTCACCTCTTCAGCTCTCCCCCTTTATTCTCCAAAAGGAAATGCCGGGGCTGTGTGATGGAAGCTTCTTAGCTGTATTTTCCTCCAGGAATGACAGCAGCTGCCTTTCCTCCCCTGCACAAGGGGCTTCCTTTTGAGCTTTAGCCTGTGGGTGATGACAGAAATATACTGGTTTACAAATGCCAACACCCAAGGCCACCACAGGGGTGCAGAATTCACCTGCCAGAGTGTTTGTCACTTGTGTCAGGAAAAGGCAACAGCTGAGAAAAGCCCCGTGAGAAATATTTTCTCAAGTAGGTCGGAAAGGCTGTCCAAAATTGTAAATCAATTCGATGTCTATTTCTTCCAGCTAATTCTCCCAAGGGTAGAGAAAATGGGAAATCTGTATAGCTCATTTGGTGTTTGTGTGGCAAATGATAGCACACCAAGGATGCAGAAGGAAATTTTCACCATGGGATAAAGGCTTTCATTTCCTTACCTCAGAGTAAGGCTAAGAATGGGAGACCAATTGCTTCTAGATGTAGATTTCTGTGTGCAGTCACCTCCTCATATTTAGTATTAATGATCACAAGCTTTGAGCATGTCCAAAGAGACCGGTTCTATTATTTACACCAACCATGACGATAGTATTCAAATGCCTTTCTCTTAGCTCTGCCTCCTTGAAGGTCTTAGAGAACAGTTCCTTTTATTCGTGATGGTGTTCAGCCTCCTTTAGATACTCACAGGAAGTGGGTGGCACATGATGCTGATATACAGAAAACCTTTTGATTTTAAACATAGTGATGAACCAAAGTGAGATAGGTGGGCAGGGCTCTTTGCTCAATTTAATCCTCAGAGGTGGTGGGCTCAGCAACATGCAGAAAGAATGTGCATATCAATGAATGTATTGTCAGGAAGAAAGTCCTCTACATAGGAATTTAGTGTTGTTAAACCTGGAGACCAGCCAGGGTGACTCCAATGGACCTGAAATTCTAGGTGTGACCCTTTTGAGCCCAGAGACTCATGTAGTCCAATTTAAGTAGTCGTTTTGCACTCAAAAAACATAATCCAGATCCCCAAAAGGATTCTAGAAAAAACTCAAATATTTTACATGTTCTACTTTGAGATTATTAATAGGAAGAATCAAAACAGTGTGGGGTAATACTTATTCTTCTCCTCTTCAATTATCTAGCATCTCTAATCTCTCCCAATAGTTTCCCTTCCCAGTCTAGAATAGTCTACATCCTTGGCAATAATCTTTTTATAGGCCCAAAGGAGAGAGCTGCTTCCTTACCAGAGGGTGGATTCTATAGGGAACTCACTGTAATGCTTCTGGCAAGAAATAGAAGAGGTAAGCAGTAAATTTTGCATGGCCTATGCCGGCATTTCTTCAGCTTCAGGACCCTGTTGCACCATTGTTCCTTTGATTGTTACCACAGGAATATATATAAATGACACTTTAGAAGTCTGTTTGCTTACTTTATGCCTATTAATATGGTAGGCCAAAGGTTCTCAACTTTTTTCAGGAGATACAGTGTCCAGATTTTACAGTATTTTTCAGAATACCATGAAAAAATAGACTAGTTAATTCTATTACATGAACTATGATCATTCTTGGTAACATGAAATCACAATCTTGAACGTGCTTGTCCATGAAGTAAAGTCACCACATCAATTTCTTCCTAGGTTTATATGTATTGATTTTTAATATTTATTGATTTTTACTCCTTGTTTTCTCAGCCTGTAGCCACTGGATAGCACAAGTACAGAGTAGATGCCAAAAATGTAACACAAATATATAAGACAAACTTGAAATTGAGAAGACATCATTCTTTGTTTATTTCCTGCAAATTGGGAAAGACTACCAGTATTTTATTTTAGTGATACAATACCTTTTGTCCAACTTGAAATATATCTGAATTGCATGGGACAATACTTTGGCAATCTTTGTGTTGGGTTCTGTGGATGTAGCCAAAGGAAGTTTCTATCCATTAGGTGGGCAAAGGAAAGTCCTAGTCCTCTAAGCTTATTTTTCCTCTCTTTAGTCTACTTCTTCTCTACAATTTTGGCCTGCTTTTTTTGTTTTATGTTTTTCTAATCTTTTTTTTAATGGGCATTTTCAGTCTATACATACATACTACTTAGCTTTTCTTATCTTAAGTCACACTCTTCTTGAATCTCTCTCTCTTTCTTGCCTTCTGTAAAATTAGTCTTTGCAGATTCTCATCCTACATTTCCAACAGTGTCTTGGTGTCTTCTTGTTCTTAATCCATCTCACAGTGGTCAGCTGCTCCAAAGCTGGCCATATTTCGTACGTGTTTCCTAGTCAGTCACATCCTTTTTGACATTTTCTTTGTAACATCTATGGTGATGATTACAAATGGGTAATTCCCCATCCACGTTTGAATCATTCTTTTAACTCTCAGACCTTGTTTCTACTTTCTCTAGTTGGCTTTCTCACTCACATTGCAGTTATTTTATTCTTACAACAAATGTCTCTTGAGTACTGACAATATGACAATAATAGAGTAGGTTCTCTACCCTCAAGTTGTTCATGGTTTCATGTGGGGGACCGTTTTCTTGCCTTCCCTTCTTAGGCTATATAATCTTTGGAAATAGAAATTGTTGTTTTGTATGTGTCCAGATTCTACCAGTAACTGACATGTTGAGATGCTCAAAAAATGTTCACTGAATTAACTCATGAATCATAGACACTTGAGGGCAAAAGGAATCTTGTCTTTAATCCACTGCCCCAGTTAGATATTTGGTATTGGGACCAGATATCCCAATAATTGGTCACCCAGTTTCTTCTCACACTGGAGCATTATTGTTTGTCACTGCTGTTTATAGACTTGATGTTAACTGGCTTCCCTAGGTTTCTTCTTTCATAATAAGAAAGAAATGATTACTTAACTGAGAAAAGCCTAGAGAAAATCCTAGGATATGTGGACAGAGGTAGAAAGAAATGGCCATTAGGCAATAAGGAAGTCATATAAACAGGTTAGAAAAAGGGGACTGAACTATTCACCTCACGTAGCACCCATTCAACAGAGGGTCAATAGCTACAGCTGTTTCAGTTTTGCCAATTTTGTCCTTCAAATTAGACACGTGCCTTCCATTTACTTTAATGGGAGCCATATGTGTGTAGTTGATGGTGGTACTTATCGCTAAGGAAGCAAAGTGCTGAGTTCCTGCCACACACCCACATCTGTGGCTTTAATAAGCCACAAGCAAATGAAAAACAAACATGCTGCTGGCATATTAGGAAACCATGGGGCTTTAACAAAACCAACTAGAAAGAAAAAGAGAATCGGGTGTGGAGACTGTGCTGATGGGCGGCTTGGGCTTCACAGCCGGCCAGCACTGAAACTCACTGGCCATGGGCGCTTTGGTTGAAACATTATGGAGGGTATTTATGAGACACTCAGATCTGGGAATGAAGCCCAACTCTCATGGTAATAACGATAATCATCACTTTGTTTACTGAGCAAATGCTTGTTTGAGTTCCCAGAAGTTGCCAGCTAGGATATGTTGACTCTTCTCATAGTATCAGGTTTGAGCATTAGGGAGAAAGCTATTTTCCTATATACAGTCAAGGATATTCATAGACTCCTTCTTCACAGTATATCTAAATTGATAGAGTCAGTGGCCAGCAATAGTGGACTTGATAAATAAATTAAAGAACATTTCTGTAATGAAATACCATTTGCGGAAGTTAATGGGAGAGGGTTAAGCCAGTAGGCACTGGTATGGACCTCTTGCAAAGACACACTGCTAACTGCAAAAAGAAAAGCTACAGAACAATAGATGTCAATAATAATATATTGACTTTTGTTCAACAGACTGAAGAGTCTCCAAGAACAAAAGTCTCTTAAAATCTTAATCAGCGTGTCAATTTTAGTACTGATAAAGTTAACTGTTTTGTCAAGTCAAGTGTCCCAGAATTTAAAGTCTGGCCAATGGGCCCTGGAGAGATTGCTGCGCATCTTACCAGTAATTAGCTTAATAATCTCCAGTTTGGCCTTTGTCTCAAGACAGTTCAAAAGTTCCATCTCATCTTTCTTTGTCCCTAGCCTGTAGTCCAATGACTAGCTCTTTTGTTTGGGGTTATCTCCTTTGTAGAACAGGGATTTTACAGGTTAAGGTGCTAAGACTGAGAGAGCAACCTGAAGAGCTTGAAGAGCCAACACCTCCTCCTCCTGGGACCCTATCCTCCCCTGCTCCACTTTCGGCATCTATTCCAACTTTAGTCTGGGGCTGAGAATTTAGTATCTCTAAGCCTGCAAGTAAAAAGCTGAACAGACTCTCAAACATCTTCAGTAACTTACAGGCAGAAGGGATCTTTCTTAGCAAAGTTTTATTGTCTTCCCTCTCTGTTCCAGGTAGGCTCGCTTGCATACACGTTCTTTGCAAACAAAGTCTCTTTCTTGTTGGACCTCAGTGAAGGCTGCAAGGCATAACCAGTATATCCCTACATTCTAGAGTTTTTCTGCAAATATTCTTCATATGTTAGCTTTGTTAGGAACATTTTCCCAGGTATAATAGGTGACAGGTCAACCACCTTGTAATGAACATTTCCAAACCCATAGCTTAGTGAGGGTAGAGACATCCCTACTTCCATCCACCATAGCCCAGCTCAGCCAATTCCACATCTATGGACTCTTACTTGTAACACCCCATTTCCAAGTGCTGGTTTCTATATTAGACATAACTCTTTCAGTGTCAAGTAATAGAAACCAAACTCAGTCTACTTTAAAACAGCTCATTTTCTTCTATACGTGTAACGCAGGATAGTTTTTCTTGAAGCACAGCTGAATTCCATCAAAAGCTTGGGTTTGGGATTAACCTACTTGGGTGATGTCACACCCAGGTGCACCTTCCTTCCACCCATAAATTGTATTTCCTTTTCATTGGCTTCAATTTCAGCCTTCTTACAGTCGCTTTTGGCAATTATAGATTAATATACTCCTAAGGCTGGTGTCCTTGGAAGAAAGAAAGATTCTTGTCTAATAATGTAAACAGTCAGCCTGGAAGACATGTGCTCATCCTAAATGGGTCCATGTGGACTGTGAAGTGTTGGCCAGGTCTCGTGCTCAGCCCCAAGGCGGGTTTTGTCAGCTATACCAGAAACACCTTTAAGGGGGCAGGGTTGGTTTCCCTAAGAAAAGTGCTTTAATTACTAGAATAAGAAATGGGAGATGTTGGTCAAAGAATATAAAGTTTCTGTTAAGATGAATAAGTTCTGGAGGCTTATTGTATAGCATGGTGATTATAGTTGATAATAATGTATTGGACTCTTGAAAATTACTGAGAGTATATGTTAAACGTTCCCACCACAAAAAAATGATACATATGTGAGGTGATAAATATGTTAATTAGCTTGAGTTACTCATTTCATAATGTATACATATATTAAAATATCACATTGTATACCACAGATATGTACAAGTTTTATTTGTTAATTATAACTTAATTAAACTGGGGGTATAAAAGAAATTATAGATTATGACCAGAAAAATAAAAGATGTTGACTGATGAAATATTAAAGAGATAGAAAGCTATTTATGGGAGGAAGTAATGGATTTGAAAAGGAGGAGGAGAGAGAGAAATAGAAAATCCTAAGTAGGCTGAACATTTGAAAGACAGGGTGTTTTTGAAAGATCAGGAAGGAGGTATTAGAGGCTTTTGCTATACTGTAACAGTGGATTTTGGAAGACAGTATTTTTAAGCATACTTTGCTATGTAATTTCTTTCTGTCGATTTTCAAGAAACATAAGTAAAAACACCATTTATCAAGGCCTCTTGGAAGTGTATTTGTGCTGTCTCGTGGATGCAGTACCATGCTGGTTCTGGTCTAGAGGGCACTCACTTTTATTTGGGTTATGTAAGAATCTTGGAAGCCATTGCCAAGTCTTTAAGGAAAATGTCTAGACTGAGGATAATGTTGAGTACAGATCTCCACTTCCAGGCATCAGTTTTCTCCTCAGAGCTCTTTCTTTTCTAATACTCTTCAATGTTTCTTTTCAACAAGAATTTAGGACCATTTTAGTACTAACTGTAGCAATAGTCAAAGATGAATGGTAGGGGTGAACATCCCTAACATATCAGAAGGCATTGAAAACAGTTATGCACTCTGAAAATCAAGAGAATTTATTGTCCATGAACATAATATAATGCAGAAATTCACCTAGCTGCACATTAGAATCATGTGGAAGCTTTAAAAAATATCAGTGCCTGGCCCTTACTCCTAGTGATTTTAATATAAGTGGTCTGGGGCAGGCTTGGCATCAGTATTTTTAAAAAGGTCTCCATGTAATTCTAATGTGCTGCCAGACTTGAGAACCAATGTGTAGAGATTATCACCTCCAAGCATGAAGAAGAAGGCCACAGTCATGTGAATTACATTCGTCGAGGACTCATACATTTTTCCAATACCTTTCGGTTGTTTAATTAGTTTAATATAACATGAGAAAGCCTACTTGTAATGCTTCTTTAGGAAGTAAAGATAGTGTCCAAGTCAAACAAGCTTTCTGGGTTGATATGAGCAACTAGAAGTTGGCCTGTAGAATAACTATGAACCTAAAAAGGAACTGCATGACCATATTAATATATTGCATTTGTAATAGATGGTAGAGCTGGCCCAGATTTAAAGACCAGTTTATAAACGTCAAAAATCTGCCTCTGAGTCCTACAGAGCAAATCAGATTTCCAGGCAAAGCTCTTT
>VBSM01001124.1:48839273-48870805 GCA_008086735.1 Cheirogaleus medius
ATGAAGTTTCGCTCACTCCCTTGCCCACCACTCACGTCTTGCTGTGCAGCCTAGTTCCTAGCAGGCCATGGACCCAGTACCAGTGGGTGGGGATTGCAGACTTAATTCATATTTGCCACATGTGGCAACGCTACTTTCTGTGCTGGGAAGGTGCCATGGGCTTAGGAGAAACAGTCAATGTTACTTTAAATTAGAAGCTCAGATGTTTCGCTTTATCCCACCCCACCTATTCCCCCAGTCCCTCTTATTCTGCTTATTGGCCACCACCCACCCCCTGCCTTCTCTCCTGGCCCTCCTGATAACAATGTCCCAAGAGGTTGGTTTCATTGGCAGGTGCTGCATTTGTTATTCCTGAGGCTGCTTCCACACCTGTGCTTTCAGCATTCTCTAAATTAGATCTGAACCAGGCATTGTGGCTCACACCTGTAATCCCAGCACTTTGAGGACCTGAGGTGGGAAGATTGTTTGAGGCCAGGAGTTCAAGACCAGCTTGAGAAATATGGTGAGACTCCATCCCTACCAAAAAATAGAAAAATTAGCTGGGCATGGTGGCACATGCCTGTAGTCCCAGCTAGTAGGGACGCTGAGGTAGGAGGATCACTTAAGCCCAGGAGTTTGAGGTTGCAGTGAGCTAGGATGCGCCACTGTACTCTAGCCCGGGCAACAGAGTGAAGCACTGTCTCAAATATAAATAAGTAAAAATAAATTAGATCTGAGGAGCAAATGCATCTTGACCATTTCCTGCACTTCGTGTCATTCAATAAGTAAAACACCTCCTACTGCGGTGACTAAAAGGAGCCATCCATGAATGTTTTACACTTTGCTTACAACAACAGCGACAACAAAAGAGATGAATCAGATTTATATTAATGCTCTATTGAAAATTACCCTTTTGATATTACCATCTTCTAGTAAAATACGATTTCTTCACAGTTATTTGGTAGTTTTCTCCCTCAAATTCACCATTTCTGAAAGTGATGCCCATTAGAATGTCTAAACAGTGGGATTAGGAAGTGACTTGCTTTGTAACAGGAAAGATTTGACAGAGCTGAGTTTCTGCATGAGAAAGTGCTGTGAGAGGCCCGCGTGTACAGGGAAGAGAAGGAATTGGGAAGAATGAAATTAGTGGCTTTCAGGGCCACCAAACCCGACAAAAACACACCGAATAAAGTCCTTTTAGATACAAACAATCAATCCCTTTTAATCGTGATTTCTAGTTAGTTGTGGTTGAAAGAATTTTTGCTTTTAATGAGGGCTGTTTCAGGTTATCTATGACTGTTAACAAAGCACCCTCAGTGGCTTAAAGCAAGAATGAGTGTTTGTTATGATTCTCTCTGATAGTGCTGAGTCCAGCAAGGTGGCTCTCCCGCAGGTTCTCGTGAGCCTGTAATCTCACAGCGGCTGAGGCTGGGTCTTCTCGAAGGGCTGCACACTCACATGTCTGCTGCGGGCCAGGACGGCCACGCTGGGTCTCCTGGGGCATGTTTCTCTGGGTCTCTGTGCCTCTCCCACTGCTCTCTTCAGCATGGTGCCTTCAGTTTGCTGGACTTCTTGCATAGTGACTCAGAGCTCCAAAGACACATGTCTCAAGAGAGGGAGCCAAGTGGCAATCATTGCTTTATATGACCTGGCCGTGGAAGTCCCTTCCGCCACATTCCATTTGTTAGGAGGGAGTAAGTAACTCCCATAACTAAAGGAAGGAGAATTAGATTCTATCTCTGATGGGAGACATGCCGAAGAATTTGCAGGCATGTTTTACAACCACCACAAAGTCATACTTATTTCATTTTTAAAAGCCTTGCTCTTAGTGTGGGAAAAAACCCAAATACTTTGGTTATGGTAGAACCTATAATTTAGGTCAGTGGCCATAAGAAACAAAGTTTGCCTTTAGTACCATGTCAGGCATGCGGCATTGTTTGACTTTGAATCCTAGAATTCCCCACAGTGACAGTTTATGCATCACTGTTCTATGCCTGGTATGTGCTGCGGATGTTGTTAATAATGACCTCAAGATATAAAATGGAATTCTGTCTGCTTGGAACCATTGGCAGGTCTGAATCTGGTGGCTTTTCCTTCTTTTTATCTCTGCGTGCCCAGCGATTACCTGTGGGGGCTTCCTTGGCTGGTAGCCAGAGCCAGCCATCTTGAGATGCATGACAGATGAAGAATTATACCGAGAGAGAGAGAGAGAGAGAGAGAGAGAGAGAGAACCTAGACTAGTATCTTTTCTTTTCTTCTCTAAGTAGCTTCTGATATAAAATGTCCAAAATGAGAACCAGAATTTTGCCCAGAAGATGTTCACTTCTTGCACTATCAGCTCACAGTAGATCTGCCTGTGTTCCCACCCAGGCTCCCCCTTTCTCTATATTGTCTTACCCATTTGTAATAGTCTATCTTTTCCAATCTTTTGATGTTTTTTTACAATCTTTTGGCTCTTATATCGAGATCCCACCCTTTAGAAAGGTTTCACTGAGGATATCATCTCTTGGTTCCCAGGGCAAAAGCTTATTATATACTTATTTTATTCCAATCTCCCAGATAGTCCCGTGATGCTGCCCACTAACACAGACACTAGAGTCTATACACATTATCTCCACACTGTTCCAAGGTTGGCCTGCGAGACCAATAGAATGTAGCAGAAGTGGTGGTGTATCAGCTCTGCGAGTATGAACAACACTGGCTTCCTTCCTGGCTGCTCTCTCACTTTCTCTTAGATCGTATGTGTCTAGGGAGGCCAGCTTCCATGTTGGGAGTCATCCTAGGCAGATCAGCCCCATGAGTGATCATGGGAGTGGATTCTCCAGCCCACTTAAGACTTTCAGATGACTGCAACCTCATGAAATGCCTGAGTCAGACCCACTCAGCTAAGCCACTCTCAGATTTCTGACCTTCTGAAACTCTGTGAGACAATACATTGTTGTTTCAAGCTGCTACATTATAGGTTAACTTGTTACACAGCTATAGATAACTAATACAACTTCTTTTGTGTCCTTTCCCCAGTCTTCCCTTTGGCAAGCAGGCACTCAGTCAATGATAAATGAATGACTAAGTTGCCTTTGGCCCTCTAAGGTCGTCCATTTTCTCTCATAGCACAGATTTGTTTTTGTTATGGGAACTTTATAGATCTCTATTGATTGACTCACTTTTCTACAGAGTTGAAAATTGCCAAAGGCTATTTAATCTCCACCCAATAAGTCATTGGTATACACACATAAATCCATACACACACATTATACACACACACACACACACACACAAACACTGGGCCAGATATATTTTATAACAGAAAAGTTTCCCTTTTCTATTAAAATAAATAAGTTGGATGGTTTGTGTTGGCCTGACACATTTAAATTTCAATGCTATTTAAATAATAGTAGTACAAATATGCTATAATCGTGTGAAAACTTTTTTTTCCCCTGAGAGGTTGTAAACCAGGCTATTTTGCTGTTCATAGCATTTATTTATTTTTGCCCATTCACTTCTCACCTTTTTTGAGTCAATTTACTTGCTATCTGGGAGTTATAAAAATATTTTAAGATAGGTTGATTTACTACTCAATAGCTAGGTTATGATTTTTGAATTCTCCCTTAGAAGAAAATGTTAATGATAAAGTAATTTTTATGCCAGTTGACTCTCTGATAAATGTATGTATTTTGGATCTCTGCTGCCTAAAATATACCTTCTGTTCTTTCTGTAGAAATGTGCTAATGACTCAGTGAAACCCAAGTTAAACCAGAAAAAGTGCTTTGCTCAGGATTTCTTTTTGGTAAGCAACCAGAGGTAAAAAGGTGGGTTAAGACCTTCTAGGTGATTTTTCTAGAAACTTCTCATCTGCTCAGAATTCTCACTCAGAACTACCCTTACAGGGGAGTCCCTTTTTACCTAGCTCCATCAGAGTACACTCCTGGTCTCTTTGTCCCTACACTTACTCCTCCTAGAAAAGGTGTGGCTTAACTGATCTGAGTTTGGGTGGGGAACCCAGCATGCATGGCTCAGGGCAGCCTAATGTCTGGTCTGTCTGCTCTTGGCCATGTGGTAAGCTTTAGAACTAGGTGCCTGCCATGTCCGTGTGTGTGTGTGTTGGGGAGGATTGGAGGCATGCTGAGGTCAGCCAGCACTGCCTATGACTCTATGGGTACAGCAAATTCTGTCAGGTCCCCAGCCTTTGCCTCCTAGCCCCAGCATCCACCTCTACATGCAAAAGGCTGTGTATTACAAAAACCTGTGCCTTATGTTGGAGTGTTTTTTTCCTGGCCACAGGAATATTCTTGGCCTATGCATAAGATAAGCTGGAAGTACCCAAGAGTAGATGTCCCTAGAAGCAGACTTTGAACAGCACTGGCCTGGGAGTCCATGAGTAAATGGCCCAGCTTCCTAAACCCTAGGCCTAGCCGAGATAACCCTCACAGGTGTGTTCTACACTTTCTCCTAGACTTCCCCAGCTGGATTGAGTTCAGGCTGCTTGCAGTGGTAACTGGCTTTAGAACATTCTCTTGGTTGGCTTTCTTCTCTTTCCAGTCCCACTCCCCTACTCCCTTGCTTGGATTAATTTCCAAATAAACTACTTGCAGCTCAATCCTTGTCTTGAGTTCTGCTTCTGGGCGACTCTGTTTAGGGAACATCACTTCAGAACCACTGCTGCCTCCCACCTATGCACATCCTCCAACAGCTCCTGAATGATAAAGCCGACACTTCCAGCCCCTCTGCCTGACTTCTCTGTGTATCTTAGTTAGTTCAGAACCCAGGTGAGTAAATGATTTACATTATTGAGGTTGCTTGTCAAATTGCCATAACTTGTACTTCTCTGCCTCTGTTAGTTTCTTTGCAATAAAATTAAAAATTATGAAATTAAGCCTTATAAATAAACACTAACTGAATTTGGCTCATAACCCACTCTGCTCCTGCTAAAGACATGGAGAAAAAAATATATATCCATTTTCTGTTTTGTTTACAGTGCTGTAGTCTCATAACAAATTTAATCTCCTTAGCTAAAATTTGAAAAAATGCTTTAGTTGACAGTATTGAATGTTTTACTTTTTTTTTTCCTGTGGGATAACCAGATTCACACTGGTTTCTTTATTCTACTTTTGTATAGTGGTTTTCTCTGGAAACTGAAAACATTTTTCATAGTACATGGGTTTTGTTTATTTACATTTGCTCTTGGCTGTGAGTCAGAAAAATGTACGAATGGAAAGTTGAGTCTAAGAAGTTAACCTGATATGCAGACTTGGATAGTTTAACTTCAGTCTCTTCTTTTATGAAATGGGGATGGTATTATTTTACCTATGTAATAGGTTTGCTGTTAATATCAAATAACATGAGTGAGTGTATTGTCTTATAATTATGAAGTGATATAAAAATGCTGGTTTTTATTTCTTCTGGGATAATTTTGTGTTTGAGGCAAAGAGAGGTAGCTAATTCTTAAGAATATGGTTAGTTTGAAAGTACAAGTGAGGCACCTGCAAGAACCTATTGACTTCTGAAGTAGAAAGATAGGAAATTGCTCCGTAGGAGGTGCCAATCTATTCTAAATTTAGGGTCCATGCAGGGAAGGGGGATTTGATTGTTTTCACTTGATTATTTATGGCAGCAGCAATTCTCCTAAATAGTGCTTTCTCTTTAATTGCCATTAAGAATCTGAAGCAAGGTCATTAACACAGGGTGTGTGAATAAGCCAGCTAAAGTTCCCTGGAGTTAATCAATAGCTGAGATCCTCAAATAGCTGCCCATTCACATGATGCTTGTGTTGATCCTGGGTGAGATGCATCTGACAGTCAAGTTTATTAAAATAATCTTACAATCTGCTGCAAATCTAACCAATCGAAACCTTTGCTTCTTCCTCCCAAACGGGCATTGGTTAACTAAAATAGATATTCTCTGATATTGTGAAAATAATTGGGAGTTCATTTAATGGGCTTTTCTGATATTTGTGAATTTCTATATTTGATATTTCCTTTATTATTTTTTAAAATCTCAAACATGTCCAGAATGTTATCTCCTCATGTACATTTAGGCAGGCTATTTTCCAAAAAAACCCAAAGACTTGTTTTTATTTTCTGGTTTTCACTGACACCTGGTGGCCTTTTATGCCGCGAGGAAAGAGAGAGTCCTAATTGTGCTTTGGCAGGACAGCACCTTGGTGTCTTCTGATTGTGTGATGTATTTAGATCTCAGAATCTTTCATTTCTCACTCAAATTGTACATCCCTTCTAAGGCTCTGTGACATGACCAATTAGCTTTTGCATTGCATTTCCAGTGATGGGTTCGTTTCTTTGCTAAGGATCCTCGTTACTATTAATAGAATTTTTATTTTTGCTAAGGTTGAATTTATTTTCTAGTTTACATGGCTGTTTACCTATTTCTCCTCCAATATTCCTTCTTATCTTTCCTTTAGTAGAATCTCATTTTTGCCATTTGGGAGAAAAATGGAGACCAGGTGACCCATTAGATGTATCCAGTATTCCAGACTCTGAACTGCCTTCTTAACTATAGATTTTGTGTGTATGTTTAGGGAGAGGAAGAGTTAGAGCTAAAGAATTCAAGTGTTCACTCTAACTCCATTTTCCTTTGCCCATGGAGGAATAAAGAAAATGTCTTGGAAAGTGAAATGGAGCCAGTGTAGAAATGGCCTTCTAAACCTGTTGGCATCCTGGAGTACCAAGTAATTGCCTCTTTTCTGCTTTGAGTGTTAATAGGTACAAAATAGATCCAGAAAAATAAAATAAAATTTAATTATTGGTTTTATTAGCCCAAAGCCCAGAGCTCCTTGGTGGGTAACTAAGGCAATATTAGAGATATCTTACTACCTCTGTCCCAGTCTAGACCTTGGACTGGCCTTAGAGAAAGGTGGATATGCAGAACACACAGTGACCTGACTCTACTAGCTGCTTGGAGGATGTCAGGCTGCCTTATAGATACATGGGAGTGCAGGGAGAGGAGATGTTTTCCCATATGAGTCTACTTGAGTATCAGGAATGGACTATGTATGAAATTCACAGATGTGACTTTGTGTTTGTTTTCATTCCATCAGTAAAGGGTATTTGACACATAGGGTAGAAATATTGGATAGATAAGAAGCCATATGCCTTAGTGACTCTTCAGATGCAAAATGTCAGATTGACTTTAGGTTATAACATGAGAGGGAGGCTTATGAATATTTATTGACTAATTATGTAGAATTCCTATATGTAAATAGGATTGACCTAATAGGCATAAAAAAACAAGTTCTATTCAGAAATTCAGTGAGAATCTAAATGAACTGGGGGAAATGTATCTATCAGTGTCCCTTGGAAGCCCACATTTAGGACCCAAATTACTATCTTTCTACGATAAGATGAAATCAAATTTATTTATTTTTTCTCAGTAATCTTTGTTTGAATGAGTGTCAAAATTCTGTGTGAGATTTCTGGTCAAGTTGTTTTCATTAAAAAGTTCTGATTTTAAAATAAATAACTTAAAATTGCCACGTGAAAAAAAATGGTCCATAAAACTCTTCTTTCCTTCTGAAGGTTTTACAGTGCAGTGCTATCATTAACCAGTCTTTTACTATTAAACTTAAATGGCAAGATGAAACAACTTTGAGACTGTTCTTCCACCACTGATTATGCCTGGAATGGCAGGTGTTAGGGATCATATTCATTTAGCCTTCTGAGCTTTCTGGGCAGACTTGGTGACCTTGCCAGCTCCTGCAGCCTTCTTGTCCACTGCTTTGATGACACCCACAGCAACTGTCTTTCTCATGTCACAAACAGCAAAACAACCCAGGAGAGGATAGTCTAGAAGCTCTCAATGCACACGGGCTTGCCAGGAACCATATCAATGATGGCAGCATCACCAGATTTCAAGAATTTAGGGCCATCTTCCAGCTTCTTTCCAGAACAAGGATCCATCTTTTCCTTCAGCCTCAGCAAACTTGTAAGCAATGTGAGGTGTGTGCCAATCCAGTACAAGGCATAGCAGACATGGATTTGGCCTGGATGGTTCAAGATAATCACCTGAGCAGTAAAGCCAACTGCTTCCATTGGTGGGTCATTTTTGCTGTCATCAGCAACATTGCCCTGATGAACATCTTTGACAGATGTTTTTGACATTGAACCCCATATTTTCCCCAGGAAGAGCTTTGCTCAAAGCTTCCTGATGCATTTCAACAGACTTTACTTCAGTTGTAATGTTGACTGCAGCAAAGGTGACCACCATGCGGGGTTTGAGAACACCGGTATCCACTGGGTCCTCTGGGACAGTACAAATACCACCAATTCTGTAGACATCCTGGAGAGGAGATGCAAGGGCTTGTCAGTTGGATGAGTTGGTGGAAGGATGCAATCCAGAGCATCAAGCAGTGTGGTTCTGCTGGCACTGTCACCTTTACAGCTGACCTTGCATCTCTTGAACCAAGGCATGCTAACACTTGGCTCGAGTGTGTTGTCACCATTCCAACCAGAAACAGGCACAAATGCTACTGTGTTGGGGTTGTAACCAATTTTCTTAACATAAGTGCTGACTTCTTAACCATTGTATCTTCCTTAACCTCATATCTATTCTGGCTGTAGGGTGGCTCAGTGGAATCCATTTTGTTAACACCAACAGTTAGTTGTTTCACACCCAGTGTGTAAGCCAGAAAGAAGGGCATGCTCACGGGTCTGCCCATTCTTGGAGAAACCAGCTTCAATTCACCAACACCATCAGCAACAATCAGGACAGAACAGTCAGCCTGAGATGTACCTATAATCATGTTTTTGATAAAGTCTCTGTGTCCTGGGGCATCAATAATAGTCACATAATATTTGCTGGGTCAAATTTCCACAGGGAGATATCAACCGTGGTACCACACTCAGCTTCCAGTTTATCCAAGACCCAGGCATACTTGCGGAAGCCCTTTCCTATCTAGAAGCCTCCTTCTCAAATTTTTCAGTGGTTCTTTTGTTGATCCCACCACATTTATAAACCATATGGCCAGTAGGGTGGAATTGCCTGAATCTGTGTGTCCAGTGATGATGATGTTATAGTCTTTCCTTATCCCACTTTGGCTTTTAGGGATGGTGTTCACAACACCTGTGTTTTGGCAGCAAATCTGTTGAGAAAAAAATGAAAGTAAATGTACTGAGTTTCTGTTATATGCTAGAAATGAGGACTTATATTAATAAGACCTCATGGAGGTTATGTCCTGGTGGTCAGACTAAAAAGATGGAATTATAATTTAGAGGAAAGGCTGAAGATGGGATGGGAGATATGGCTTAAGAGTTGGAAAGCAGCTTGGAAATTAAGGTCAGTTTCTAATTTTCAGATGAGGAAACCAAAACCACAAAGACTAATTGAGTGTTCTCACAGTGATTTGAGCTCATTAATAGCAGAGGAAGACCAAAACTATGCCTATTTCCAGGCCAGTTGTGTCAGGTGTTTCTGGTAGACCTTTTTTATTTATTTTATGTGTCCATGCACACAACAAATACGTGTGCAAACTCTCTATGCTAGGTATTTGTTACCAGAGGTCCTCAGTCAAAAATCACTGAGACTTGGTGTAGAATTATTATTACTTTTATCTTTTCATGGGAAACAAATAGGATCAAAACACTGTCTCCATTGTTTATTATTTTTATTTTATTATTTTTATTTCAGCTATTATGGGGGTACAAATATTACAGTTATGTATATTGCCCATGGCCCCCCAAGGCAGAGCCTCAAGCATGACCATCCCCCAAACGTTGCACATCTCACTCATTATGTTTGTATATACCCATCCCCTCCTCCCCCACCCCACCCACCTGACACCCGACAAATATTATTCCTATATGTCCACTTATTTTTTATTTTTTTATTTCAGCATATTATGGGGGTACAAATATTACAGTTATGTATATTGCCCGTGCCCCCTCCCCCCTCGAGGCAGAGCCTTAGGCATGACCATCCCCTAAACCTTGTACATCTCACTCATTATGTTTGTATATACCCATCCCCTACTCCCCCCTTCCACCCGCCCGACACCCGACAAATGTTATTCCTATATGTCCACTTAGGTGTTGATCCGTTAATACCAATTTTCTGGTGAGTACTTGTGATGCTTGTTTTTCCATTCTTGAGCTACTTCACTTAGTAGAATGGGTTCCAGCATAAGTCACCGTAAGATAAATTCTACATATTACAAAAGAGGAGAGAACATGTTGATCTTATAACATGTCTGAGTTAAAACTATTTTTCCAAAAGTTTTGCATACTATTTAACATGTTATAGAGAAACCTGCCCTTTTATGATTCAAAAGATTAAAATAGTTATAATTACATAGCACAGCTTGAGGCTCAGGAGGTAATAAAAGAGGACAGAGTGTGTCCTCATCTTTTGATGCTGTCAACTTGGTCACGGCCGTGAGGTTTATCTGTGGATTTTGTGCAAGCCCTAGGAGTTCTAGATTGCTCCAGTGGGGAAGACACATACCTTCATGCTCAGGGCAGGGGCAGAGCTGGTATTATTTGGGTACTGCTTGGCACTGCATTTTGTCAGTTATAAAGGAATGGGAAAGCCCTTTTCACTAGTCTCTCTAATTTTCCTAAATTTCTATCTCATTGTTATTCAGCAATACAAAATAAGATCCTACCTAGAATGGGGGAGGTGTCTGTAATTTTATAAAGCTCCTAACTTACTTGGCAAAGAATTTTGGCAGACACTAAAACAGTGCTGGAGAGATACATTTGAAAGAGACCCTGTTCCTGCAAAAGTCTGATATCTGTCTTTCTGCTGGGCTATTATAATACCTTGAACATAGGAACCATATCTTATTCATCTTTGTATCCTCAGCCCCTGACACATCAGTAGGTACACAATTAATGATATATAAGTGAGTAAAAGTTAGGGCTGCATTGGAGAATATTGGGAGATGAGTCTAGAAGGGTAGAATGATTCTGGACAACTCAGGAGGGTCTTGAATGAACATTGGCAAATGTTGTTGATTTTAAAAATAAATATTATTTAGTTGGATATTTCAGTGTGAATCTATAACATTAATTTAAAAACCAGTGGGGAACCATGGTAATGAGGACTCTGTATGAAATTTATGAACTCATCTAACTTAAATAGGGTAGTGCTTAGACAATCCAAAAGAGTAGAGACTTAACAATAGATCTTACCAAGTCCCTTAGCACCAGGTGCTCACGCAAGCTTTTGGCCAGCATTGGATCATAGAGAATTCCTTCTTGCATTTTTGGAGTGCCCAAAGTACCAACTGTCTGTGGTTTTTATTAAAGATAGATCTATATGCCTTACATGCCAGACTTGCAGGCGGCAGAGTAGAGTTTCTGCCATGAAATGTTAGCAGCCCTGGCTTTTGTGCTTATGCACAAAGGGTCATTCCACGGCTGGGAGGAAGCTTCAGGGCTGCCTGGGAGCAGGGAAAACATTTTTTTTTTTGTTAACATTTTTTCCTTTTAAAATGGTCTAGGCCTTTAATCCACTAATTGTTTATGGAGGCACTAGTCTTCATACTTTTTTGTAAAACGTATTCTATGAAAGGTATTAAAACCTTGTTTGGGATGGTCACCAGTCTGCCTATTTCTTTTGGCTTACAGTGTGAGAAGGAGTTAGCAAAAAATTATACACTAGCAGAGGACTTTTTAGCCCTGGCTTCCTGGAAAAGGGAAGGGGATAATTTTATTAAGTTTATTAATGAAGCTGTCAATAAAAGTGAATTTTTGATAGCTGCTTAGATACGATACCAGGCCTCCATTCAAGAGCATTGCAGAAACTTTAGAACCATCAGACTTATTTACCCTGTTGCTTAAAACTCTTCAATGGCTCTTCATCTTTATGATAATGTACAAACTTGTATGATACTTTGCGCTCTTCATAATTTGGTCCCAAAATTTCTTTCTTGTGTTTTTATGCAACTCCTTTTCCCATCAGATTATTCTCTGTCCCTCAGACCATGATAAAACTTCACGCTTTTCTAGTGCCTTCTTCTATGTGCTCTGAAACAAACTTACATTTTAAAAATTGTGGTAAAATATATACAACACAAATGTACCATTTTAACTAATTTAAAATGTGAAATTCAGAGGAGTAAGTACATTCACAATGTTGTGAGCCATCACCGTTATCTATTATAGTTTCAGAACCTTTTTATCACTGCAAACAGAAACTCATACTCATTAAGCATCACCTCATATTTTTCCCTTCCCAATACAAGCCCCTGACAACAAACAATCTGCTTTCTGTCTCTATGAATTTTCCTGTATATTTAATATGAATAGAATCATATCATATGTGGCCTCATGTATCTGGCTTCTTTCACTTGGCATAATGCTTTCCACGTTCATCCGTGTTGTAGCATGTATTAGTACTTCATTCCGTTTTATCACTGAATAATATCCCATTGTATGTTACCACATTTTGTTTATCCATTCATCCATTATAGCAATTTGGGTCATTTCTACTTTTTGGCTATTATAAATAGAGCTTCTATGAACATTTGTATAAAAGTTTTTTAATACCTCTTTTCAATTCATATATTTATAAATTTATATCACATTTAGAATATATATGGAACTCTCCAAAAAGACAGATAACATCCAATTTATATAAACAAACCCAATTTACATATATGAACATATATAAAGAGATTTAAATATATACTTGGATATAAATTCATATGTTTTATATGTATACACACATATAAACAATTGGGTTTTGTCTTTTTGTTGTTGAATTTTAAGTGTTCTTTATATTTTCTGGATACTAGACCCTTATCAAATATGATTTGCAGATATTTTCTCACATATTTTGGGTTGACTTTTCACTCTCTTGGTAATGTCGTTTAACAAACAAGTTTTTAATTTTGCTGACGTACAATTTGTCTATTTTTTTGTTGTTGCTTGTTGGTGTCTTATTTTTCGTTGGTGTCATATGTAAGAAATCATTACCAAATCCAGTGTCATGGAGATTTTACCCTGCATTTTCTCCTAAGAGTTGTATAGTTTCAGCTCTTATATTTAGATTTTTGATTAATTTTATTTTGTATACAGCATAAGATAACAGTCCAACTTCATTCTTTTACTTGTGGATATCCAGTTTTCTGAACACCATTTGTCGAAAAGACAACCCTGCAGTTTTATTTCCCTGGAACATCTTTTACTTTTTTTCTTCACTTTAAGTGAAATGTGTTTCCCTTTTATGGTACCACTTCTCTTGCTGCCCTCTTAAACAAAGGACTTTCTTTCTATTCTATCTTCTCCTTCTCAAGGACCATGGAAAGGTCAGTACACAATAAGCTTTCATTTTCTGGTTTTCCCTCACTACTCCCTAACTCATTCTTGTTGGTGCCCAATATTATCCACTTATGCCACCTTCTCTGCATCCTCATTGCTATTATTCACTAGTTCCATCTGCCTCAAACATTTCAACACCTAGAGAAGCGTCTTTCTCTACAACTGAGTTGTTGCTGTCATCGTCGTAGACTTTGCTGTGTTGATGACCGGCCTCTGCCTTGACTTTCACAATGCCAGGATCTTGAGCTTCCTTTTTCAAATCCGTCATTAGTGCATTAGTCACCATTCTCCAGAGAAACAAAGCCAAGAGAATACGTGTACAGCCGTCCCTCAGTATCTGTGTGGGATTGGTTCCAGGACACCTCTTATCCCTAGTGGATAACAAAAATCTGTGGATGCTCAATGCTTTTATATAAAATGGTGTAGTATTTGCATATAACTTACACACATCCTCCCATAAATTCAAATCACCTCTAGATCACTTGTAATACCTACTACAATGTAAATGCTATGTAAATCATTGTTATATAGTTTTGTTCTTTTAATTCATATTACTTATTGTTGTATTGTTATTTGTTATTTTTTAATTTCTTTAATATTTTTGATCCATGGTTGGTTGAATCCACAGATGTGAAACCCACAGACACTAAGGACCAGCTGTGTGTAGAAAGAGATTTATTATGAGGAATGGACTCATGATTATGGAGGCCACAAAGTCCCACGATCTGTCATCGGCAGCTACACCCAGGAGAGCTGGTGGTGTAGTTCCAGTTCAAGCCTGAAGGTCTGAGAACCAGAGGAGCCAGTGGTGTAGGTCCCAGTCTGAGTCCGAAGGCCCAGGGACCAGGAGTGTCTGAGGCAGAAGATGGATGTCCTAGCTCAAGCAGAGAGAGCACATTTGCCCTTCCTCTGGCTTTTTGTTCTATTCGGGCCCTCAGGGGATTGGATGGTGCCCACTCACATTGTACAGGGTGATCTTTACCCAGTCTGCTGATTCAAATGCTAATATCTTCCAGACCTTCACAGACACACCCAGAAATCATGTTTTACCTGCTATCTAGGCATCCCTCAGCCCAGCCAAGGTGACCTGTAAAATTAACCATCACAATTAGTAAGGCCATAATTTAGACTATATCTCCTGAAATGGCTTCTTTTATGAAGTTAAAAGCTCTGAAGCTCCTTCCTCTCAGCACAACCTTAAATGCTCCTCTCTCTTGATCTCCTACTTTTGCTGAACTTGATATTAGCTTCTGGCATTATTTATGACTTCTTTGCTGCTCTTGATTCTTCTAAAACTAACATAAACATTGTAACTTTTAATTTCAATACAATTTCAATGTTATAAGAAAGTTGTGAATTAGTACAAAGAACTCCCTGAACCAATTTGCTTTATCATTCTCTTTTCATGATTCGTTTAAAAATAAGTTGCAAAACACTCCTTTATTTACCCTCTAAATATTCCTGGGTGTATTTCCTAAGAACAAATACTTTTACTTACATAAATACAGTAAAATAATCCACATCAGGATATTTAATATTAAATATTATATCTAACCTATTAATTCACATCTATCTTCAAAATTCCAGCTGTTCTTCTTCCTCAGCCTAGATTTAATCAAGTATTATGCATTGCTTTTAGCTTCCCCATATCTTTCGATTCCTTTAACCTAGAACAGTTCCTCAGCCTTTTTTTGTCTTTCTTGAGCTTTATATATTTTAAGAGAACAAGCAAATCATTTTAAAGAATTTCATTCAATTTGGGTTTATCTATGGCTTCCTCATGAATAGATTCACTTACGTATTTTCAACAGGAATACTACAGAAATTATGTATTTCTCAGTAAATATCAGGAAGCTATAATAGAGTGTTGTCATGTAATTGGTGATACTAACTTTGACTTCTGTGTTAAGTTGGTGTCCACAGCTTGCTCCACTGTAAAGTTACAGTATTTCCCTTTGTAATTAATAACAATTCATGGGGAAATACTTAGAGATTATGTAAATATCCTGTTCCTTATCAAATACTCCACTGATGATTCTTACCTAAGTCAATTCTTGGTTGCTAAGGGGTAATTTTTTCCCCTAACTTTGTCATTGCTGTTACATTTATTAGATGTCATTCAACTCTAAGATAAAGCTTTACTTTCTCCTGCATATGTTTATTGATTTATTATTCATTTATATTAGTATTGACTGCTAGATTTTTGTTTTATTCAATGGATTATCATCTATTACTATCATTAATTATTTGAGTGCTCTAATTTTCCAAGAAACTTAGCCAGTGAGAGCCTCTTCATGATAATTCTTGCATCCTTTTTATATGCTTCCGTTATTCTTCAAGAAATTCCTTACTTTCTGGCATAAGAAGATGTTATGTCTTCTTCAAGGGTTATGTTGTATTAATACTTTCCCTGCTTCCTAGTTTCCAAGAAACCCTGGTTCTTTACTGTGAGGAATGGTGTTTTGAAATCAAGATATATGTGCTAAGTGTATTTATTTTCTTCTTTAGACTGAGGGATGATTTTGACTTTTTTGGGGGGCAATTAAATTTGAGGTGCCGATTCCATAATTGAGTAGAGATGTAGAGCTGGTTTTCTGGAACTCAGAGGAGGTGTCAAGAATAGAGCTATCAATTTGTTAATAGGAATCTTCAGCTTATAAATAATATTTAAATAATTTAAAGTGAGAACATTGAGTAAGCTCCTTAGGGAAAGTGAGGAAAGATAAGAGGAAATAGTTGGAGAAGAAGAGCCAGCCACAGAGACTGAGAAAAATGGACCAGTGAAGTAGGAGACATAGTCAAAAGAGTATAATGATATTCTGGAGAAAAGCTGGAAAGAATGTTTCAAGGAGAAAATCATCAGTTGTGACAAATGCTGCTGAGAGGTCTTAGTAGATGAGAACTGAGAGTTCACCCTGAGATTTATCCACTGGTGATCTCAAGTGGGGTTTCCATGGGTTGATTGGGATGATCACTTCTTTAGAGTGAATTACAACATAGCCAATGCCTTCCTAAGAATGAGAAGTTATGAAATGGAGAATGTAAGTACAGACAAAATCTTGAGAAATTTTGCAGTAAATGGGAGTGTAGAAAAGAGTTGTAGGTGGAGGAAGTTGGGGTGGGTCTTTTGAAAGATGGCAGATAATAACAACACCTAAGTACATTGGTGTGAATGACTCCAACAAGACAGTAAAAGGATGATGTCTGAGTATTTGGGCTGGACTGAGAACAGATCCAGAATTGACCAGTTTTCCACCATCAGCAGAAAAGGGGGCTATGAAATTAGTCTATTGCATTTTCTTCTCTATATGTTTGCACAGCCAAGAATGCACTTAAAATGCATACAGATTCCAACAATTATAATTTCAATATTTATTAAATTTAAAATTAGAAGTGTGTAAGTATGTAAAGATGATCTCCATCTCTTAAAACTTAGAACATATACATATTCTTATACACATAATAAATGTATGTACACAAATGAACACATGCACATATATTTAACTGGAAAACAACTCACAAAACAATACTAACCCTTGTGTGAAATGATTTCAATATTTTATCCTATTTTACTTCATTAAAGAAATGCTGGTTGAGACCTACTAAGTTGATTTCATGAATGATACTAAGCTGGAAGAAATGGGGAAATTTTCAGGTAACAAATAATTTTAAAAACACCTTATCAGCCATGGAAAATGTCTGTAACACAATGAAATTAAACACAGATATCATGAGGCTCCTTAACTTGGATAAACTCCACCACCATCACCACCACTACCACCATCACCACCACCATCACCATCATCATCACCATCACCACGATCACCACCACTACCACCACCATCACCACCACCGCCACCACCACCACCATCATCACCACCACCATCACCATCGCCACCATCACCACAGCCACCACAACCGCCACCTGTGTCCCTGCTGTCCATCCACATGAGGCTCATCCTGCCATTGCTTGCTAAGAATTTGAACTTTCTGAGATGTTGCTCAACGATTGTAGCAGTTGATTCAGCACCATCAAATGTGCTTTATTCTTTTCAAAATACCCCCTGGCTTTTCTTTTTTTCCCAACCTCTATTGAGGACACTTGCAGCAATCTAGCATCATTCCTCAGAGACCTTCTCACTTTCAGGCAGTTGTCTTCAAATTTACTTTAGCACCTCCTCTTTGTCCTTATAATTGGAACCATTGTTGTCACTACAATTTCAAACTGACACTGTGCCTCTGGCCCTAGTCTTTCATTTGTCCACCCTCCTGCTGCCCTGCATGTGTGAATAACCCTCAAAGAATCTTCTCAGTTTGACTCCCTCTGTCCTTAGAATGACTTCAAACTAAGACAGTCCTCAAATCCTGAACCAACTGGACTTGTGTCTGGCCCATCATACATGCTTGGGTATTTATGAATTCTAGGAAAGGGCATGAGTTATCCCCTCCTCACTACTACCATTCCCACGAGGTCTTTGTGGGAAACAGACTACACTGGATAACTTGGCTAGAGTCACCAAAACATGGCTTCTTTCTGGTCCTCAGAAAGTATTAATATATCACCTCCAGAGTTCAGGAACAATTCCCAGTTGTTTTCCATTTCAATTAACAGCCAGTCCTTTACAGACTGTGGTCTGAGGGCCTGTGGGTTTCATAGTGGCCTCTATGGACTCCCTTACAACAAGGAGACAGACAAAAAGGGGGACAGTGTGTGTGTTTGTGTATGGTGGTGGTCGTGGGAATCCAGGACTCCACAGCCCCTTCATTGAAGTTGCCATGCTTTTAATATTTTTATATACTAGACTTCCACATGAAGACTTCTTTTTTATTTCAAAATATTAAGGGGGGTACAAGTGTTTTTGTTACATGAATGAATGGTATACTGCTGAAGTCAGGGCTTTTAGTGTGTCAGTCATCTGAGTAGTGTACATTGTACCCAATAGGTACGTTCTTATCCCTCCTCACCCTCCCCCCCTCCCCTCTTCTTTGTTTCCAATGTCCTTTCTTTTTAACCTTCTATCAGTAACTTCCATAGAATTCCTAATTCTAAAAGACAATGTGAATAAGAAGATTACCCAAAAAATATTATTAAATACTTTTAAAAATTCAGCAAGCAGCGTTAAAAAGATATCAATTCCATTAGGGAACTTGTATTGCTCTATTAACTCTCATGAGAGAGAGTGAGGGAGTGAGGCAGTGGGGCAATCTTTAGAGATCCAGGAGGGCTCACCCTGGTAGGTCTTGATGGCATAATAATAGTTTTACATTTTATGTGGGCAAAGTAGAGAACAATCAAGAGGTTTCCTTTTGTGGTTCCTGCCATTTCCTAGTACAACATAAAGTGAATAGAGTGGAATTGGCCTTAACCTTGTACTTGTTTTTTTATCATATGCCATTTATCTGCAAAGTAGACAAAAATCCATTGTACCTTTTCTGAAGGCCCATTCCAATTTTGTACTGGCCTCTCCCACCTGATGCATCACTGAGGGCTATTTTTCACTTTGTTGTCTGTGACAGTCCTACAGAGCCTGCACCAAGCCCCTAAGTTTAAAATCTTATCCCTAATGGCTTCTTGGAAGCTGGGTTGCGAGTGCAGCTATGAACTCAGATTGTCTAAATTCATATCACTGCAACTATCTAGATGTGGGTTGTTGAGTTAGAAGATTTTTCTGTGCTTCAATTTATTCATCTATAAAAGGGTGTTGATAAGTATAGTACTTGACACAGAGAGATATGAGGAACACATAAAGCACTTGGAAAAGTGCCTCGTGCACAGTGACTTCTCAAGAAAAGTTAAATTTATTATTCCTACATAGCTTTAATTCATTCTAATCTAAGTTAAGATTGAGATTTTACTGTGAGAGAAGGCTGCTGGTCTGAATTACTGTATCAAAGTAAAAAAAGCATGAAAAAGTACATATATACACATATATTCACACATATGGAAATATATATTTTTGATTCATTTCTTAATGCATGTGAATGCATGATGAGAATACAATGAGTCAATTTGGTTGCCGTCTAGCTTTATAAATCATTATATCCATTCCACAGAGATATTTTGAGTTTGACATATTCTAAATACTTCAAACATTTTAACAAGAAAAATCCTTTTTTGATGAAATAAATGGCTTTTTATACTCACTGATTTCCTCTGCCTTGTCACCACTCTCCCACTTCCTCCGCTGTCATTGCTAATAGCTTTTTAATGGCGTCTACCACAAAGTGCTTTCACATTTAGAAATATCAAAAGCACGGAAGCATGTTAGGCTGGAAGGAAAATTGAGATTATCTAGTGCAAACAGCCCCATTTGCTAGGCCTTCTACTTCCTCCTGGAAATGACAGGTGTCAGCACAAGGCAATTCTGTTCTTAATGACCCAGGGAACTGGTGATGGAGATCTAAACAAAATTTTGCTCCTGATTCTCACCTGCCAGGTGCTCAGTGATGCCTGTTGAGTAGATTGGGCACTAATAAATCCACTTCCACATCATCAGTGATCTATGGCAGGGGTCCTCAAACTATGGCCTGTGGGCCACATGTGGCCTGCTGAGGACATTTATCTGGCCCGCCGGGTGTTTTTGCCCGTTTTGGCTTTTTACTTCAAAATAAGATATGTGCAGTGTGCATAGGAATTTGTTCATAGTTTTTTTCTTAAACTATAGTCCAGCCCTCCAACGGTTTGAGGGACAGTGAACTGGCCCCCTGTTTAAAAAGTTTGAGGACCCCTAATCTATGGACTAGTCATTGCCCCACACTGATTATGCTGCTCTTTGTTCTTTCTGGAACCAGAGGTGACATACTAACTGCCATAGTTCAGTTTAGGGTTTTCAACCACTCTATTGCTCTGACTAGATATTTCTGTGTATCATGATAAGGTTTGTGCAAATGCTGGATCCTGAGATTTGAGATTTGGCTCTTTTTTAAATGCATGCACCATATGCTGCCATCTCTCTGGATAGCATAGCAGGCGTCATTGGAAGAGGTAGTAGAGACCCCTGTTGTATTTGGCAAGAGGAAAAAACCCTTCAGGCTGAGTGCTGCTTTTGACTCAGACTCATCACTAATAATAATTGTTCTTTGTTATTTTTTGTTTGCAATATCAGGTGACACTATCCCACTGCACACACCTGAAACCCAAATAGCTGTAGCTGTGGTTAGCATTTTATTTTTACTAATCAGGGATGTTATTATTTTAGTTGTTTTCTCTCTGCTATACCTATTGGTTACATGGAGAGAAATTAGAGATACAAGAGAGGAGATGTCTTGGTCTATCCAGGCTGCTATAACAAAATACCATAGACGGGTAGGTTATAAACAACAGAAATTTATTCCTTACTGTTCTGCAGGCTGGGAAGTCCAAGATCAGGATGCCAGTAGATTCAGTATTTGGTGAGAGCTGCTCTCCAGTTTATAGACGGCTGTAAGGGCCTATCCTCCTAATAACATTTTATTGGGGGTTAGGTTTCAACATATGAATTTTATGGAGACATAAACATTCAGTCTGCAGCAGGGAATAAAGAAAAAGATGAGAGAGTGGGGGAGGAGGATTTATAGCTTTTGTTTTAGTTGGTATTATTTTGGTTCAAAGGAACAGAAACCAACTTTAATAAATTTCAGCAAGAAATTTCATAATAAGGATACTGGGTATATCATGGAACCAAAGAACAGGAAGGCTCTTGGGCCTCAGGAAAGCCCTTGCGGGGATTCAGAATCTGCATCCCTGTCAAGGCTCTTACTTGCTTTTCTTTCTGCTCCTTACTCTGTTAGGTTTACGTTTTCCTCTAACTCTAGAGCAGCTCTTTTGCTCTTCCTCCTACATGGCAGGACATGCCCACAACTCCCAGGCTTTGTATTATAGATCACAACGTAGGCACACAAAGGAAGATTGTCTCCATTCTCTTGACTTTGGTCCCTATTTTCAAAAGGAAGGAAATCCACTGGCCAGTGAGCAGGTCATGTTGTAGCCTGACAACTCTAGTAGCAACCACCCAGATTGCAGAGGGATGCTGGGCACACAACCACACAGTGATCGCTTAGGGTATTTTAGTCAAAATTATTTTTCTCAAACCAGTTTTGAATTAATCGCTACAAATTTCTGATTATTGTCACCTCCTAATTCCCATAAATTTAACCAGTCAAAAGAACCCTTACTTTCATATGCCCTAACTCCACTCACTCACGTTTCAAACAGCATTTTACCATTACAGACTTTGATGAATGAATCGCTTAATCTACATTATTGACTGTTTTGTTTACTTTCCTGTTCCTTTGTCAGGCTCACCTTTAAAAAACTCACATGTTACAAAACTTTTAGCATGCTCTCTCCTCTGATCATTTTGGTTTCCTTTCTCTGAACATTTTCTACTTCCTGGACTTTGAGTTTTTGAAATGAGAAATGATTTCTGGTAAAACAGTTGTGTTATTTATTATGAAATTCTAGATGGCCTATCAACTCAATTTTAAAAATCATAAATTTAATCTGTATTAAATCCCATGTCCACTGGCACTGAAATACTCTTCATTACAGATAGACTGTGATGTGTTCAAGAAAATAATCTATTTGCTCAATTTTGGAAAAGTGACAAGTGGAGGACAAATTGTTCATGACTAGTAAAAGGAAGGTGAAAATGTAACTTTCTAGCCCACCTTCTCAGAGACCTATTACATCCTCTCTGTGTGGAGTTCACTACCTGGACCATCTATTGGTAATTAATGGTGACCGCTGGATCATGAGTGGGGTTGGCTCAGCTTATACCAGAGTCTTAATGTGTTTATTTGAAAATTGAGTTTTGGGATGAGACAAGATGCCTTTCCTTTTTTCCCCCTGTTGAAAGAACAAATTTTGCTTTAGTTAGATGACTTTTCAAACAAAGGGTAAAAGAAATATTTAATGTGATATCAAAATTGATATGGGTAATTCTAAATCAGAATCTCCATCCACACACAATGAAACTAAAGAAGAGGAAGGCACATTAGAAATGATTTCTTTAAACAAGAACATTTCATTCTCTCTTGTCCTCTCTCCCCAAATAAAAGTCTTCAAAAAGATTTCTTTAAAATTATGAGACAAGAGATAGGATTATTTGAAGATTAAAGAGTCAGAGGAAATTGGATTGAGGATGTTTTTCCTTTTTCCATTTCCCTTCCTCACATTTTTCTTTTTCCTATTTTGTTACCCTTTTCCATAGCTTTTTTTTTGTTACTGTGCTTTTTTCTTCTCTCTCTAATCTCTCTCCCCCCAACTATCTATAAAACATAAGGAGGATAGGGTAAAGCGTGCCCCATTCACAAGAGCTAAACGGTAGGATGTAAACGAAGACAGTATGAGATTATCCATGAGAATTGTGCCATATCTGCCATGTTTGTCTTACAGCTATTTAAAAATTGCATATTTTAAATCAGGAACATCGCTAAAGTAAACAATCGTGGAAAGAATTTCCACTGCCACCCGAGAGTGTGCGTTTCGTCCACACAAGCCTTCCTTGTTTCTGCCATTAGTCCTTTTGTTTCTCTGTTTGACTTCCTTTCTATGCTTCCTATACCACTTCTCTTTTATCCATGTTCATTTCTTTGTTATGATTTTTTGTTTCTTCCAAAGAAAAGCAAGGATGGCTGGCACATTTTCAAAATTTTGAGTAAAGACCTATTTTGTGATATAACGATACAATTTTTTCTACTTGACTGTGACTAGCTCAGGTAGGGTTTGTGTTTCCAACGTTTCGAACATTACCTGGTGTATGGGAGGTGCCCAGTAACACTTGTGGAATAGATTGGGTACTAATATTATTTTAACTTGGGATAATTTTAGATTTATGGAAAAATTGTAAATATAGGAAGTTCCTATATAACCTTCATTTAGCATCCCTCTCCTTAATATTAACATGTAACCTAACCATGGCTCATTTCTCAAAATAAAAAAAGTTAACACTAGTACTACACTATTAAACTATAAACTTCATTCTGATTTTACCTATTTTTCCACTAATGTTTTTTCCATTCCAGGATAGACTCTATAATACCATCTTGAATTTTGTCATCATGCTATTTTAGCCTTCTATAATCTTGGATAGTATTTTTAAAATTTATCTTTTATGGTTTCAGTTTTAATAATTTATGATGTTCAGTAGTATGAATGCTAAGAAAATAAACATGAATGTGAAAAATAAACTGTAAATCATTTTTCAATGATTTCAATTCTGTTTAAATCTAGATTGTCTAATGTAAGTATGGTAGAAAGGAAAATTATCAGATTTAAATTTTAAAATTCTGGAAAGGGAACATTTTCCCTGGCATCTTTTGGCCTTTCAAATTCCCTTTATTTAAAAATATGGCTCTTATTTATTGACTTTTATAACATAGTAAAGATTTATTTATTAGCATTAATAATTCAAACTGTACTCGATTAGCAAAATTCTTATTTGGTTTCAAAAAAATTCATTTTACAGTTTTATTATTGTGAACAGATTCCAAAGAAAATATTTTTGGAAACAAAAGGTTAGGATTCTTGAGTCAGTCTTCAGATTTTTGTGCTAATGCTCGTAGGATTTTTTGAACTCAGATATGTCCAATCTTTCTAATATCTTGACCACTGCGTTATGTGTTACTTTTGTTCCATACGTTCTAGCTGCACCTCCTGTGCACGGTGCAATCATATTAGCACACTATACAAAAGTTCTTGCCTTTTCTCCCATAAACCAAAAAAAAACCCCAGTGTTTTTTCTAAACCATTTGATATATTAAAGTACTTTTTAAAAAATGGCTGGTATTGCCCAACAAAACCTAGTATAATCCTTGACACATAACATGCATTCCAAAAAGATTTTTTGATAGATTCAATAATAGGAGACCTGAATCAGAAAAAAGCTGTGAAAAGGCTTCGCGAGAACTCTGAAGCTCAGTCTAAGTCTCCGCCCGCCATCTTGTGGACATAATGAGAATTGCAACAGATTCTGTCTAAACCACGGCCGCTCAGGTAATAGCAAGGAGGAAACATTGAGGCTTTTAAAACGGACACAAATTGGGACAGTTATTCAGATGATTAAGATGCATTTAAAATTATGTCAATTATTGATGCAATTTCAAATAGAATTATCAGAAATGTCTGTCCTATAATTTATCTGGTTAGAGTGGAAGAACATAAAAAATCTGTGATATTTTCTTCTTTCCTCCACCCAAGTCAGAGCTTCAAGCATGTCCATCCCCCAGACAGTGCACATCATACCCACCCATTAAGTGTGAATATACCCTCCTCCCCCTCCCACCTTCCCGACACCTGATGAATGTTATTACTATATGTGCACGTAAGTGTTGGTCAGTTAATACCCATTTGATGGTAAGTACATGTGGTGCTTGGTTTTCCATTCTTGTGATACTTCACTTAGTAGAATGGGTTCCAGCTCTATTCAGGATAATACAAGAGGTGCTAGATCACCATTGTTTTTTATGGCTGAGTAGAACTCCATGGTATACATATACCACATTTTATTAATCCACTCATGTATTGACGGGCACTTCAGTTGATTCCACGTCTTTACAGTTGTTTAGAAGCTGCAGACATCATCTAGAACACCAAGTGCAGGATCTCAACGGGACAGTTTTCATGCTGTTTTTGTGGAAAACACCCAAATAGAGCATTCCTCATTTAACAATAAGAAATCAGATAAAAGGAATACTGGACCTATGAAAAGATCGTCCAATTTAAAAAATGAGAACATTTTTCTCAAATTGTAGCAGAAAACCAGACTTTTAAACATATTTAAAACACAAAACAAAAGCAAAGTTTATAAACTATTTGCTTTGGAATTTCAATAAAACACAGGAAAAAAATTCTAAAAATATGGCTAGTATATATATAATATACAATATACATATATGTTAATGTAATACAGATATATGACAGGAAATACCAAAAAACTAAGTGGCTTTTATGCAGGTGAAAATAAGAAAAACCTTTTACAAAATCTAAAAATGATGTAGCATGATTCATAATTTCAATAGAAGCAGTAAAGGACATAGTAGATACTCAAAAAACTGTATCAGAATAAAAAAAATGCTCCTGATCAGAAAAAATAAAGGGTAAATAAAAATAAAATAAGTGAGAATACAAAGCTTTACTGACCCAAGACCAGTTATAGGTAAAATAGGGTCACTACCAAATAGCAAGTAAAATGGTGAAAAAAAAACAAAAACAACCCCTAGACATACCTTGATGAATTGTTAAACTTCAGAGATAGCACTCTATTCAAATGTCCAGGCAGATAAAGAAAACAGAAACAAATCAGGATAGTTACAAATGAATTGAAATGAAAGTGATTTCATACTTTTTTACAACATTAGTGTTGGACTCTAAAGACACAACACTTACATCCATTCCTGAAAAAAAATTATGACTCTATTTTTCTCTTTATCCATGAGATATGCGTGTGTCCCATGCTCACCCCTTCCTTTCAGACTATTGCCTAGTCCCCTCCACTCCTTTGTCCATCACAACTTTCAGAACTGGCCACTTCTCCCCATCCTCCCTGGCACTCCCTTGGTCCCGGCCACCCTCATCTCTTGCCTGCAAGAAGGCAGGATCCATGTTACTGGTACCTGCCTCCACTAAATTCATTGCTCTTCTCTAATCTGTTCTCCACGAGGCGCCAGAATGGTCCTCCTAAAACGCAAATCTCATAATGAAAACCTTACAGTGAGGTCCCCAGGCACTGAGAGCAAAGTGCAATCTCCTTAGCGTGGCGAGTATGACCCAGCATGATCTATCCAGCCTCTGTTTGCCGCTTCAGTCCTGCCTCTCGTTGACCTGAATTAGTTGCTGATCCCTGACTAAATCAGGTTCTCTTGACTTCGAGTCTTTATAAATTCTACCCCCCTTGTCTGAAATGCCCTTTTCTCTACTCCCTACCTTACTTGTCCGTCTTTTAGGTTTCTTTCTCCTCAAGACTGAATCAGGTGTCATTTCCATGAACTTCCACATTATCAATATCACTTTGAGCTTATCCTTAGTATTACATTTGTTACAGTATCTTGAAATCATCTTTCTATTTTTTTTTTGTCTTCTCACTAGCTTGTAATTTCTTTTAGATCACTGGTCCCTAATCTTTTTAGCACCAGGGACTGTTTTCATGGAAGACAATTTTTCCACAGATCGGGATAAGGGTAGAGGATGGTTTCTGGATGATTCAAGCACATTATATTTTTTGTTCACTTTATTCCTATTATTACATTGTAATATATAATAATTATGCAACTCACCATATGTTGGGGACCCCTGTTTTAGAAGGAGAGTATGTACAAAACCCACTATTTGGCGCATCATAGGTGCCTAGTACTATTGAGTGAATGAATGGAATACTTTCTAGAAGAGTCATAGTCCCTTTTTATATCAAATAATCTCTTTATCACAAAAATATTTGTTCTTAGGTCTCATTTCTGTCCCTCTCTGCTTCCTAGGAGCACCTGCTGTGAAGAATGATGGGGAAAGTCAGAGAAGGTGATGATGTCTGGCAGCAAGAGAATAAAGAGAGAAAATAAACTTTCCTTCACAGACTGCAAGACCATCTTTTTGGAAAAGAAGCCAGACCAGAGGCAGGTACTCAGTTGTGCCAGCTGGGATGCTTTTTGATGGGGAGATGGGAGAAAAATGTCAAAACAAAATCCTAGAAGACCCTGGAAGATCAATTTTCAGTGTCCAATTAAAGTTCAAGATCAGTTCTCTTTAGGTTGTACATGCTAAGGAAAAGTTTTCCATCTTTATTTGTTCTTGTGCTTTATTTTTATCTCATGGAGGTGGCCCCTTCTCTGCTCTAAGAGTATCATCTATCATTGAGGCAGTCCCCCTGGTAAATAGTATTTTAGAAATCTGTTGGGAGGGTGTTTAGTTTTTGTCCCAGTGACCAAAAGTCACTACTGACACTTAGTGAGCAGGAAACGGAGGTGGCTAGATGTCTAACAATGTTCAGGAGAGTCCTGAATAAAATAATCATCCCATGTACTGCTGACTTTTGAAGTCCCACCAGCTATTCATATATGCAACAGAACTGATTTATAATTATCTGAAGGAAGAACCAAATTATCATCTTTTTATGTATGAACATACCTTTTTATGCAGTTTTTAATATCAACTAAATTTTCTAGAATGCAACTATTATGACATAGAAAAAGATTTTACTTCATTTTATTTGGAACTTTACCAAGAATTGTGAGCCATCATGGTAAATCTCATTGCGGATGAAAATGCTGCTTGTGGTATTTGAGTAAAAAAAATGCAAAGCACCTGTATCAGCCTGCATTTTTGGCTGTTCAGATCATTATTACTTCTAGTGTATTTACATATTGAATTATTTATTCTTTTACTATGATTTTCTTTTTATTTCACCGTATATATAGCAACTAGGGCATTCTATGTTTTTTCAAAGTTAAATTTATAGGCAGATTATATTTTCTATAAATTTTATTTCAGAATAGTGGAGAAGAATTTACATAGTATCTATTTTAAAAGGTGCATATTTGATTTGATAGGTTTGAAAATCACTGATGTATGCAGAAGAGCATAATTATTTAAGAATAAGGTCTGTGGAGTTGGTCCTAGGTTTGAACCCCATCTCCGCCACTTGCTTGCTATGAGAACCTTGGGATTTCATTCCTATTCTGTTAGATTTAGTTTTATCATCTGTGAAATAGTTAACTTATACAGTTGTTATGGTGATTATATAAATTTATACACCCGAAGGGGCTTATATCTGGGCCTGGTGCATAAAAAGTGTCTGGTAAATGTTACATACAATTATTATAAACTTCAACTATTTAAACTCTCATTTCCTATATATTTTTCAGTCCTATCTAAAAGCATATGTTTCAATTTTTTGTTCTCTTATGTTAATTATTAGACTTTCCCAAGTATTTTCATCTTTGAGTATGAAACATAACTTGTCAAACTCTCTTAATATTCCATAGCTTGAAGTACACAATCAATCACTTAAAATGTTTTTGAAACATGTATGCAGTGGAGAGAGTTTATAATCATTCCAGGAAAATTATTTTAATAATAATAAATTGTTACAGACTAGAGTCTGTAGATTAACGTGGATGTTGAATGAATTTAAGATTTGTGCCTGAGTCTTCTTTTGGAATGGTGACAAATGTGAAGATTAATTGGTAGAGGAAAGATGAGAGTGCAAGGAATGACAGTGAGATGACCTTAATTAATCCAAGAATCTATCTTAGTTCCCTCTGAAGACAGCCTGTAGATGTCCCCAAACACATTATGTTAACATTTAAAGCCCAGCTTTGCTGAAAGCAGCCATCGTATTTATAAATTACCTGCAGCTCCAGCAAAAGGACACAGGACAGATAGAGCAAACCAGAGGAGGCCCAGACAGAGGAAGGAGCGTCCCAGAAAATAATCATGGCTGCCAAGGAAGCGCAGGAAGAGAGGAAGTCAGAATTTCTAAGGAAGAACATCAACTGTGGATCAGAGGGCCAAGAAATAAATTTGTTTGGCTTAGCCTATGCTAAAATAAAGTATTTTTCATTTAATTTGCCGTTTTGAGATTTAGCTTTTTTTTTAAAAAAAATAATTCCAGACCAGAAAATTTAAATTATAGAATTTTATTGGCATATTAAAACATTAAAACATATGTAACTAATCATGATATTCCTTAACTTGGGAAAGAAGATGTTAAAATTATTTAAACATATCATGAGCAAAGCATTTCTTGAGCTTGGCATATCCTTAAAAATCTTATTTCCACAACAAGTGGTACAGTGAATATATATATTTTTGATGACTTTTAGCATCTAAAAATCCTGAACTTTATAAAGCGTTTCAACCAGTTGTAAATAGGAAGCATGGCACAACCTAAGAAATGGGAATTCCATCATTCATTATAATTTATTAGTCTGTGAAAGACCACTGGGTATAAAATGATGTATTTTACTGACAGGAAAATAAATAAGTAGCATTTGTTTGCCTCATCAAGAAGTTCCAGTGTAGTAGGTTTTCCACAATCCGATCCTACAAGACAGATGATATTTTGGCTTCCAGCAAAACTCCTGCTGAAAGGAGCTGGAGCTTTTGCAGCCACAGGGCTTAAGTGAAAGGCACGGTTACTCTCACTTGCTTAATAAGACCGGTGACTATGCACCAGCTGTTATCTTCCTGGTGAGAGCATTGCTGTGTATGAATGCTCTAGTTGTAGAAGAATAAATGAGTACAAGAATTACTAGCAGGTTGGAGCTCAAAGAAGATGCTATAATAACTTTGGGAAACAGGTATAGGCTGGGACTGTTCTGGGATGTATGGTCACTTACTAAGAGGTCCACTGGTCAACCTGCCCATGGTACACATTAGGAAGTGAAGCCACATTTCTACGTTGTAATTTAGTGAAATCACACATTCCATCAGGGATCAAGGTAGGATACAGCTCAGCTTTTGAGAAAGTGGCATTTGTCTGTTTCTCCTATATACTTCCTTTCCGACTACCTCTTTTATACATGTTTCTGTGCTTGTCTCACAAGAGAGGCTAAATATGAAATTTTACAAATCATAGTAAAAGGAAACATGAGAACAAAGGTGAATTCTTACCCTTCAGCTTGTTTTTAGAAGTTGGTCTTTTTTGCCCTTCTCCCTGCCCATATGCAGAAGTAATAGGAATAGAATGAAAGAAAGGACCTCAGGTGTGCATGAATCAGAGAGCTATTCATTAGCTAAACTTCACTGTTTGAAAGACTGCTACTTCCTCTACTTCGATCTTGTTCTCTGAAGCCTGATTTCAGAACATGAGCTCCCTTTGTTGTTCTTTTCTGCTCTTTCTTTCCTAATATTGGCAACCTGGTGAATTGCATTGATGTTGATGTAATACTTTTCAACATTACATGTCTATTACATTTACCTTCATTTGTTTTACATAACTACTATGTAAGCACAATTGTCCAGGTGCTGCTTAATTCTATACTTCTCTCTTTATAACCTGTTCTACCACATGAAGCCTGGAACAGATCAGATCTCCTGGGAAACCTGCAGAACATATTCTCTGCATTTAATGCCTGTAGAACTCACAGTGTTGAAATTTAGGGGTACCTGAGAGGCCCATCAGTGGACTGAACCCAGCCAGAGAGCTGTATGTTTCGGGACCTTTTTGACCCACCAAACACCATGATCTCTGATTCCACACATTAGGTTTTTTAAGCCCTTCAGCTGTGGGCATGACTGTAGGTGTTATTGTACCATATGCTGGGACATCTGTAGTTGCTAGCAGATGGTAAAGCATGTGGCAAACATTTGATTTTACTTGTCAGCACTTCATGAAAAACAAAAAAGATCTGACCTTAATAGGATTCATGTTTTTTTAAATAATAAAATTGGTTTATTAAAATGAACTTTATAAAAATTCCTCAGTGTATAATTATTATTTTATGCACTTAAAATAAAAATCATGTTTTTTTAAAATTTAAGTGACTGAAAAAATAGATTTTATCCAAAAGCTACAACTGAGCACTGAGAACTAAAAAAGTATGTTGTAGGAGCTCCCATTAAACTGAGCCCTCACCACATGCCAAGCATGTTATTATGGGATTTATAAGTCTTAAAAAATTAATCCTCATAGCAACATAGTAAAATACATATTATTGTGACCATATTCTAGATGAGGAAGCTGAGGTTCACAAAGTTTGAGTTAATTGCCCAAGCCCACACAGTTAGTAGGTGGTAGAACTTGGGGTTAATTTGGGTTTTATCCAAACCAAAGCGCATGCTGTGTTCCCTCACTTAAATAGCAGGTAAAGGTATTGAAGTTTAAGCAATGTCAAACAGCTTAAGCAGAGATTCATATCAGCTATAGACTGGACTTTCCCAGTATCAAAAACTAGCTGGTTTTTGCAGTTATTCAGAAGTATCACAGCCATTGTTAAAAATCAATTGCCTCTCTGTTCTCTCCTGGCCACACACACACAGTCACAGAGAGAAGCAGCCTAGGCATATCACAGAAATTTGAAGCATCTACATTTGTGCCTCTCTGTTTGGAGATCAGATTTGAAACCACTGTTTTCTCTGTCTTTGGTTTGCTAACATATGTAGGAAGTCGCTTCCAATTGGCAGCCACGCTGGGCTCTGCCTGGTCCTGAATTCAGCAGTGCAGGCATTTGGGGCAGAGGTCATATTAAAAATCGATCATCCCAAAGTTAACTTGCAGCTTTGATGACAGTATATATCTTTACTCATATGTTATAGTCATAGACAAATGACTGCCCACTGACTGCAACTTCAATACATATTTTTTTTTT
>VBSM01001124.1:48870905-48886915 GCA_008086735.1 Cheirogaleus medius
TTGAGAAAAAATAAATATAAGACCCTGTCTTATTTTCGGGGAAACACGGTATTTATTCCCTGTCTTGCTTTCTGTCTCAGCCAGCCTGAAGTTTCCTGAAAGCACTAGCTCTTTCTCACCACTGAAACTTCATTCAAGTGACAGTCACTTCCTCCAGGCAGTCCACCCGGACCTCCAAATAATTGTTTATATACACTTTCTATGTACTTGGACAGCACTCTACATACTCCTAATCATAGCACTTATCCCATTTTATTAAAATTTCTTCCTTATTTCTCTGTTCCCCTATTGAGTTATGTGCTCCTTGAGGGCAGAGACTGATGTGTCTTCATTGATTTATTTATTTAATATTGACCCTTCCCCTGAAAAAGCTCATCCCATTTTTACTCCTAATACCTCATTTTCCCCTTTGTTTAGAAAAATACTACAGGACATCTTTCAGGCCTCCTGTTTGCTCTCCTTCCATACCTCAACCAACAACAAGTCTTGCTGGTTGTGCCTCCCAAATGATGTCTCCATCCACTTCACTCCTTCTCCACTGCTACCATCTCAGTCTAATTTCTTCTTTAGACTATAAAAATAGCATTCAAATTGGACTCCCTACTTCTTCTCTCTGAGGTGGCCACTGCTTCATAGGTGAAAGGAAGTCAGAGATGTAGTCCTCCAACTTCATCTCGCGCATTGTCAACACCTTCCAAATCCTCTGGCCTTTCTGCTGTTCCTGGTCCAGATGTGTTTACACGTGTCTAATGTGCTGCCTACGTGTCCCCGTGTGATACTACGGACTGTTTGGGGCCAGGGATAAAGGGCAAATGCAGTGATGTGCCATCTTTACTCTCTGTTCTATTTCTTTGGCCATATCAGTAAACTGTGATTTGTAATTAGCTTTGTAGCTATAGATCTTTGTCAGCTAAAAAGAAATGGACTAAATCACTATATATTAACTTAGGGGTTAGGGGGTGTGATTGTAGCTGGAAAACACGCATGTTCTTCTGGCATGGAAGCTTGCTCATTTGGCAGAGAGCTGGGGAGGAGGTAAGTGTACAGAGACAACTACCTGAAATCGATGCTACTACTGGCCAATTCCCTCTGCACGGCTCTCCGCTATGCTTTCAAAAATGTGGCTGGCACAAAAGAACAGCCCCTTTCAAAGTCTGGTAATATCTGTAACGTAACTAGGATGTGGCTTCTCAAAATAGTATAAAAAGTATCGGGACAGGAATGTAACAAACAAAGGACTAAAAATTGATCCAGATAAATTTTTTACCTTGAAACAGGTAAAAATTAAGATAGAAAGTTATTTTAATAGTGACTACCCTAAAATAAATACTCATAATAGAGCTAAGGTAATAGAAGGTGATATAAATATTAAATTGGCAGAACTTTGGAAAACATGTAAAAAACAAACAAAGACATATCAGAAATTAAAAACATAAAAGAATTAGCAAAAAGAAAACTGAAAATTAGATACTGTTGAAAGTAGATTGGAAGATATAAAAGATAGGCCTAAAAAATAAAAATAAAATTAAAAAAAATAAAAGAAGTCTTAAACTGAACAAAGTGAATATAAAAACATAGAGTTAAAAAAAAGGAATAGAGAGAATATGCTAGAAAGACAAAGGAGATATCACACACACATTATTGATATTCCTTAAGAAAAGAATAATAAAAATTGAACAAAAATTTATTAAAATATATGAGAGGCTACAGTGCCCTGCAATATTGTGGATTAGATATCTGAATATTTCTCCCACTTAACTGAAAATTCTGGGTAAAATATAATAAAAATTTTTTAAATGTATAACTGAGCCTGCAAGAAAATAAATCCACATAGGCCAAAAGCAAGTAAAAGCAGGAATACTGGGAGGGAAATGAAGATGTGCCCTGAGAATATTTGCTGTACCCTAAGTACCCTGAGCTTTAGGTTGTTTGATTTTTTTAGTATTTTATTTTGACATAGCTCAAAACTACAGAAAAGATGAAAAAATAGCACAAAGAATTCCTATTTATCCTTTTCCCAGAGACCTCATTTAAATTTGGCTAATCATCTCAATGTTTTTTTAATAGCAAAAATTACAAACCTGGATTATGCATTATGCTAGTTATATGTCTCTCTGTTTCTTTCAATCTGGAACAGTACCTCAGTCCTTAACGTGATGACATTGATGGTTTTTCAGACTCTAGGCTAATCATTTTGTAGAATTTCCCTCAATTTGAGTTAGTCTAGTGTTTCCTTACCATCAATCTCAGGTTATATATTTTTGTCTGAATATCATTGAATCTCATTGGATGACATATGGTATCTATTTGTCCCATTATTAGTTGTGTTAAATTTGATCACTGTATTAAGGTGATACTTGTCAGGTTTTTCTACTGTAGAGTTACTCCCACATACCCCTCACTTTTCAATAATTATTTTATGGGGAGATATTTAGAGACTATGCAAAAACTTGTTTCTTAACTAACTTTTACCAGCTAATTTTAGCATCCATTAAAGTTTTTCTTGCTTCAGTTACTAGCATGGTTATCAGATGGGTTGTTTCCTAATACTATCATCCTTTTAATATTTATTAGGAAGTGTCTACAGCAAATCAGAAGTTTCTTTTCTTTATACTTAATAATTATATTACTGTGGACTTGTGACCTCCTATTTTATGGGAAATAATCCATTACTATCACTATTTATTTTGATGCTTTAATTTTTCCCAGATTCAGCCAATGGGAATTCCTTCAAGCTGGCTTCTGAGTCCTTTTGCTATGTCTTCATTATTTGTCTAATTCTTTATTATCTGGTACAAGATATTAAAGGATCATCTTGTTCTTCCTGTGCACGAGCCTTGGATTCACCCATTTTCCCAAGGATCCTTGGTTCTATTTAGTGGAGCATGGTATTCAGAAACCAAAATATGGTGGGAGTTGTGCACGGTGCTACTGGGTGTCACTCCTCCCAAGCTCTCCCAGTGGACAGATTAGGAAATGTATTTATGTACATATATATGTGCCCATACTCCTATTCACAAAACATACATTTACACTTATTCCTTTAACTAGATATCTGTTAAAAGCCATGAGTTCACATTGTTATCTCCAATTCCAATCCAACAACAGCAGATTTATCCTAGCTTTCCGCTTTGCACAGTTGCACCTCCTCCCCTGATGAGAAAACTAGTTCCCACTGGTTCAGTCTCCCTGTCTGTAGCCAAAGTCTTCATTCTGCTGACTCTTAGTTCCTGCCATTAGGAGCGTAATTCCTAAGGACACTACCTCATTCGGGACTGTTGAATGGCTTTTGGATAAAGAAAATAAGTCAATGTATTTTTTAAATTAAAAAGAGAAAGGGAGGAAAAGAGGAAGAGAACTGAATCCTGGTTTTCAAAGTTCCATAGGTCTTGATGGATAGGGATAAAGTCTAGGACCTCTTCAATGTGAAGCATCTAATAAGAGACCTCTCCTAAAGCTGGGAACTCAAAGATCCACACTTTAATAAAATGGAAAATGAGTTATAATCCTGCCACACAGAAGAGGACATACCATTGACATATGTTGGGAGGGGAAAATATCTCTCCTGATTATTTCTACCACATGTTAAGCCTCATGCAGTTTTGCTGCCTGGATTCATGTGATCTGTTTCTTCCAGAAATATGTCAAGCATAATCACTTTGAACTTGGTGAGAAATCTATAAGTGTATAATTGAATATTTTGTAGCATACCATATAGATAAAGAGACAGAAAATGTAAAAGAGAGGTTAAGAGAAAAAAGGACAAGTGAGAAGGGATTGCCTAACATATATCTAATTGCAATTCCAGAAGGCATCACAAAGACTGGGAAAGAAACAATCAATGAGGGGCTAAATGCTGAAAATTTTCCAGAATTTAGGAAAGATCTCACCATTTGAGTAAAGAAATATAAGAATAAAACATATAATTAGGCAGGACAAATAAAAAGAAATCCTAATTTAGATGAGTCAGAGTAAACTGTAGAATGCTAATGGCAAAAATAAGATGTTAAAAACAAGGAGAGAAAGAATGATCACTAGAAAAAAGTGACAATTTGATGTATGATTGAATTCTTAATAGCAGTAGCCAAAAGACAAGTAAATATCTTCAAAATGCTGAAGAAAGGAACTGTCAACCTTACATGGTATGTCTGGGGAAAATATCTTTCAAGTATATCGGAAAAATAAAGTCACCTCCAGACAACAATAACTGAGAACATTTATCACCAATAAATCTCTACTAGAGGATATTCTAAAGAATATACTTAAAGCAGAAGAAAATCCATCTTATAGGTAAGCTCTAAAAGGTGAGAAGAATTGGTGAACCAGGTACAAGTAATTGTTTGATAAAGATCTAATAAACATGTGTTGTGAAAAAATCTATGAGTATAATTGAAGTTTTTTGGACCTCACAGATGAAGTGATAGAAATGTAGGACTCTGAGAAGTTAAGAGAAAAGAGTAGTGAGATAGTCCAACATATATCATATAATGTATACTGGTAGAATTAATACAACAAGTTAGAACTAAGATGCAATAGCATATAAGTTAGTAGAGGCTATCAGAATTAAAGGGTTCCAAGATTCTTATATTTTTGAGGAGGAAAGTAAGGATCTTGAGTAACATTAGACTTGGTCTAGATTTAATTATGTATGACAGAATTAAGAGAATTAGCATTAAAAGAATGAGCATAATTTACAAACTAATAGAGGGGATAAATGGGTTCAAAATAAGAAAACAAGATATCTCAATCAATCAAAAGAAGGCAATCTATGAAGAAAAAGAAAGGAATAGTAAAATTAAAACAATGAGAAAGTGTAAATATGGAAATATTGTAGAAGTAAGTCAAAACTTACTAGCAATCAAAATAAACAAATATGGAGTATACTCTCCAGTTAAAATATAATAATTATAAGACTAGATTTTAAAGTCCAATTCTTGTGACATTTACAGGAGATTTGGCTAAAACTAAAGGATACTACATTTTTGAAAGAAAAAGAAATGGAAAAATATGATTATATATTAACCAAAAGAGAGTGGATGTAGCTGAACTAATATCAAGCAAAACAGACCTTAAGGTAAAAATAATTTTTGAAGGTGATTTTACAAAATGCTAAGATTACTTTATTCTTTTATGGAGTCACTCTGTAGTGAAAAAAATCTTTGATTTACTTTGAAGTAAGAACAATTCTGAACTGAATTTGAGTGGAGTACAAGAGAAATTGAAAAATCCATCATCAAAAGGGAGAATGTGTCATACTTCTTTCAGTAGCTGGTAAAAGATACAGTAAAAAGAAAAATCAGTTAAGTGTATAGATTTTGAATAGCAATGAAGAAATTAGATCTAATGACAAAACAGAACATTGCCTTGAGCAATTGGCAAATATACCCTAGTGCTAACCCTGTGAGTAAAATATTTCATTACAAGCTCATAAAGATATTACTATTAGTTACAGATGAGAAAGTGCTAAAATTTAAAAATTCTTAGAGATCTAAATCCAAAGTCCTAGACTAAAGCTTATTCCTCAGTTTTTACCTTTCTGTTTTCCTATTTTGTTCCCAAACTTCAAATCATTATACATAATGTTGCGTTTGCATTAAAAAGAGTGAGAGTTTCTGTTTTCCTCAATTTGTGTGTACTTGGATTTCTACTTTTCATGGGCTGATCAAACAGAGTAAAGCTTGTCTATGAGCAAAGCAGATTAAACATTCCCATCAGATTTGTAATCAGACAAGCATTAACAAGAGTGTTTATTGTCTTGTTTTGGGGACAGGACAAATGTTCATACCTAAAGTATGTCTTGAGAATGTTCACAGAATATTAAGTTTCCACTGATATGCTACTAAGTTGCTATACACTTTTTTCTTTCTTTCTTTTCCTGTCATGTTCTCTTCTCATTAGGGTTTGTGAGAATGGTCATATGACCAGTCTATATAAATATTTTAGTAAAAAATATTAAATTGTTTATCTTCTGATACACATTGCATTGATATGGTTCATGAAAATGGAGAGAGAGTGTATTTATTCTCTTAATAAGAGAAACAATGGATGGTCACATAAAAATGTAGTGAATTTCATCTTTCATATCATATATCAAAAAAATAAAAAAGCTTCCATAGGGTCTGGGCAACTTCTCTTCTACTCTCAAGAGATATTTTGCCTATCAAAATGCAGCTTAACTGCTGTGGTTCACTGCTGGAAAATATTTCTTAGAAGAGGTGAAAAGAAAGAAAAGATACAGCTAAGAGTTACAAATTCTAACTTCTTTTTACTGTAGAGCTTCAAGATCTCCTATCTGTTGTTTTCCTGAACAAATTCTTGTTTTTCAAAGTTGGTATAATCCATCCCCATCTGCTGGTCTCATTCTCCAATTAACCACAGAAGGGATTCCTGGACCTTGGGCATTTGCCTCAGATGCAACGGACAGGCTTTTTTTCAGACAACTGAAAATACCATAGTCGAATGTAAGCTGCCTTCTCCACTGAGATGTCATTGTCACATGAACAGGAGCCTCAAAGCTGATTCAGAACAGGAATTACTCCGAATGATTGACTAACTAGGTAACTAAATCCCCATGATTAAGTTGTGAGTGGTAGCACATGTTTGCAGATTACTCAGCACTTCACAGATACTCACTGCTTCAGAAAAGTCTGTGTGACTGGGAAGTTCTGTGTAAATTTATTTTGTTGTTGTGTTTGAATCTGTATCAGAGGACTTGATGCTAAAGGCATCCCAACATGGTTTCTTTAGTAACATGAAAGTTGCCTCATTCTTGTCGTACCCAACTAAAATAGGCCATGGGCAAACAGCACACGGCGCACATAACATTGCTTCGAGAATGTAATTCTCCACAAGCCTGACTGCTGAAACTGCCTGCTGTAACCTGAAATCAGTTTTGTCTGATAGCTACTGAAACAACCCACCAGGACTCTAAGACTAGTTTTACGCACTGCTGCCACTCCCCAATCAGTGCTCTTCAGCTCCCCAAACTTTACTGGTGCCAGTGGACTTTCTTGTAAAATGATAGGTAACATTTCTCCTTTTTATAAAGCCTCCAACCTCCTCTTCATTCTTCAGACATACCAACGACCACTGAACTCAGTCTGTGTGTATGCCTCGAATTGCTTCCCCAACAAAATGTTTTAGAGATTTGTCTCTAATTATATCTGGCTTTGGCAGTAATAATATCGATGATGTACACAGAACAGTTTCTAAACTTGAATGTGCATACATATCACTTGGGGGATCTTTTTAAGTACCGATTGTGATCCAGTATGTTTCTGGTGTGGTCTAAGAGTCTGTATTTTTAACAACCCCCACGTGATGTTGCTTGTCTTAGAACCACACTTTGATTAGCAAGGGTCAAAGAGCTTTGCAGACTTACATGGAGGAATTCTCCAATAGCTTCGTGGAATAGATATTAACCCCTTTTACAGATGAGGAAATAGAGGCTCAGAATTTATCTCATAACATGCAGACTAATTCTGATTCAGACTAGTTCTCTGATTCAGCATTTTTCGACCATGGTTTTGTTTTATAAATAATCACCTTCTTATATATTTCTTGAATTTCTATTTTCATATATTTGGTCTTCATTTATTAGTAACTTTTGGTCTTTTCTTAGGAATGTTGCATCTTCTTTATCAGTTCTTTTCAAAATAGATATATTAAAATAACCACAACATGTGTTAGCACTGAGTTTTAAAATTCACAAGGGCTTATATTATAATTTGTCTGGTCCCTCGGATATGAAAGTCCCGCTGTATTCTACATATCATACCACAGTACAGCATCATTTTGACAGACCTGCAGAACACTGTATGTTCTGCCAACAGAATGCCATGGAGCCGCTCTATTTATAGGATCTTCTACCAAAGGCAAGTTTGGGATTTCTCATCAATTTTGTAGAAAAAATTCTACCAGAAGTTTTTAACCTATGCTGCCAGTTAGAAACACATGTGAACGTTTAAAAACTGCTATGGCTGGGTGCCACCCCCAGAGTCTGACCAGTTGTTCTGGGGTTGTGCTTGGCATTACATGGTTTAATAGTCCACCAGGTGATTCTAATATGAAGCAAGGGCTGAGAACTATTGTTTTAAAAGTACTGATGCTTAAGCACCTACCTACCCAGAACAATTAAATCATAATTTCTGGGTAGGACCCGAAGATGGGTATTTTTAAAAAGCTCTTAGGTGATTTTAATGTGTAGTTTGTTTGAAAAACACTATCCCAACTCATTTTCCTAGTGAATTTAGTATCTTTGAGGCATATAACTTGTATTAGTACCATGGTGAAAAAAAGAAGAAGCATTTTCTTTCTCCCAAGAAGATTAATTAGAATTATCCAAAGAAGATAGGGAGTTAGCTTTGGTTAAAAAGATAACAGTTATGAAAACTTATGCAACAGAGAAGAGCGTCAGGAAGATTAGATCAGTTTGTGCGTGTTTTAAAGCAGTGGTTTCTAAACAAGAATGTGGCAATTATTTGTCAAATAACTCTCAGAAGATCCCATTTCTACTAATCTTAAAGCATGTTTGTGTTGCATAACTTTACCATTAGGAGTAATAAAATATGAATAATTCTAGGACAATAAAGAAATTTGGAGATCTTGTACTAGATAAATTCATTCTGTTAAAAGTATCTGTTGAATGCTATCGTGAACATTTTCCTCAGTGTTGATTTTTTTTGGTTTTGGTATGCAAGGTCGTGCTGCTTTGTCACATGAGCTATTTCGTCATAGGTCTTGGTTTCTTACCAGCTTCAATGCCATGCCCTTTAATATAAAAACAGCAATTATAACAAATTCATGAAATATTATTCCTGGGTAAAATGTATTATGACTAAAATTCATTGCTTAGATTTTTCTAGATTTTGTTACAGAAAAACTAGGTGGCTATGATCTATAGTACAATGAAGTACCTTCACATTTCCGTATGGAAAGCAGCCTCAAATTTCCAGGCCTTCCTACCACTTCTGTCTAGGGAGGCACTGAGCTTTAAATTCTTCTCTTCACATTTTATTTAGGGACAAACCCAGTTCCTGCCCAAGTGAAGGCAAAATCAAAATATTGGAGGTGAATTTTTAGGTAGTCAGTTGCTTAGCTTATAAATAGTTTAAATCATTATTTTGCATGACGTCAAATCCAACAGCAGGTAGACTTTAATGCTGTATACTTGTCACAACAATTAGCTGGTTGATTATTGTTAACCAGGAAATGAAGATCTCTGCCTCATTCAATCTCTTGCCCTTCACCAAGACCCCCAGTTTGGGAGCAATCTTAATTTTTGTGCGCTCTCCTAGAAATGAGGCAGAGAGGAGGCAAAGGAATTCTTCAAAATGATTAAGTATCATTACTTTTATTATTGTTATTTTTGCCTAAATGTAGATCTCATAGTGACGTTGCCTCTTAACCAATGGGCGTTGAAAAAAACCTTAAAGAATTATTAAGGAGATGGTCTGGGCCTTTGTGGTGGACCATGAGATGCTAGAATTCCTGAGAAGGTTGTCCCATATTGACAGGTATTTTTCCTCAATTCTTGCCAAATTCTCTCACTTCTTCCTACTCTCTGGTTAAACCATACTGAATTTGTTTCAGTTCTTGCAATGAGGTTATATCTTCTCTAACTTCTGAACTTTTGCACATGTCGCTACCTTTGCCTAGACCAGCAATTCTCAAACTGTTTGTTCTTAGGATCCCTGAACAAGAGTAAAGATTACTGAGAACCCCAAAGAGCTTCTGTTGACATAGGTTATATATCTGCCACATTAGAAATTAATGATGAAATATTTTAAATTAATTAATTTTCTAATATAACTACACGGGCCCATTATGTCATTACAAATAACACTTTCATGAAAAGTAAAGTATATTCCAAAATAAAAAAATTAATGAAAAGAGCAGAATTGTTTTAAGTCTCTTTAATGTCTGCCTTAATAGAAGACAGGTGAGTTCTGTCTGCTTCTGCATTCAATCTTTTGCAATATATTGGTTTAGTTGAAGCATGTGAACAATATCCAGCCTCAGACTAATATGTAGTTGGAAAAGGGAGATTATTTCAGTAGCCTTTTCAGATAATTCTGAATATTCTTTGCTACTGCACTAAAATTCAACAAATAGTTTCTTAAAGCTTAGTTGTGTTGTGGTTGTAAGGCCACTTTATAATCTGACCAGAGAAAAATGCAAGACCGTTGCCCAAACCACAAAAATTACCAAACATCTCATTTCCTGGCTATTATGAGTGGCTACTGCTTCTTTCCCAATTCTATAATATTAATAGCTTTAGCCCTGCTTCATTCTTCCCAGCTTCTGTGTAAAAATTGTTAAGATAATCATAGATTTACCCCTACTTTCCAGACAGAATAAAGAAAGCCCTGCTTCCACATCCTTGCAATAGTGAATTGTGCTGCAATAAACATTTGGGTGCAGATGTCTTTATTATAGAATGTCTTATGCTCTTTTGGGTAGATGCCTAATAATGCTATTGCTGGGAGAGGCAAAGATATAAAATGCAACCAAAATGTTTGTGCTCTCATATTTTCTTGAAATAATAAAAAAAGAAAGCCCTGCTTCTATGGATCTCACCCAAAATCACCTAATACAAGCCAAAACTCTGCATTGAATCCATTCTAAAACTCTCCACTGAGGTACCCCATGGTTCTCAAATGCATGTTCTCGCTTATTACATCAGTCAATAATGCCAACTGTCTTTGACTACAGGTGTGTCTCTAGTGATCTCAGGCTAGAGAGAATCAACAATATTGTTTTGATGGCCTCCTGTAAGTGGGGATTTGTGGAGTATTTTTTGGCAGGTGAATAAACCAACTTATTCACCTATTTCCAAGAGATTGCTATAAAGATGGAGCAACAATAGGCTTGGCATTATTCTAACAACACAACTGCCTTGAGTCCTTTGGTTTTTTTTTTTTAAAGACTCTGATACCTAGTAATCAATACTAAAAATGTTATTGAATTATAACATTTGCATTGGGGCTTGGTGAATCTGTATCCTGGAGCCCATCTGCCTGCGTTCAAATCTTAACTCCATTACTTATTGTGAGATGAGGTGCAGATATTTATGCTCTTTTGTGTCTCATCTGTGAAATGGGAATAATACAGTTCCAACCTCATAAGGTTGGTATGAGGATTAAACGAATTAATATTTGTGTTCACTTTGAATATTGTCTGGCATATTATGTATGTGTATTTATTAAATAAACGCTTTCTTTAGAACAGAACCAGGACATTGCATGTCCCTTTAAACCATAGCCTAACTATATAGGTTTAATTAGAGGAAAACAGGCAAGTATAAGCTGATGAAACTTTAGAATTGTCTTGTCTGGCTGGCTGTCACAATAAAACAGTGATGTGACTGGTAGAAAGATACATATACAATTAAAGACAGTGAAGGGTTTTTTAATGGCAAATAAGGAAAGTTAAACGGCTGATTACATAAAGTAGGAGATAATAAGGCATGCTCTGAGAGGCTCCTAAAAGCATATCTTATGAATCCATGTGAAGATCTGAATTTTTGCATTATAATTATCTAAGCTCTCCTATGTTAATAGTATCCTGAACTGTACCTAGATTGATATGGGAGGGTATGTAAATGTAATATGAATATGGTATTTATTTACAGTTGAAATTTTGTTATCTAAATGTACTAGTTTTTCATTAGCATAATTTTAGAAAATTACATCAAATACTAAGAAAATACAGTAAAAATTATAGAAATTACTTCACATAAATTTTGTGATAAAGCCCATCTTTACAGCCATGTCAATAGAATGTTTTAATATATGAGACAAATCTTTGTGTATATAAAGGACTCTTTATTAATATATATATATCTTTACTGCCTGATGGAATTCTTCATTTTTTATATTTTTATTTTATTATTTTTATTGTGTAAAGTTCTATCATCATTTTATTGACAACTTCCTAAATTCTTTTGCCACTCCCACCCCTTTTATCTATTTCTAGCCAAAGTATAATACAAAAGAAACAAATTATACTACTCAAGTGTCTGACCATTGGCATTTGTGGATTATTGGACCTCTCTTAACAAAGCTTTATAACACTCCTGCTGAACCCCTACACCTGGAATATTTTGAGTCACATACATTCCTCTCTTGCAATTTTTATCAAAATCTGAAAGAAGTAGCTAACACATTTCAGCATACTGACTTTCCTTTCCAGCAGCCTGAAACCCCTATCTTTAGTTGTTTGATCTGGGTGTCGAAATACAACAAATGGTAGCTTAATCAAACAATGTTTCTATTTAGACTAGTAAGAGTTGAAATTTTCTCAACTCTAAATGTAAGAAAAAACCTCAATGTTTCTCATTTAACCTGCATTCAGTTATTTTCACATTTTAGCATTTGGCACTTGTACTACCCCACTTTCAAGGATCAATTTATTTTTCAGGACTCTCAGTGACAAACAATAAAGGATGTCTTTGGTTAACATGTTTATAGGAGGGGCTGGGGTTATAGGAGAAACACTGTGATAACTCACAGAATCAAAGGAGGAGTACAACGTTTAGCTTTGGGAAGGTGGAAGATCAGCTGGAATTTGTGGATCTTCTCTCTCGTCTTCTAACATGTTGGTGACTTAGTTCCAAAAATTTTTCATTAATTACCTAAGCCTAACACTACTTGTTAGACACCCTTAAGAACTCTAAGAAGCTTCTTAAAACTCAGTGGTTCTACCTAGACTGAAAACTCTCTTCATTTTACAGATGAGAAAACTGACCCAGAGAGGTTAAATAACTTGATTACAGTAAATATAATTAACCTTCTTTGTCACTTAATGCCCCCCTTGAATGGCCCTAAGAGTAAATTAACTTTGAAAGCATTCCTAAGAGTAAATGTGATTAAAGTGACATTTTGCTAGGATATTTGTAAGTTGCTTTGTAATATCATTGAATATGGCACCATGATATGTATATTTATATCATTTTTATAATTTTCTTAGCCCTTCTCCTGTATCTACAATAATACCAAAATTATGTATGTGTCAATTGTCACCTAGAGTCAACCAAGAACACTGAGGATGCATTTGAGGAAGACTGCTTGCATGTGACAACATAGAAAAATATGATTTTCCCAAGGATATCCAATACTTTGTATTGAATGACTTGCTAAAATTAGATTGCTCTGAAAAGATCTGTTCTTTGGAAATTAATTCATTTGTCTAATAAATATTTATTGCCCATGTGCTGTGTGTAAGGCACATAATTTGAGATGCATTCATGAACAAAACATAGAAACAAAGATAAAATATTTGTGGCTTTATGGACATTTCATTATAGTGTGAGAAAGCAGACAGTAAATGATAAATATAAAATGTGAGTAAATGATATAGTATATTAGCTAATACTAAGCACTAAAGGAAATAGAATAAGATAATGTGGTCAAGAATTGGGAATCAGGGTTGAAATTTTAGAGCAGATGGGAAGTCCTCACTGAGAAGATGAAATTTGGACAAAGACTCAAACAAGGTGAGAGACTCTTTCATGTGGGTATCTAGAAGAAGAATTAGACTTTCCTTTGGGTTTTCTTTGGATTTTTAAAATCAACTTTATTGAGGTATAATTTCCATCCAATAAGATGTACTCATTGTAATTGTAGATGTTGATGAGTTTTGACAAATATATGTTCCATGTTATTTCCATCACAAATAAAATATAGAACATTTCCATCACCTCCAAAGCTTTCTTTATGCCCCATCTCAGTCAATTTCTACCCTTCACTACTAGCCCAGGTAACTATTGATCTGCTTCTATACCTGGAATTTAGGTTTGTCTTCATAGAGTTTCATAAAAATAAAATTATACAATGATTTTGTGTCTATCTTCTTTTGCTCAGCTTGATTTTTTTTAGTTCATCTTTGTTGTGTATTTCAGCAATTCATTCCTTTTCACTGCTGTGTAATTTTCCATTGCATAAATATACCTTATTTTGCATTTCTTTTTTTAAGAAAATTTGTATAAATTTATAGAGCACACGCACAATTTTGTTATATGCATAGATTGTGTAGTGGTAAAATCAGCTTTTAGGGTATCCATCACCCTAATAATGTACATTGTCCCCATTAAGTAATTTCTCATCATCCACACAGATTGTATGTCTATTCACTTGTTGATGGACATTTGTGTTGTTTCTAGTTCTTCACTGTTGCATATAAAGCTGCTATGGACATTTAGGACAAGACTTTGTATGGAAATATATATTCATTTCTCCTGTAGATGTCTAGAAGGAGATATCTTGTTGAATTCTACATAAGTTTATGTTTCACTTTCTAAGAAACTGTTAAACCATTTCCAAAATGTTGGCACCATTTTATGTTCCCACCACCAGTGTATGAGAGCTCCAGTAACTCCATATTTTGCTGATATTAAGCAATGTCAATCTTTTAAAATTTTAGCCATTCTAAATGGTATGCAGTGGTATCTCATTGTGGTTTTAATTTGCATTTTCTTGATCACTGATTATGATGACCTTTTTTGAATCTTCTATCGTGAAGTGTTTGTTCAAATATTTTATCCATTTTAAAAATTCAGTTGTCAGTGTTAATATTATTGAGTTATAGGAAGCCTTTATATAATCTATATATAAACCCTTTGACATATTTATATATATACACATATGTATATAAGTATGTGTGTGTGTATGTATATATATAGAGAGAGAGATTGTTTTTCTCTCAGTCTGTGTCTTGACATGTAATATGGTATAGGTGATTGAGGTTCTCAAATTTCACAAGGACATGAAATAATTTGGATAAAGCAGGAAATGCTAAATGCAGATGTATGAAAGAACTGAATTTGTTATGTCAATAATAATTTTAGTTAACCCAGGGCTATTTCTTACATTGAAGTAACTCATTTCTTTAGCACTTGATTATATTTTTTCATGTAATTTTTTCTTGCCTTTTCATGTATATAAGTGTTCTTTTCTTATTTAGATATAAGTTTCTCTTTCCTTAGCTAGACTATAAATCTTCTTCTCTTCACTAGACAATAAGTATTGTGTTTTTCTTCTGCGTTGCCCAGAGAAGCTCTGACTCATGCGATATTTAAAAATATATTTCTTCATTTAGACTTGAATTCCAAAGTCTACGTTTTGTAACTAGTGATTTTGTAATAATTTTAGTGGTTTCCCCCATGTGTATTACTCAGAGTTCTCCAGAGAAATAGAACCAACTGGATATATTTATTTATTATAAGGGATTGGCTCACATTATCATGAAGGCTGATAAGTCCTAAGATCTGTAGTCAGCAACCTGGAGACCCAGAAGAGCCAATGGTATAGTTTTAGTTTGAGTCAGAAAGCCTGGGAACCAAGGGATCCAATGGTGTAAGTTCTAGTCCAAAGCTCAACTTGACTCCAGACCCAAGAAGAGAGTCTGTGTTTTAGTTCAAGTCCAAAGGCAGGAAAAGACTGATGTCCTAGCTCAAAGGCAAGCAGGCAAGAGGAATTCTCTCTTACCTCATGGAGGGCTTAGCCTTTTTGTTCTGATTGAATAAAGGCCACTTACATTAGAGAGGACAATCTGCTTTATGCAGGCTATCAATTCAAATGTTAAACTAATCCAAAAATACTCACAGATGCACTCAGAATAGTGTTTGACCAACTATCTGGGTGGCCCATAGCCTTTTCAAGTTACAGATAAAATTAACCATCTCAGCATGGAAGAAGGGAAACTACCTACCATGTGTCCCTGAACATAAAACAGGGTCTTATATTTATTTTTCCTCAAGAAGACACCCTAGGGCTTATTTTCAGGGGATGTGTTATTTTTTTTAAGTACGGTACAACAATCTACATTTATTCAAATATAGTTGTCATCTTCTGAAACATCATCATAACTCTCCAAACCCTGAATTCTGCCCTAAATTTCTTGCGACTCTATTTCCTTTAGAACCATTGGCTCCAATCTCTCATGTCGAGCAGTAGAGTTCTCATTAAATGAGCAAGGCTGGCTTATTTATCAGAGATCCAGTGAGCACTGGG
>VBSM01001124.1:48887015-48897695 GCA_008086735.1 Cheirogaleus medius
TGATAATAATAAGAATAATAATAACAATCCTTCTCAATTTACAGTAGGGCATGGCAGACCTAAGTAGGCAACTTTCAATCAATGAGAAGGGGAGATATAACCATATAACCATATTATATGTGATGCCTATTTATATACATATATTTTAAATTATAAGATACTTGATGTGAATAAATACCAATTTTTATTATAAATAATTGTTCACTGATGCTGTTCCTGCTTTTTGTAAAGAGCGTTTTAGAACAATATTGTCTAATATTCTTTCTAGATAGATTGAAATATTCAGATGACAGTTCATAACCACCTGGATGGGGGAAGGCATAGTCCTCATGCAGTCACTAGGTTCCTTACATTTCCTAAGTTTTATAGGATTTAAGAGAACAGATATTTAGAGAAACATATTTCCAGTTTCCACAAGGTACCATGATGAGGTCCAAAACTTTATTCTCATTGGCATGCTCAGGACTGAACTCTTTATTTTCATCTGCAAAAACTTTAGCTGGGGATATATAAAAATTCTATCTCTTACTTGAACAACTAGGGACTTGGCATGAACTTGAAGTTATATCAGAAGCACTTCTTGCTTTGGCTTTCCAGGGACTCAGAATGATGGTCTAGGGTCAGCTCAGAAATGGGAAGGCTGCCTATGTAACCCATCTCTTTCTAAACCCACCATACTTGCCAGAAACATTGACTTTTGTTAACAAAATGGAGTTAGGATTGCCTAATGGGGTGGAAGCATGTGGAAGTTTCAAGAGCTTGTATATTTGTAAGTAGCATTTGTAAACAACCTTGCCTACATTCTTGTTGATGGAATGGTATGCCTTCCAGAATAGCTTCAGATTTCCAAAGAAGGTATGGTTGAGTATAAAGGAAGACTAGAAGTCCAGGTGGGATATGGTTTCATCCTATAAATATTTCAGTTTCTTGGCACTGGCTTCAGTGCTGTGGGGAGGAGTCCACTTGGTCCATCATGTCACAGCTTTCTTTTAACTTGACAGAACCTCCATTGAACTAGGCAAATAAAAAGCAAGAGGGATTCATTTGGATTTAGGTTTTGGGGTGGGAATTGGGTTAAATTGTGTTCCCAGCTCATGTTCTATGTATCACATTCTCAGGTCAAAGGAAAACACCCATCCCTTTGAGGCTGACATACAACTTGGTTTTACTTCAATTGGTGAGACTGGATTTTTGAACAAGGAACATGTCCTTAGGGGCCATTTATGGCTAAACTTTCATTTATTTCCAGGTGTAGGATGAATCTCAGCAGTTTAAGAACATTCAGTGAGATCATTGGCACTTTTATCAGAATGTAAGTCCTATTTGATTTTTTTGTAGGATGGGTATTTTGTTCCTTAGGGTTTTTCTCCTTGGAGATTATATAGTTGAATGGTTTTCTTCTCTTAATAAAATACTTTCAACCAGAGAATTTTTACTCCTTAAGCCAGGTAGATTCCAGAGATATTTATCTAACTCTCACTGGTATCAGATGCCCACATTAATCCAATTTATTTAGAGCTCTAGCAATTTTCTAAAAGAATGGAATTTCATCTGAGATTTTCACTTGACAAAGAATCTTTCCACATAGCATATAGTTTTTTGCATAATTCTAAATTTAAATATAAAATTTATGTCTTCAATTTCTTATTCATATTTATTACCACCTTATTATATTTATAAATTATCTTCATTGACAAATGTATTGGAAATTTGGAATGGTCTGCTTTTTTGAAGAGTTGCACACCACTAAGAGTTCCACATCACTAATGTATGATTTAATTCATTTTCATAGCCTCATTTAATGTAATATTCGAAACAGTGCTGTATTCAGTGTTCCTTTGATTATAACTTCTAATGTAACATTTTGAATGTGCCATTCAAATGTTCACACATTCTTACTGTATCAAAGTTAGGCATAGAAAATATAGTAGGCATTTTTCCATTTAAAGTATGCATATAGGACTGACTACTGGTGGTACTTCAGGAATTTTCACAGCGTGTTTTCTTTCTGGGAATTATGAAATTAGTTTTGGGATCTGGACAAGATACTAAGAATTCTGAGAATCTGTATTCTAAAAGTAGTTGCATCAGTTCAGAGGTCAGTGTGGCCAGTGAAAGGGCATTGCTGGGGCAAGTGATCATTTATCATACTGTCAGAGAACCATGTCTTTCTCCTCTAAGATGCAGTGTGGAGAATGGCTTCTTCCCATCCACCGAGTCCCATTCTGCCTCCTCCATAAACATCTACTGTGGGGGCCTGTATTGTGGCAAGGACTTTCTGAACATTGGTCAGATTCAATGCTGCTCATCTCTCTTGACTGCTGGAAAGAAGGACTATGTTTGATTGGAAGTTCATTTTGATTTTTTATTCCTCTAATGGAAAAAGTTGCCTTATCAAGAGTCTGTCTTATCTTCAGCTATTCTTGAGTTGTATTTACAGTAATCATAAAATTTATCATTCAAAGTGGGACACTTTTGAGAGTGAAAGGGGTGCTATGAATAATCACACTGGGAGACAGGTATAAAGTAAGATTATCCCAGGCAAACTAGGATGAAACTTCATTCTAGCTATAATGGTGTGGAAGTGGTTTCATTCAGGGCATATCTAGTGAGACTGATTGACAAGGAGAAGAGCTGTGCTACGTCATAAGGTAAACTAGGTGATGGATGGATTAGTGCCATATGTGTGCAAGGACCTTATACATCACAGAGCACTGGGACCAACACAAGAGGGATCTAGATCATCATTGCTGATCACTCATACAAGCTTGTCTTAAGTAAACCAGGATCTTTTCAAGTTTGTATGTCATAGATCTTTTTTGAAATCTGATAAAAGTTAAGAAAATGCTTTCTAGAAGATGTACATACACATTAAATTTTTCACGCAATTCCAGGGAAGTCTCAGTTTCCATGAAGCCATCTATGAAAATATAGACCCTCAATTTATAAGTCCTACCATCTATGCAATAGACTTACATTCTTTCTTTTAAGAATGTTACCATAAATTGGGAGGATATAACTTGAATCTATTGAATTAGACATGATCAAAACATGTATCAGGTAATACACAAAAGCTGTGTGAGTCTGATTTATGAGTAGTTACCTTAAGTTCACTTTTGTGAATGTGCATTAGTGTCTGATTATTCAATTGGTTGAGGGACCATCAGGGAATTTATCGAATTAGAAGTCAGCAATACCCTGATTCCAAGAAGATTGCTCCACCAGAGGCATTTGTTTATGGCAGTCTTTGTAATGTGGCAATCATCTATAGTTATAGCTGATGTGAGATTTTATAAGGAATAGAGACCAGTTGGAAAAAAAATTACTGAGTACTTACTGTGGACTGGGCATGGGTCAAGTGACTTTACAGGCATATATCTCAGTTGTCCTGAATATAACTCTAGAAAAAGTACTTTAAATTATATTTCCATCATTCACATGAGGAAATGGAAACTCAGAGAGGTGAAGTAACTCCCCCTCACAGCACAGTGTAACTCCAGGTTGTTCAATAGTAAAACCTGGGTTCTTAACCTCTACACAATTGGGGCCATGGTTCATGAATGCCATGATTACTTTTATGAATGTTACAGGATTGCAATTCTTTGTAGGAGCAGAAGAAAAACATGATAACATAAGGTGAAGAAGAAAATAATTTGTCTATGGCTGGACACAACTTAACTTGTGTAATTTTTCCTTAGGAGAAAAGAAATGACGGTTTTTGAAAAGTGTTTTAGGATAATTGTGATAAAGAGAACAAAAAATGAAGACAAAGTTTTGACAGAAATACAGGTAAATAAATGGTCCTCTGGGATTGGGCCTTAGGAGACCTGGATCTCGGTTAGCTTTTGTCTTCTCCTGCCTGTTTTGCTCTTTCAAATCTCTCTTCTATTTCTTCTTTCTTCTATAGTGCCACATTTATTGGCTTTCCATCCTACTCAGATACTCTATTCCTTGTTTTGTATGTTTGTTTATGTATTTATTTATTTTTGACACAGGGTCTCATTCTGTCACCCAGGCTGGAGTGCAAAGGTGTGATCATAGCTAATTGTGACCTCAGATTGCTGGGCTTAAGCGATCCTCCTGCTCAGCCTCCCAAGCAGCTGGGACTACAGATGAACAACACCAATCCTGGCTAGTTTTTTATTTTTTGTAGAGATGGGGGTCTTGCTATATTGCCCAGGCTGGCTTGCTTTGTATGATATATTTAAAGAAATAATAAATTATTTTAGGCACCCCCAAATCCTATAACTACCTCCTTAAGAAAAATGAAATCAACCTAAATGCAAAGAATCAAACTAAATACAAGAAATCAATATGAAAATGGATAAACTATGGCATATACATACAATGGAAATCTATGTAGTGATAAAAATAAATGAATTAGAATTATAGTTTTTAATGTGAATGACTCTTACAATCATTAGTTGAACAAAAAAAGCAAGAAAAATATATACAGTATGACACCATTCAGTATTGTGTATCATTTATGGACACATACATCTGTAGTAAAAGGATAAAGAAATTTATGGGAATGAGAAATACCTAATCCCAGGTAGCGGTTACCTTTGGAGCAGAGACTAGAGAGAAGTGACCATGGGGAGAGGTCTACAAGGGCCTCCAATTCCACTGTCTTCAACTGAAGTACTTGAGGGCCAGTCCCAGAGAGGGGAGTCACCTGAGAGCTACCAGTTGCCAATACCACTCCTAGCAGCTGGGGGAATGGGCGTTTTCATCTTATAGGGGCCACCTGGATGGGCATCTACTAAAACACAGGTTCTCAAACTTGACTGCACATTAAAATCACCTGGGGAGCTTTGCAAACCTCCAAAGCCCAGTCTGTACTCCAGACCAATTGAATCATCATTTCTAAGAGCGGGGCCCAGAGATCAGTACTTCTTAAAACTCCCCAAATGATTCCAATGAGCAGCTACAGTTAAGTTTGAGAAACGCGGAGTTGCAGTATGTCTCTCCACGAACCCAGGTATTTAAAAATATCTTGCAGTAAGGTTTTATACTTTTCTCCATGAAGCTCTTTTCTTAAATTTATTTCTATCTGTTGTTTTTGTGCCTGTTCTTTAAATAGATGTTTTTAAAATTTCATTTTGTTTGTTGTTAGCGTGTAGAAATGAGATGTTAAAACCTACCTTTTGTCCGTCAATCTTGATTAACTTTCATATGAATTCTTACAAATTGTTTATGTTTACTTTTGGGGTATCTACCTATATGAATAATGATTATTTAGTTTTTTCCTTTTTAATCTTTAGCTCATGAAACATTATTTTTTCTATCTTAATAGATGGCTTGGAACTTCAGGTGTATGTGGGTTAAAAGTGATAAAGCTAGGTATTATCCTTTCCTGAATTTAAAGGAAATGCTTTTAATAGCTCACAATTAAGTGTGATATTTATTGCAAGTTTTATATAGATCCTCTTTATCAGGTTAATCAAATTCTTACCTCATTGATTTTTACAAATGTTCTTGGTATAGATTTTAGTGAATGCTTTTCCTGCTTCTGTGATTATCTGAATGTTCTTTAATCTGTTAATGTACTGAATGACATTTTCTATTGCTAAATTTTTGTTGTATTCATGGAACAGACCTAATATGTATTGTCCATTCTTTTTCAATTCTGTTCATGACTGAGTTTAGCCTAAAGTTTCCTTTATATACTATTTGTATTAAGGTTATACCATCCTCAAAAAAAGTTATAGCATGTTTTTTTCTCCTTTTCTACAGAGGAGTTTGTAAGGTTTGTAACAATTTTTGTCTTCATTATTAGTACAATTCATCTGTAATACAGTTTGAAACGTTTTGCATTTACCTCGGTAGATTTTCAACTGCTAGTATAACTTCTTTAACGGTTTAAGGGCTTGTTATTTTTTTAAATTTCTTCTTGAGGGACTTATGCTAGGTATATATTTGCAGGAAATTATATTATTTTATTAAACATGTTGGCATAAAATTAATATATGCTATTAGTATTTCTCATTTGTATGATTTTTAAAATATTTTCTGGGGAAATTTATACATTGATCTCTTCGCATTTGTTAAGAGCTATAGGTAGGTTCATATTTAAATACTTGACTTAGAAAATTTAGATATGACTAGTGTGCTTCTGAAAACCAAAGTGACTCTAATGACAGGCATATCAGGCATATTTTGGGAATGATGTGCTTTAAGCTCAAGACATGTTATAATAGAAGCTGCCTATTCTGTTTATGAATAGAATTGCTTTGCTTTCATATACTGCTTAAGATGTTATGGTTTTTTTGTTAACAATCTATTAAAAATTAAAAAGCATATATAAAACAAAGAAATAAGTTCAAAATGTACAGCCAGGTAATAAACTAGTTTGTTCATTTATTGGACAGTATTTATTAAACACATACTGTGTGCCAGGCATGATCTTAGGCATACCACATTACTAGGCACTGCCATTCTCCTGGCCTATTATACACGGTGCCCTTGTAAATTTGAGATGTACTATTTCTAATAATAGAAATCCTAAGAAAAACAGTGGGGTGTTCATACGGGCCAAGATCAGCAGTAGGACGAAAACACCGTCAAACGGTTGAGAGAAACTAAAACACTGGGCTTCCTCTCTGCCTCTCTTCAACCTAAGTCCTTGTGACAGGAGCGTATTTATGTATATTTCTTTCCTGGTGCTATTGTTTATGTCAGATTGATGTCACCCTGTGAGGGGATCATTTGTTTCATACCATTTAAATTGCTGGTGGAATCTGAGTAGCATGTGTATTTCTTTAACTGTGTTATTCTTTTATTTAATCACTGTCATTTCTAATAGATTCTGAGAGAGATTTGGTTACATAATGTCCACTCAGATAAGGCAAAACCTTTGGTTTTTGAGAATTGATAGTCTACCATAATATTGCCAAAATATGAGTCAATAGCCAAGTAGATGAGAACCGTTATATAATTTTCGATTTTAACTTGTTGCAAATTGCTTTTCTAGGGAGATAATATTTGGTATTCTTATTGTCCTTTTGTAGAACATAGTTGTTAATCTCTCATTCTCCATTATCAGTATAAATAGAATTGTCTGAACTTGCTATGAAGGCAGTTTCTATTTCAGTGCCCATTTAAATTTGCCTTTAATACTCTTTTTTATCAGATATCAAAAGAGAACTTCAGACATATTAAAATTGAGTGGCTTTCAATCTAATGTCTGTCTGAGCATAACTGAGTAATCACAAGTGCTTTCATCAGTAAGTGAGATAGCTCATCAGTGATTTGTTTGAACGTGGGGGCTTTGCGAAGTTTATAAAAATCTCCAAGGAAGTTTATTCACAAAGAGTGACTATTACAAATACTTGTTGAGTGTCCACTAGATGTTAAACATTATAGTAGCTATCAAAAATACAGCTCTGAAAAAGATAATTATTGCATTTTTGGAATTACATTAGGTTGGTGGATGTTGTCAGGCAATTTCACTGGGGTGAGTGAATTCAGGGGAGGGAGTTATGATCGATGTAGCACAGGTGCTCATGGAGCATGGAAAAGGTGCACAGAACCCAAAACTGGAGATTAAGGGAAGATTTCTTGAAATAAATTATTTCCCAACTGAGATTTGAACAATAGCACTTTGCTAGGTAAACAATCGTCAAGGTTGTAGGTTGGGAGTACTAAGAAGCAGGAAAAACAAGTAAACAACAACATGGAATGGGCTGGGGTTATATGGAATAGAACAAGTTTAGGGAATTCAATATTCACTAGCTGGATTGAGTGTATACTGGATGAATTGAAGCAGTTTTAGGACATGTATCTGTCACTCTGTTTCGTGTCATTTCCTTTTTGTATACTGTAATGCATTTAGTACATGCACAGACTTTGAATACTATACTTTATAATTCTTTCCTACTTAGGACCAAAAATTAAATGTAAATATGGCAAAAGGATGTATTTGGAGATCAGTGATGGTTATTAGTGATCTGTCTAGTGAAAATGGCACCAAATTTAGCATAAGAAAACCTCATAGACTCTCTTGGCTGAAAGTTATAGAAACCATACAAACCAGCTTCATCCAAAATGGAATTTAGTAGAAGGATGTTGGTGTACTACATGAAACCCCAGAACAGGAATGGCATGAGCCTAGATCTGATGAAAAATTGGAACAGGGACTCTCTCACTCTCTTTCACCTTCCCTTCCACTTTTCTCTTGCTCAGAATAATATTCCATATTCTATAGAAATCACCAAAGCCACTATCTCTGGAGTTAAACATATTAAAGCCCTGTCATCAGATAAAACTTTACTGGTTTAAATCCAAAAAGTCTTGAGTGGGATTCACTGGCTCAGATTGTCAGATGTCCACCTTTGGACCTATCTATTGTGGTTATTGTGAATGGAGGCTGCAATTATTTCTCTCCTTGGGTTTTGTTCCCAGTCTTGAACCTATCGACTGTAGACAGGAATATGGATTTTTCTAAGACTCGGAAGTTCTCATAGCACCCCTATAAATGAAGTGGGGGACAGGGCATTTTCCAGGACAAAGAAAAATGCTGCACAACCAAAATACATCTTCTATACTAACAGCAAATATTTAAAAGTCACTTAATTTCTCTGAGCCTCGATTTTCTCTTCTCTAAAAGTGTATGAATTATCTATTTCTATGGATATGTATCAAAGGAGATATTTTAAAAGTATTTTAAGACAGAAAGTTCTATACAAGTATAAAATGTTGCTCTAATTATTATACTGATGTCACTGAAGTAGGTACTAAATCTGTGAAGAGCTTAATTTGTGAAAATGGAATGATTTTTTTTCTAGTTTTTGTAGTTATGGACAAAAACAAAAGAATATCTACCATTCATTGATGTTTTAATATGTAAGTATTATGGTAGGACGTTTGCATATTTTTAAAATCTTCACCACAGTGCTATAAAGTAGATATTCTTACCAAGCATATTGTAAGGTAAAGAGGTTAAGAAGATTAAGTTCCTATGATGAATTAGTGTCAGAGAGAGAGGATTAAATCAGGTCTGAGTGATTCACAAGGTAAGGTGGGGATTTTAAGGAGTTATTCCAACTCTTATTGTAAAAATGTGTTAGAATTTTATTGTTCATCTTTATAATTCAAGTATTATGATTGGCTTATTTCTTAGCTGGTATTTTTAATTTTTTTTAAATTAGTGTTTTACTATAACATTTCTATTTGGTGATTTAGTGATTGTATTCAAAATCCTATCTTTTAGGAAGATATAAGGATTTCATACTGTGGATTTTCCAGGAGCTGCTCTACTACTTGTTTGGAGAAATTAAAATATTAATTCTGAATTGGAGGCTTGATGTTTGATAACAAACAAACAAGAGATGAATAAATAATCACAATTTGTCCAAAAACAGTATGTCAGCCTCCAGGGAGGTTTCTGGAACAATTCTTAACAGCTGATCACCATTTTGGTCTTCATAGTAGAAAGTACAATTCATGAGCAATTAGAATGTCTGACTTCTGCCCCAGCTGAAAAGAATATACCTTTTCTTTTGTAATCTGTATTAAAAAGGAGATACCTGAGCCAATCTGAGCAAGTGTGATTAATTTGGTAGAACGTGTTCTAATTATGAATATTAGAATATTTTTACCATCTTTCTCATGTGAATGAGAACACATAAGATTTGTCTTTCTGTGCTTAGCTTATTTCAGTTAATATAATGTTCTCCAGTTCCATTCATATTGTTGCAAATGACAGGATATCATTCTTTTTATGACTTAATAATATTCCATTGTGTATATGTACCACAATTTCTTTATCCATTCATCCATCGATGGGCATGTAGGTTGATTCCAAATCTTGGCTATTGTGAATAGTGCTGCAATAAACATGGGAGTGCAGATATCTTTTTGATATACTGATTTCCTTCTTTTGGATATATACCCAGCTGTGGGATCACTGGGTCATATGGTAGTTCTATTTTCAGTTTGGGGGGGAACCTCCCTTGTGGTCCAAGAAAATACTTGATATGATATGAACCAATCCTTATTGAGAAGGCTTTCCAGATATCCAAAGGGAATTGAGTATTGTGATCTAAGTCTTTGGTCACTGTAGCCATTTCCGCACTGGGAGCACACCAAGCCCAGTAAGGCTGTGTCTCTTGCAGACTCCTTGAGTAAGATACGCAAGAATCCCCTGGATTAGCAGGCAAAGTCTCTCACTCTCTTCCCTCACAGTGCTGGGTTGCTGGATTTGCTGGAGGATTAATGTGGGTACTCTCTCATGCTACCACAGCTGGGACTGTGGCAGATCACACCTGAAGTTAGCCCAGTCTCACCCAAAGCTTGTGGCAACTGCTGCCTGGCTACCTTTGATATTTATGCAAAGCCTTAGGACTCTTTAGTCAGCAGGTGGTGAATCCTGCCAGGACTGAGTCCTTCCCTTCAGGGCAGTAGATTCCCTCCTGGCAGTCACAGGACTTACCCAAGGACTATAGTCTTTGTGGCTTGACTGCCCTATGAATTTATTCTGGGCCTTAGCCCACTTTTCATCAGCCAATGGTGGAGCTAACCAGAACTCAAGTTTTTACCACTGGGGTGGATTCCACTCTGGCCAAGCTGGTCTAAATGCTCCCTCCGTGGGCACCAGTGGAATTCTGCCATTTATTGTGTTTCCCAGTGACAGGGCAGCCCTGAGTTCCAATGCAAAGTCCCACAATCACTTCACTCTCC
>VBSM01001124.1:48899883-48987373 GCA_008086735.1 Cheirogaleus medius
TCTTCCTCTTTTCTTTTTAAAATCTGTTATTTTTATTTCTCTAATCTACTTATTAACATTGAGCTTTTAATTTTAACCATTTTTATATCTGTAATTACAATCTTTTCAGCTCCGTGTGCTTATTTCTCATGTTTTTTTACTCTATGCTTCTTTTTGTAACTTCGTGTGTCTTTTACAAATTTCACACCTAGCTATTTCTCTGCCGTGTCAGATAGTTTTAATACCTGCAAATATTGCAGTTTCAATTTTTGTTTCTTGTCTGCTGATTCTCACACATAGGAGCTGAGTGTTTCTGTGTGTTTGGTGATCTTTGTTTTTCGTAAGGTCGTGCTTGCTTTCAATCTGTGGGAGACTTGGTGGCTTACCTGGGAGAAGTGTTCCTCTGGGGGCTTCCTTCTGGCAGGTGAGTGGGCTGTTCCAGACACTGCAGATCTTCTCATTTCGGTGATGGCTCAGGAGAGGACCCTGAGACTCAACTCTCCCTCCTGCCGCTCTCCCTCATTCCCCCAGCTCTGCTTTTCTGTGGCCCGTGTTGATTTAGCCCAGCCCCCTGCCCCTCTGGCAGCCACCACCCTGATCCCTACTTCTTTACCCCAGACTCCCTCCTCTCTGGGCCTGCCTCCAGGAGGTTTGTGTTGAAGCCTTCAAACATTTCTGCTTTGTATTCTGCCTGACCCAGACTCTGTACCTTGGAAGTCCTGAAATCAGCAACCCTTTTGTTTGGCATGTCTTATTTCTCTTTTGGGGAGGGGAATGTGACTTCAAAAAAATGTCTCCTACCTTTGGTGACACCAGTGGTATTTCCAAGGAGGTGCGGTATATGGTTCTAGTTAGGAATAACATGGTTGCTCATACCGTTTAGATACTAGTGATCCTGGAAGTAAAAACAAGTCATTGGCTTCCTGGAACTGTGGTATAAACATGGAAATCCCAGAGGGCAGCTATATGTTTGCATACAAGGGAGTGAGAGAGCTATATTTAGAGGTTTATATTTTGAGTGGGAAGTGTTGGCAATGACCATACTACTTGTATGTGTGACCGACTAATGAGAAGCAGCAACCAGAAATTTGACAACATTGCAAAAGTAAAAAGCACAGTCAAATTTGTGTGTTTGCCCTATGGAAAGAAAGGGATGAGAATTTCCATGTTGTTAAGAATATTCTAATTATTAGAATAATAATAATTATTAATTATCTTTAAATGTGGACTATTTTCTGTTTTTTTTCTAGAAAGCATTAAAAAACTGGGTAATATATGAATGATATAGATGAGAATTCATCTTCTGTCTCTATTTATATGTATAACTTGAGGGGAGTTAATGTCACACTGTTTAACATATGTAGATAACATGTGAAAAGCTTCTGAAAATTATAGAATTTATAATTCTAAAGGATAATTTCCACTTATTCCTTGCAGGGAACTAAGTCTAAATAAGGGGAAATGCCTTGTTTAAATTTGAAGAACTTGTGAGTGACATAGTTTTTTAATTTAGACCAGTGCTCTTTTTATTGTAACCTGCTGCCAACCCAGGGACAGGTGAACTGGACCTTTAGGGACAAGCTGAATAGAGGGCAAGGGTCTTTGATTAAAAAAACAAACAAATAAAACCTAAAACTATAGTTGACTTGATGTAGCCTTCAACAAAAGTACTATTAATAATTTGTGAAGAGACGTTAGCAATAACAAATCTTTCTTGAATTATTACTGATAGAAACATTGTGTGCGTTGATTAAAACAGTGTGTGCAAAAAAAAACCCAGTAGTATGTGCAAGGAAAGGAAAACTTGTACCTTCATTCTTCCTAATGAGGTAAAATTTGGAAATCATCTAAAAAAATATGTCTGATTTCCATGGTGCCCATTTCTATCCTTTTATGCTGTTGAATAGTTGATGAAGAAAAACATATAGGGAGTAAGATTTTTTCAAGAACAATAATTATAGCAAGTACTTTATAGTGCTCATACTGTGCCAAGCAGGACTCTCACTGGTTTAATCATTTTAACCCATGTAATTCTTATAACAATCCAATTAGGTAGGTGCTATTAATATTGTAATCAATATTATAAAGATGAAGAAACAGGGGCACAAGGAGATCAACCAATTTTCTTTGGGTCAAACCATTAATATGAATGATATGTCTCAATATTAGTTTATAAAATGAATTGTTTTACAGATCCTTATATTTTTAGAAATGAATAGCATAGTCAAGATGACTTTACAAATCAAAGCATTTTTTTTTATTTCAGCGTATTATGGGGCTACAAATGTTAAGGTTATGTATATTGCCCGTTCCCCCCTCCCCCCTCAAGTCAGAGCACATTTTTTCATATGAATTCATTTCATGGTTTCTGAAGCCCACTTTCTCAAGTTTGAATCTGAGATCTTAAAGAGATACTCAAATTTATTCATTATTCTGCTGATCTTCTTTATTTCAATTATAATATTTTCAGTTCTATATATTTTTATTTCATGGTGTTTTACTCTATGCTTCTGCATTTGTTGATACTCTTCAACAAGGTACCATTTTAATATAAAAATCATTGATGTTTATCTAGAAAGACAAGGCTGGGAAACTATAGAGAGAATAAGGTGCTCTAAAGAAAAGTGCCAGTGGCAATATTATTGTAAAAATCGCTATATTAATACAAGTAGAGTATATCTGTCATCAGTTACACTATTATTAGGAACACAGCATCCTGTGCTAGTTTCATGTGATTGTCACCTTAAGTGAGGTGCCCAAGTACTGATGGCAGTTATAGAATGAAGAATGGCTTCAGAAAAATCTAAATTAAAAAATAACTATGAAATTGTAGATGACAATAGAAAAGAGTTTTGATGGCAAGAGATGTAGAGATCCTTGGATAGAATGAAAGAATATGGTCTTGCTTATTCAAAGTTCTTTTGCAGATAAATCAGAATGTTTTTCTAACACATATGCCTAAATAAATTATAGTTCATAAACTGCAGAGTCTCTACAGCAATGACCAATGTTTTCAATCTTTATTTTTGTATTTGGTTCAGAAATGCCACGTGGAACATTACACATAAATAACCTGACATTGCCTAACTGGCTATAAAAGCTTAATATAAAGGAGTAACTTGGAAGAATTTATCAGCTTGGACTGGATATGTCCTTAAATCATAAGAATGAAATGTAACTCTCAATAGAATACAGAGTGAAAGATCTCTTCCTGTATTTTTGTTGTTGTGTTTGTAGGGATATTGATAAGGACATTGCTAAGGATAATATCTCACATTTTCTCTTTTATGTTGACCCACAGAAGAAATGTCTGACATGTTTCCATGACATGAAAAGTTGTCCTTCTCTTGAGTGATTGCCTTTTAAAATTCCTTGGACATTATATGTCTGATAAGTGATTTTGTTTCTCTCTTTGCTTTGGATGTTAGGAAATCTCAGAACTGAATCTGAAAATCATTTTAGTAACCATGTAATCTCCTGTTGAATTCAATTTTACGTACCGAATTCATCTAACAGGCTCGCCTTTATTCTCCTTTGCACTCATTTCTGGATTTGCTTTTGGCCTGTTGTGTTATCTATATTTCTGTAAGCAACTCCAAATCATTTTGAAACCAGGTAGGGTATAATTACCTAAATAAATGTTCTATTTTTTTCTTATCAAAACTTACAAGTATGATACACAGTAATAAGGAATTTTTAACTGTGCCAAAATGACATACCAGAAAATCACATACCATTATCTTCTGAATATGGACTCCAAAGTATGAAGAAGAGCAAAAATAGAAAAATGTTAATGTTCGTTCCATAATAGAAAGGGAGAAAAATATCTGATAAACAATTCAAATGTTAAAGAACTGCTATATGTATATGTTATTGGAAGGAATTAAAGCATCCAAATTACTTAGAGTTTTAAATTTAAAGAATGGTTTTATATATATATGAAAAAAATTTATAAATACCTTTAAGATGTATGAGCTTTGTAATCTATTTTGCTTAAAGCAAACCAGTTATAAATTATTCCACTTGTTTTTCCATATTAGCCAGTGAGACTATTCAAGGAAACAAATTAAATTTGTTATACAGTCACTTTGGCTAATTCAATGGTCAGATTTTTGGAACCAAATTTCAATAGCATAAATAACAGTGGTGGAATTTTGATTAGAACCCAGGCAGTTTGACTGCTGATCTCATTCTTTTAACCAGTGTCTTACACGGTTTGTATTTGTTAGAGTGGTTGAAGTTAATATTCAGTAACAAATGACCCCCAAGATTTAGGGGCTTTTAAGCATAACAGTTGATTTTTCATTTACATTTACATGTTCACCATAGGCTGATTGGAGATCTGCCGTCTGTTGCCTTCATTCTTGGACCTGGGCTGGTGAAGAAACTTCTATCAGTGATGTTGGTTCATAATAGAGGGAAAATAGAAACATGGCAATTTATGTGCTGAATCGAAAGCTTCTGCTGAAAAGTGACATGTGTTGACTTCTGTTCACATTGCATTGTCCAAAGCAGGTCCTGTGGCTAAACCTGTTTTCATCAGAGTAGGGATGCATAATCCTCCCACGGAGGAGCAGTGAATATTTTGAATAATAATATATTATATCGCTACAAGCAAAGGATCTTACCTCTTGTGTTTTTTGTTTTGCTTGATTGGGCCTGGAACAATGTGTGGTACCTAGACTGACTTTTCACACCCTACCAGACTGTCTGGAGTTGACCCTGGTACAAGTAGGTGCCATTTCTCTCTCTGTCTCCTAGGATGCCTACTCTTTGAAGGGCTAAAACCTTAAACAAAAGCCTTTCAGTATGGCCTATTCTTATGTTCTTTTCTAAAATATTTTTATAAAGAATAAATAGAAATATATATATATATGTGACCTTGGAAGAGATCTGAGGTATGGTATATGTTTACCTCTTAGAATTGTTTTGAGGATTAAATGAGTTGATTTGTACGTAGTCTTTAACAGAGTGTCTGGCATATAGTAAGTGATCAATAAATATTATCTATTATTTTAGTAATATTACAAGCAAAATGTCTTTTGCTATCTTTACAGCTTACCTGATAGTTGAACAGTTATGTAAAGAAATGATTTACTAAAAAAGAAACTTAAAACTACCTTTACTAAATGAATTCTTATTTTATTGATACAATAGCTCATACACACACCATAATCAGAAAGGATATATGGATATAATCAGAAAGGATACATTATATATTTAGTCCACTAAAAAGGCAAGATAGATGTGTCAAATTATTTGAAGCCCCTTTGCAATAAATCTGTAACCTCTAATCCACTATTACCCTCCAAAATTTCATGGTTAATTTGTTGGTGTGTATAGGCAACTGCTTTAAATCCATTAATTGAACACTGATTCCAACTCTGGCTTCTTATTAACTGTGAATCATCTCACTCAACATTATTCTGTAGGTTTAGCAGACTTTATTGGTCAACATCAAGAAGTTCACTTAAATGTTAATAATTTCAGATGGGATTGAACTTTCCTGAATTAAATTTTTTATTAAAGCACACATGGTTTTAAAATTGAAGGGCCAAAATATTCCATAAAAATATGTTTTAAATTTAATAAACTCAAGACTGTTAGCAATCATTTGAATCACAATGAAATCAACATGTGTGGCAAAGATTTGTCTACTCTGGTGACCAGCAATACATTTTTGTACCAATTTTGACTTTAAATTTTATAGAACTATAACAAAAGAGAACTTCAGCTCAGTTTTTGAAATCATGGACAAAACTTTGCAGGAAAATAAATGAGTGATATCATGCAATACCATACATACAGTTGAATTGACTTTTCTCCAAAGTCATTATATATTATCATCTTAGTACTGCTTTTTGCTCTTTCTTTGCCTCATCCTCTAAAGAAATATTTTCCTTGCGGTAGAAATACAATTATTTCTTTCCTTGTAATTGACATTTTCTGTTTGCATGAGGCCAAAGCAGGGAAAATAAGATATAAATGGAGAGTGCTGAAAAAGAAATATTTGCAGAGCAGAATTATATGGGAGCTCTTTCCTTGTATGTAAGGAATACAGGTATGAATGCATGTTCTAGAATAGACTTATTTTACTGGAGGAAAGCCTTATCATGGAAGCACTATGGCAATTAATGTTGTGAAAAATGGATAATTCCTTCCCATTGATTTATAACTATAGAGATATTTGATTTTTACTTCCAATCAATTTTTAGTGATGCAACCACATTTTCCAACTTTGAAATTGTTAATCTTGTATGCGTACATAAGAATTGGGAGGTATGCTTTATAGAACCTTGAGATCAGTGAGTGCATTTGTAAAGTGAAATATATTGATTTAATGGTAGTAATAACCCTCAGTTGATCTCTTTGACAGGTTGGTCTTTTAATATTTTGTCATAAGCTATGTTTCGTGAAAGTGAATGTATAATGAAGAATCTGTTTGTAATATAAACAACTACCCTATAATTTATCTCCTTTGGAGTTGTGGACCAATTAAAAGTTAAGCATCAGGAAGGGAAGGGTGGACCAGTACTTCTCTGGGATTGGAAGTAAGCTGAGTCTGAGAAATTCTGCCAAAATGGCATGAGTGCTGATGTTGGTGGGGCACAGGGCTCCAGAGAGGCCCCACCTGTCTTGTGTAAGGGAAGGCTTTCACCTTTTCATGCCCTGGTTCCCATGGCTACTGGTATATTATTGGTTTTTGGCATAATAGTGGCATTGTGGCATATCATGTTAAATTACAGCTAGGAACTTAGCTGCGAATGCTTTTGCTTCCTGATTTATGAGAGATAGCGTGATTGAGAGAAAAGAATTTGTAAGTAGCAATTAGAAAAATAGAGGTAAAGAAGGACACTGAGATTTATTTTTTTCAGTGAAGTGCAGTTAATGGAGCATGTAAATGGAAAGGATTTTCCATTCTTTGGCTAGCTGGTACGTCCCCGATTTAATCAAATGGGACTGAAGTGTGCCTTTTACTTTCCACACAGTCTGACAGAGGTAATTTAGAACGAAGCTTTTCGATGTGTGTAAGCTGCTGCCGCCAGGATTTATGTCCTTATGGAGGAAATACAATTGCAGATGTCTTCTCAAGCTGATTGATAGGCAATAAGAAAGTGAAACAAGAGCTCAATCTCCAAGAAACAAGAAAAAGTTGGGTTTGTTAAATGGGGTAGAAAGATATCTGCTATCCTCTTGTGATTTTTGTGTCTAATTTAGTGCCTATGCAGATCTGAACTGTGGCACATGAAACCAGATACATATTACCGATGTGACATGCTTCATTTGAGTCGTAACATTTCCATTGAACTGCATATCCCATCATACTCCAGAGCCAACTTAAAAAAATCTGACTGATTCTGATTTAAATTATCCACATTTGTAAATCACTGATGTTGGAACTGGAAAGAAAAGGGATTTTGCTGGGCTGGGAGATAGAGTATCTATTGTATTAATACTTCATAGAATTTAGATTCATATACTTGTTTTTATGCTAAAATTATTCCCTTTTTTCTCCATCTAAAATCTATCTACTGAAAATTAAAGGCAAATACTATAAAGGGCACACTATTTTACAGTTTATTATGCAACATATTCCTTCTTTCCTCCCTCGCTCTATTCTTAAAAATATTTATTGCATCCTTACCCAACAAAGACATTGCTATCTTCAGAGAGAGAGAGAGAGAGAGAGAGAGAGAGAGTGTGTGTGTGTGTGTGTGTGTGTGTGTGTAATTCTGTGAGCCTGGGGAAAAGTACAGAAGGATGCAGACTAGTGTTTGACATTGGCTATGTAGAAAGGGTTGGGGCAGCTTGTACAGGATCAGGTAAAGGTGAGGCTGAAGGAAGAAAAATAAAGATTCAGTAACATCAGACTTTGAGACAACGCACTGGTAAAAATCCCCACCACCTCCACCACCAGCTCCCTCCTAAGGACTCAGAATATAGTCCCTGACATTTGGTTGGGGTGTCTGTTGGGGCCTAGAAAATTTTCAAAATGTCCTAAATGAGAAACTATTAAGGAGTGTTAAGTCAATTTTCCAGAGTCCTGGCATCACAGGGACCCAAAGGTCAATCATGAAGATCCAGGGTGTTCAGTATGTTCTGAACACCCTGGATCTACACTTCATCTTTTACTGACATTTCCTACCTACAGATAAGTTTTGAAGAGACATACATATACATAAAGATTTTTCTGTTTTTCCCCTGACCCCAGATAATTGCATTGAATATTCTGCAAACGTCTGGAGTCACTTTCATTTGGGTGATTAAAAGACAATTTTGTGTATAAAATCTTGGTAATTTTGAATTTTTCTATATTTTGAGGTCCAAGAAGTATAACCATGACTTACATAAATATCAAAGAACAGACAAACTCTCTAACCGGAGCATAAAAGAATTATCTTGTATGGAAAGCAAATTAACTTTGTGATATGTTTAGTTAAATTTCTCTGAGTTGGGGTTAATTTTCTTTTTCTATAGCTGTAGGAGGTGGCCAACCAGAAAGCCCCCTGCTTAAAAGAGAATCCACAATAAGAATGATTTCATTTGCAGAGTGCTGGATTGATTATAAGGTTAATGTCGGTGAGCACATATATAACTTACGTGTGTAACTTTAATTTCTGATAACAAACTTTTTTATTTAAGTGAATGAATATAACTTCCTATAAGAGATGTTTCATAAGGCTTGTGGTTATCAAAAGCTTATGGTTAAAATTACATTCCTTTGTGATTAAACCAAAAGGTTAGTTAAGCGGTTAACTATTAAGGAGAAGCACTTTGATCATGCTAATAAGAAACAGAGCTTGTACAGATTTTAATTTACATAAGACAATTGCTCCTTCTGGCTAATTTCTGTATCACAGGCTCCCTTGCTCTCTGTTGTTCTTTAGGCTCTACTAGGAGAGGCTGAGGCAGGAGCTTGAAGGCGGGGAGGAGGATGAGTTTGGGCATTTGTCCCCCCAGCTGCCTACCTGTCCTCTTGCCATGCAGGTTGGCTGCTTTTTGTCTCTGGAAGTCGAGGACTTCTGTCTGGCAGCCTCTTTACATAGAACTTTCTCTGGGCTCCGATTACCCACCCTTTCCTGTGTGTCTTTTGGCCTGGAAGTGGTAATGGCTCCCACATTAGTCTTAGGCTGCTTGTACTCTGCTCTGAGTTCTCCATAGTGACCTATTATTAAACTCTGTTCAATACCTAGTTTGTGCCAAATGTTTACTGTGAGGCCCTTCCCTGATACTCATGCTCTAACCTTCTGCATTGTAGTCAGAAGTACAATTTCAATGCAGGGCTTTTTTAGTTATGTTAACAAGATAGTTCTCAATGATTCTCATCAGATACAATTACACTTTCCATTTTCACAATCAAGGCCAGCCAAAAAAAATTAAAGTTTACTAATCCAGATTTCCAGAGTTATTGTCTTGTTTGATACATTGATAATCAGGGTCCATCCATTTGTGTTGTGGATATTATGATCTATGTATGTGTTTTATTACTGTGTATGTTCTCTTTAGATTGTAGAATTTAACACGTTAACATTTTCCGGCAGTGATCTGTCTTTAACAGAACCTTGAGCAGGTCCAAGTGACAATGATTTATCATTTTATCCTTGTTCATGAGACTGTCAGTCTTGTTGGAGCCTCTCAGGCACGTAAGAGAATATATGTGTATGAATAGCTCCGAAGGAGAGGCTAGTCCAAACTTGAGTGCTATGGGTGGTGGAGAAGAGTGACTCTGTTCATCCATTTATTTGTTCAATTAAGAATTCGTGAACATGTTGAGCCCATAGGTATTGAACTAGAATTTCTTTCTTGCTCCAGACCCTTCAGTCTAGCTGATGACAGCAAGGTATTTCTAAAACTGAGAAAATCCTAAAGGGCTTGATGGAAGATAACCAACCACTATTAGTGAACAAACGGACAGCCCAACATGCAAATTGATGAAGAGTTTTTGCAAATCTTAACCCTCAAGCTTGGCTTGTGTATGGGAAAATGGCTGCCAGTACAACACTGAACTGCGGTTGAGATGCAGCCTCTTCTTGACATAAAACAGATGTTGGAACTTTCTCAATATGTTTTTAACTACCTGATCAGTGTTATACTCTTCAATGCTGGCATGTTTTTCCATAGGCCCTGCCTAGAGATGGGAGAGGTAAAGAAGGAAAGGGAAGTGTCCCAGCCAGAGACCCAGCTCTGTTTAGAGACATCCTTTGAGAACTGTGGTATAATAAACAGGAGAAATTTGGAACCCCACAGCAATTTCCCCCAGATAAAAAAGAAATAAAGGCTATTTGTGAAGATAGTGTGGCAGTTTCTTAATTTACGTAGTCTTACCATACGATCCAGCAATTGCACTGCTTGGTATTTATAGAAATGAGTTGAAAACTTATATCCACACCAAAACCTGCACATGGATGTTTATAGCAGCTTTATTCATAATTGTCAAAACTTGGAAGCAACCAAGATGTTCATCAGTAGCTGATTGGATAAATAAACCATGGTACATCCAGACAATGGAATATTATTTAGCACTAAAAAGAAATGAGCTATCAGGCTATGAAAAGAAATGGAGGAACATTAAATGCATGTTACTAAGTGAAAGAAGCCAGTCTGAAAAGGTTGCCTACCGTATGACTCCAACTACGTGACAGTCTGGAAAAGGCAAAACTCTGGAGACATTAAAAAAATCAGTGGTTGGCAGGGGTTAATGAGGATGAATAGGCAGATTTTTCCAGAGGATTTTTAGGGCAGCGAAACTATTCTGTGTGATATTATAATGGTGGGTACATCTCATTATATGTTTATCTAAACCCATAGAATGTACAATGTCAAGAGTGAACTCTAATGTAAACTGTGGACTTTGGATGGTAATGACATGTTAATACAGGTTCATTGACTGTAACAAATGGACCACCCTGGTGGGAATATTGATAGTGAGAAAGGCTGTGCATGGGGTGGCGGAGAGGACAGGGGGTATATGGGAACTCTGTACTTTCTGCTTAATTTTCCTGTGAACCTAAACTGCTCTAAAAAATAAACTCTATTTTTTTTTTAAAGAAATGAGACCCAAATTTAAACCTGAATTGAGTAAGCAAGGCTAAGTATTTCTTGGAGTCTCTGGTCATGCATAAAGAGTATTCAAACAGCCTCTAGCTAAGCACTATAAGCCCTCCACACTGTTATGTCACATTAATAGATCAGGGTGTCAGAACTGTAGGAGAGAAGGTCACTGAGTAGTCATGGGACAAACCCTTGTCTTAAACTTATTCTCCTGAAGCATTCCATGCCTGTGAAAATTTAAACTGATAGGGAGAGACTTAATAAACATCCTCAGTCCCTTAACAGGTTTCTCTATTATTAGTGCCATTGGCCTATCATAATTTCTAAAAACACTGCCTAAATAACTACCATGAAGCACTTGGGGATGTTCTGTTTTTAAAGACAAAGGATCCACTATGCACAGGGTCTTTCTAGGAGAGCAAGAGAATAACATAGAATTTGTATTCACACCAAAGAACAAATGAAATATTGTGTGCTGTGATTGCACATCTTTGAGCCTTTTGGGCAATATTTTCTGAAGCCCTTTATCTTTCAGTAGCTGCCAATTGGCCAAGAAGGAAAACAGCAGGAGGGCACATTTCTGTATATTACTGTTCATAACAGTTTTGGATATTTTCCCCAGAGAAACCGATAATCCTTTGGCAGATAGTAGATAATCAATCATCATAACATCCTTGCAGAGAAGAAAGATAGTTTTTTGATTTCACAGATTGGGGAAATGTGATCACCAGTGAAGAGGAGGCTGGCCTAGGACATGGACCTAAGAAAAGAACCAGTGACTGTTTCACGGTCAAGTAGAACAGGTTAGACTACTGGAGACTCTCAGTGCTGCTGGCTGCTAACGCAGCTTCCAAAAAAGATTGGTTTGTTGGCCTTGCCATCTCACTTCAGGAGTGGATAAGTATACACCAAAGCATAAATTTGGGGCCAAAGTGTTACATTTTTCGTGTTGTGCATTCATTCATCTCTCCTGGTGGCAATTCAGCCCGTGCATTTATTCCATTAATAGTTGGAGGAAAAGTCCTGATTACCTTCCAATTTACATGATGTATGTCAGTGGATGGGAGCAGTGGTGGTGATAAATTCTTCTCTACTTAGGCTGTGCGTGTATTTAAGGGTTCCTGAAATTTGAGAATGGCCATGTTATAAGTAGCTAAGCCTCTTTCTCTAGCTGCTGCTCAGAATGCGTTCTAATTTAAACCAACAAACAACCTAATCCAAGCTGCATAATTCTGAAGGAGATAATGGCAAATTCTACTTCCAATTTCAGTTCTTTGTGATGGTTTGCCTCAGTTTTATGAATTTAAATTTGCTTTAGATTAACAAACACACACACATATACCTTTATAACACAAAGACAGGCAAACCCATATACGTGCACACTGCAGAACATTTTGCTCCAGTGTTTTATGTGGCTGCTGTTAGAATGTTATGAAAAATGTGGAGGAATGTCAGCATCCTACTGGGAGGAGACTGCTGGGGTAATTTTTCCTGTGGAGTCTGTTTCCTTATTGCAAAGTGACCTGGAGACAGAGTTGGACAGGCTCTTGACCTAATGTCCTTTGTCTCCTGTCTTAGGGTCTGGTTGGGTTTAGGCCATCTACTGTGGAGAATGATTGAGCTGAGCCCTCTGCTGAATTGTTTCTTTCCCAAATATTAAATTGTGTGAATGGCAATAGCAGCAAGAGCCAGAGACACTGAAAAGTAGTATAGAGTAGGGACTGAGAATGGCTTTGGAGTTTGGAAGCCCATGATTAGAATCCCAACTTTGAACTTTAGTTGTTGCATCGTCTTGAGTAAGCTTTAATTCTTCTCATATGTAAAATGATTTCAGTAAAGAATAAATGTAGATAAAACACTTAGCATAGTTCCTGCCCTATAATGAACAATCTATAATGCAATGATAATGATGATAATTAGCACTGGAAATAGATTAACTTTCTTTTTAAAATCAGAACTCTGTAATAATCATTTACAGAATCTTTTACAGAGTTACAGGATTTGAATATCTGAGATTAGGGTCTAGGCATCTGCATTTTAGAAAGTTCCATAGGTGATTGTGTAGGGTCTGGGGTTGGGACATTCTCTGACCTCTCTCAGCTTGGTTTCTGAATATCTGACTTAGATAACTTTAGTCTATACTCCACACAGCTAATCTTGACTCAGCCCTTCCCTGTTACTATACAATTACTGCCTCATTGCCACAACCATTTCTCTGCCCCACCCCAGAACACTACACTTCAGGGAGTAATAAGAGGGCTGCTAGGAAGATGATATTTGAAAGAGAATGCTGGTTTGACTGTAGTAGAGCAGATCGTCTGTGTAGAGATGTAGCCTATGAGATGTTAAACTAGGAGTGGGAGAACCATATATTGCATAATGAAGTTGCATAGGCAAAATTGAAAACAAAACTATTCTTATTCATATACTTGTTGCTGAAATAATTTTATCTAAACTCCCTATTTTTTGTGTGTCAGGTCTGCAAGAGGGTAATAAACTAAAATACTCAGGTTGGAATTTGTTGTGCTAATAATGCTGTTCATTGTTTAAGGAAAAGTAGCCATTCAAAATCGTGTTCACCTGTGGGCAGTACCAGGTTCATAGAGGTGGCAGGACTGGGATAGAGCACAGGTGAGTGATGCATATTCATTCATATAGCATCCCAGAGTGGGACAAAAACCCTTAGAGCCAGTGAACATTGGGAAAGAATGAAGACAATCTCAGAGACAGAGGAGTGTGCTCAAGGGATTGGAATCCTTGATGGGATTTCTAGAAGTGGAACTTGGAATCAGAAGTCCAAGGTTATGAATCTGGGTAAATTTCTATGATGTAGTTTCAGAAGGACAGGCAAAAGTGCCCCAGAATTAAATAAACAGACACCAAACAGTAGTGATCATGTTGCAAATCAGGAGAAAGCCCAGGGATGCCACATTTTCATATTAGGTAATAACCTAATGCTATAAGCCCCTCAAGATAAGGCTTAAGTACTTCTTGTTTTAAGGAATCTTCTATCAAGGAGATCAGTAGGTATAATTGTGGGGAAGCTGGGAAAAACCAGAGCCAAAGGCAAAGAGGAGAGGGCTGTCACCACCAGATCATTTCCAACTGTGAATTTCCCTAAGTGCAATTTGTAAAGTTTTATTGCATGTGAGCACCACCACCAGCTAGCCTTTATTAAGCACTTACTATGTGCCAGGACCTGGGCCAAGTATTTTACATATATCATCTCTTTATTCTTTCCAGAAGCTCTATAGTTAGGTTTCTTTTATCATCTGCATTTGGCTATTGAGGAAACTAAATTTCAGAGAAGTTAATGTGTCCAGATCATAGAGATGTAAGTAGAGGAATTAGAATTCAAACCCAGATATGTTTGCTATTCTTTATCTCCTGATTTAGCTATTTGTTGATCAGTGCTAAATCACAATAGTTCTTCCTGAGGTAGTTTTCTTTTTTTTTTCATTGTAATTCCAGCCTCCCCAGAAGGAAAATGAAGAAACATAAGAAAATATATATGTGTGTGTATATATATATATAAAAACACACTATCATCTCTCTTGCTATCTTCCTTCACTACCATTTGCTTCTATCTGTCTAGTTTATATATAGTGCTAAAGTAGCATCGATTATTAAATTATACAAATACTGAGCTCCTATTCTGTCTTAAGCATTTAGTAAGATATTCTCCCTGGACTCAAGGAATCTATAGTCCAGTTGGGTCAATAAGACAAATGCTATAACAACATAATGAAGGTCAGAGGTATCACATACTATACATTCAGGCAAAAAACAACAACAACAAAACACTAGCATCCAAAAGAGAGGAAGGCCTCTTTGTTATTGGGGATGATGTCATGGGCAAGGGAGCAATCCAGCTCAGCTATCATAATATTTTGTTAAAAATCAGTTAATCCAAGTTTGGGGCTTTATGTCTATAGCAATGGTATCTAGCTCAATGCTTAAGACATAGTAGGAGTCAATAACTGTTTTGTATTAAAAGGATGAGCCAATGAGTGATATCTATTGATCATTTAGCCCATCTACTTTTAACAACAGATTTATGGCTGCACACAGATCATTTTCTGTGTGTATCTGTTATATACTATTTTAAAAATAATGAAATTTAATCAAACCTTTGAATCATATCTTCTAATATTTGTGGTTACTTTAAAGGGCTCTCAAAACAAAGTTGGAAATTGAAACAAGCAAACAAAAATATATTTTGACCTGGAAAAGCAATTCAAAGTGTTTTGAGTTAGACTCATTTAATTGTGCATATCCATATTTTTCCACAAGAAGAAGCTTACAAAATCTTGTAGACCATTTGTTTTTATCCCATTGAAAGACAGTCAGTATTTAAAAAAATATATCTTTAGGAAACCAAATGTTTGTGATTCTCTACTAATTTACAAATAGCTTAAATCTTCTAATCTTTCTCTCTCAAGGTAGTCACAGCGATTATCTAGTTAGTGCCATATAACCAATTACCCTAAAACTTAGCAGCTTAAAACAACAAATACTTATCTCACTGTTTCTGTGGGTTAGGAATTTGAAAGCAGCTTAGTGAGGAAGTTCTAGCTCAAGGTCTCTCATGACATTGCAGTCAAGATGTCAGCCAGGGCTGCAGTTGTCTGGAAGTCATCTGGGGCTAGGAGAATGTAGCTGTGGAGAGGAAGTGCCCATTTATCACTGGTTGTTGCTTGGAGACCTCAGTTTCTCGCCCCATGAACCTTTCCACCAGAGCAGCTCATGACATGGTAGCTGGCTTCCTCTGGAACTGAATGATTGAGAAAGAAAACTAAATGGATGCCTCCTTTCTGACCTTATCTCTGAAATTTTTCACCTTTATTTTCACTTTATTCTATTTATTAGAAATAAATCTGTAAGTCCAGCCCCTGTTCAAAGAGAGGGAAATGAAAGAAGAGGAAAAAAATTAAGAAATTTGTGGACATATTTTTAAAACTACCACATTTGCATATTTATATTTATCTCTGTATTTTGTCATTTTGCTGTAGGAGAAACAAATTTGAAAAGAATGATGTACATTTTTATATATTTTATATATTCATAATACAAGTGGATTGGCATTAATAACACTAGATTATTTTGAAAAGTATTTTAAGAAAAAGACCTCTGTCAACTTTATTGTTAACTATATGTATGTTTATAATGCTAAATCATGAATAGCTTTGTTTCATCTGAACAGCTAACATGTTTTTACTTGTGGGCCCTGTGAATCTTTAAAATGATCAGGTTTCCTTCTCCTGCTACCTATAAGAAGATTCAAAGTCAAATTTTTCACTGAAGTTTAGCCAAATTAAAAACCTTTACATGTATTTTGAGAGCTAATGTCTCATAACTGACTTCCTCTTACTTTCCCTTATTTTCTTATCATAATTTGCCCAAATTTTGAACTTTTTTTTTTGTTAACTTATACTACCATTTAGTATGTAGTTTTGAAATATCCTCTTGTCCATTTTGGAACAAGATGGAGTATAAATAAGTGTGTTGGACTTTATCATTCTAAAATAACTATCATTTATTGAGTGATTATTATATTCAATCATTTTATGGAAGTTATTTAATGTTCACAAAGATCCATTGATGCAGAAAGCATATCACCACTTACAGATGATGCAGCGAGGTTAAAGAATAGCTAGTAATGGGCAGGAACAGGATTCAAACTCACTTCTGTCTGACTACAAAACTTTTCCCACAACTTGGACCATACATAACTAAACGACCAAGATGCATTTCTCTTCCACCTCAGACTCCTTCCCAATACAATGTCAAGCTGATACTACTGATTAATCCTGCTCAACTCAGGAGAATTTAAGTTACTATCTCTGGGTCACATGCTTGAACTAAAACCTTCCTTTTTGTAGCATGAGGAGTTTATGTTCCCAACTATTTTCTGTTTTGTACATCCCTTCTCCCCATCCCTCCCAAATAAAACAAAACAGAAGAAGGATAGCATTAGCAGAATGAAGAATAAGATTTATATGTTTAGAAGGAACAAATAGCTTTGTGGCCTTAGGATACTTTGACAAATATCTTTGAAGGTTCGGTTTGATTCAATAAAATTTCCTTCACATTTATGTAGCTGAATTTTGAGACTGAAATTAATATTTCATTTGATATTCAGTGCTTCTGCCAAAATGAAATTATGGCCGCCTTCCTGTTTTTAAATCAAATCTATACAAATCACTGAGCCATGTAAAATTTCTACCTGCTTTAATAAACTGATGACCTAAAATCAGAAAGGAAGGAGGGGTGATGTATACTTTATTTGATCTCTTGGCTGATGAAGGCAGAGAATCAATTTTATTCACATTCATATTTTACTTTCAAACTATTTTTTTACTTGGAGAATTTTTTTCACTCTCAAATTTTCCACATGAGTAGCTTTGGGAGTAGTCTATTCAATCCATTCTATGACAGCTTGACAGAGATGGAAGCCTTTGACAGGCATAGACTCTCAGCTGCACATGGTCTGTAATATTTATCCATTAACTTGGCCCAGGGAGAACTCAATTTATTCAGCATCAGGACACGAGTATTGGTTGATTGCGACTCCTGCTTCACTTGCTTCATGTAGATGCTATTTTACTTTAGACTTGGGATATAAGTGTAAACTTGAAACTAGTATACAAATAGCTTATATTTTTATAGCAAATACTGTCTCTTTTTTTCTTGATGTCTATAGTAACTGAATATTTTTAGAGGGTAGATGTTTGCAGAATGCTAATAAGTATGTTAGAATTGAATAGGACAATAGAAAATGAGTCTTAGGAAATAATATAGTTAAAAGAATTTCTACAAAATAAAGTAATGCTCTTTGCTCAGATCTCCAAAATTATAAAACAAGTTCTCTTCTTTGGAAATGGCTAGAAAACTTTGAACAATTCTTAGGGAAGATTCAGGAAAGGCATTGGCAGGAGTACTGGTTTTTTGACATCTTTTCTGACTCCAATCCTTTGTTTAAATTTGTAATTTCTGAAGTATTGAGGGATAAAAGAAAGATTTCATCGTATATACCAAATAACTGAAGCAAAATTAGGATCTACAGTTAAATAATTCAAATACTTCTTAAATTTCTCTTGTCACCTAAACTAACAATGGAAAACAAAACAAAAAAAACCCATAACTATATATTGGGGACAGTATGGGGTTCCTGGAATACAACAAACATACAATATCAAAGATTTTAGGACTTTCATTTATTCATTAATTCAATAATTATTTACTAACTACTATGAACCAGACAGTGTTTTAAGTACCAAGGATTTAGCAATGAAAAAAAAAAAAGGTAAGCAAACAAGGACAAAAGGAAACCTCTGTTCTCTTGGAGCTTACATTCTAATTAGGGAGAATGACAATATATGGCATAAATAAAACATATAGTTTATTAGATAGTGGTGAATGTTAAAGAGAAAAAGCAGGGTGGAGTTAGAGGAAGATTGGACGTTTAGGGCCCGGTAGCCAGGGAGGGCTTCATTGAGAAGTGATATTTGAATAGAGACATGCTAGGAGGAAAGGACTAAACCATGTTGGGAAGGGGATTCCAGGCAAAGGAACAGTAATGCAAAGGTCCTGTGGTGACAGCCTTTCTGACTGGCAGTGAAATGGAAGGCAAGGGGGCCAGTGTGGCTAGAGTAGAGCAAAGGAGGAAAGGATCAAAATGAGTTAGGTCACAGTTGGGGACAGGAGGTAGATATTGTAGAGCTTTGCATGTCATAACAAGGACTTTGGCTGTCACTCTAAGTTAGGATTTCCCAACCTGAGCACTATTGATATTTTCTTTCAGAGTTGTCCTGGGCATTGTAGCATCTGTCCATTAGATTACAGTAGCGTTCCCCCAGTGTGAAAATAAAAAATATCTACAGACATTATGAAATATCCCCTGGGGGGAAAAATCACGCCCAGTTGAGAACCACTGCTCAAAATGATATGAGAAGCCACTGAAAGGTTTTGAAGAGAGGGATTCATGATCTAGCTAAGAACTTAATAGGATCACTCTGGCTGCTATTGTGAGTATAAACTGGAGGGAGTGAGAGGGATCATATATAATAATGTTTCTGTACTTCAATAAATCCTGATTTTTAAAACTGGGCATTACCAGTGAGAATCTGTTGCCATACTCAAGGACCCCATCTCCTTGTAGGATATCGGATTTGGTCAATAATTTGTAGCAATCATAGGAAATCCAAATGTGGCATCTCTCTTCCCTGTTACAAAATAGAAACTTAAAATTTTCCTAATTTATTATGGGAAAGAAATCTCTCCTTAAATTACCAATCTGATATTGGAAGAGTTTGACTTTTAGACTTTAACAACATTGAGTGCCATGTGATTTGTATTTAACTCAGGCTAGTTTTGAGCCTGGGGCTGCGTGAAGCAAAACCCTGCAGTTGGTTCATGAAAATCTTACTTGTTAATGTTGTTATTCTTATAATTAATATTGACAATTCTAAAAATGTGCATTGGGTTACAAATAACTCACACACAGAAAATAAAAAATAACAAATTAGAAAGGATCATTTTGTTTTAATAAAACACCATGGCCCCAGGGAAAATTTTTTTTCTAGTGTGGAGGTCAATGTGTTAAAGCTTTTCTATTGCAGAAAAAAGCCATAGACATAGTAAAGTAAGGCAATTGATAAACATTATTTTATGTATATTCGTTACATAAAGTATTCTTTGTATTGTATTTTTGTGCTTATATTTTATATATACAAATTTGTATGTATTTGTAAGATATATACCATACAAAAGATTAATATCATTAATATATAAATTTCTTCAAAGTTAAGGAAAATAGAAAGGCTTCAATAGGAAGAATAGACAAATTATATAAATAGGAAGTACACAAGAGAATAAATATAGATAAATAATTAGGAAAACGTGTGTTATACCACTAAGAATCAAATAAATTTAAGTTAAATAATGAGATACTATTTTTCATCTATCAGACTGTCAAGAATAAAAAGTATCTTCTTTGATAGTTGCAAGAAACAAGATACTCAGTCTACATCACTAGGTAAAGAGAAAAGTTTTAAATATCATAAACCATGAGTGATTTACTTCTAGGAATTTTTCCTTGGAAATAATTAGACAAGTGCCCAAAGATACAGGTGTAAGCCTGTGTCTTGTGGTTGCCACTGGAGGGTGGGATCAACCTTTCACCCGAAATAGTTTTGGATGTGGAGACCGATGAAGCCACACATATACCAAGATGGTATGAAAAGGTTTATAGTTCACATAATAGGACTTTGTGGGGGAGAGCAGGGCAGACACCCCAGCTGGTCTGCAAAGGCTTGAGTTGAGGGGTGACGTGAGTGGCTTTGGTTTTGAATGTAGTTAGAGAGAGTGGAGCTGTGCCTGGTGTTCCTATGCAGGGCCAGCCACTTGCATGCTTTAAATTTCCTGCTGGCATCCAAAGGCTTTCTTAAGGGCCTTCCCAGATATGGGTCAAAAGAGGGAAGGGGAGGAGCGAGGCTTGAAAGCCATTTGTGATGAACCACCAAAAATGCAGTTAGACCCTTTATTTCAATTCACTCCTGATAGCCAACTGATTGTGGAAATGTGTCATGTCTTACTTAATGAAATTTGAACTTGCTTAAGTTTGCCATTATGGCATCCTGTGAAGTTTGCATGCTGAGATTGATCAGGAAGGTAAAAGTGCCATTAAAGGTCTTGTTGAAGAGCCCAGTATTGTGTATTTTGGAAAGTCAGTGAGTGCCGTGGTCACTATCAATAACATCTGGAACTGAAGGAGATAGGAGTGTCTTATTGAGGCCTTGCATTATGGCCTTCATGTGTATAGAGACATGCGAGACTTTAATTTGTAATTTGGGTGTCTGTGAGCAAAGAATTCCCAGAGTTCTTTACCCTAATCTGGGGAAGCTCGGAGAAGGAACTGTTGCTGTAGCCGCTGATTAGATCGGATAGCCAGACCATTGTCAATAGCCCAAGAGTCTGTAAAAATGTGCTGGAAGAGTCTCTTATTGTCCAAGTCATCCTCTAGTGCTAAGGCATTGCCTAAAGTTTGGTCAGTTGTGCTGACCCTTGGATATCATCTTTGTCCAGGGGTATCCCAGTTAGGGGATAGATAGTGGCAGCTCTCTGAGGATCTTCATCGTATGTGCCATCTGTAAAGTATATGAACACCCTTTCTCATCACTCAGTTGATTCCTAAGGGCTTCTTAAAGTAGTCAGTGGGTCCACAGGGAGAAGACCTCCTCTGGTGCCATTGTGCATGCCAAAGGAATGAGGACAGGGGAAGTGCCTCCTCTTGTAGGTGGAATATGCCAGAGTAGGGGTGAGGAAACTTTTCATGCTGGAAGGCTGCATTAATTTACCTGTAATCAAATAAGGCATTCAAGAAACTTCAATTAGATATACTTAAAAATGTACATTATTTTGTAAAAACCTATAAGTTTATACTTAATAATTTCAAAAAATGAACACTATTTGTTAATTTTAAAATTGACCTTTTAATGACTTTTTTGTGTCTGATTTTTGTTGGAAAGCACTTGAATATTTGGTTGCAGCATGGAGGTCTGCATTTTCAGTTAATCCTCTACATAGATATCAGTCATTTGTGACCTTAAGGGCATCTTGATTTGGGTTAGGTAGGAGAATATAGATTCACAGCAATAAGTGGTTGAAAAGCAAGAAGACATTTTTTTGGACATGTTGCTGAAGACTTGGGCATTCTACTGCATTTTTCCATATTTCAGTTGGACCTTTATTAGCATCAAATAATGACTTTTAAGTGTCATCTACTGACAGCTCAATCAATTCCATCTGTAGTTCTTTAAGTGGCTTGGTGATACCAACTAGGTGAGGTTAAAATGCTAATTTGAGTGTGATGTCATGATTCTCAAAGTCAGTAAACCTTTCATTGTATTCTCCAATTAATAAGTCTATAACAACTGTGTATTCTTCGAACAATTCACATATATTATCCTCATCAGTGACCTTTTCTAACTAGGGAAAATGTTCATCCAAAATTTCCTTCTGAAGAAGTAATGAAAAGGATAGCTTTTTTGAAGTGCTTGGATTTTTGGCCACATATCATATAAAGACTAAATATTCAAGTTGTTTTAATTTGACATAATAACACACAGAAATGCTACATTCCTGAAGAAATCTTCTTTCCATAATTCACACTGTTGATTCTGTTCTTCATAAAATTTAACTATCTGTTCTCGCAGAGATAAAATTTTGACTAACACCTGTCCCTGCAATAGTCAACACACTTTAGAATGATAGGGCAAATCCACGCTGAATACTTCATGGTTCAACTGTAACATGTTATGAAACTGATGATGCTGTGTTGCATTTGCACAAATATAGTTAATACTTATAACTTGTTGCAAAGTATCACTTAAAATAATAGCTTTAGCACAAAGATTTTGCTGATGCAAGATATAATGAAAAGAAATGAGAGCATCTGGATCTTTTAATAATTTTTTATCTGCAATAAACTCTCATGTTTTCTCATCATGGAAGGTGCACCATCTATACATATTCACTAAATTTACCAAACTCAGTCCAACTTCATGACATTTATCTTGAAAGTTGTTGAAAATATCTACTCCCCATGTTCTGTTCACAAGAGTGCCCAAAGTGATTAACTCTTCGTAACAAAGAAAATCTGTTATGACCTGAATGAAGTATAAAACCTGCACCAAGTCAGTAATATCAATTGACTCATCCAAAGCAACTGAATAATGTATTTTCATTTTGAAGTATTGCATGAAGTTGTTCTGTTAAATTGAAGTCTGATTCATGCCGCTGATCAGTTATGGTTCTTGAAAGAGAGGCTGTTGTTTGCACTTTGAAACATCATTGGAGCCTAAGCATCCCACAACTTCAATAATGCATCCTTTCACAATTTCCACATCACTGAATGGCATCCCTTTTTTCCTGAGTATATAAGCTACTTTATTAGTTGCTTCAGTGGCATTATTTCCAGATCTTATTGCTGCTTTAAAGAATTGTCTTTGTTTTTGCTTTTCATCTTTTAATTTCTTCAATACAACCTTTCATGCCTCTTCCTCTAATTTAAAATATTTCTGGTCCTAATGAATGTTATAATGCTGATGAGCATTGAATTTCTTTAATGTTGCTATTGTAGTATCACAGAGCAAGCAATCAATCATCCTATCTTTAGCAGAAACAAGATAATATTGCAATTCCTAATCCTCATTAAAAAATGTGTTTTCTTCCTTCAGCATTCGCTTGGTCCTCTTTGACATAATGGGCTGTTAAGCAGACAGAATTAAAAAATACTGTCAAGCTGTGCAACTATTCACAAATTCCACATCAGACAGAAAGGGGCATGCTCGACCCCCATAAACTCTCACCAACCAGCCTTGTGAGGAAGTGGTACCTGTCAGGCGGGGGAAGTTGGAACTAAATCATGAGCGTAGCAGCTCTCAGTTTAGCCCTAATTGCTTACTAATGCTCTAATTGTGCTGGTCAATCTGGGAGGATTATTTCCTTGAAACTTATTTTATTCTTTGGAATTTTAAATATGTTCATTTGAAAGTAAGAAAAGACAAAAATGTATGAATAAAAATAAAAGGATTTGTTCTGTAAAATTTGAATTCAGTCAAAAGGCCGCACTTAAGGACCTAGAAGGCCCCATGTGGGCTCAAGGCCACAGGTTCTCCACCCCTGTGCCAGAGGGTCCAGGTTTGCCTTTATCTCTAAGTACCATTTTCGTTTTAAGAAGGAGGCCTTCAGTAATGCCGAGGCTTCAGGGTTCTGCTATGTATGACCTGAGGCATAACAATCAGCTGAGTTAGGGGAGTCATAGGCTCAGATGACAGCCTTCACCTCCAGAAGGGCCATATAGGAGGTCAGAAATTGCTACTCTAGTGGAGGGCAGTTTTTTGTATCAGAAGCAAAAAGGCAGCTATGGCCATTGTGGATGGTCCAGTGACACCAGGAGGCAGTAGGGGAGGCTGCTAAAGTCTCTCCAGAGTAAAGCAATCTGGTGACACTAATGGGAGTTCCTGTTGTATAGCAATTTAGATCATATGGATGGATTCTAGAGTGTTTTTTTGTGTTTTTTTTGTAGAGGATCCAGTTCAAAGTGGGCCACTTTGTAAATGACAGCATGAATGGGTCTACTTTAAGTTACAGATTATGCTAGAATTGAGACACATGATTCAATCTAAGACAGATGGATAGGTCCTGGCCAAGACACACAACCCAGATCCACTTTGGGGGGGGGGCCCAATTCCATAACCCCGTCCCTAAATGCTAATTATTTAAATGTGTGACTTAGGTCGAATCTGTAACAGAGACTTGGTAGGACTCTACAAATGCATCAGAGTACAGGACAGTTCAAAATGCAGGCTTGCGGCAGGCAATAGCACTGCTCATGCCGTCAGCAAACCAAACAGCAGCTCAAGTGCACGCTTGCAGCAGTAGTTAATCCAGTGGCAACCCAAAGGCAAGAGCAAAAAGACCCAGGTAGTGGGTCACTGTTTACAGCACCAGTCATGTTGTGGTTGCCAGTGGAGGATGAGATTAACCCTTCACACAAAATTGGCTCAGATGTGGAAACTGATGATACCACACATTCACTGAGAGGATGGGAATGGTTTAATATTCAAATTATAGGATTGTTTGGAAAGGCTTAAACAGAAATAGAGAAAATTGGCTTTGATTTTTATTGTGCTTGGAGACTGGGACTGGAGTGAGGGTTCCTGTAGGATTTGTGTGGTTTGAAGTTTCCATCTGGTGCTAGAAGCAGCAGCACCGAAGCTTGCCCAGATGTGGGGCAAGTTGGGGAGAAGAAGGGGTGATGTTCGAAAGTGGTCAGTAGTTGAACACCAAAAATGAAGTTAGATATTTTATTACAGTGTATTCATCATAATTCTATTAAAATTTATGCTGATAATCAGAACCAACCTAAATACCCAAGGTGAGGATTATGTAAATAATTTTGTAGCTCCAGGCAATGGAATATTGTGAGACCTGAAATACTGTTAAGTGAAGAAATTAAGTTGTGCAACATAGGTGCAGTATGACTCCGTTTTTGTGTATATGCACACATACATCTAAACACACATACATGCATATATATACACACATGCAATTAGATGAGAACACACCAAGATGTTATTGTGATTATTTCTGGTGGTAGGATTGCCACGATTTTTATTCAGATTTTGCTTATTTGTATTTTCCTTTAATGTATGTTATGTGTGTAATTTAAAAAAAAATAAGGTTTTTTTTGTGGCAAGATGACAGTTCATTCTTGAAACCTATGGTTTTATGTCATTTCTAGTGATGGGGCCACACATAGGGTTGAGATGAGAGCTGGAGGCTTTGCAGCATGTGGCTTTGGTCCTTCTGCTTGTGTGTTCCATCCTTTTGTCTGGTCTAGTTTAAAGATGATCCAGATGGCCAAAAGAGCTTTGCTGAGTAAATAGCTTTGCTGCATGGTCTGTTTAATTCTGATTTACCATGGGTCAGAACATCTTGAATTACTTTTGTATTTATTTTGTAATTTTATAAGCCCCAAATTTCAGAGGTAGGAAAATAAAATTATTAGAGTTACCGTGGTAAATTACCTTCTCTTCCACTTTTTTAGTGTCTTGGCTAGAAAACGTTACCATCTTTATAATAAAATTATTGAATTCTGACAATTGAATAGGGTGAGAATTTGGTCTAGCGTAAGGATTGCTTCATTAGTAAAGCAAATAACGTTTAGAGGACACAAACATTTCATAGCACAAATGTAGGAAAATAAATGAGCCAATTAAAAACTACTTTGCATATTTGAAAACAGCACTGCCTTCTATTGAAAATGAAATAATGTTAAAAATGAAAGATCATTAAGCATTTATGCTTATGCTTTTTAAGATAACACACTAATTTCTTAATCAAGGTCACCGAGAAAAGTATATGTTTAAAAGTCGGTTTAGGAGGCAATCTAAAATTAAATAGCCCATTATGTGGCATTTACTTTCATGATCACAATATTGATTAAAGATAATATAAAATAATGACCAGTATGTAATACTGTAGAGCTTTCAAATGTGAAAAAAAGGCTTAGTGAATTCAAAACTCTTTGGCAATAACCTCATTCATTTCATTCTAATTATTTTTAAATTGATAACTTCTATGATGTTTAGTTTCCATTTAAACATACTGATCCATAAATCAGAAAACTTACTTTCTCAATGCCAAATATAAAGAATTTATAGAATATGGTTTCCAGAGAAGTGAAGTGGCATAAGAATGGGAGAAGAAAAACATTCATTATTTATCTATTATGTGCCACACAGAATAGGAGGCTTTACCATATTGTTCACCCATTTCATTTCTTGCTTTCTAAAAATTCATTACACCAACAATTCTTATTGAGCATGCACTATGTGCCAGCCTTAAATTAGGGGTCAAGGTCCCTTCCTGGAAGGAAGTATTGCTACTATCAGCCTTATTGCTACTTTTCAAAAGAAGTATTTGTTGTTGACTGATGGGCAGAGGCTATCTTCCACTTCATTTTCTCAGCTTCCATCTGAGCTAAGGCATAGGTACGATGGCCCCAGACTTTGAATGGGAAGCAGGTGTCTTGATGAAGCAGAGGCAGTGAAAAAAAAAAGTCTAGGCTGGTGACTGATGCCACTCACTTCTCTGGAAACCATATTCTATGAATTCTTTATATTTGGCATTGAGAAAATAAGTTTTCTGATTTATGGATTAGTATGTTTAAATGGGAACTAAACATCATAGACATTATCAATTTAAAAATAATTAGAATGAAATGAATGCAGTGATTGCCAAAGAGTTTTGAATTCAATGAACCTTTTTTTTAATATTTAAAAGCTCTACAGTATTACATACTGAACATTATTTGTTATATCTCTAATCAATATTGTAATCATGCAAGTAAATGCCACATAATAGACTATTTAGTTTTAGAAAGAGTGGGACTAGAAAGAGATGGCCGTGGCACCTAAGAGGCAAGCTGAGGCATCTGCCCATGGTGGCTACTGTGCATTGGTCACCTTCTGGACCTGGTTCCCTGGTCTTTGCTGCAATCCTGTGAGCCACTCATTATCCTCTGAATAAAGTCTTTCTTTCCCTTCTAAAATCAGCCACTGTTTCTTGCATCTAAGAACCTAAGTCACTTAATATTATTAATCTTAATCTCACCAAGGAAGGAACAAAATCAGAGCAGTTTAATTAAGGTCTGTTTGTCTGCAAAGCCCATGCTCATTTTAATGTGTTATGCTGCAGAGATGGATTCTCTTGCAAGCAAAGGTGCCTCTGGGTCCAATTTTTATAACCTGCTGGAAAATCAGTCATAGCTCACTATAACCCGTATACCCTTCCTTCCTGCAGTGGTACCTTAATGAGAGCAGGGACAGGCTTTATCTTCCTAACTCAACTCAGTCTTGTCTATGGCACTGAAATAATTTCAGCTCATCTAAATTAGTGGAAAAAAAAAACAGTGTAAGTGAAAAATGGCTATAAAAATAAAGTTCAGCAGTGTGGAAGAGGCTTGTCAACTTATTGCATATTTGACTTTTCGGGTCATTGTTTTGCTGTCAAACATAAAATAACAGTTTTAAAGTAAAACCTGGTCATCTTCTGTTAGAGATGGCAAGGCCATTTGAAGCGTTGCAGAGCTGGAGCTGGGGCCGGGTAACGAAGGCTCATTCCACTCGCCCCTGCTATCATGTGGAACAAGATTTATGTTTGTTTTGAAGCTAATTAGCCCAATGTAAACCTTATGTGCTTTTGATTAATTAGTTTCACACTAGCTGACTCTGATACGCATGTATGTTCTAATGCCAACACGGGACTGGGACAAAGTGCATGGGGGTGGGCTGGTGGCTCCCAGGAGGTAGTGGATGAGGCCGTCTTTCCCTCAGGTGGCACTTCATCCTCTTCCTTCTCCATCCTAACAGAACCCTGAATACAATTTACACTGTCTCGGGCAAAAAAAAAATATTTTGCAACTCACATTGTAATTTCATGACTTACCATATTTTATGTCTGAACTCATTTCCGAAAGTTACAATATGGTGGTTCTTTTTTAACCTTATCTGGGTATATTTTGTGAAATTCTGAAGGTGGTTAAAAGTCTCTTATTTTGTGTACTAGAGCCCTTCATGAGTAAATGCTCAGTTTTTCAGATTCTGTCTTTAGCTCTTTTCCTTCCCAAATTGACTCCTTGGTCTTTGGGGCAGTTCGCGGTGTGTGTGTGTGTTGGGTTGGGGGGTGGTGTTGGTAGAGAGGGTATCAGAGCTGCAGGAGGGTCCCTGAGTTGTTTTCTAGGTCCCCCCTGGGCTCTGGAGCCTGGTGATTCTTGTCTGTGAGGTCACTGCTGGCCTTGCTGCTGAAGCCTGCGGCTGGAGGGCATGTTAAAAATTCAGTTCCACAAAAGTGTTCGTAAGGAGACTTTGGTCAGCTGCTGCTCCCCTCTCCTCTCCATCCCTCCCTTCCTTTCCTTCTCCTCCTCTTCTCTTTCTGCCCTACCCTGCCTGCCATTCCTTCTCCTGTCTTTCTTTCCCAGTCCTGCTTCCCAGACAGAAGCCATCAAGGCCTGTCCTTCCTCCATGGGGCACTTTGGATACCTTCTGCATCACATGAGGGCAGCTGGCAGACATTCTAGAAAGATAAACTCCGGCTACTTCTCCCAGATTACACCGTGATGCTGTGTCTACTGTGTGGTAGCCACTCCACATGGGTCTCTTCCCACAGGACAAAATGGGAAACTAGGCAAAAGCCCTCCTCCCACTGTCAGCTTTTCCCTCAACCTGTCAAATATGCTTCCTGCCCCAACTTTAGGTCTTGACTTACAGTGGAGAAGTGGTGTTGACCACTCTTCACCAATGAATCTATTTCTCTTTCCACAATCATCTAGGGTTGGAAGAAACTTCCTTCTCAATCCTAGGATAGCATCTGTCCTGCCCCTGTCTCTGGACCATGATAGTGGTCAAGTTGAAACAAAAGAAATTGGCTTATTTTAAGCGATATTCCAAAAGTTGTATGTCCTGTGTGTGTGTATGTACTTAGTTCTGTTGACATTGGGTATGTACATATTTTTTAGCACCTTGTAGTTGTAACTTAACATATCTTATACACCCTTTTGGGGAAGTTTCCATAGACAAACACTTTTAAGAATTTTCTTTTCTTTTTTTTAGAGACAGGAGTCCATGGGGAAAGCCACACTCATTTGTTTTTTTCCCTCCCTAACTCCATCCTATTCCCTAGAGGGAACCCTTTTTATTTTTTATATAATTTGTGTTTATTATATTTTCCTGCTAAGTATCTCTGTATCTCTAGATAATGTAGCATCATTGTGAGAAGGGAAGCTGTCAACTTGCAGGGAACTTCTCCACCCCACCTGGAGGTGAATTCAGAGGTGGGCCCAGTGGTTATGGGGCTGGGGCGACAGCTGTATCTTCCACACTGTCCCTCTACAAATTCAGCACCACCCGTTTCTCGTTGAGGACTCATTACATACTAAATGTATGGGTAAGATTAAATCTATAGCATTTAAATTAAGCATACCCAATTACTTGCAGATGTTTTAAAATGTGAAAACCACAACATTTATTATGAAGATTACCTATATATAGTAGGTATGTGTAACTGATAAATTGAATGCATGACTCATAAGATGTGATAAATGCTTTGTTTCCCAATGTCCCTTTCAACTTTCTTCAGTGGGGGGGAAGAGTTTTCTCAGCTACTTGCTAGAGTTATTCTGTAATTGACCGTCCTGGAGTCACTTTATGTCGCAAAATACAGTCTTCATTCAAAAGTGAAGAGCATCCAGTCCAAGCTATTATAATAACATTTCAGTCATTATTGAAAAACTTGACTTCTCACCTTTTCCCAGCTGAGGTCTGGAGCACACTTATTCTACCCTCCAGTGGAGTTTCTCTACCCCACCCGAGTGAGGCATGGGGACATAGGAGGTGTAAGAAGGGAGTCAAGTGTTTCTTGACTGGATGGCTTTGTGTCCTCTGGGTTTGTCAGAGTTAGAGCCCATTCTCTCTTGTGTCCCTTCCATTGGCTCTTTTGAGAACTCCAATGGAGGATCTCTGACTTATTGTTCCCTTGACCCAAGAGATTGATTGTAGAGCCTCCTATGGCATCCAAGGATGTGTGTTCATCTCTAGCCTCTTGCTGCAAGATCTCTTTGCCCCTTCTAGAACACCCAAAGTGACCTCTCACTAACTCTTTCTCACTTAGGACATGTGGGAAATACTCACACATTCTTTGTTCCACCAAACTCTGGGGATATACCCAACCGCAATGACAATGCAACTGTTCTGGCTCTGCAGTCAAAGCACTAGTCAGCTGATCTTGTACCTTCTAGATTTCTCTCTGCATAGTACAGTTTCTAGCTCTCTGCCCCATATTCCTCCACCTTTTATCCCCATCAACACCCTAATTCACTAAGCCTCCAGCTTCAGGGGTCACAGATTAAACTCTCTGTAGAGTCTGATTAGAATCCTTCCTCAGTAGATCTTGAGGAGTGGGGCCAGGTTCTACAATGTATACCCTTAGGGAGTAGGTCTTCTCCATCCTGAAAGTCCTCTTCACAAAATGATCTCTTTAAAATCCTATTCCCTTTCTGCCTGACCCCTTTATGTTCTTCACCTGCCCACAATGTCCAAAGAATCATGGGTTAGGTTTTGACTATTATTTTTTAAGTTCTGCATTTTCATCTGGCATTTTACCTTTGTAAAATTATACTTTGTGATTCACTCAAATATTTAATTTTCAACTTTAAAAAAATTGACATATAAAAGTATATGTTTTTATCATGTACAACAAAAATTTAAGTGTAATACCTTGTTACATACTTTTCTATCCAGATCACAAATCTTCTCAACACAGTGAATTGACGATAGTTCATTCATTAGCTTGTAGTTTTCAGATGCAAGTATCAATCCATCTCTTCTGTTGTATTCTCTTTTCTGCAATATTTTGGACTTTTTGCATTCGAACTAAAAGAAACCACCTGAAGTTGGCTTATGCAACTGTTCATGAATGAGAACTCTTTCATGGACTTGAAAGGCAGGAATGCAGCTTGACTGCAGAGTAGATTTGAGCCAGGAACTAGAAGGTGGCAAGGAGCTTAGGGAATACTTCCTTTCCACTTCATTTATATATATATATATATGTGTGTGTGTCTATGTATGTATATACATATATGTGTGTATATGAAAAATATATATATAATATATATTTATTTATATAAATAAAATATTTATATGCCACTTGTTCCTGCAGGACGGTGATCTTCTTTCTTGACAGTCTGGCTTTCTTTGTTATCAGTACCTGTGGTGAAAAGAAAACAATCATTGGTGGCACTCAAGTTCAAATGCTATGATGCCCATCACACAGTGAGACAACTTCTCTTTTTTCTAGGAAATAGATCCCGATTGGCCCAACTTTGGCCAGGTGTTTGCTTCTTGCTGCAGCAAAAAGGGCTGGCCGATAGCAAAATAAGACAAACATACTTGCTGCTGGGAGCCTGACACCATGGATGGGGTAGATGGGCAGCAAATACACCAAAACTGGCTCCTGTAATATCTATGCTGGCTTTTCCTGATGAATTGGCTGCCATCTGTTACTGTGGTTATCAGATGCCTTTTCAATACTCATTTCTGTGTTTGCTGTAACAAATTACCACAAACTTGGTGGCTGAAATTAACACAAATTTATTGCCTCAGAGTTCTGTAGGTCAGAAGTCTGAAATGAGACTCACTGAGCTGAAATCCAATTATCACATGGCTGCATTCCTTCTGGAGGTATACAGGGAAAATCTGTTTCCTTGCCTTTTCCAGCCTCTAGAGGCTGCCTGCATTTCTTAGTTCATGGCTCTCTCCCATCTCCCAGGCCAGAAATAGCTGGTTGAGTCCTTCTCAGGCTGTATCACTCTGATGCTCACTGTTCTGCTTGCCCTGTGAAAACCTTGGGCCCACCTGCCTCATACTGGATAATCTTCCCATCCCTAGATCTTTATCCATATCCTCAAAGTCCCTTTTGCCATGTAAGGTAATGGATTGACATGTTCAGGGAACTGTAATATAGACATCTTTGGAAGGGGGCATTCTTTTATTTGTCTGTTTTTTTCTCCTGATGTCTCTATGTTGTACTTGACCTTATGCCTTATATTTAAGGTTTCTACTTTTTTCCTTCTCTTTGCATGGCTACTTACCTTTAGCTGGTCACCTGAGGCCTAGGAACAGATAGAAATGATATCTAGGGCTTTATTTAGTCTACTTTGACATTCATTTCATTGAGGCTATAGGAACAAACTAAATATGTATTAGATGGACTAATAGGTGAAAGATTACACAGCAATCTTTTTTTAAATAAAGAATGGGGTCTCTCTCTATTGCCCAGGCTGGAATGCAGAGTTGCCATCATAGCTCACTGCAGCCTTGAACTCCTAGGCTCGAGCAATCCTCCTGCCTCAGCCTCCCAAGTAGCTGGGACTACAGCAGATGATACCACACCCAGCTAATTTTTTAAAATTTTTAATTTGTTTTTTGTAGGGACAGGGTCTTGCTATCTTGCCTAGGCTGGTCTCCGGTAATCCTCCTGCCTCTATCCCCCAAAGCATGTTGAGGTTACTGGCCTGAGCCCTGCAAGTAGATCTTGAGAAGATACGTTCTTGCAAGCTGATGAGATTTTCAAAGGGGCAGAAAAGCTAATCAGATATAGGGAGGAAAAGAGAAAACTGATGTTAAAAGGAGTGTTCTTATTTCTAAAGAAAGAAGACATTGATTACATGGTGACCAGGCAAAGTGGTGAATAAAAAATGATATTCTAGGATTATATGTTTTTTTCCCAAAGATACTAAGGCTTTTCCCAAATGACTTATCAAGAGTGTCATTAATAATTGTAGTTATGAATAAAATCAGAAAGGTCAAGTAAATAATAATGTATATTTATATATTTAATAAAGTAATGGTTATCATTTATTGGTAAAGTAGTATGTGACAGGCATTGTTTTAAGGGGCTCATATACATAATCACGATAATACTCCTGACAGTTGAATACTGTCAGTACTATTATCATTCTCAATTTATGGGAGATTAAGAATTAGCGGGATTATGTGAGTTTTACATAGTGACACCACTAGTAGGTAGAGGGGCCTGGATTTAAACCCATAGGTTTCAATTTCACTCTACAGCCTCCATTATATCAGACATTTCAGTATGTTCCCACCCCCACTTTGTCCTCCCTACAACCATCAGATGAAGACATCGAGCCATGGAGAGATTGAGAATGTCCCAAGGCCACTTACTTTTTGACAGAGCTAGAATTTAGGCTCCAGGTCCTCTGATCCCGGTCCAAAGACAATAGGTCTTAGGCATGAGCAAGAAAAAGGAAAATAAAAGAAGAATGGAGAGGCAAAAAAGGAAATGTAGGAAAGCAAGAACAAAGCTGAAAGCAGAAAAAGAAAAAAGTAAATAAAGGTTGAATACAACTTCATAAAGGTATTCATGGTGGGTGGCGGAATATGCTGCTGTGTTTTCTTGCGACCTACCTAGAGCATCTGCATCTTATTCAAATGACAGTTATTCCTGAGCATCTACTATATGTCAAGAGCATCTACTTTGCTGTTTATGAAGACAGTTGCTGGCAGTAAGGGCCTCACAATCTAGATATATGTATAACAAATATATCTCTCAGTTCATTAACTCATGGATATAAAAAATATGGAGTTGTGATGGGCAGACTTCTAAGATATCCCCCAAAGTTCACATCCTCTGGTATGCAAGCCTTTTAAAATACCGAGAACATGATGGAATGTCAATATCATGATTAAGTTATGGTCAATGGCATAGATGACTTTTAGAAAGAAAGTTTATCCAGGTGGACCTCATCTAATCATAGGAGCCCTTTAAAGCTGTACTTTAGAGGTCAGAGACAGGGAGTCCTAGCTTTGAAGAGCAAGAAGATGGCTTGAAGTTGAAAATTTGAGCATTCTTTAGAAGCTGAGTAAAGGTCCCTGGATGAAGGTCAGCAACGAAAGGGACCTCAGTCCTACAACCAAAAGGAACTGAATTCTTCCAACAAAAAGAATGAACTTAGAAGTGGGTTCTTTCCCAGAGCCTCCAGATAAAAATTTAGCCTGTCTGACACTTTGATTTTAGGCTTGTGATACCCCAAGCAGAGAACCCAGGCATTCCATGCTGGACTTCTCACCTACCAAACTGTGACTTAATAGGTGGACATTACCTTAAGTCACTAAATTTGTGGTTATTTGTTACATAGCAGAAGAAAGCTAACCCACTAGTTTTTTCTTTATGTCAAGTCAATTTCTTTTTTTTCCCTTTTATTTCATTATATTATGGGGGTACAGATATTGTTCGGGTTACATATATTATAGTCCCTGCCAACCCTCCCCCCCCCCTTGCTAGAGCTTCAAGCATGTCCAACCTCCTGGTGGTGCGCGTCACACCCATCATGTAAGTATACCCTCTTCCCCTCTCCCCCACCTGCCCACCACCTGATAAAAGTGGGGTTTTTTTTGACATTTTGGTTACATTGTATTTCTTTGCCTCTCCCTAAGAAGAGTTAGAGGTATTCCCACAATGCTTGCCATATCCCAAGGATGTGGGTCTCCCCCCTGACCCCCCGACTCCCTAGTGAGTACTATCACCATTTGAGCACCATAGTTTTAATTAGTCAGTACCAATGGTTTTGTGTTGCCTCACTTTGGATAGCATAAACGGTGCTAATTCACTGTCATTTCTTAGAATTGAGTAATATTCCATTGTGAGCATATACCAAATTTTAATTATCCATTCCTGAATTGATGGGCACTTGGGTTGTTTCCAAGACCTTGCAATAGTGAATTGTGCTGTGATAAACATTCGGGTCAAGTCAATTTCTAATTCAACTTCCATCCCAAATGCTGGCAGAAACTCAGTCAATTCAGAGTTTTCCTACTTTCCCAGGGTTGCTTCTGGGTTATAACATGTAACAACCTCTCAAGAACATTGAGGGAGGCTGGACTGTTTCCTCCTGTTCAAGTTGGCATCTGATGAATCACTTTTTTTCCAGCTTTGTCCAGTGTGGTCCACATAGGTTATAATTGAGTTACCTCTTGCTTCTAACAAGTCCTCTTCAGATTTTGTGTTCTCTCAGCTATATTTATGTCCCATTTAAGTTTACCAAACCCTTTTGCTCCTGGACCCCACCAGGGCTGCGAAGCCTTCTCTGGCTAACCATTCAAAGCAGTTGTATCTTTTCTAAGGTTGTTGAACAAGACATAGGATAAATATTAATACCAGAAAAGATACATCTGGCACAGTCTCTAAAAGCTTTAAGGCACTGGACTATCAAAATATACATCACTCCCAGAATTTTGGCATCTCATATAAGAAACATAAGTGAGCTTGATTTAACTCAACCAGGCGAGTGACAGAAGTCCAAGAAACTTGATAGGGCCAGACATTGGGGTGAAACTTTCTAGCTCCAGAAAGCAAGAGGCAGTGTGGTGTTGGTGAGAAGGCAAATGATCTTTTCTTTCTCCCTTTGTATTATAACTATGGAGAGGTTGCTTCAAAACAGCATCTCAAATTCGTGCAAGGCCACAGCTCAGAATGCAGACAAGTCATGATATTAGCAACTAATAGGTGTTTCTGATAGGAAAGCTATGTTTCATGAGCTATTTGAGGCAGGAAATGGACTCAAGAAAGACAAAAGTATGTCCACCAGATGGCTCTTGTGGCGCAGTAAGGAACTGTGCCAGACTTCTTATAAGTAACTCCCCCATCCAAGCATTAGTGTAAGAAAACAGGTAACTTCTCATGCCACCAAGGCCAGATTGTTCAGAAGATCCTTCCCACTTCCAAGCCTTCCATGTAAGTGCGAGGAAACAAGGATGAGGGTCCCTCTCCTGAACCCAAGTATGCCTCTCCCTGGGATGTCAAACCACATCTTTCTCGCTACCCACAAAGATACACGTTTATTTGCTCCTTCTACTTGCACATCAGGTGGCACCTAATGCAGGGAAAGCCCCAATAGTCCTGATGGTTTGGTCTTTTCAAAGTGTCAAAAGTGTTATATTACCCCCGGAAATGGGAAATACCCTCCTTTGGAGTTTGATGGAGGACCATTTGGCTGAGTTGAGATCCAACGATGGAGTTACTATGGGTTCTTGTCTGTGGACTACTGCAGCCCTGGAGCAGCAAATCTGCCATGCTGGGGAAACAAAGGATAATGAAGACCCACATGGTTCCTTGACTTGACAACACCTGTAACAGGAGTCTATATAAAGGTAAGATAGTCCTATGCTGGTAGAGGACTTGCATAAAAGAAGTTAGTGGAGACAAAGGAAACAGTGGATCCTCAAAAGAAGTCCATGTTTCTGGTAAGAAACAAAGACAAGGGGATTGAGTGTTGGGCTGAGCTTCCTCATGAGGTGTCTCACACAGAACAATGAAAATGGATAGATAAAGAGGAAAATTATGGCTTTTCAAACTTTAGGAGATATAGGGAAGCTTCTAGACATATGGAAGCCACAGGAACCTAAAGAAAGTATAAGGAAAAGACTAGCAGGGATGTAATGAAGAAGACAAATTAATCTACAAGCTAGAGCAACTTGTTTGGAGAACAGAAGATTGAGACAAGGTGGGGGGGTCCCTTTAGAGATTAGAGTTGTTTGGTCTTATCCTTGATATTAGCCTGGCAAGACCCTCAAATTCCCTGAATCTTTGAAATTAGATCCAGAACATGATGTCTAAAGGCTTTGACAAACCAGCCTCATTTATTTTGGTGGTATTAAAGTGGAGCTCTTGAAGAAAACTCCTGTTGCTTCAAGCAGCATCTTGTAAAACTGAACTTGATCTCTGTGTGGGAGCCCTTTCGAACAGAAAGACTGGTATTGGGCCTTGGCTTTGTCTTTCCCAGGGGGATATCACTGACTATAAGTGGTGAGTCCTTGAAATTACTGCTTTTACCATATAAAGCACCCAAGCAACTTGCACCAATGGATCTGAAGCTCTTCAATAAATTCCGAGACAAAGTCCAACAAAGCAGAACAAAACTGAGAATGCTCTATTGTAAAATGAAAAGGATATATCCAGTCAAAGAATAAGACCATTCCTCTAAGACTCAGTGAAATCTGTAAACAGGTGGCTGCCCATCCATTAGAAAGAACAATCTCTACGTAGCTGTTTTTCCTAAACTGTTAACTCAAAAGGAATTTTGTCTTTAAGACTTAACAATAAAAACGAATTCCCCGATAAAGCAGTTTACCTCTGAACTGGTTATAGTCAGTGGGCAACTGTGGACATCATTCTCAATGATGGCCAATTCTGACAGTATTATCTATTCTCTCACAATGGGCTGAAATTTAAGCTGTGTTCTCATAAGCCATTGCTAATGACCTCATTGCATTGCCAAGCAGGATAGGGGTCACTTAAGACCAAATTAGTAAAGGTGCATGCATAAGGAGTATCCCCTGTGGAAACAAATGAGCATTCACAGGACTTTGGGGCAATTATATGGACATGAATTTGGATGCTCTTTTCCACTGAGTGACTCCTGATAGTTTTACTGGCTACAAGGAAAATTCTTACCTCATCTTCGCCTCATCTTCACTTTGGTGAGTCTGAGTTCCTAAGAAGTTCATTATTCCAGAAAAAGGAAAAACTATTTGACTCATTCCCACGAGTGAAAAAAGACCCGTGATTTGTTGGGTATAGATATGATGACTAAATGGATGGGTGGACAGTTACAGGATGGGAAACTTTTTCTTCTTTTGCAATTTGTATATGAATAGGTAGCCCCAAACTACTTCTTAGATCTGTCCCAGCTAAGAGTGAACACTTTTCAGAAAAGTTAGTGACAATATTGTACATCCCCTTGATGGGAAGACCTAAATTCAGTGAGCCACTGTAACTAAGGAGACCTGTGTGTCTTCCAGATGATTCCTCTCATAAGCTGTCAGTGATTCCTCAAAAGGCCTCTCTTATGCAGCATGTGCAGGCAATTGGCATTAAAGAATAGAATTTCTTTCTTGCCAAAAAGGCCAGATAGGGTGGTGATCCAAACTACTGTCCAATTCCTTTATAAATGCATGAGATGGCTGGAATCTAGGTCCCGTTCCACAAGCACAGTTCACAGTGTGCCTCTATTTTGACTGATAATCAAAACAAATATTTTCCAATGTAGACTTCTCTAAAATTTGAGAAATTTTGTGAATTATTTCAAGCTAAGTTCAATCAGGAATTTGCCTAGTTATTTTTTTTTAACCATAATACTTTACATTGTCTAAAGGAAATAGAAATTACCTTAAGGTAAGTTACAGAAGATTTTACTCTTTCTGCCATGTTTTTTCATGTATAATTTTTCAAATAGGGCATGCATATTCATTTTGTTTTCAGGAAAAAAATCTATAGATGTGTTTTAGTGATTCTTTTTAATGTTTGGACTTTTTAATATTCAAATTAAGGATAAATTCTGAAGGTTGTTAACAAATGGGGTATAGATTGTTACTAATTCAGAGTTATCCAGCAATTCAGTGTTTATCATTCATTTCATGCTTCTTTGCCATGTATTTATCAGAGCCAAAAGTGAAATTGCTAGATTTAGAAAGCATCCTCACCCCAGGAGAATTCCATATATATTCTAAAATATTATTATAAGCAAAAGTAAGCTAGTTGGAATGAAAAGGAAATAGCACATTTAAATTTTTATTCCTTTTGTACTTCAGAGCTTTTTTTTTTTTTTAAATTGATTTTTGGCCTGCATTTATTTTATTTTTATCTGTGCTTAATATTACTGAGAACATTGTTTAATATTTATTCCAATTTTTATCATTTTCTTTTACTGTATTTTTTTATTAAAGCAAGAGAATGTTTAAGATAACACATATAATAATTTACATGAAGTCTCTTTAGAAGGGATATTAAAGTGATGTACAACAATTGTCTTAACAGTTTTATGAGATAGATATGGAAAAAACAGTTTATTTGTTTTTGTTGATGCATTTGAGTTGAACTCACCTTGATTCTTCACCATATGGCATATTTTAGCTCTTTCATAAGTATTTTATATGACCTACATCTCATTTAAGTAGCTGGGGGCATTTGTAGAATGTGGCAATTTAGGCACAGAATCTTCACAAATAGATCGCAGGAAGGAGAACAGAAAAGAGCTTGGACTTCTCGGTCGTTAGGTTTAAGTCTGAGAGCAGTACCACAGATCTTGAGGAGATTCTGTTGTATCTATGGTTATGGAGATGAACTTGCTCTGAAGTTATAAATGCGTAAATTAAAATGTCAATCACAATTTCATATCATTGTAACCTTGGGCTTAATTTCTCTAAACCTCAGTTTCCTCATCTGGAATATAGGTGCCATTTTACATGTATATTATAGCTACTGGTTTGTTTATACATAGGGTCTATAAATTATATATTATTCTCCCCAGATCATATGAATTAGGCACTAACTCTGACTTTATGGTAATGATCGGAGAGGTTTAGTGACTAAAGACTTCACGATTTGTAAGGGACAGAGTTTGGTTAAGGCTGACACAGCTTCCAATACTGCTGTGTTACCCTACTAAAGTTCTTCTTCCCAGTTACACCCCACAAGAATCAGTTAACACCTGCCTCACAGGACCTGTGAAATCCAAGAGAAAGAGAAACAAAGAGTTGGAAATAATAAGAGACCAAGAGACAATGAAGATAAGAGGGAGAGTGAGAAAGAAGTGTTAGGTCAGGACCTAAAGATATTTTATTGACTTGACTAAAAATGGAGTGAATCCTAATCATGAAAAATATTTTTAAAGGGAAAAAGGAACTGTCATATCACTTATCCATATTCAACTATATGTGTTCAAAATAAAAATTATTACAATATGAACATTATATATTAGCTAATTATTTGGTATCCACCCAAAAAACAAAACGCAAAAACAAAATGTCTCATTTTGGAGAGAGAATGTGCACAAAAACACGTAGTGTCCTTTATGGGTGATTTAAGGAGTTATTGAGGGTAATTTTGACAATATGGATTATTTTCTTTATGTACTTTGGACATAACTGCTGTTAGAGGTGACTTCATTGTGGTGTTAATGCAAACAGTTTTCTATAGGTTAGATTAATATTGGCATAATTTATTATTATTCATAGATTTGTGCCAACATGTTGACACTGCAAAAAGTTTTGACTAGTACTGAACTGGATACATTTTATGATAATATATGTTTTTAAGTTTATTTCCTGGTTTGCTTATATTTATGTGGTTTGTACCTTATTCATATGTTGCGTTCCTTTTCATATAGAAAAACTGTCATAATGGCGGTTACCTTCCCAGGAAAGCCATTCCCCCAACCCTAGAAACTGCAATGGTCCTGAAATACACTCTCGGCATTTGTAATGAAAACAACACCACAATACCAACTTGAAAGTAATCTGCTCTGTATGACTCATAAAGCTGAAAAACCTACCCGTGGAAATGCTTTGAAAGCTTTGGAAGAAATGTGCCATCAAAATGCAGATATGTTTTCACTTAAAAAGAAAAAAAATGTTTCTGTGTGGAAACTGGTTTACATAGGATTTGGAGTTAACATTCCAGTTTTTCAACTGATTGAAACCACTGGCTATTTTATTTACCGATGTTCTTTGGACTTAGTACCATCTGCTGTTCATTGTTAGGGCATGCAAAATTCCTGGGATTGTATATCCTCCAGCAGAGTTCTTTGTCATGGTCCATTTTTTTTTTTTTTTTTTTTTTTTTTTTGTAGGCTGTTGGTTCCACTTTTCTTGGTAGCTTCAGTATTCTTTTTGCTGAAATCTATGTTTTGGTATTGGTCTTCCATGACCTGAACTACAAATTCCTAATTTCCAAAAGAAATATTAAAGCATATGTAAATTGTTATAGCTTAAAGTATGTGACCCTGTTACCTACGCTAACTTTTTTGCTTTTGATAACTGGATTTGTTTCTCATACTAAAATTGTTTAGCTTACCTTGTTACTAGGTATTGCTAGGCAGTACTTCACTATACCAGCCCATGAGATAAAGCTCTCCAAAACTGCTGCTTACTTGTAGGGGTTGAATTGTGCCTCTCCTTCCCCCTAAAAAGGATGTTGGAGTCTTAACCCCCAGTACCTCAGCATGTGACCTTATTTGGAGATAGAATCTTTATAAAGGTAATCAAGTTAAAATGAAGTCCTTGGAGTGGGCCCTAATCCAGTACAGTGAGCATCCTGGTAAAAAGGGGAAATCAGGAAACACAGGCAGAACTCTGGGTGAATGTTGGAGATCTGCTGCCACAGCCAAGTTCTGCCCCAAACTACCAGAGCTTGGAGAGAGGAGTGTAATTGCAACTTCTTTAGTGCCTTTGGAGGAAGCATGCACCTGTAAATACCTTGATCTTGGACTTCTAGCTTCCAGAACTGTGAGACAAGTTTCTATTCTAAGCCACGTTCTGGTACCTTGTGATTGCAGCCGTAGCAAACTAATTCACTTACCGTGTAATCTTGTTGCCCATTCTATCTCTTGATGTCCCTTCTTGCGTTCCCAAACCTTCCCAATTCTTTGCTTTTTTTCATTGCTATTCCTTTGGTATAGACTGTCCTTCTCTCACATCCAGATATTCAAAATTTAGCCTTCATTTAAGGTCCTGTTGCTCAAATGCCAGATTGTTTATGAAAATTTTATAAACAATAAACTTCTGGTAAAAACTATGGGTATCTCATCATCCTCCTTGATGTATCACTCTGAGATCTTCAGTTCACTCCCAAAAGGCCAGAGTAGACATCCAGGCACAAGTATTCTGTTAAGAATGTTAGTATGTTTGTTGAACGAATTATTGGAAGAAGACAAGAAACATTCACATGGAAACTGATATAATTAGGTGCAGTGCTCTGGGGTAGGGGGTAGAAAGTCCACATTTGTGGGAGATAAGTGGTGGGTTATAAAATTGTCCCAAGCTCAGTTAGTTTTGGGGCATTCTCCCAGAGGCCCTAGAAAAACTTTTTCTTTATTCCACTTATCCTGGCTCAGCTCAGGCAGCAAAACCATGGCAAAAATGTTCTTTCATGTTTTATTTTATTCTAGCTCACTCTTTTTAATACTTAGCATTTATTTTGGGCTGCAGTATAACCCAACTGATTTTCTGTAAGTCAATGTTTTCCTTCTTCATTAAAACAGAATAACCCATTTATTCTCCATTGCACAATGATTCTTTCATCATATATTGAAATCTTATATATGCCAGGAGCATATTCTTCTGTTGATTGATTTGGTGGTTAAGTTTACATTATTTTAATTATTAAAACTCTGGAATAAATTTGAGTATCTTGTAGGATACATTCCTTTTTCATTAACTTTCTTGGAAAATATTTATTATCTAAATGTCTTAAATATATTTAAATTCACATATATCAAGATAATTTAAAATATATTTTTTCTTTGGGCTTAAGCTAAAATTTTATTCTAGAAAAATGGATGTCTTTATAGCATATGGCACAGGCATCACTGTCATTATTTAACATGAATTTTTATTCTTAGAGAAATTTTATAGTATAATTTATACTTAATATATTATTAAGGTCATTTATAGTTGTATAATTTTGTTATTTTCCTTCCATTAAATTAGCAGAATGGTTATTCACTTGAGACTATTTCATTTTTATTCAGATTCTTTACTAAAGTGAATATCCAATGCTAGTAAACTTTTAGTCAATTCTCTTGAGTTTTATAAGTAGAGAATTGCTGAAATTGGAAAATAACGATTTTTGAAAAAAATTTCTATGTTGTTACATATGTTTCCTGATTTGTTTCTTACTGTAATTGGCCAGATATTTTTAAAAAACAACAAGAAATAATAATGTCAGAGTGGGTCTCCTTACTGAGTCCTATTTGAATGGAAATTTCTAACTGTTGAATTAAGCAGGAGTAGGTGTGGGATTTTTATCAGTTGTCTTTTCAGTGTCTCATGAGATGATTATTCATTTAAACATTTTTATAAGTGGACAGTTATTTGTACACTTCTATTTGTCTATGTAAATTAAAAATTTTTTCTTTAAAAATTCCAAGTAGGATTTTTATTGGATTTGATCAAGTTTATAGATTAATCTGGGGAGGACTTATATCTTTATAATGTTAAGTAAGTTCATCCAAGAACACAGAATATATCTTCATTTATCCACATAATTGTCTATATACTTCATTAAATTTAATATTTTTAATGGAGTTTTATATGTTTTTCATAAAGATAATTCCCAGATGCCTTAAATTTTGGTTGTGATTGAAAATATCTTTTTTATTATCTTTTCTGGATAGTTGTTGCTGGTGTAGAGAATGCCATGTTTTTTAATATTGATTTTTGTCTCTGGCAACTTTGCTAAGCTCTCCTATTAATTCTTATTTGTTAATTTAGGTGGTTTTTCTAGGTAGATGATATTATTTGAAAGCAACTGCATTTTTATGTCTTCTCTGATAAGGCTTATAGCTGTCATCATCATTATTCATAGTATTGGCCAGTGAGGACATGGGCCTTCAGTTTGAGGCCTGTAATGAGTGTCTCCACCTGTGCGGGCAGAAGCCATCAAGGTGCGGACTGTACTGAGTGTCTGCACCTGAGAGGCTGAGGCCTTCATGGTGGGGCCTCTACTGATTGTCTGTACCTGTGAGGTCAGGGGCATTCAGGGTTTGCCCTCTACTGATGCCTGCACCTTTGAGGACGGCCTTCAGTGTGTGGGACTTGTACTCAGTGTCTGCACCTGTGAGGTCAGTGGCCTTCGGGGTGGGGCCTCTACTGATTGCACCTTTGGGGGCAGAGGATTTCAGCGAGGGTCCAGTACTCAGTGTCTTCACCTGTGAGGGACCATCAGTGGGGCTCCTGTACTGAGTGTCTACACTGGTGAAGGGTGGGGCCTCTACTGATTGCACCGGTGAGGGCAGAGGCCATGTGTGATGGTCCTGTACTGAGTGTCTGCACCTGAGATGGGAAAGACCTTCATGGTAAGAACTCTACTTAGAGTCTACAGCTGGTGACTGTGAGGTCATGGTCCTGCAGTGAGAGTCTTGTATTCAGTGTCTGCACCTGTGAGGGCAGGGGCCTTCAGTGAATGTCCTGAACTCAGTGTCTCTGCCTGTCAGTACCTGATGCTTTGTGCCAACTAGACAAACCCTGTCTTTGGAGGAGCAGAGTAACGAGAGTAGCTACTTTCTAGGCTGAGATGCCAGGTGGCCCCAGGAAGTGCCCATCCTCCAGTCCGGTGGATTATCTTCTCTGGCTAGGCAGACCCTGCCCTTGGAGGAGGGGAGAAATGAGAGAAGACATTTTTGCTGGGCTGGGACTTGCAGCAGTCTCAGCCAATGTCCCTCCCCCAGCCAGACAGGACAGACTCAGCCCTTGAAGGAAGGGAGAAAGGAGAAAACGTTGCTTTCCCAGTGTGACTGGCTTGACTCTGTGGGACTTTGGAACTAAGCAAAAGGGGACACATTGTTGACTCAGTACTGCAGGTTGGTTTTGAACATCTGATAAGATCATAACACAAGAGCTTTCCCTTGGTGCCCAGGCTGTTGCCAGCTTTGGGGCTTGTGATCTGGGAAGGAAAATCTTAACCAGAGTCCTTAGCAATTGCACCAATTGACACCCCCTATCTGGAGCTGCTTTACAAGTGTGGCAAAAGGGCCCTGAATAACATTAGCAGCTTTCCCCTAGCTGAAGATCAAGCAACCTCTGAAGTATACACTCTTAGGCTTTCAGGTACCTGTTGTTCTTCTCACCCACCTAAAGTGGTAATATGGCTCAAGTAACCCTTGGGAGTGTCATGACATTCCCCAAAGACTGAGGCACTTGTATATCCCATTAGGGTGTTTAGAGCTCAATACAAAGGTATTGGAATACTTGATAACTGACTATTCCATGCAAACTACAAGCAACAAAAGACAGGGTAACCTCATAGCCCAGTACAGTGTCTTCCATCTCAAACTAGTGGACGACAGTAGAGTCACACACACACGAGTGATCCAACTCCTGGGAGTCTAAGCAAGGGATCCAAACTCACTAATCTTCTGTAGCAGGAGGTGAAGACAAGTCAGAGATAACCCAACAGGCTAAAACACCTCTAAGATAATATAGGACCAGAGAGCATCTCCCCAGCATTGTCAAGGAACATCCCTTTGGGGACTCAGAGTTAAGTCCATAAACCAGTCCCGGTACCTCTAGTCCTTGACAAAGTAGGCTGATGAGAAAGAATCAGCAAAAGAACACAGGAAATATGAAAGATCAGAGAGAAAAGTCACCTCCAAAAGAAAATACTGACCTCCATCAATAGATACCAACTTACATGATATGTTTAAACTGACAGAGGAAGAATTCTGAATATGGATTGTAAGAAAACTCAATGGAATTGAAGAGAAAATAGAATCCAAACATAAACCACAGAACAATATAGGAAATGAATGAAAAATTCTCCAAAGAAATTGAAATCTATGAAGAAACCAAGCAGAAATCTTAGAAATGAAGGAGGCATTCAAGGAACTTCAAAACACAGTGGAAAGCCTCAAGAATAGAATGGATCATGAAGAGGAAAGAATCTCAGAGCTTGAAGATAATGCCTATGTGCTAAACAAATTGGATGAAGAAAAAGAACACAGAAACGATGAAAACATACAAGAAATGTGGGATTACATAACGAAGCCAAATAATAATAATCATTGGCATTCAAGAGGGAGAAGAAGAAAATACACAAGGGCTGGAAAACTTATTTCATGGAATACTGGAAGAAAATATGCCTATCCTGGCCAGAAATCTTGATATCCAGATACAAGCAGCACACAGAACTCCTGGAAGACTCAATGTGAAAAGGCAATCACCACATCATGTGGTTATTAGCCTGACCAAAGTAAACATGAAAGAAGCAATTCTTCGAGCAGTGAGGAGAAAGCAACAAATAAACTAAAAAGGAAAACCTATTAGACTAACTGCAGATTTCTCAACTGAAACTTTACAAGCTAGAAGGGACTGGGTACCTATCCTTAACCTTCTAAAACAGAATAATACCCAACCTAGAATTCTTTATTTGGCAAAATTAAGTTTCATCTATGAGGCAGAAATACAGTCCTTCTTAGACAAGCAATCACTGATGGAATTTGCAAAGACCAGACCAGCCCTACAGGAAGTACTCAGACCTGCATTACACACTGAACAGTGCAATAGACACTCTCCAAAGTAAAATCATTCAGGAGTTAAAGTCTAGACTCTGAACTCAATGATGGCTCAAGGAGTAAAACAACAGGATTGTTGGAACAATATGAATGGAAATCTACCTCAAATTTCAATCCTCTCAATAAATGTGAATGGCTTAAACTATCCTCTGAAGAGACATAGACTGGCAGAGTAGATAAAAATCAACAAGCCTAGTATCTGCTGTCTAAAGGAAATACATCTAACCCACAAAGATGCCTTCAGGCTCAAGGTCAAGGGATGGAAAACAATCATCCAGGCAAATGGAAGTCAAAAGAAAGCAGTGGTACCTATACTATTTTCAGATAACATAAGCTTTAAAATAGCAAAAGTAAAAAAGAACAAAGATGGCCACTATATAATGGTGAAAGGGAAGATCCAACAAGAAGAATTAACAATTATTAATACTGATGCACCCAATTCAGGAGAGTCCAGTTACATTGTCTGAATCTAAATAGCATGATAAACAATAATGCCGTAGTAGCAGGGGATTTCAACACCCCACTGAATGAACTGGACAGATCTTCCAAACAGAATATAAACAAAGAAATAATGGACTTAAACAGAGCTCTAGAACAAAAGGCTCTGACAGTCCTCTACAGAACATTCCACCCAAATAAAGCTGAATATACATTATTCTCAGTAGCCCATGGAACTTTCTCCAAAATGGATCACATATTAGGCCACAAATCAGACCTTGACAAATTAAAAAAGTAGAAATTATACCATGAACCTTCTCTGATCATAGTGGCATAAAATTAGAGTTCAATTCCAAGAGAAATACCACCTCAAAAAGTCATGGAAACTAAACAATCTATTGTTGAATAACTTGGGTCAAGGAGGAAATACAGAGGGAAATCAAGAGTTTCTTCGAACTATGATAACAGAGACACAAGTTATCAAAATCTGTGGGATACAGCAGAAGCATACCTAAGAGGAAAACTAATAGCATTAAATGCTCACATCTAAAAAACAAAAAGCTCAAAAATCGACAATCTAATAAACAGTCTCAAGGAATTGGAAAGAAAAGAGCCAATCAATTCTAAACCTAGTGGAAGAAAGAAATAACTAAGATCAAAGCAGAACTAAATGAAATTGAGAACAAAAGAACTATATGGAAGATCAACAAAACCAAAAGCTGATTTTTCAAAAAGATAAAATTGACAGCCCTCTTGCTAGATTGACAAGAATTCAAAGGGAAAGGACTCTAATAAACTCAATTAGAAACGAAAAAGGAGAGGTCACAACAGACACCACCAAAATACAAAACATTATTTTTGATTACTATAAAAACCTATATGTCCAAAAACTACATAATGAGGAGGAAATGGACAAGTTCCTGGAAATATAGAACCTCCCTAAGTTCACCCAGGAGGTAGTAAAATTTCTGAATAGACCAATCTCAAGCTCAGAAATTGGAGCAGCAATTAAAAACCTTCCAAAATGGAAAAGTCCCAGACCAGATGACTACACTTCAGAGTTTTACCAAACATACAAAGAAGAACTAATACCTGTACTACAGAAATTATTCCATAACATTGAGAAAGATGGTATCCTTCCTAACTCATTCTACGAAGTCAATATCACCTTGATACCAAAGCCAGGAAAGGACAAAACAAAAAAGAAAACTACAGACCAATATCCCTCTTGAATATAGATGCAAAACTCTTAAACAAAATTTTAGCAAATTGAATTCAGCAGCATATCAAAAAAAAATAATTCACCATGACCAGGTGGGCTTTATTCCAGGGATGCAAGGCTGGTTCAACATATGCAAATCTATAAAAGCAATTCACCTCATAAATGAAAGAACAAAGACCATATGATTCTCTCAATAGATGCAGAAAAAGCATTTGACAAAGTCCAGCACACCTTTATGATAAAAACTCTTAACAAAATAGGCATAGATGTGTCATACCTTAAAATTATCAAGGCCATTTATGATAAACCCATGGCAAATATCATACTGAATGGGGAAAATTGAAACCATTCCCACTTAGAACTGGAACCAGAGAAGGTTGCTCACTATATCTCCACTTCTATTCAACATAGTGCTGGAAGTCCTTGCTAGAGCAATTAGACAAGAGAGAGAATTTAGAGCATGCAAATGGGGGCAGATTAGATCAAACTCTCACTCTTTGCTGATGATGTCATATCTAGAAAACCCCAAGGATTCAATGAAGAGACTCCTAGAATTGATAAATGAATTCGGTAAAGTCTCAGGATACAAAATCAATACACACAAATCAGAGGCATTCATATATGCCGATAACAGTCAAACTGAAATTCAAATAAAAAACACAATACCTTTTACAATAGCCTCAGAGAAAATTAAATATCTAGGAATGTATTTAAGGAATGATGTGAGAGACATATACAAGGAGAACTTCAAAATACTAAGAAAAGAAACTAGAAGATGTAAACAGATGGAAAAATCTACCTTGCTCAATGATTGATAGAATCAACATTGTTAAAATGTCCATACTATCTAAAGAGATCTACAGAATTAATGCAATCCCTATCAAAGTACCATCATCATTCTTTATAGATCTAGAAAAAATAATTCTAGGCTTTGTATGGAACCAGAAAAGACCTCATATAGCCAAAGCATTCTTAAGTAAAAAGAACAAACTGGGAGGTATCAATCTACCAGACTTCAATCTGTACTACAAAGCTATAATAATTAAAAGAGCTTGGGACTTGCACAAGAAAGAGACATAGATCTTTGGAACAGGACTGAGATTCCAGAGATGAAACCATCTGCATACAGTAATCTAATCTTTGATAAAGCAAACAAAAATATACATTGGGGAAAAGAATCTCTTTTCAATAAATGGTGCTGGGAAAACTGGATAGCTACATGCAGAAGATTAAAACTGGATCCCCACCTCTCACAAAAATCAATTCAAGATGGATAACAGACTTAAACCTAAGGCATGAAACCTTAAGAATTCTAGAAGCTGATGTTGGGAAGACCCTTTCAGACATTGGCCTAGGCAAAGAATTTTTGAAGAAGACCCCCAAAGCAATCACAGCAGCAACAAAAATAAATAAATGGGATCTGATCATATTAAAAAGCTTTTGCACAGCCAAGGAAACTATCATTATAGCAAATAGACAGCCTACAGAATGGAAGAAAATATTTGCTCTTTACACATCTGACAAAGGGCTGATAACAAGAATCTATCTAGAACTTTAAAAAATCAACAAGAAAAAAATCAAACAACCCCATCAATAAATGGGCAAAGGACATGAACAGAAACTTTTCAAAACAAGACAGAATAATGGCCAGCAAACATATAAAAAAATGTTCAACATCTCTAATCATTAGAGAAATGCAAATAAAAACCACAATAAGATATCACCTAACCCCAGTGAGATTGGCCTCTATCAAAAAATCCCAAACCAACAAATGCTGGTGAGTGTGGAGAGACAGGAATGCTCCTACACTGCTGGTGGGATGGCAAATTAGTGCAACCTCTGTGGAAAAGAATACCATTAGAAGAGCTAAAAGTAGAAATACCATTCAATGCAGCAATAGCACTATTAGGCATCTACCCAAAAGAGCAAAAGACATTCTATAATAAAGACATCTGCACCCGAATGTTTATGGCAGCACAATGCACTATTGCAACGAGGTGGAAACAACCCAAGTGACCATCAATTCATGAGTGGATTCTTACAATTTGGTATATGTATACAATGGAATATTACTCAATTATAAGACACGACAGTGATCTAGCACCTCTTATATTTTCCTGGATAGAACTTGAGCCCATTATCCGAAGTGAGGTATTGCAAGAATGGAAGAATAGGCTCCACATGTACTCGCTATCAATTTGGCACTAACTGATCAACACTATGGTGCTCATATGGTAGTAATATTCTCCAGAGATTAGGGGGTTGGGAGTGGTAAACTCACAACTAATGGATGTGGTGAGCATTGTAGAGGGGAAGGACATGCCTCTAATCCTCACTTGGGTGAGGAAAAGATATAAAATGTAACAAAAATTTTTGTACCCTTATAATATCCTGAAATAAAAATAAATAAAAAATCTTTTGAATGTTTCTCTTAGGATAGTTCCAAGGGCTCCTCAGAGCTTCTTGAATGGTGAACATTTGGCTGTAGCTCCCTGGTGTAAGCAGTGCTGTTTTGGCTGGATGCTTATTACTTTGCTCCCTTCACATTCAACCTTCCATGTCTAGTGATGTTAAATCTACTCTTTTTTCTGTTAGTAGCTTTGCTATTCAAGTTCCAGAAAACTGGCATCAAGCTCTGCACTGGTTTTTTAAAGTTCCTCACAAGTCGGAAGGGAGAATCTCTTTCTTTCCCCCATGAGGGAGGGGGAAAATGCTACAATAATCTAAAATGTTTACGTGTAGAAATGTTCTTTCCTCACCTCTTTAAACATGTGTTCTTTGTGTGGTGATTGTAGCAATTGTTTCAATAATATTTAGCCTATTACTTTAAAATAGGTAGTATCATTTAATCATGTTCTGTAATGACAATGCAATAAAATTAAAAATTGAGAAAATTATAGTAATTTTTTAAAATGTCAATGAAAACTTGTAAGAAGGCTTACTATGCAGCTATAATAATTAAGACATTGTCATAGTGGAAGAGAATTAGACAAATAGACAAATGGAATAGAATAAAGGGGCCAGAAACATGGTCTCATGTATATGAGAACATGGATTGTTACAAGTGGCAGTACAAATTAATGAACAAAGAACTAAGAATTAAAAATGGTTCTTAAACAATTGATTATCTGAATGGATAAAGCAATAAGTTAAATTCCCATCTCATTGTTTTATACCAGGTAGATTAAACAATGAATTATGAAAAACAAAACTTTAATGTTTTAGAAGAATCTGTAGAAAGTATTTATAACCATTGGGTAGAAGACATCTTTAATGATAACACCAAGAGCCCATTACATAAAGGAATATAATGTTGAATAATTTTTTAAAAATTATATAAAAATCATTAAAATAGTTAAAAAGTAGGAAAGGATATAAAAAGGTAATTCTCTGAAGAGGAAACTCAAATGACTAATATATAAGCTAAGTATCATTAGTTCAAGGTAATAAAATCCTGTTTTGTACTCGTCAGATTGGCAAACATTTGAAAAGACAGGTCATACCAAGTATGTTGGTTTTCTAGGGTGTCCATAGCAAAAAGTAAGACAAACTTGGTGGCTTGATAAAGTAGAAATTTATTGTTTCACAGTTTCGGAGCCTAGGAATCTGAGATCAAGATGGTGGCAGGATTGGTTCTTTATGAGGGCCATGAGGGAGACATGAAACAGATGTCTCCCCTCCTTGCTTCTGGGGGTTTTTGGGCAATCTTTGGTGTTTCTTGGGTTTTGCTATATCACTCTGATCTCTGCCTTTATCTTCACAAGGTGTTCTTCCTCTGTGCATGTGTTGGGGTGGGAGGAGGGAAACTTCTGTGCCCCAGAAGGCTGGCTGGAAGATCAACTCGCAGTAAGATTAATAATAGAAAGAGATTACAAACTTATTTACTATGTGCATGAGGAGAATCACAGAGTGATTACTCAATATCCCTATGGGGTCCAGAAGTTTATATACCCTCATTTTAGAAGGGATGGGGAGATAATAAATATAGATAATTCTGTAGAGGGGCAATAAGTGGTTATTAGGAAGGATGAATAGATACTTGGGAGAATGAATGGATGGGGAGAAATAGATTGACCCATAAATGATTCTCTTTGGAAATTAAAATAACCTGAGAGACAGGTATTATCTCTAAAATGATTTGAGCCAGGTCTGGTTACATTCTTGATCTTCTTTCCTGCAATATTTTGAGATAATAGGGAGAGGAAAAAGAGAGGCAAGTGTTCCTCTTAATGGGCTTGTCTGGTTTTTATAAAGATAGAGGGAAAGCCCCATCCAATTTAATTCAAAATTTAGTTTATACCAAGCAGTCATATTTTGGGCTCAAATTACCTGAGCTCCTTTGCATGTCTGTGTCCAAGTTTCCCCCTTTTCTATGGGCATTGGTCATATTGGATTAAGGTCTACTCTATTCCAGTATAATCTCATCTTCATTTTGTTTCATCACCACATAAGGTCACATTCTGATAAGGGTGAGAAGTCAACATACAAATTTGGGAGCAGAACACAATTCAACTCATAATACTAACCATTGCTAAGGATGTGCAGTAATGCAAGTTCTCCCACACTACTGATGAAAACATAAATTGGTACTATTGCTTTGAAAAGCAATTTGAAGGTATCTGTTAAAAAGAATAAATATACTATAATTATAACCCAGAAATTATACTCCTAGATATCTGTCCTAGAGCCACTATTACATACATGATGATTCTCATTGCAGCATTGTTTGAAATGGAGAAAATAGGAGGCTAGATAAATTGACAAGTGAAAAGGAAAGAACTATTGTTTCATGTTGCAACAAAGTGTCAGAAACAAAAGCTGAATAAGTAAAAGTTATGGAATGATTTACATACTATAATAACAGAAACTGCAAGTTTTTATAGTACATATTTTCCATAGCTATCTGCACATGTAGGATTAGGCATATAAATATAGGATGAGAAGTATACATAACACTTTTAAGTTAGTGGTTTTACTGGAGGAGAGGGAAGAAGATGAGATTTCAGAGTCATCGATGGGGCTGCAATTATATTTAATGTTTAGTTTTCTGTAAAAGAAACTAAAGAAAATATAGTATAATGTTAATATTTATTAAATAGAGTTTGGGCACATGGGTTTTCATTATATTAGTTTCTCTAATTTTCCATATGTTTGAAATATTTTGTAAGAAAAATATTTTTAAAAATCTCAGCAGGGTAGAACAATGTGCTGACAATACAAGATAAAATTTAAGAGGGAAGAATGAAAAAAAATCCTAATCTTGAATCAAATAGAAACCCCACCAATTGGATGCATACCCAGTAGGGGGCATGTGGGTTAAAAGAATTTGTTTAAAGATCCAGATTTGATTTGACTACAATTTCATGTGTCAATACTACTAAGCCCTACCAACAAATCTAATTTGTCCTAAATTTGAACAGTCTAAGTGAAGTGTCTAAAACAGAAAAATGATAGTAGTATCCAACCTCCACAGCAGGCAGAACTTACGTTGCTTGGTTTTATAGAAACTGGAAAGTGTTTAGAGGACAGTGGCCAGAGTGGTGAGTGTGTCGTGCGCAGCACCAGGTAATACTTGCTTAGAGAAGACAAGGCTCAGGAAAGACATGGTGACCATCATTGCCTATTGCTGTCCTGTGTGAGTAAGATTTGGCTTGTTTGCTGTGACCTGAAGAATAGAACAAGGGCCGAGGGATGGAAATTGGAAATTACAAATGCTTGCAAGTGCTATGTTTTACCTCAACATAAAGACGAACTTTTCAATAGGCTTGGCCAAATATGACATGGTCTTTCTCGGAAATCAGTGCATTCCTCACCACTCAAGTTTCTTAAGAAAAACCCATAACTATTTAGCTATAAATTGTTGTTGTTGTGGAGAGAAGGGAAACTTCCCCTTTGCCCCTGGAAGGCTCCCTGAAGGATCGATTCAAATCAGGCAGATTAATAAGAGAAAGAGAATATAAATTCATTTACTGTGGGCACAAGGAGAATCACAGAGTGAATAACCAATATCTCAAGGGGGTCTAGAAGTTTATATGCTCGCATTTTAGAGGGGAGTGAGTGATGAGGAATATAGGTAATTCTGTTTAGGGGCAATAAATGGTTACTAGGGAAGATGACTAGATATTTGGGAGGATGAATTGATGGGGGAAACAGATTGACTTGTGATTCTTGTAAATGATTCTCTTTGGAAATTAAATTAACCTGGGAGACAGATATTATCTTTAAAATGATTTGAGCCAAGTTTGGTTGCATTCTTCATCATCTTTCCTGCAATATTTTGAGATGACAGGGAAGGGAAGGAAAGGCAAGTGCTCTTTTTGATGGGCCTTCCTGATTTTATTCAGATAGAGGGAATGCTCCTTTCAAGGCCTGTTAATCCCTAAGGGCCTTTAATTCAAAATACCTTTGTCATATTTTGGGGTAAAAATTCCCTGAGCCCCTTCATTGTCTAGACTAGAATTTTAGGTTTCATGAACCAGTAAAACTTCAAATAAATACAATTGACCCTTGAAAAGAACAGGTTCAAACTCTGTGAGTCTGCTTATAGACAGATTTTTTTCAAACCAATGTGGCTCAAAAACCACAGTATTGGTGGGATGCGAAACCCATGTTTAGGAAGGGCTGAATTTTCATATTTAGAGTTCTGTAGGACAGACTGTGGGGACTTGAGTATATGCAGATTTTGGTATACATAGGGGGCCTGGAACCAATCCCCCATTTATACTAAGGGACACTGTAATTGGAAAACCAACAGTTTTCAACTTGCTACCTTGCTAAGGAATATTGTTACAATCAGACAAATGACAGACACTTCTTACTTTCACCATCATTTAATAAAATAAGTAACATTTTAACACTAAAATAATGAAGCACATCATCCCATCACCTCAAGAAAAGAAAGTTGGCCACTTTGTTTTCAAATAAAGGAAGAATTTTTAACATATTTCGTGTTTGTTGTATGTAATTGTTTTCATTGAATAAATCAACTTGGGAATTCATGCAAAGAATAGTATGATGTGGAGTTAAAATATCCAAGCTATCTATTCTTGATATTTATATTTGTTTACAGTTAGTCAAAAATACTATTTGATCTAGGGTGGAAGCAAATTCTAAATGTCATTTCACTTACTTTAGAATATTCCAGGTGGGTTGAGAAAATCCAAAGAACAACAGCTAATATAGCTCTAGCCTCCCTTCTTTGCCTTTCTTTTTAAACCACAACAGGAAGTATCTGAGAGCCAGATCTGCTAGGAGAGGAGTTGGGTTAAGGGCTTCAAATATTTGCTTATGAAAAGCACTTCACAGCTCAGAAATAGAGAAACTGCACCAATTGGATATGTAGAGGGAAGGGGAAACTTGCCCTTTCCCCAAAAAGTTCACTGAAAGATCAGCTCAAAATTAAGGCACATTAATAAGAGAAAGGTTTATTTACCATGTGCATGAGGAGAATCACATATTACTCATACCCCAATGAAGTTCAGAAATTTTTATACCTGTCCTTTTGGAGAGGAGGGGGAGATAAGGAGTACAGGTAATTCTGTTTAGGAGCACCAAATGGTGCTGGGAGAATAAATGGATGGGGGAAGCAGATTGACTTGCAAAATATTCTCTTTGCAAATTAAATTAAACTAAGACACAAGTATTATATTTAAATTATTTGGGCCAGGTCTGGTTGCATTCTTGGTCTTCTTTCCTGCAATATATTGAGATAACAGGGAGAGGAAGGGAGGTCAATTGCTCCTTTGAACTTTCCATCTGGCAGTCTGATTTATGCAGACAGAGGGAACTCCCTCTCCAATGCTTTTTGATTTTGAATGTCCTTTAATTCAAAATATTCTTTATATCAAGGAGCCATATTTTGGGGTGAAATTTTCTGAGCTCCTTCAGATACTACACAGTAGAAGGAATGTGGCTTCAAGTAGCTGCTTTTTATGAAGTCCACCTAGATCCTCCATTGAGAGGACTATCCTTTCTTACAGATTGGGCTTGTCCAAAGACATTGCTGTAGAACACTGTTTTTTAACCTCTACACTTATATTTTGGACCAGAATTCTTTCTTGTCAGAGGCTGTACTATGTGTTGTAAAATGTTTTGCAGTATTCTTGGTTTCTAAGTGTTAGATGCCAGTAACACCTTCCCTTACTCCAATTGTGTCCATCAAAAATGTCCGTGGACATCCCAAATATTTCATGGGCAAAATTGCTCCCAGTTAAGTACTGCTTGTTTGGAAGGACTTTAGTCTCTTCCCAACCTGGAGATGTTAGGATCATTCTACTTGAAGTGCCCTGAAGTGTATGAGAGGTTTATCACTCCCTTGCATGCAAGTTTTTTTTTTTAATCATCTTTAAGCACAGATGACGATCAGGAAAGGAATAAGTGTAGGCAATTTTGCAGGCTTTCTGTTTAGTCAGAGATTTTTCTTCTTTTGAACAAGATAAAAATATCTGGGAACATGTTTCAACTGCACTTGAGCTAGGGAAACTGGTGAACCTTTAAATTCCATAGCTGCCCTCTTTGCATTAATCAGTTTTGATGAAGTCTGTGGCTCTTTTATCTTCCTGTTTCTTGATTTTTTCCCCAAAAATTACCTCCAGGTATTTGAAAAATATTTTTAAAGTTTTGTAGTCTGACCGTTACATTTCTGTCATCCACCAAAAGCCATCAAAAAAGTTAACTTCGTTATTTGGGGAAAATCCCTACATATGTAGGCACCTTTCTCTCAACTACATACATATGACTTCTCTTATTCTAGGTTTGGCTCTCTGCCTAGATCAAAAGTAGGAACCGATTTGTATTTTTCTTTGAGAAAAGGACTTGGGACCCTTTAGTTTCCCAAGTACTGTTTTACAAAAATCTGCAACAACACACTACAAGATATAAATAGATTCTTTTGTTCATCCTAAGGGAAAATTATGCTTTGAATAAAGGGACTAGAATTGTGTCTACAAGACACCACTGGGACTGCCTCTAGGAATAAATTACTACATCAATTAAATGAATATTTTCAAGGATTTGTTTAATTATACAGAATAAGACAAATAATAAAGAACACAGAAGTTAGAGTAAAGCACAATTTACATGAAGATGCTTATTACTTGCTGCTAGAATAAGTAGATCATATAAATAAATGATCCATCTCAATTTCTTGAGAGAGCTATGTAAGGTATCTGGATCTTATGCTTTCCAGAATTTTGACTTACTTGGGCTGAGAATCCCATTTATTGAAAAAGAAATTCAAGGTTCCAATTATGGTGGTGGAATGTTCATTGATCTTCTGTGTAGAAGTATCTAAAAGAAGATAGATTTAGAAGCCTAGTAGTTCTAGGTTCTCCTAATCCCACAGGTTGGAAATCATTAACTGCTTAGAAAAGTGGTATAATGGGATAGAGTCAGAGTGGTGGGTTTTTTGTTGTTTTTGTTTTTTTTTTTTTTTTTTTTTTTTTTTTTTTTTTTTTTTTTTTTGCTTATATGTTATGTTTTGTAAGTGGGGCAAGACTTACTGTCTCAGATATAGATATTGCCAGAGACCAAAACAAACAAACAAAAATTAACCTTTAATATTTAAAGACTTCCCTATAGTCCAATTACCTAATTCATCTACTCTTTCAGTTGCTTAAGACTGAGGAATATCCTTTCAAGAAAGTCAATTCACCACCTGAGTTTTGGGTTGACAGAGTTCTGTGTTCTCTTACCCATTTTTCCTAAGAAATTAAATGATTATAATCTCATCTCTTGCTTTTTTTTGGTCAGTCTTTTCCATCAGTAATTATTGCTTGTGCAAAAGGCCCTTGACTTATTCTTTTACTCCTCTTTCCTAGCTCTTTCCAGATGCTGAGAATTTCATGGTCATTGTCTCTATGCTGCTTTTATACACATATTTATTTCAGTTGACTGACCTTGTTCAGGAATTTACTGCTGGTTTCAGGCAGGCTCTTTGCATGACATATACATTGCCTCTTTGCTAAATGTGAGGGTTTTTATTGTATTCTTACAAATATCATATACCCATACTTGTATTTCATAGTAACCACGTTGTTATCAGATTATCATTGTATTTTCCCTTAGGTTCTTCATAGATGAAGATAGAAACCTTTTCTGCTCTCAAATTGGCCATGTGCTCCTTTAGAGCAAGTGTTCCTTGAGAACAGATGGTTATAGGTAAATCCACATAGCATCAATGATGGTAGCGTCAAAACTGATGGAGTATCCAGGAGCTCAGTGGGAACAGGTGGCATTTCAAGAAAAAATGAGACGCATAGAGAAAGTGAGATAGGAAGGGGGAGAATTATGATCCTGATGCCTGCAAAAGTAAGTTGGGAGGAAGTGGATTGTTATTCTTGTGACACAGAGGAAGGTCCAAGGGAGTGGTAATATATATGGGAAAAACACACAACTAAGGCAGTCAGTGATTATTAGCATCTGATGAAGTTAAAGACTTTCTACAGAGTCAACCCCTTGTACACCAATTAACCCACCTTCACACCTTCAGAAATTTGATAGAGTTATGAAATATCAGATTGCCAGATCTTATACCAACTATTTGATGTTATAGTGTCTTATGTTAGTACTAGTTTGATGTAAAATGTCCTTGTCTGTTTTATATCTTCCCAAGATATGTATTTTGAATATATATTCAAATGCCATTTTGTTTCTTTGTTCACAGTTGCAGGGAATTTTCCAAATATTACGCAAAATGTTGCACAAGTTTCAAGAACAGTGTATTGGCAAGTTAGAAAACGTTTATGAAAATTTCCACAGAAACTTACGTAAGAGGGCATTGACGTAGGTCTCATGTCAAGTTGCTGCTCTTTGGTGATTAGCACTTTCCAGCTGCCTCTGGAATCTCTTCTACACATGCTTCTGCAGCACCAGGAGATGGTGCCATTTTGTTCAGCACTGCATCTCCTAGTGCTCTGAACAGTACTTAGTACATAGACCTACAATGACTAGTATTGAAGAAAACTGATATTCAGAGATCTTAAGTACCTGGTTCAAGATTATATAGCTCAAGCTAGTAATCACCAAAACAAAGATTCCAATCCAGATCTACCTGGCTCCAAATTTCTGCTTTTCTTTTTCTTGTGTTTATGCATGTGTAATATAATTTATTTAATCCCTTCTTTACTATTTTTAGCAAAGCAATTTGTGAAGTATGGAGAATGTACAAAATCTCTGATTAAACATTATGTAATATGTAATAAGTATAATTTATGACCTTATAAAGCATTGTAACATCAAAACTGGTGAACACACTGTTGATTAAAAACTAGAACATTATCAACATCATTATATGTATATTCCTCAAATTCCATTCCTTTACCTCCTTAACAGAAGTAACTGATGTATTTATTATTCCGTTTCTTTCTACAATAAATTTACTACATATGTAGCAATCCCTAAAGGCTGTTCTTAAAATTTATAGCATGTAATTTAGGTAATAATTATGTACATATTATGTATTATATCATTTCATAATAGTATAATTTTCTTCAATTTTTCACTCAACATTGTATCTATGATTCATCTGTTTTTTATCAGTAGTTCATTCATTTTCACAGCTTTATAATATTATGTGACTATGCTATAATCTATTTTTCTGTCAGTGGATTTTTGTTACCCGATTTTTGCTATTATTTCTAATGCTATTGACAAGTTATTGTTGTCAATCATACAATTTTTGTATATATCATCTGGGAATCATATGCAAGTTTCTCTAGGTTTTGTTTCTGGGAGTAAAATTCCTAGGTTATAAATTAGTGTTCAGATTTATAAGATGGTTATTTTCCAAATAAGTTGTTCCAAATTATACTATACCTGTAGTCTCCAACCCCCGGGCTGCAGACTGGTACTGGCCCATGGCCTGTTAGGGACTGGTCCGCAGAGCTCTGGCACCCCCCACCATCATTGGAAAAACTCTGTTCCATGAAACTTAGGAATGGGGTGGGGGTGCACAGCAGGAGGTGAGCAGTGGGAGAGCAAGCAGAGCTTCATCTGTATTTATAGCATCACTGCCTGAGCACTGCCACGCCTCCCCTACCACCATGTTCATGGAAAAATTGTCTTCCATGAAACCAGTCCTTGGTGCCAAAAAGATTGGGGACTGTTGCTATACTATACTAGAGCTGTATATATTTTATATATTTTATCACTTTATTTCCTTACCAACAATGGATGTTATCAGAATTTTTAATTTTAGTGTAACACAAAATCATATCTCCTTGTGTAACTTTAGTAGCTTATGGTTACTAAAGAGGCTGAGTCATTGGTATTTTCTCTATTTGAAATGCTTGTTTGGTCATTTATTACTTTTTTGGGTGGAGAGGAAGGATGTTGTTTATCTTTTTCTTATTAATGAATAAGAGTTAATTATACTGAATGGACTAATTCTTTCTTGACTCTAAATGTTGGAAATAGTTTGTGTTTTGTATTTTCACTTTCCTTATGGTATCTTTTGATAAACAGAAGTTCTTCCAATTAATGTTGGTGAGTTTAGTAATTGTTTAAATTTATGGTTAGCATTTTCTTTGAGATCTTAAATATTATTTTCTATATTTACTAAAAGTTTTAATTTTTCCTTTTGCATTAAATTTTTGATTTACCTGGACTTGATGCTTATATATTAAATAAATAATACTTTTTCTTTTCTTTTCTTTCTTTCTTTTTTTTTTTTTTTTCAAGACAAGGTCTTGCTCTGTCACCCTGGCTAGAGTGCAGTGGTGTCATCATCATTGCAGCTCACTGCAATCTCCAACTCCTGGGCTCAAGCAATCCTCCTGCCTCAGCCTCCCTACTAGCTGGGACTACAGGACTACAGGAGTGTGCCACCATGCATGGCTAATTTTCTTTTTCTTTTTTGTATAGACAGGGTCTCACTTGTTGCTCAAGCTATATTTTTAAAAATATTTAACTAGCTTAGTTCCTTTCTCCAATAATCATCATCTTTGTCATTTGTCAAGTTCTGTTATAAATAGGTCTGTTTCTAGGCTTTCCATTCTATTAATATTCCAATGGCTGATTGGTCTTTCTTTGAGTAATATCACACTGTATTCATTGACATAGCTTTATAAAGGCTAAGGATTTGGTTGTGCAATTTTGTCTACCTATCCTTCTTATGCTTTACCCATCATTGGGCTTTTGCTTTGTCAAATAAACTTTAGAATTAGCTCATCAAGTTCCTCAAAAACCCTGTGAGAATTTTGGTTGGAAAAAAATTAAGTCTATAGTTCAATTTGAGGACATAAATTTAAGACATTTTAATGATACTGAGTTATCTGATCCATGAACATGGCATATTTCTTTTTATATTTGCATCTTTCAAAAAAGCTTTTCCTTCTTAGGTTCTATATATCCTCTTTAAAAATACCTATTTCATTGTATTTATATAGTTTTGCCATTACAGATATATATTGTATATAAAAACATGAATCTATGAACATATTGTGATATTCAGGCACTGTGTAAACATTCCTTAATTCTAATATTTTGTTGGCAGGTTGTTTGGGATTCTAGGTAGATACACTTATATCATCTTTTAATAGTGACAGCCTAGTTTCATTCCATATTTATAGTATTTGTTTAATTTTCTTTTTTAGAGATAGTGTCTTGCTCTGTTGCCCAGGCTGGAGTACAGTGACCCAGACGCTGCTCACTGCAACCTGGTTGGCTTAAGCAATTCTTCCACCTCAGCCTCTGGAGTAGCTAGGACTGAAGGTATGCACCACCATGTCAGGCTAATTATTTTTTTAAAGAGACAAGGTCATGCTATGTTGTCCAGCCTGTTCTCAAACTCCAGCCTCAAATGATCTTCCTGCCTTGGCCTCACAAAGGGCTGGGATTACAGGCTTGAGCCATTGTACCTGGCCTTTACAGTATTTCTTCTTTTACAAACTGTATAAGACCTCCAGCACAATGTTGAATAGAAGTAGTGATTTGGAGCATCCATCCCATTCTTGTTCTTGTTATTGTTATTAAAATGAATTTTCTTAATGTTTGCTATAGGTTCTTTTTATCCGTGTAAATACCCTTTATCAGATAAATTGTTTCTTCTGTTTTATTAAAAATTTTTAGTTTTTTTTATAAAGGGGCAATAGCTTATAGCAAATGCTTTTTCTGCATCTATTGAGATGATCACATAATTTTTCTCATTTAACTTGGAAATGTAGTGGTTTCCCATTTATAAAATTTTAATGTTAAACCACCTTTGATTATTGGGACAAATGCAACTACTTCATGATGTATCTCCTTTTTTAAATTGACAAGTAAAATTTTATACATTTATCACATGTATGATGTTTTGAAATATGTATACATTGTGGAATGGCAAAATTATGCTAGTTAACATATGCATTACCTCACATATTTATCCTCTTTTGGTGGTAAGAACACTTAAATTTTACTTTTAACAGTTTTTTAGAATACATTGTGATTAACTATTATAGGATCACCATATTGTACAACAGCTCTCTTGATATTCCTATCTAACTGAAATTTTGTATCCTTTGACCAAAACATTCCCAACCTCCTTCCTACCACTCAGCCTCTGGTAATCTCCCCTTCTTCTCTCTGCTTCTTTTAGATTCCACAAGTTAGTGAGTCATGGCAGTATTTGTCTTTTGGTGCTTGGCTCATTTCACCTAACATAATGTCCTTCAGGTTCACTCATGTCATAAATGACAGGATTTCCTTCTTTTTAAAGTCTGAATATGCCATTGTATATTCCATTGTGTATTTATATGTACACCACATTTTCTTTATCCACTCATCAGACACTTAGGTTGATTCCATATCTTAGCTGTTGTGAATAATGCTGCAATGAACATGCGAGTGAAGATAGCTCTTTGACATGTTGATTTAATTTCCTTTGGATACATACCCAGTAGTGAGATTGCTAGTGGATTACTAATATTTTTCTTTGGATTTTTTTTTTTTTGAGACAGGGTTTCACTCTGTTCCTTTGGATTTTTGAATTATATGTGTGATTGGCCTATACTTTTCTTTTACTAGATTTGTGTGGGTTTTGTATCAAGGTAAAACTAGACTCAAAGAACAAGTTAGAAAGTGTTTACTCTTTTTCTAATTTCTCATGGATTTTGTAAATTATTGAAACATGCGGCAGATTATATTTTCCAAAAGTAGCCACAGCAATGTTTCAGTTCCACCTCAGCCAGAATCTTTCCATTCCCTTCTAAAGTTTATTTCCCATTCCCTCAAAACTTGAAGGAACTTTATGACTGTGTCAACAAGTAGAATGAGGCAGAAGTGTTGTACCTTGACTTCTAAGGCTAATAAAACGCAAAGTGGCTTTTGTCTAACCATCTCTCTCTCAAGATGCTCATCTTTGGAACTTAGCCACCATGTTGTGAAGAAGCCTATGTCACATGTAAGTGTTCTGACTGACAGCCCAGGCAGGGTCTCAGCCAATAGCCAGCATCAACCACCACACGTGTGAATGATTGAGCTTTCAGATGCCTTTGAGCTGTTCCAGGTTACATGAGCCATCCCTGTTAAGCCCTGTTCAAACCTAAAGGGTCATCAGCAACATACATGTTATTTTAAGCCACTAGGTTTTGGGGTGGTTTGCTACTCCACACTGGATAATTTATAATTTGACAAATTTTATATATAAATATTCTTGAATCACATTTGACTGGTTACATTTTTATAGAAGCCTTTGCATTTTGCCTAGGTTTTCAAATTTCTTATAAAGCTGTTCATAGTCTTGCATACTTAAAGTAGAGTAATTGATTAAACCTCTTATTTTTACTAAATTTTTAAAAATCTTAACAGATAATTTTTTAATTTCTCGCTGGCAATTTCAGTGCATTTACGTCTTATTGTGATTACAAATGTATTTGAAATTGTTTTCACCATCTTACTTTGTGCTTTCTATTTGTTGTACTTCTTACATTTTAAAAAAATTATTGAATTGGGATTTAAAGTCTAAAGATAATCAATTTCTTAACTATTCTTCTAACAAACACAGGGACCCTGGAAAAATTTACCTCTGATTAACCCCTTTCCTAATTACAAATATATAATATTGTCTAGTACAGCACTAACAAACTCTTATGACAATAGAAATGTTCTATATCTGTTTTGTCTAAAACAGTATGAAGCTATTGATTACCACAGAAGTGGTCAGTGACCGAGGAACTGAATTTTTGACATAATTTTGTTTACATTTAAATAGCAATTTGTGGCTGGCAGATACCGTATTGTAACAGAGTAAGTGTAGTATTTTTGTTAGGGCTTTAATAACCCAGAATTTAGTTCTGATTTATTTTATATTTTACATTTTCTTGTTAGATTAATCTACATGTTTAATACTTTCTTTGATCAATATTTCTTTTTGCATTTCAGAACTTGCTAGAATCTTTTTTGGAATGTACATTATTAAAGGTCTCTTGGCAAACTCAGTTTTTAATTTGGAAATGTGTTTTGACATTGACAGTTTTCTATTTGACAGTGTCCTTGAAAAAATTTTTATAACATAATTCTAGGTTGATAGTTATTTTTCTCAGTATTTAAAGACATTAGGGACTTCTGGCTTGAAGCTGTAGAGAAATCTGCTGTTAGACTAAATCATATTCCTTGTAGGTGCTGTGGTTTTTTCTCTGGCTATCTTTCAGATATTTTATCTTTGGTGTTCTGAAGTTTTACTATGCTTTACTTTTAGATTTTTCTTTGTGCAATCTGCTTGCTATGTATTATAAATCCTCTATCTGTAGATTTATATCTATTATGTTAGACACTTCTCAGCTTAATTATCAACTCTTCTGATACTGCCTTTTTTTCATTTCATCTGTATTATTTTTAAGGATTACAATTAGACATATGTTTGACCTTCTCATTTTTATTCTATCTTCAATAGCTCTTAACCTCTCTTTTATATTTTCATGTCCTTGTCGCTCAGTGCTGCAAAATCTTCAGCTCTTGCTTCTAGTTTTCTCTTCAGCTGTGCCTGATATTACTTAAATTCCTTGAAATTTAAGCTTAATGGATATGTTTTCATATATAGAACTTCTACTTGGTCATTTTACAATCAATTTGCTTGGTTATTTTTAATAATCTCTTGTTCCTTACTCATTTTTACTATGTTATTAAATTTCCTTAGACATTTTATAATATCATTTTTTACTTCCTACCAGCTAATTCCAATATCTCAAGTATTTGGCAGTTTAATTTGCTTTTTGTTGTTTCTGCTGACTCTTACTCATGATGGCCTGTTTTATTTATTGTTAGGTGAATTTCAAAAAATAAATTATGAGCTCGCTTTAATCTTTGAGAATTCTGAAGGTCTAATGGTGGCTTTCTGCCACATAAGATTTACGTTTGCTTCTTCTACTGGAGCCAAAGGCACACGTGTCTACAGTCACTTTAGCTCCTGTGGTAGATCCTGCCTTCATATTGGGCATCTTGACCTTGAAGAATGGCCTTGGTGTCTCCAGAGCCCAGGACTGCTCTTAGAATCTGGGATCCTTGACTTCTATGTTTGCTTACTGGCACAAATCAGGGTTTAGCTCTCTGTTCTTTCCCTACGTTTTCTTTTCTTTGTCTTCATCTTTGGAGATTTCTTACAGCTTTTTTGAGCCTAACACAGTTTTAATAAATGTCTGTTGTAGTTATGCAGAATCATGTTGCATTGTCACAGGTGGGCTATTTGGGACATCTATCCCATGATCCTATTAACATCAGAAGTCAGCCGATGACTATTATTGGTGGCACATTGGCTTCTTCTAGAGCCTGCAGCATCTTTGGGTTGGACGGTGTTTATTATAGCACCTCCAGCATTGGAATTGGATCGATTTGCTTTATTTTCCTCATATGCCAGATTTTCTGAGCTTCATAAAAATCTAATTATGTTACCAGATAATTAAACTATTTTTAATATTATAGACAAAAATACTAAATTATTTAAAAAGTAAACATAGGTTTTACATTTATGATCTTCCTTTGGAAAATGTTTTCCAAGCAGGTTGTAGATATCTATTTTTTTCTTTTTTCCAAATTCGTTTTTCTGGATGATATTATGTAAGATTGCAGGAAAAGAATACTGAATCTGGGGTCAAAAAACTAGTCGGGAATGTCAGTTTAGACACTAAGCATGAGATTTTCAACAATGCAATTAACTTCAATGAGCCTGTATTTCTTCATCTGTAATAATGGAGATAACTTCTATTTCATACAGTCATGATGAGATTTAAATCAATTAAACAAGATAGTAGATAGTACATATGGAATTATTCATCACAGTGTCCAACACAGAGTAGACATTTGCACCGTATTTTTCTTTCCTTCTTATTATATCTGAGTTAATGTGACTAAATATACCACTTCTAAAATATATCTTGAAATTTTATTGATATTTATTCACTTTCAGGATAGCCTATCAGCCTTATCTGAGAGTTAATTTAAAAAAAATAGTTCGGAGTGTAACTCCTACCTATACAAATTAAGCTACTTTCCTGATATGGGAAGTTAGGTCTGATTGTAGTTAAAAATGTGAACAATGCTTGTGTAACTTTAGTCAACATCTGGAACTGATCTCCAGAACTTTGATTAACAGAATCAGCATGATGAATCCCAGATGTTTAAACATGGCTATGTTTCCTAGACTCAGTCCTGAGAGTGAATATATGGAAAGAAGGGAAACACTTAAAAGAACTAGGTATTAAAATGGCTGAGGGGGTATTTGAATGTTGGTTGAGTTATAGGGTTGGGGAGTTCTCTCTAAATGAGCATCCCCCCTTAAGTTTTATACATGTTATTACAACAAAGGTCCAATCTTCTACCTCAATTGTAAGTCTTACTACACTCACATTTACTCCTGCAAAATATATTTTTGAGCATCTACTATATGCAAGGTTGTGTAGTTAGAAAGACAAATAATAAACAGTCCCTGCCCTTGAGACACTCAGTTTAGTGAGGAAGGCAGGCATGTGAACAATAACTACCATCAATTATAACTGCTGTAATGAAAGGCTGAGTACAGAAAGTAACCAGGTCTTCCAAGGAAGATAGGAAGGTTTCCCAAAGAAGGAGACACAGGGCTCAAGGTTTATATGCTTGACTTTTACAAGCTGGATTTAGCTGTGCTCTTATAATACAACTTCCATGGTAGTAAGTTCCAAAGATCATGGGACAATCTGTTGTGTCATAAAACTATACTTAGAACAGCAATTTCTGAAATCGTAGATCTAAAGTAGTTTGACAATCCAATGTCACCATGGTAAAAACATGATTAGGAAGTATGAACTTTCCATCATTTGGTAAGGCTTCTAGAAAAACAAATATTTTCGTATTTCTCACAAATTGTTCTTCTAGGTAAAGGAGTGTATTTGCCTTTTGCAAACTTTCTCTTGCTCTAACATATGCTTTATGTTGTGGACAGCAAAAAAAAATCAGAAATGTTCTGAGTTCAAAATTACTTCAGAAGCCTTTGCAGGGCAGGGCGTGGTGGCTCATGCCTGTAATCCTAGCACTCTGGGAGGCCTAGGCAGGCAGATCATTTGAGCTCAGGAGTTCGAAACAAGCCTGAGCAAGAACAAGACCCCGTCTCTACTAAAAAATTAGAAAGAAATTAGCTAGGCAACTAAAAATATATAGAAAAATTAGCCGGGCATGATGGCGCGTGCCTGTAGTCCCAGCTACTTAGGGAGGCTGAGGCAGGAGGATCACTTGAGCCCAGCAGTTTAAGGTTGCTGTGGGCTAGGCTGATGATGCCACGGCACTCTAGCCCACGCAACAGAGTAAGACTCTGTCTCAAAAAAAAAAAAAAAAAAAAAAAAAGAGCCTTTGGGGGAAGATGTATAGCTATTTTGTGACATACTTTAATTCTCATAAAATCATTTTTTTTTCTTAAGGAAATCTATTCTGATGAAAAGAAACAAAAATGTACCCCAAAGAGAGGAATTTCAGATGCCCCATTAACATCAATTTTGAAAGGAACTAAAATATATTGTTAACAGCATGGTTTCAGAGGTAGAAGATAAAAAGTATACAATAGTGACCTGATGGCAAAAATTAAAAGACTAACTCTTACACAAAAGATTTTCAGTGGGAACTAATGCCCCATCAGGCTCAAATGTGTTTCAACTCCTTTCTTTATTCGGCCACGAGTAGTCCTTTCTCCCTTTGGTTTTATGTTCAATATCTCGGTACCTCCTTCTCGAACATCCATCAAATCTAAATTGCTTGTAATCTCCCATGAATCCTTTCCCTGAAATAAGATATACCTGTCCCCCTCATTCAGAAAATCTACAACCAGAAGACCAAGGCTATTCCCTCTTCTTGGGCAATTTCCTGAGTCTCTAGCCTTACTTATCTAGTGAATAGGTAACTTATATTTCAAAATTTGAATTATTGGTTTCTTTGAAAGAAATCTCCCAGTCCATCTAGGCTTGGTAAAATCCACTTGCTGCCTCCATTCATGTGACTCTATTATACTTTGTCACACCTTATATGCATAGGGAAGTTCAAACTTTCCCTCTGAAGGTTTGATATTTCAGTCTGTTGAAATTAACTGGCAATAAATAGGAAAGAATCCATAACAAATTTGATCATCGTTTTATGTGACAGGGGAGCCTTCAGACTGAAAACCCCACAGACCCAGGGTGAATTATCCATTTTTTATGCTTAGGTTCAGTGAAGCAGGGACTGGTGTGTAGAAATATAATGGGACAAAAAGGGTATGATCTTATAGTAATAGGCTGAGGGGGGAAACCCAGCAAGGCATGTCTGTCCAGATTCTTGATGGCCTCTCTGAGCAGCATTCCTTCTTTCTGGGTATGTGGCAGGACCCTCTCTGGAATGGGGGTCTTATGGCCTGCAATCAAACAAGGGTAGGCAAGAGAATTTCTTTATGGCCAGTTTTTACAGAGAAAGGAGGGGGAAAGTTAGGGTAATATTTTTAGATTTTATGGCTGGCTTTGGAGAAAAGGGTTTCTGGTTTCTATGACTTGACTTGGGGAAGAGGAATTCCAGTTTCTATGGCTAGCCTCTGGGGAGAAACAGGGGTGAGAGACAGGAGGGCAGGAGGAGTTCAGAGAGAAACTTTGATTCTGATGCTGCTTCTGAGGCCTTTGCTTTGGGATATCATTTTCTGAGCTCCAACACATGCTCAGTGTCTGTCTTTCTCAACTGATTGTGTCTGTGTTTACTCGGTAAATACTTGGTGAAAAGAATATGCATACTATCACTGTAACAGCTTAAGCCCTCATCATGTCTTGCTGAATCAGTCTAGAAGGTATTTCTTACTTTAAAGCCTTCAACACACTATTCTCTATCTGGGCCAATGTTCTCATAAATGATTACTTCTTGACCTTCAGGTCTCAGCTGAAACCTCATCTCGGTGGAGATCTTCCATCACCTATCCAAGTGCATAATTTTCTATTACTTTACCTTGTTTCCTTTGTAGTGCTCATCGTGATTTATAGTTATACATTGAATTTTTTCTTAATAGCTATGTTGAAGGCAGGACAGTGTCACCTGGAGTCTAGCCAGGTGTTGGATATACAGGCAGATGCTAATTTTTTTTTCACTAAACAGAATTTGCATGAGTGGATGCTTTGTGAATGGCCATCTAAAGTTTCTTAGGGGCTGTGGCTTTTCATCTCTATTATTCTGGTGTCTAACATGCTTTTTTATACATATAAGGAGCACACTTTTTTTTTATTAAATGAAGGAACATATATACAATGTCTTAGAATTGTCAAAAACATAGGACTTTTGCAATATCTTATAAAATCTGTCATTATACTTTATTAGAAAAAATCCAAGTGAGATGAATTTCATATCTAAGAAAATAGCAATTGCCAAAATATAACTTTTATTAAGTAAGTATTAACATGTGGGGTGCAAGGCACCATGTGAATAAGACAGATCATCTACTAAAGTGGTTTTATTGTTGTAACTGGGGTGGCCCTTCCCTCAACATTTCAGGTGTATTACTATGGGTTCCAATCCATCCACAGGATAAAATGATTGACATCCCTCTCCTCCTCAGGAGTATCAACAAATCCAAAATAAACCTTTCTCCAGTGGTCCCCTAGGGCTAAATATTCAGAATCAGACTCCCAGTGCTGACTTTGGGTAATGAATCTCAGAGGGGCAATTCAGATATGCAGGGGTGTTATGGCCCATCCTTTCCTGAAACTCCTGGGCAGGGTCATGTGGCCTTGGGCTCAAAAGTCCCACAAGTGTGAACTGGGCCTTCTATTGGGGACACTGTCAAGTTACTAGGATGATGTCTTTTTAAAGCACTGTTGTCACTCCCGGGCCACAGGATAGCTTCAGAAGATACGTCAGCCCAGGAGTTGGCATGAATGGCTGCACTAACTTTCTATTTAGAAATAGACACAGACATCCTTGACTGGCAAACCAAAGAGACTTGACTTTAGTGAGGAGAGATCATCGTAAGCAGAACTGTGGTATGCACGTAGAAATGATGGGTGCAGGAGCATAGTTGGAAACTATTAAAATATTCCAGGAGAGAAGTGAATGAAGACTTGATTGAGAGTAGAAGCAGCGGACAGGGAGAGGAAAAAGATGGATTAAAAGAGGTACGGTGACTGATGTGGCCAGTGTTGAATGTGAGGGGGATGCAGAGTCAAAGGAGTACCCATTCTTGGTGGAAAGGTCAGCTGGGACACCCTTGTGTCAGATTCCTGTTCTGTCCCAGGGAGCAACTGTTTTCTTAACAATTGCTGAAAACTTTCTAACTTTTCTTCCAGAGTTAGAACATAACTTATATAAAATCACTTCACCTGCTTAGAGGCCTTCTGTGAGCTTTCCTTCTGTCAAGTGCAATGCTTTTGGCCCAGCAAGCTAATTAGGAAAACAGGTCTTCACCTGCAGTAGGTGTTAAACGAGACCAACACTTTATCCTCATCAAAGCACCACAAGGAAGGCTTTTCTGCTCTTTTGTAGGTGAGAGGCAGTGTACTTTGCTGTCATCAAATTTATCTTTGAAACTAAATAATGATTTAAAGCCACCTTTGAGTAGCTGCAGCAGACCCATGGATGTGAATTTCCAAGGCACACATGGGCAGCTGTGGTTTTAAAGAACATGAAGCAGGAACCACCAGTGTGTTCTATCAGAGCCCAGGTTGTGTAGTCAGACTCGAAATAAACCCCTTTGCAGCCAATTACCAGTTGCATGATCTTGGACAAGTTACTTAGCTTTTCTGAGCTTTAGTTTCCACATCTACATAGTGGGGTTGGGTGATTATCCTCACTCAATGAAAAAAATACTAGTATCAGTAACAGCTAAGACACTGCATTTCTTATTTAGTAAGTGCAGACATTCACTATGAGTTTTGCATAAAGTATCTCAGTTGATTCTTAGAATAGCCCTGGTGTAGATACTAGTAATATTTACATTTTATATGAGAGAAAATTGAAGGTCTTTGGAATATTAATTTTCCTAGATTACAAAGGCAGTAAACTGCCCAAACTGGGATTTAAATCTACGTTGGCTGATATTAAGTTGATGCTTTTAATAATTAACCTATACTTTCTTTGTGTAGGGAAAGTACTGCATTCCAGATATCATGTTAATACCAAATATTTAATATTACTATTATTCTCTTTAGTCTCAAATTATAACTTCAGTGGCACAATAGATAGATATACTCTGAACTATTTAATGTTTTATGGACCTAAGATTTAAGTAAAAATGTTAAGCAGGACAGAACTAGGTTTTGCAGTTTTAATCCAGTATTAAGATGCAAAATAGATTTTAGAATGGATTAGAAGGTTAAGAGAGAAAGCCAATAAGGAGACTTGAAAAAAGGAAAGGGGAACAGAAAGGACCAGAAAAGGAACATCATATGTTAGCATTTTTGTCATCTTTCCAAATTTAGTGGAAAAGCAGTGGCTGCCACAGACCCATCTTATAGGCAAGGGAGTCTATACCACAGGCAACAAATGATCATACCACCACCAGGATGGCCTGGAGGCCAGGTATCTTACTCTGCAGACTGATAGAGAGGATGGCATGAATTGCACTTAACACCTATTGGCTACCAGAATCCTGGGAGGTGGCTGGGGCAGAAACTCTGGGGAAAGAATGGTAGACATTCTTGATTAACATGGTGATACCAGATGCTGCAGGATTTGTATTAAAGTGCTCTTTTACCACAAGGGCCTGGGAGCAGGCTGTGGCTTGAGGAACACTAGACTGAAACTGCCAGAGGGCTGGAGAGAAGCCTTGGCTTCTGAAAGAGCTATTGTTTCCACCAGAAGCAAGTTGAAGTCCTTGGTCAGAAGTTCTTTGGAGGGCTTGAACTTGATGTCAGTAAAGCACAGGGTACCACATGGGGTTGACATCCAAGAGTGGAGGAGTTTTTATAGCACCTTCCTCTTGCCTCAAAGGGGTTGTTGAGCTGAAGGATGCCAGTAATCAGGTACTTAATGCCATCAAGATTCAATATTAGTGCCTCATTCCCTGATTCCTACTCTGTTCAAGTATCTGCATGGATCCACATTCGAAATTAAGCTGGACCTCCAAGTTGTATCAATTTCACCTGTATCACTTGTTGATCGATATCTCCCCTAAAGTGGCTGGAGCTCATGGCTTTCCCAGAGACCATCACACTTCTGAGCCAAGCTCAAGACAGTTGTAATTTTCAGACTTACTTCTGGCCTGACCAAAGTAGATGTTCTTAAAGAAAAATGGCACTAGAGAAAGACTGAACTTTATTAAACATGGTTAGTTGTTCCTAACAGTTGAATTCATATTTAATGAGTTTATAATAATGATGCATATACTACACTATTCGGATATGGTTTTTAGGATGAAGGATATTAACTAGAAGGTTGTAGATCTGTTATACACAAACAAGTTTGATTTGCATGTTGAAACAATTGCCATGTTTTGTTTCATTGAACTGACCAATATTTTGATTAATTTAACTGGATGAACTAGTTATTTTTGTGCTGTGGGCACAGTTTGAGTACATTAAGCAATGCTCGCCCAAATAAGTGGGCAATATTATTGCTAATCTCATGGAGTTCACATTATTTTGTTTTAGCCAGTGTTGTCCATATTTAGAACTTTTAAAGGAGTATAGAACCTGTCACTGTAAAGCCCTTTCATGTGCTAAATTTCAATTTAAAAAAAGCAACTGCTTTTTAATAATTTGTATGCTCAATCTAACATAGTTCACTTTTTACAAGGGGCATCTTATGATTTTGTGTCTCTTTCCCACCTCCTGGCATTTGAATAACAAGTACATCTTTACTTTCTTCCAAAGCTACCTCAAATAATCAATTTTAGCTGTAGAAAATACTGGAAAGTTTCATCTCAAGAAAATTTTTGGCAAGTATTTTGAGTGAAAACAGAGTTATAATAGAAACCATTATGCATGCGTCTGCTGCTGAGAGCAGACCTCATGTTTTCACAGTCACCCGCGTTACTGCAGCGGGAGGGCCCATCCTGGATTCCTTGTGTCTCCAGACTACTTTATTTCCTTTCTTCTCACCATAGGAGAATGTTTCCTTTTCTCCTATGTCTCAGGGCCCCTGAGACACTATGAGTCCTCGTGGCTTTATTTCTTGCAATTTATCTTATTGTTTTAATTCTCATATTTTATTCTTTCCGCCTCTGTGTAGACAAGACTAGATTCACTATTAAAAGCTGAGAGAAGTATAGTTAATTACCCTTTTTGAATATCTATTATGAGCCAATCACTATAGGTGCTTTACACACTTTATTCCTAATAAAACTCCTCTATGTGCATGGTGCTAATATCCACGTTCTAAAGTTGCGGAAACTGAGGCTCAGAGACTAAGGAAGATGAAGGTCGCGTAGCCAATATGGAGCAAAGCTGATTGGAGATCTCAGGACTGTCATCTTCCAAAGTCTTCACTCTCTTTATTATGCTATGTGCTGTCTACCTGCTCTCACTTAGCATGGGTTATGTTCCCAGGCATGGGACACTGATGAACATGGGACTTTTAACTTTATGTCAGAAAGATTTCTTCTTTGATTTTGCTACCTTTTCTTTTGCCAGCCTGTTTTGAGACTAGAGTTCTAACTGGGAACCCATGAGACTGTATATTCCTGTCTGACTTCAAAGAACTCTGCAGCCTGCTGTATTTCCTATCAGCATGATAGGTCAGTCATTGCCTGGAGGCTACAACAGAGTTTTTCATCTTCAGTGGCTGAGATTCTTGGAAATCATTTCAAACTTCTAATTGGAATTTTGTGATTTACCTCAAATACACGTTGGCTGCTCTTTTCTAAGTTATTCTTCCTGAGGCAGTATCAGAATGCAGTTGGAAGAAACGAAAATCTAAGTATCTGAAGCAGAAAAGGATTCAAAACAAGGGAAGAGTAGCCTCTAGGTAGGTTCCTCCATGAATGACCTTCAGAACAGCATTGAGGATCTGGCTGATCAGCAAAGACACTCCCTCTGCCACAGTAAAGGGTAGGAATCACAAGGCCACCACAGCAACTCCTGGTAACTTCTGGCATTCCTAGGCAGCGACTGGGCACAAGAGCACCATTTCAGAAAGAAAGACCCAGTACCTCGCTGTGGTTGCCCACAGAAAATAGCAATGAGGAAGATCATTGGCTTCCACCCCACTTCCATCTTCTGGATCTTACATGGGTGCAACCTGTGTGGCATCTAGAATCCTAGCTGCAAGGACGTTTGAAATATAACTTTTTTAGTTTTTCAGTATCTGCTACACATAAACACACTTTAAAAGCAGAGAGAATGGAGGACCTGTAAACCATTTCTCCTTATTCAACAGAGGGTTATTTGGTAAACTTTGAATTTTTGGCAAATAGTTCTAATAATGCAAATAATATCAACAATAAAACATATACCTCTATGACTGGTGTCTTGCCCTACTGGATGGGTACTGATATTTATGATTTATTGATTATAGTATTTGAAAAAGGATTTTTCCTTTCTCAAACTCAGATGACCTCTTAACTGGAGGGAGTGTGTCTTAATCACTCTCACTCCATGAAGAGAGACTCAAAGTGTAGAATTTAAGCTTTACCATCCTTATACTATAGAGAAACTGAAAGAGATCGGAAGGATGTCTTGTTGGAAAATGCTAGACTTGTGTTATATTTCAGATTAAACTAAGAAACCATCAGTATTACAGGGAATCTAAAACCAATTCAATGCAAGCTAATCAAATATAGAGAAGCCAAAGCAATAGTGGGATTACAAAGCAACAATAAAACGGTGATGTTTAATATTTATCTAAGATCAAAAAACGTTTTAGAGGTTTCAGAAATAGTAACATCAATGACCTAATTAAAATCGACAACATGAAAATTAACATAGAAACTTTTCATGTCTTTAAATGAAGCTTGAAACTAAGTATCCCTTAATCAATATGCCAAACAAGTTATTATTGTAATAATAATAACACTCTGATAATTTTTCTTGGGATTACTTTTAATTAGGCTCTATATTAGTCATCTCAAATGATTTTATTAAAAAATAAACTTAGGTATAAAACAGCACAAGAGATAAAGCATTAATCTTTGAAGGAGTTAGCTTTCTAAATATAATACCAACTTTTGTTATTTGTATTTTGTAAAATTTTATTTTGGTTCCTTTTTCTTCCTTGTCTACTGTTTTTCAGGGGGGAGGGAATGTTTCTAAGACTAACTATTCTCCATTTTACAAAAGCACTTTTAAAAAGGTTTTTGTTTTGATTTCTTCTTAAATACAAATGTTTTAATTTTATTTCCCACTAGGCTAGTGAGTTCAAAAATTTGAATCCCAGAAATTTGATTTTTAAATATATGATGTATATAAATACAGTTGCTAAGTTGTTATAGGTTCATTTAATTTCATCAAAAACTCAAGGGATTTGTGGTGAAATTCTATTTCAGTAAATGAATTATGCAGTATGTATCTCCATTTGAATGGCACTGTGTCTGAAGTCAAAATAGAACATGCATTCTAGACTTTAAAAAAAGGCAAGGATTTTACACTTCAGGTTTGAGCATTTTATTGTATTTTGTAAAATTCCAGAGAAGAAATTATGTAAGAATTATATCTATGAAACATTTATATTAAATTTCTACCAAAAAAATTAAAAAATGGAATGTCATTACTATCAAAATTACATAATAGCTGGCAGAATTACTTATTTCCAATATAGTGATAAAGGGAGTTTGGTTTAACAGATTTCTTAGGTTATGTTCCCTAGAAGTGGAGCCTGAGACAAGGATTCAGGTGCAGGTTTATTGGTGAAGTGTTCTTTAGGGGAAAAAAATCTGCAAGAAGAAGCATAACAGGAGAAGGAAAGGGAACAAGAGTGGAGAGGGCAGTACCCTGTGGGATGAGAACAGTTACTGGAGAAGGGGGGCAGCTATACACCTTCCGCAGTCATAGAAAGTGGGGAAGGGTACACTGGTTCATAGTGGGAGCAGGGTTTGGGGACCACACATTATTGGGATAGAGAAGAAGAAACTTCAATCGGTATAATAAACAACAATCATAACAGTTGCTTCCCTCTGGCCCAATCTAAGGAGAACTAAGCTGTTAGCAATGGCCACAGAGGGAGTAAGTCTGGATGCTTATTTTTCAGCCATGGGATCATTAAAACTAGATGTAGCTGTGGTAGGTCTCAAAGAGCAGTCAATCCCTATGTTGACCTATGAGTTATGGTAAGAACAGGTTTAAAAGATGAACTGGGTGATCAGATTTCTTCACTTGGATATTGGAAGTAGGCAGTATTGGGAGAAAGGCAGACAGGACAGAATGAGAAAGCCATTTGCTGGAGAAATGGAGAATGGAAGACAAAGAAGAAACATGGGTGGCTGAATTACACTGGTAGAGCTTCAGACCAAAGAACTATGAAGTCATGATGCTGAAATATTTTTTTTTCTTCAGGTTAGGAGGGAAGATTTCAAAGAGCATGCTCAGGAAACACTCTACTGGATCCGTGTTTGATTGCTTTGCTGGGAGGGTAGGTGCTATTATTTACATGACCTTGTTTTGTCAAACACTGAAATGCATCTGACATGCGTATAAGTGGGATCGTTCTGTGTTAAGAGGGACCAGAGAGTGCTGGAGGCCAGGATGCTTCCAGAAAGAGAATGGTAAAAAGGTGATTCTTCTGCTTTTGCATTTATCTTTTTCAAAGTTATAAATAGTGTAAAGTACAATGTAAACTATTTATACAGTGATAGTGATTTTTAAAATTTTTTATGTGCAGAAGTGTGATTCAACTATGGGGATGAGGGAACAGTTGACATCTGCATTATACAATATTATTTGGTAAATGTCCTGAGAGAGGGATAGAGGTATGCAAATTCCACATGAAGTTACAGGAAGGGCACTTGGCAGTCAGTGATGGATTTCTGGAGAAGCTGAAACCAGAGAGAGGCTCCAAAATTGGGCAGGGGTTGGGCCTGGTGAAGAAGAAAGCTCAGGTCATTGTTATGCACAATAGTGAAAAATGTTGGATTGTGTAAAAGGGTCTTGCTAGCTTTGAGTCAATGATTCTTTATAATGTTTTTCTTGAATTTAAGATCTTGGGAATACTAATCTGCCTTAACAGGGGGGAAGAGAGGCTTTTGTGCCTGAGGCTACGGTTTTGTAAAGGAAGTCATTTCTTGTAGGCTAGAGGGTTTCTGAAACAGTGATAAGGTAGGCGGGACCAGACTCAGTTATCACAACCAATCCCTTCTTACTGGTGAGAATATTGTATAAGAAGTATTAAATATACACATTTTTAAGTCAAGCAGGGTGGCAAACTCTCCAGTAATTGTTATAACTTCCTTAGCATTTAAATGATCAACTGTTGGACCTAAGAAAGAATTGTGTGCATACAAATGTACAAGTATGTGTGAAAACACATCCATAGATCCATTTTTATGAAGTCAAGAATCTTAGACATACTTTGTTGTTTTTTCATTTGTTCTTTGCATTTAAGGTTTGATCAATTGATTTCCTGTACATGGCATTAAAACAAGTGACAAGAGTCTACAAAATCTACAATAAAATGAAAAAACAACAACAAAAAAAGATGGAGTGGGTAGATTGAGAACAAGTTCATAGTATAATGAGCCCCCCTTTTATGTGGTGGTGGTATTTGTGTGTTAGCATGTTTGTGAATGTCTAATTCTGTGATCAGAGAACATTTAAGATCAAGTCAGCAGAAACATCTCAGTAATCAGTGATCTACCTAGGTATGAAATTTTTAGGCTCCTCTTGCTTTTTCTTGAAAGCACTGTATAAAGCTTCTACAGATCTTTCCTTTACTCTAGTTTCTGAAGAATATTTAGGAGATAATTTCACAGCTTTTGGTGCTAACAGTGCTAATCATAGATACTTAGAATTTAATTTTAAATGGAACATTTTTCCTGTTCCCACTGAGTACTGTCAAAAGTTAAATACAGCCACTACAAGAAAAAGTATTAATCAGATCAGTTCAAGGTCAGAATTTCAATGGAATGCTCTAGAAATCAAAACATTGTGCCCCTAATGTGATAATATGTTCTTATAAACAGAGTTTTCTGGTTGATGCCATCAACCACTTTGCAAAATCTTGCCAAAAATTTTATTGCCATAAAAATTGGAGAGCTGATTAGTGGGTTACTTAAAACTGTAATCTTAGCTTTTTGTGGATTTATTTAAATCTAATTTAAAGAGTTTCTTAATATTTATTTTAACAAAAGTTTACTTAGAAATTTTAGATTAGAAAATAGTTTCGAATGAGTACCGCCGAAAATAAAAGTAGTCGGATATGTGGCCTTTCTCCAAGGTAGTCGTATTTCCCTCAAGGCCAATTTGTCATTGATGAAGCATCCATCCAAAACCATTCATCTGTGTTTTGAGAACCTACGATCAATCAAACACTCTGTTTGGATAGTCAACTATTGTTTTCTAAGTAAAGATAGATGATGATAGGTGAATATAATATTTGAGGTCTAACTTTAATGTCTATTTATTTTTCTGAAATTGGAAAAATACCAGGGTGGTATTTTGGACTTTTGCCTTATCTTACAATTAAGTGCTTATTGGAAATTCAGAAAAGAAAACAGTTGAAGGGCACATGGAAGTCTTATGATTTTTTTCATTTTGTGCTAATGGCACTTTTTATGTAATGATTTGAATATACTGCTGATGATATAGAACTGGATGTTTAGAAATTACTGAAGATTTTTGTTTTCAACTTTCAAAACCATGGTGTCATTCTATTATATGAGTATCTGTGTAGTTTTTCATTCTGATCTTCCCCAATCTAACAGAGATACACATGAACTGAAACTTTTAGCCTTCACCAATATAGGATAAATTATATCTTTAAACTGGAAACTCTACAAAGAGATATACACTATAGGTTAAGATTTTCACTTAACATCAATTGGACATCTGTTCTCAGTTGACATTGCACTATAATTATTTGTTTCATGATCTGTCTCTTATCAGACTGTGAGAACCTTCTATCTTAGTGGCTGGATTAATGGCTAATATTTAGTAAATTTTCTATACACACTTGAAGTATATAAAAAAGATTTTAAAAATGAAGGAAAAAGAGACACCATATTTTGTTTGATGTATGTTAGACTAGTTGTGAATCCCTTCAAGCACATTATCATCTTTATTTTATTCAATTATTACAGTAAACTTTGAGAAAGTATGAACATAAAGAGACTCAGAGAGCTTTTAGTGACTTGCTCAAAGTCATTGGGCTGGTAGTTGCAGCTAGGAGTTGAGCTGCCTGTATGATCCCAAGGTCCATGAGCTTAGATTTCCACAATTGGCTGTCACACAGAAACTTTTACCGCTTTACAAGGTTAGATAAGAAAATTCTTTGACCATCATATTTCATTATAAAGGAATTCTATTACGCTTCCAAATTGATTCTATTAGGAGCATTTCTTTTAATGCAGTAGCCACTATTATGTGTTATCTTTAAAATTGAGATGGGAGAACAGCAACCATTATTGTTGCTATAAAAGTTTTGGCCAATTAAAAAGGATACAAACAAATTGTTATAATAAATGTAGGAAAATAGAAAATAATATTTGAAATTGTTTGGATACCTAGAAGCATCAAAAGACGACTAAAAATTATTAAAACTTAAGTGAATTAAGCAGCCTGATGCGTAAAGTACACAACAACAATACTCATTCTTTAATCCATTCAAGAATTATTACCATGTGCAATGACAATTCTAAATACTAGAAATACACTAGGGAACAAGAGTGACAAAAATTCTGTTCCCACTTAGCTTACACTCTAAAGGAAGGAGACAAATGATATTTATAATCACTATATCTATCTCTCTTGTGCACACTCAAATGCACAAAAGTTGTCTAATTGTTCTATAATTTAGCAGCCCTATGAGTTAGGTTCTATTGTTCTCATTTTACAGATGTGGAAATTGAATAAGAGACAGGTAAATAATTTTCCAAGGGTCATGACAGAAGGGTGGAGACAAGATTCAAATCTAGGCATTTCATGCTTATATGTTAGGTTTGATTTGTGATATTAATATGAAGGAATAATGGGACAGAGTGTGTCAGGGGAGCTATTTTATTTAAAGTGTTGAATTTTATTTAAAGTGTTTAAAGGCCTATAAGATAAGATGGCATTTAAGAGAGATTTGACTGCAGTGATGATTTAGCCATGAAGTTATCTTGGGATAAAAAGAATTCCAGGCAGTGGGGATAGTAGGTACAAAAGTCCTGTAGTTGGAGCATGCTTGATGTGTTCTATGTATAGCAAGGAGGCCAGTGTAGCCAGAGTAAAGTGAGGGGATGAATGGAAATGAGGTCAGATAGTTACTGGGCATAGTATGGAGTGTGTAGACCATATTTGGACTTTGGATTATTCTATTAGAGATGGGAAACTACTAGGAGATTTTGAGGATAGGTCTGGTATAATCTAACATTTTAAAAAGGTCCATTCTAATAGCTTTATAAAGACTAGAGTGTGGACTTGCAATTGTCCAGGAGGAAAAGTGCTTGGACCATGCTACCACCCATGTAGAAATGAGTAGATTTTGGATGTATTTTGAAAAAAGAACCAGTAAGCTATATCGATTGGCTCTATGGCATGTGAAAAAGAAGAGGTGGGATTTTGGGCCCGTGTGATTGGATGAATAAAGTTGCCATTTACTGAGAAAGGGAACATTGGAGGAAAGCCATGTTGGAGGTAAATAAAGTCAGGAATTTTATTTTGCAAATTTCAGGTGTTAGATGCTTATTAGACATATACTTGGAGAAGTTGAATAGATTGTTGCATATAGAAGTCTAGAAACTGGGGCTAGAGCCCCACATTTAGGAGTCTTCAGATCATGAATTATTTTAAAACTGAGGGCCTGGATGAGTTCACCTAAGGATAAGTTTAACAGGAAAAGAGGATTGATTTATCAGGCATTCTGACCTTCAGAAGTTGGGGCAATGAGGAGAATGCAACAAAGGATCTTGGGGAAAAGGAACCAGTAAAGGAGGAGATTTTAGTGCCTTGTGTTCCAAAAGTGAAGAACAATGTGTTTTGGTAGAGGGAGTTATCAACATTATCAAATGCTGCCAGTGGATCAGACAGGATGGAAATCGATGATTGGTGAGTTGGTTGATAAGGAGGTCACTAGTGACTCTGACAGGTATTTTGACACTCTGGTGCTAATGGAAGCCTGTTTGGAAGGGATCCAGGAGAGAATGTGAGGAAAAGAGATGGAGAGACCAGGTATAGTCAACTTCCGAATATTGTTCTAAAGACATTAGTTTGTGGGAGAGGTTTTGTCAGTATTACAGATATTACATGTTTGTATGCTCATGAGAATGTGCAGAGAAGAAAAAATCAATATTGCAGGAGAAAGAGGATCATTTCCTGGAGTGAGGTTCTGCAGTGAGCAAGAAAGCATCCAATCTAGTGTGAAAGCAAAGCACTTGGTTCTGTAAGGCTGTGTGTATGTTTCAACCATTGGAATAGGAGGGGAGCAGAGTATGTGAATTCAAATGTGGGTGGGTTGATAGATTTGTAAGCATGATGATGTACATATTCTCTTGTGTCCATTTTCTATATAAAACAAAACTCAAGAATCAAAGGGAGGGAGATTTTATGGACTGAATTGTTACCCCACAAAGTTTATATGTTGAAATCCTAACCTCCTATCTGGTGGTATTTGGAATGGAGCCTTTGAGACATAATTAGGTGAAGTCGTGAGGCTGGGGCTCTCATGATGGGATTAGTGCTCTTGTGAGAAGAGACACCAGAGAACTTGTTCTCTCTCCCTGCCATGTGAGGACACAGTGAGAAGGTGGCTGTCCACAAGCCAAAAAGAGGGTCCTCACCAAGGAACCAAATCACTCAGCACCTTGAACTTGGAATCCAAGTCTCCAAAAACATGAGAAAATGAATTTGTTATTTAAGCCACTCAGTCATATTTTGTTATGGTAGCCCTAGAAGACTAATACAGAAGATGTGTTAGATATTTGAGGACAAGTTATATAAAACTAACATATGAGAACAGTAGAGTGAATTGACGAGGGAAATAGAACATTTTGCAGGCAGTACTTAGGGCTTAGTTAGGATTTTTATTCTTGAATTTAAAGTTGGTCTGTTTAGCATGGCTTCAGGTTTTCTTCTGGCCATATTAAGCTAATTTAAGTACAGGGTTAGTAGTGCTAGATAAATAGGTTTGAGTTATTGGGATATATGATGGAGGGAAAGGGAATGAGGGTGTTTACAACCCTATATTAAGAATATAGTACAGAGATCACATAAATGGTGGCAATGCACTTAATTATGGATGAGGCATGTATGACCCATTAAAACATTTTGAGAGTTGTGGTGGGTTTGTAAGGTGTCAACTTGGCTAGGCTGACCTGCATTTCCCAGATTCCCTTTCGTGTCTATTTCCAGTTAGAGTGGGCTACTAGAGACATTTTTATATCTGGGAAGTGGAAGCTGAACAGGAGCCATGGTGCAGTTCACACACCGTGGGACTTTCTCAAACCCTGGTGTGGAGCAGCAGCTGGGTCTGCAGCTTCACCACCTTTCTCTGGGTCCTCCTCTCACTTCTTCCCCTTTTGGCAGTTATGTGTTTAGCTACATGATAAACGGTGCCAACTTTCTGTGCATGACACTGCATCATCAAGGTCACAGGCAGTGAGAATAAACATAGCTTCTATTCTCCCCTCCGGGGTTCCAGCTGGACCTTAATCTCCTTTATGTTACATCCATCTTCTCTCCCCCACTTCCTGCCCCGGAGACTTTAAGTTCCAGGATCAGACAAAAGACAGCAGCCTTACAGACACCACTGAGCTGGCTCCCATGATTGTGTTAGAGCCCATCCTGGTAACAAACCCCTTATTTTATAGATAGTGGTTCTGCTTCTCTGATAGAATTCTGTGTTATACCAGAGGTTGGGAGCACTTGTCATCTTATACACTGAGATCAACTATTGCACAGGTGCCAATTCTCCCTAAAATCATTTATGAATTTAACAGCCCTGATATATCCAGCTGGATAGCCCTTAAACTATTCTTACTGATGTTTAAAAAGTTCTAACAGTAAGTTTGCGACAGAGCACAGAAAGCCTCAACACTGAATCTCTGAGAAGGCCTGATGGGAGAATAGGAATAGACTGTAGAAGAGGTCAGGTTCTGTACCATGCTTCAAAGCATTATATACTAATAGTTACATTGTGTGAAAAGTCTATAGCAAGAATCATAAACTAGAATGCAAGATGATCATTCCAGATGGCAGGAATTAAGTGGAAAATAAAATTGTACTTAGAGCTAACATATGTGGTACATATACGTGTGAGACACTCCTTATCTAAATGCTACACACACGAGCTCATTGAATCATTACAGTAGCCCTATGAGGTAGGTACTGTTATTGTTCCTATTTTACAGGTAAGAAGATGAAATCAGAGAGATTAAGGAACTTGCTCAGGGTTACACCAGAGAGCAATAAGAGATCAGAACTCCCCTCCCACTCCATCCTCTTCTATTTCCCCATTTTGATGTAAGCTCTGCTATTTGAGAAACTTACCCTGCAACGTTAAAGGCAGCTGATAGAGCCAAGGAAGACAAGTGTGATTGACTTTGTCATTATTTATATTTTTTCAAAAGGTTGGGGTCTTCACCCCAGCTAGAGTCTCATTGTTCCATCATAACTCACTGTAGCTTCAAACTCCTGGGCTCAAGGAATCCTCCTGCCTCAGCCTCCCAAGTAGCTGGGACTACAGGTGTGGGCTAGCACACCTGGCTCCTGTCATTATTGTTGTGGGTTGTTGGCATAAAGCTAGCAGAGTGACCTAGGGTCAGACTATTGAGTGAAATATGTTAAAGAGCAAGAAGCAAGACAAAAGTTGTTTAACATCCTAAACTTTGGAGTGGGGCATTTCATAAAGACATCCTTCCAGCTCATTGTCATCCCAAGGTGGATTGCTTCACCTGACAGATCAGCAATCAGAAGAGGGAGGGAGGGATGTCATGTTGCTCCAGCCTACAAACCTCTGTTCTTACTGTCAAAAGACAAGGCAGCAACATTGGCTGGAACATATTTGCCTCTGGGGGTAGAGTAGGGAAATACTTGGTGTGTGGGGGGTAGGGTGGGATTTAGGGGATTACTGGTTTTGTAGAAGATTTTATAAGGTTTTTAAGTCTTCAATCATGTGCATATGTCTCTGATAAGTATGCACTAAAAGTTATAATGAAATCCAATTCTTTTCCTATCAAGCTAGCAAAGATGTTAGTGAGCCTGGGATGAAAACACTGGTAAGTATGTGATGGAATGCACCAGTCCATGCTGCTGGCAGTGTTAATCAGCGTGACCTTTCTGGACAGCAATTTATCAATATACGTGAAGAGTATTAAGAAACGTGATGTCCTCTGAACAGTAATTTCACCCTTGAGAATCTACCCTAATAAAATAATCCCAAACATAGAAAAGAGCTTTAGACACAAGTTCATTAAAAATGCTGAAAAAATGGGAAACAGAACGTCCAATCATAAGGAAATGATTGAATAAACCATGATACATTCACTTGATAAAATTTTAAGTGCCACTAAAAATATTTACAAAGATTATGAAATAGCATGGAAAGTGCTAATGGAATAATGTTCAGTGAAAAGAGCAGAACATAAAACCATATAAGATTTTATAAAGATAAAACATAGTAATATTTTCAAGTACACATATTTTTGTCAAAGGATTAGAAGACAAAGACCAAAAATGTTAGAAAAAATAGTTGAAGTTACCTGGTAGGGAAAATTGATGATTTTCCTTGCTTTGTTTCTACTTGTGTGGATTTTCAAATGTTTCTTAATATATTTCAAATGAAAAAAATTTAAGAAATTATATACAATGATAATGGTATAAGTTTAGTTGTCAAAAAGGGGAATTGTAATGGACGAGCCTGAGCCCTTTCAACCCAATGACATTATGGCTAAACGGAAGTCCCAAAACTTCAAAAATGTAATTTGATGTTCTCTTATTGTAGCTGTTACAGAACCAGCTTTCAAAGTAAAGCTCATAGTAGAACCTAAAATAAATGTTCTGGATATGCGGCAGAGCTTGGTTTATTTTGAATCACTTGGTTGAAAAACTTGTGATTAACCTGCATGGGCAAGCAGATATTTAACTTGAATCTTTGGTTATATTGCATCCATCTTGCTTATTCCACTGAAAAAACTGATATTGGGAAAGGGTAGGGGTGAGAAGTGAGGAGAAATTACAGCCAAATGTGTTTCATATTAGAGACTCTTCTAGACTGTGGCTCCAAGGTGGAATTACTCATTGGCATGAATTCTTTTCAGAACTGTTTATGGCGCAAAAGCAATAACGTGTGTGTGAGCACCCCCGTGCCAGGTTTTCTCAGGTTCTCTCATGTTTCTGTGGAGTCACAAACTGGGATTTGAGTTACAAAATGACAGCCAGGGCTTCTAATTTGTAACTCGCTAACATAGTATTCTTTCTTTTACAATTTCTGCTGAAGGACTAGTAAGTGCATAGTTTTTCAGAAATGTTTAAAAACACAATAAATATAATTTCTTGGTTATTGCCCTAAGACTAGTCTTTTAGTATATTTTAAAGAAAAGATTAGAGAAACAAAAATAATATTTTGGGGTATATAAATCTGAATTCTGATGGACTCAAAAGATACTACATGTAGTTTTTTAAAAGTACCCTCATACTTCTTTTCCAAATGTAAAATTATTCTTTATTATAAAAGATAATAGCAAAGAAAATATAACCGGGTAGCTCCTTCTATGTATTTTTGACCTTTTCAAATTTTTGAAGATAGACACATGTAATAGATCAGGTCATTGCATTTTTACTCTTCTTTTTCTCCATTCCCAGTGAGATAATTATAAGAATTTGTACATTCTGTCTATGCTTTCACTATCTACCATTTTACTTTCAAATTTGACTGCTGACTTCAGCATTGTGCAATGTTTGGCTAACATCACGTTTTGGCTGCGTCAGTATGTTATACATTATTGCGATAGATTTTATTATTGATTCCAGATATGTTTATATGTCTTTCTTGTTCTCAGTTTCTGAAGGTTAATCTGTCTAGCATTGTTCCTATTCTCACAGAAAGGAAACCAGAAATCCTTGAGAGTTGGAAGAAAGTGGCATAAAAAGCAGGGGGAAAAAGCTAAAGTTTTTGGAGAGAAAACTACACGGTGACTCAAAGGAAAATCTTGCTTAGGTAAGAAAAATTGTAGACAAATTTAGAAGTACTTTTTTATATGTAGTCCCTTCCCATTCTTGATGAGTATCAGTTTAGTGATAGGCTCTTAAAGGCATGAAAATCATCTTGGTGTATAGACTTCTGAAATTGAAACTAGCTCTGTATTTGGCCATCAAAAACATTGAAAATGGCAAAAGTTTCAAGTACAGTAGCTATAGGTTTTTTGTTTTGTTTTGTTTTGTTTTTTTGCTTATCAATATGATGGACAGGTAGACACGGATAGGTTTATCTTGAAAGCTATTCTAGAAAACCTGTTTTTCTTTTTTAAGAAGGGCTCCATTTTAATTCCTGTCCCAATTTAACCAGTATATTAATATACATGAATCATTAGTTATAATTCAGTTTTATCACCTATTACTTCTTTAAACTTCATTTAGCTGGGGAAAGCTTTTCTCTGTCCATTAGATGAAAATTTAGCAGATGCCAAAATGTTTACGCCCACACTGAAGGTATATAGCTACTTTAAAAGATAAGACACAGTCTCAATGCATAGTTTAAAAATCCAGTGCAAGGTATTAATTAGCACTTTAATCACGAATAAGCAGTTGAGATGGCAGGCTGGGGCTTTGGAGGGAGAGGAAGAAAAACTTGATACCTTTTCCTGGACCTGGATTCTCTAGCTGTAATTCTTGACTCTGCTAGGTTTGAAGAGGAAGAAAGTTAAGGAGCTACAAAGGGAAGTTCATTCCTAGCTGGTGACAGTACCTTCTCACTCTGGTCCTGTCAGGTGTTTGTAACTGTGCTTTGTCCTGCGGGCACTTTGAAGGTTCATGACTGGTCCTGTCCAGCAGCAGCTTTCATAGCACAGGTGAGGTGTCTCCTATCCCCAGTCCTGGTGCTGAGACATCCTCCTTTCTCAGTACTGATCCAAGTCTTTTTTTTTT
>VBSM01001124.1:48993575-49006089 GCA_008086735.1 Cheirogaleus medius
TAAATGTAATTCACCACATAAATAAAAGCAAAAACAAAGACCATATGATCCTCTTAATAGACACAGAAAAAGCATCTGACAAAATTCAGCACCTCTTTATGATAAGAACTCTTAACAAAATAGGCATAGATGGGACATACCTCAAAATTATTAAAATCATATATGACAAACCCACAGCCAACATCATACAGAATAGGGAAAAATTGAAAGCATTCCCACTTAGAACTGGAACCAGACAAGGTTGCCCACTATCCCACTTCCATTCAACATAGTGCTGGAAATACTTGTCAGAGCAATCAGACAAGAGAAGGAAAACAAGGATACCCAATTAGTAGCAGAAGAGGTAAAACTATCACTCTTTGCTGATGATATGATCTAGAAAACCCTAAGATTCAATCAAGAGACTCCTGGAATTGATAAATAAATTCAGCAAATTCTCAGGCTACAAAATGAATGCACACCATTAGTAGCTTTCATATACACCCATAACAGTGAAAGGCAAGAATAAAATTGAAGACAGTACTTTTCACAATAGCATCAAAGAAAATAAAATATGTAGGAATATATTTAACTAAGGAGGTGAGAGACCTATAATGGGAGAACTACAAAACACTTAGAAAAGAAACTGCAGAGGATGTAAACCAGGCATCCTCAAACTATGGCCCGCAGTTCACATGCGGCCCACTGAGGATTTTATCTGGCCTGCCAAGTGTTTTTGCTGCCGCTGCCTGTCCTGCTTAGCAGCTTACTCATCCCAGGCCCACAGTGTGCATGTGTGGAATGTGTGCCGCACTCTCCAAGGGCCCTCCAACGGTCTGAGGGACAGTGAACTGGCCCCCTGTTTAAAAAGTTTGAGGACCCCTGATGTAAACAGATGGAAAACCATACCATGCTCATGGATCGGCAGAATCAACATTGTTAAAATGCCTATATTACCCAAAGTGATCACAAGATTCAATGCAATCCCTATTCGAGTACCAACATCAATTTTCACATGTCTAGAAAAAATAATTCTACGTTTCGTATGGAACCAGAGAGAACCCTGTATAGCAAAAGCAATCTCAAGCAAAAAGAACAAATTGGGAGGCATCAATTTAACAGACTTCAAGCTATACTATGAGGTTATAGTAACTAAAACAGCATATCACTGTCACAAGAACAGAGATATACACCAATGGAATAGGACTCAGAACCCAGAGATAAGGCCATCATCATATTGTCATCTGATCTTTGACAAAGCAGACAAAAGCATACACTGGGGAAAAGAATCCCTATTCAATAAATGGTGCTGGGAATATTGGATAGCTGTATGTACTCATAGAAGAGTGAAATAGGATCCACACCTTTCACCACTCACAAAAAACACCTCAAAATGAATAATAGACTTAAAGCTAAGGCATGAAACCATAAGAGTTCTAGAAGAAATGTTGGAAAAACTCTTAAAGACATTGGCCTAAGCAAAGAATTTATGAAAAAGACTCCAAAAGTATTCACAGCAAAAACAAAAATAAAAAAATGGGACCTGATCAAATTAAAAACCTTCTGCACAGTGAAGGAAACTATCAGTAGAGCGAATAGACAACCTACAGAATGGAAGAAAATATGTGCATGCTACATATCCAATAAAGGGCTGATAACTAGAATCTATAGAGAACTCAGGAAAATCAACAAAAAAATCAAACCACCCTATCATAAGTGAGCAAAGGACATGAAGGACAAATGGCCAAGAAACATGAAAAATTGCTCAACATCTCTAATCCTCAGGAAAATGCAAATCAAAACGACAATGAAATATTACTTAACCCCAATGTCTTTTAGAGATTAAAAACCAAGCTACAGTCTATAATGAGCACAATGGGATATATCTGTAAATTTCAGATTTGGGGAGTTAAATTTGCTAAATGCTTTGGAGATATTCATTATACATAAGAAAATACAAAAGAATATCTTCTAATGTTGATATATTTATTCTAGAGCATATTTTTAACATAAAATGACTTCAATATAACTTAGTGATCAATCTATAATGCCATATATCTACTTTATTTTTACTTAGAAATAAATAATCATTTAAATCTCACCTGTTTTCTTGTGGTAACCCATGACTGGATTACCACAATAATAATATAATATATCTAAATATATTATCTAATATATCTAATATTATAGATATAATATATTTTATAATATCTAAAAAGTAAATTTTTAACATTTAACCATATTGAAGAGGTAATTTGTTAATAGCAAGTTATATTTGAGGCAAAGCTCTTTGTATATAATTAGACGCCCAATTTTTAAAGTTGAAAATAAAAAATATATATTCAGATCATGCTGAGAATTTGATGATTTATTCATTTTTTAATTATAATTTTATAAACATCAATTACTCTTGTATTATATACTTTGAAATTTACTAATAAACTCTAAGAATAGAGTTGGCATAACTCGCAAACTTAATGCAACTTACTTAATAGTTACTAGAAGATTGGAGCCAAATAACATGTAACACAGAGCCAGAAATAAGATCCAGGTTGTCTGACCTCTAATTCATGGATTTTTCTCCACAATAGCACATCAGTCACTTGCTTCTGAGTCACAGGCTTATACAGATGACTTAACATTAGGTAAATCAGCTTCTTGTTTAAAGACACTGAAGAATTTAGGACTTAGTGTTTTGATGATATGATCAAACTACTGTGATAGTTCCACAATTTTAAGATGCCATCATTTATAATAAAATTGGGCAGTTTCATTTTTCACTGTTTCAGAAAAATCTCATGACTACATCAATGTTATATTTCTGATTTTAGAAACAATAAATGTGTATTTTAGATTCAAGGATGCGCTTATGTGTACTTTTTAGCATTTAATGGTGTTTATACATTTAGACTCTATTCAGTCACATTTCAAAGACAACCATTTATTGACTTCAATAGGAGTGTTCCCTGTTATTTCTGTAAATCTGTCAGTGACACAGGATAGTAACTGAATATTATGTGGGTCTTTTTCACTTACATGTTCTTCCTTAACAATGTCAAAACAAGTTTTTCTACTTGATACTTTATAAGATCAACAAGTTATTTGAAATATAAAATCTGTTCTAAAACATATTAAATTTACAGTTAACAGTGGCCTGCAGACAATTGTTTGCAAGTTGTTTACAGTATTTTTCTAGGCTTGGGAATGCAAATCCACAAAACAAATGTCATTCCTAATGGCTCATTCACTTATGAATAGCCATTGAGCTCAGACATGGAGCTTATATGGAAAGAAATCTGGGGAGATTTCCTAACAGCACTCTAGCAACTACTACTGAATGATCTGAAGAGGCTCTGGAGTTGAAGACTGTTTATCAAGCCTTTTCTTGCTACTGGTGAAGTCCCTAGTTGGGCGTGGTTAGAATGATGTATCTGAGTCTTGGTCTGTTCTAAATCTTTTTCGTTAGTTCTGTTTCTGCCTCAGACTCGTATGGTTTGCTTCTGGATTCCATATCAGGAGTTCACTGTTGAAAGCAGCAGATGCTTGCATGTAATTGTTCAAAGCTCAGCCTGTAAGGGACAGATGCTTTCTGTCTGAACTCCATGGATTCTATCAATTGTAACTCTACTACTTCTTCTATCTACTTTTGCTCAAATTGATGCAAAAGGAGAATTGCAGGAAGTATAGTTCTCTTGTGTTACTCCTTCCAAATGCTCTTAACAAGAATGACTGAAATATTTTTTTGAATAAGTTTTTGTAGGAAATAAAAATATTGCCTGGACTAAGAGCTGCTGGGAGATATCTCCTCAATATGGAAATCCTTTTAAATCCCATTTAATTCATAGTTGTGGCTTTCTTTTACTAAAAACTAATCTAAATAAAAAACACACAAACAAAACTGTTACCCTGTGGCCCTGTATCCACAAAAGACCATAGATTAGAGTTTTTCTTTCAATAAAATGTGAAATACACTGGGGTCTCAAAATTGTTCTCTTTACTTTAGGTTTAGGCTGTTTGCAACCCATATAGAGAAGAGACTGGTTATAGGAAACTTGTGCTTCCAAAGCGTTGAGATGGAACAAGAATAAGTTCGTATACTAGTATCAGATGGTTTCATGGTAGTTCTCAAACTGTGACCTCATGAAACGCTGGTGTTTTCTGAGCTGAATAAATTCTAATAGAAAACCAAGAAAATAAGAAACAGCAGCGGCCCTTACCAGATTACCATATTCTAGGGCAAAAAAAAAAAAAAAAGAATCCAGACATAATTTTCTCAATTTAAAGTCACTTCCTTTTTTATTTTTTTAAATTTTTGGTATTTGCTACTGTTACAGAGTACACTACTGCAAATGAGAGACACAATGAATGAAGAAATTACAAGTGTGAATGGAAATGTGATGTGAGATAAAATTGATTATATGTATTTTGGTCATTTGCTTTACTTATATTAATAAATGATGTATCCTGTGCCCATGCCTATTTGTATTTTATACATCTACTTGGGGGGTACAGAGAGAGTTGGGGAAGAGGGGGCTGGGAGAAAGGGAGAGAGATCCTACTCATAAATATGCTAATTTATACAAATATGTTTAGAATTGGATATTTCTAATAGTTGAATTCCAAACAAAAAGTTACATAATTCCATAAAGAAGTCCATGACTTCTAGTTGCTTTGACATTTGAAAAACCTTGAGAAAAACATTCAGTAGGATTCACCCACAGTTTTCTTTGCCATGTCAGAGATCTCTGCTGCCAAGCATAGCTCTAAGTCCCAGGCTAGCTCCTCCAGAATTTCTGAACGAGCTCAACTAAAAATATGTAAGAAGTTTCTCCCATTAAGCAAAGTCCCCTCTCAGCATGGACCTAAGCACTATTCATCTAGAATAAAGCTCTTTCAAACAGCTTTATTTAGATGACCTGTCAAGATGATTCTGTGTCACATCAGCTGATTATGTTTCCTCCCTCAGAAGTTCATTGAATGTTTTTCATTGATCTAGCAGCTAAGTCATACTGGGCCTATTACTCTCATGATATAGATATTATTGCAGGAATGCAGAGTGAAAGAAAAATGAATGCTTAGCTTTTGCATTTTGAAATAGCTTTTTAAACCTCAAGGCCAAGGTAATAGTATTCAGGAATTTTGAATTGTAGGGGCCTGTTTTTTGTTATTTTTCAGTAGCAGAAACTGAAGGATTCAGAGTATAAGTTAATATAATAAAAACTTGTTATATTTTTCTCAGTTTTGAAAAAGATTTTTCAAGTTGGGCTTAAGTTGGTAATAGGAAAAAACAAGTACAACAGAGCGAACCTTGGGTATGTGTGTCTGAGATATGAATGAGTTGTGCTATATTCCTCCTCTTTTTACTTCCAACTGGAGGCAGAAAGAACCCCTTACAGTGACTATCCCATTTATGTCTGTTATTCAGAAGGAAGAGGGACCTGTGCTTATTTCTAAGGTGGTACATAACGAAGCCAGCAAAGTTTGAGATTTTCCCTGTACCACATCAGCTTGGTGCAGTAGAGTAGAAATGGTGGTATGACAATCATGGGCAGATAAGATTTGAGACAACCCTACAAGAAAGACTCTTCCTGTGGACTTTTTGTATGTTCCCTGAAAGGTTCAGGAAAAGTAAAAAACTACCCCATGGCCCCAAGAGTAGAAGAAAAGTGGACAAATGACGGATAGCAGATCAGAAAGGACCTTTCAGTTTGAATCTGTCTCAAATATAGACTTTGTGGCACAATTACTGTGACTGATGGGATAGTGGATTTTGATGGATGCCAGGCTGGGAGGATGCGATACCAGGGACCAGAGAATGTAAAAATGTCAGCAAGTGGCCTGACGCTGACCAGTAACAAACCACCTCCCCGCTACACTAATTCCCATAAGCTGTTTAAGAACCCAGGAACCTCAGTAAGAAAAATAGGGAAGGAAATTTCTTGGTTAGCTTAAATTTGAAATGACTGATTTTAATCAGAATTAACTAAAATCAGGTAGGATGGGGGTTTGAGTTGATTTATAGAAAACTATGGAGGCATATTATTTTTGCATGTCTGAATGTTATGCCTTGATAATTTATACTTGCATTACTCCTATTTCTCTTGAACAATTATGATTAGAAGTGATCCTATCCTGGGGTATAATAGAATCACTCCTTAATTAAGAATCAGTTTCTCAAACCTGGGGTAAAGCAAAATAGTTTATAATGAAAATCACTCAAGAAACCCCTTAGGCCGAGCATACACAGGCAAACCCTCATTTAGTAAATCCCACACAAGCAGTTTTTCCTCTGGGGTGGAGAACAGCTCTTTCTTCAGGTGACACCAGATTAAGTTACATGCTTTATATCTGGAGACACTAGGTGGTAAGATGCTTCGAATAAATAAGAGGCTTATGGGATCCAACCCCAAATGAGAGGACAACAGATTCACTCTTCCCAGAGGAATGAGAAAATCTATCCCCACATTGTCTATCCTCTTTGCTTTACTTTTATATGTCTAAGTTATGAATCGATAATTAGACTCTGCTTATTCTTAGAATTTTGGTTTAGAAATTATGGTTCTAGGTGGACATGACCTCTGTTAATATTCCACCTGGCTTGCCAGTTTGGGGTTGGATACAGTATCATTTAAATTCAACCCCCTTCCTCCTAACACTGTTCTCCAACTCAGGAGGTAAAAACAACATGGGCTTCTTTCATCTCCAAATAAACTGAGGTTTTGACAGTTTGCAAACTTTTTCAAAACCACACTTGACCTAATTCAATAATAACTATTTAGAAACAACAGACTTGAAAGAATACCCGACTTCTAACTTCCCACTGGCATTGAATTATTGTCTTCAAACGATAAGCCCATTGTTGACAGTAACTATTAATATTTGAAAAATAAAACTGGTTGTATGTACTTAATTGTGAGCTCAGTTTCAAATAATTATTTTCCTTAAAAGTAAACTTTTGTAATGAAGGAAATACAGCCAAATTATACTGGATTTTAGTGTTACTAAATGATTCTCACTAAAGTGACTAATAATTATAGGCACAATTAGGGAAAGCTAGACTTTTTGAGAGACTTAAAGCTCAACTTAGGAGGTTCACTTCAAGAAAAAAATGCATGTAATATTAAAGACAAATGTACTGAAGTTAAATTTATTTACTGTAAGATATCAAAACAAAATTTCAAAAATTAAGGTTGACATATACCCACAAAAATTATATATCACTAGGGCTTCTTTCCAGATAGCTAGAGGGGGTCCAAAGCAAATTGGGTGACCAGAAGCATATTTCATTAGCTTCCATGGTAAATCCCACTCTGAGCACAATTTATTGGACATTTGTTATATGAAAAACTTTGAATCAGTCACTTTATATATGTTATCTCATATGTGTTACATGATAGTTCATATTTTAGCTCTATTTAGAGATTAGGAAGGTGAAGCTCAGAGAAGATATGAAACTTGCTGAAGGTCACGCAGACATCTGCAGTAGAATGTTTATAGCATCACAATTCACAATTGCAAACATGTGGAAACAACCCAAGAGCCCATCAATACATGAATGGATTAATAAAATGTGGTATATGTATACCATGGAGTTTGAGTAGCCACAAAAAACAATGGTGATCTAGCACCTCTAGTATTATCCCGGATAGAGCTGGAGCCCATTCTACTAAGTATCACAAGGATGGAAAAACAAACACCACATGTACTCACCAGCAAATTGGTATTAACTGATCAACACTTATGTGCACATGTAGTAGTAATATTCATTAGGTGTTGAGCAGGTGGAAGGTGGGAGGAGGGGATGGGTATATTCACACCTAATGGGTGTGGTGTGCACAGTCTGGGGGATGGACAGGCTTGCAGCTCTGATTTGGGTGAGGCAAAGGCAATATATGTAACCTAAACATTTGTACCCCCATAATATGTGGAAAAAAAAGAACATATACTCTATGTAATTAAAAAGGTCATGCAGCTTATAAGTGATAAAGCAAAAATTCTATACATTCAAGTTGATTCATTCCAAATATTTTTTCATAATAATTGTTTAAAATTTGATTAACATATGATTGAAGATAGTATTTATCATCTCAGTTATATTTAAACAGAGAGGCAGGAATATTTTCTTTCTTCTTCACCCATCCTTTCAACTTACTTCACATACAAATTAAATCTTAGCCATAGATTAATGCTTTAATAGCCAGTTATTTGATGAACATTAGATTTGTGCCTAGATTCTAGGAACAATTATATGATTAGTATAATCTTGAGTAAACATCAGGTTGTGCATAGCATTTTTAAAACTCAGTAGTGCTATTATTATGATAATCAGGTAAGTTACTACATTCCACTTAATGATTTGCCAAAAACTGAATACTCTTAACACTTTTTTAGAGTCATTCTGGAATTGTATGTTTTGCAGCAAAGAATTCTGTACAAATATTGGGTGTGCAATTCAACTGAGCCCCAGGTTTGAGTCTTGTAGAAATACAGAACACCAAGATTTTCTCTCTTTGATTAGTGTCTGCTCAGGTTATTGATTTTTGCCCTTTCTCTGTCATCCTAGAGTTTGTTGTTTATTATGCCTGGCTATATGACAAAAGAAATCTTAATGTTCCAAATATGTGGCAGGTTTGTGTTTGGTGGATTTACAATTTTATTCAGGCTTCTGGGTGTGTTAAAGTTAGAGGTAAGAATAATAATAAAAAAAACCCTTTGTAACATATACGTGCATGCATATACACAGTAATTGCATATCTATACATTTGTAAAGTTTATGTTCAGATGTGGTTTTCCAGACTCTCACCGGTAGAGAGATGTTATTGTGCTTCAAGAGCATGTCTTGGTTTATTCATTGCTTTGGGTCCTTTGGCTGTGCAATCCTTTTCTTTTTACCTTGGGCTTTGTGGTAGGCCTTTCAAACTGTGCCATAACTAGGTTCACATCATTCTGACTTAACTTTAATATGTCACAGATCAAGTATCTAATTATATGCCTTTTTGCTTCCTATGATCTTGCACTGCTGGGCTCCTGTCAACACTAGTTTTTAAATTGAATTCCTTTGGCATCTGTGCCTCTGAAATTTATAGATTTTTACCCTGGAATTTGGCCATAGATTTTTCAACATCTGGGTTTTAATCAAGATTTTAATTTTATTTGTTTTCCTACTGACTTCCAATAGAAAATTTACTTCTTTTTCTGGGCAGCACTTTGGAAAGAGAGAAATGAAGAGGCTTTTCTATTCCTTTTTAATATTAATAGAAATATAATCAATGTAATATACATTTTCACCCCTTAGAACAAGTTGGTGATTGCACTTTAGGTATGAGTAGGGGAATCATGTCTTTACAAAAAAAAAAAAGGAATCTTTTCTTTCCTTTATTTAATGCTTAGTAATATTTTCTCAGGCCATAAAGCAAGCATTGTTGAAAGAATATTAGAGTCCCATTATATTTACTATAGTGTATCTGCTTTTTATTTGTTGTATTCTGGGAAAATGGTACTATTGATTGATTGGGATCCAAGAAGTGATTAAAAACATATGCCCTATAAAATCGTATTTTTTAGTATTTCAGAAAAATTGTTTGCATCTTGCTGCTAAAAATGTTCAAACCTGATCATTGCTGATATTAAAAGACTTGGTATGTAGAAAAGAAAATGTGGTACAACTCAAGTTTAGTTCAGGTAAATCAATGATTCTAGGTTGCTTGTGTGGCAGACAATATTGCCGAGAGTATGAAAATGACCAAGGAAGAGATGCCACAAAGATGGCAGAGTAGGAGATACTAAGCCTCTATCCCTTGACAATATGAAAACAAATATAGATACAAACCAAGATATCCCAGAGAGGGTTCTAGGGCCCATAAAAGAATTTGCAGCAGCACAGCATAGCAAGAAAAGGGGAATATCCACAGAGAATTACTGGAGAGATCAGCATACTAGAGACTCCAGGAGATGATTAGGAACAAAGAAGAAAGGCAGAGGCTTTGGTACGAGCCCTGTGGTGAGAACCACTGTGTTCTCCAGCAGGCTACCCTGCACAGGATACTGGCATCTCTTGCTATGGAGGTAGTCAACAGCCATTCCTGCCAGAGAACTCTACCTAAGAGCCCACGTCCGAGAAGTAGTGCTCTTGAGCTGCTTTTGGAAAGAAGCTGATTCCTCTCCTAACCCCTTGTGTGCCCTCATCCCGAAGCCACAGTCATTCTGTGAGTGTCCACCTTTCAGATTCAAGTACTGTGGCTACACTGGGCCAATGGCCAACCCACATCTCAGACAACAGAGTCATTGCTATAGCAGGCTAGTTCACACTCAAGGCCTGGGGCAAAGCCCTTACTGCATGTGCTCATGCTCCAGACACCAGCGCAGCTGCCACAGAGAGCTAGACCCTGCTCCAATCATGGAGCTTCGTTAATACTTCTGCTTCCATTGTTGGCTTCCTGGCAGCCTCCTAATTATCTGTGCCATGTATTCTGTATACTACATGGCAGTGTAGTTGCAATCTGGGCACCAGTGCCAATACCATCTTGAATCACAAAGCTGTAGTACCTGACAAGTGCCCATGTTCCATGCCTTAACCCTGTGGCAGGCTCAGTGGGTGCCACTGATCAGACACCAGCGCCACTGCAAGCAAGCCCACAAGCCAGACACAGTGCCAACAGGTATCTCTTTTGGGTTTTTTTGCTTTATATATTTTTTTTAAATCAGCATATTATGGGGGTACAAATATTATGGTTACGTATATTGCCCATGCCCCCTCCCGCCTCAAAGCAAAGCTTCAAGCGTGACAATGCCCCAAACATTGCACATCTCACTCATTATGTTTGTGTATACCCATCCCCTCCTTTCCCCTCCCATCCGCCCAACACCTGATAAATGTTATTCCTATATGTCCACTTAGGTTTTGATCCGTTAGTACCAATTTGCTGGTGAGGACATGTGGTGCTTGTTTTTCCATTCTTGAGATACTTCACTTAGTAGAATGGGTTCCAGCTATATCCAGGAGTATACAAGAGGTGCTATATCACCATTGTTTCTTAAAGCTGAATAGTACTCCATGGTATACATATACCACATTGTGTTAATCCACTCATGTATTGACGGGTGCTTGAGTTGTTTCCACATCTTTGCAATTGTGAACTGTGCTGCTATAAACATTTGAGTGCAGGTTTCCCTTTTATAGAGTGCCATTTGATCTTTTGGGTAGATGCCCAGTAATGGGATTACTGGATCAAATGGTAGATCTACTTGTATCGCTTTAAGGTATCTCCATATTGCTTTCCACAGAGACTGAACTAGTTTGCAGTCCCACCAGCAGTGTAGGAGTGTTCCTATCTCTCCGCATCCACGCCAACATTTATTGTTTGGGGAATTTTTGATAAAGGCCATTCTTACTGGAGATAAGTGATATCTCATTGCAGTTTTGATTTGCATTTCCCTGATGATTAGAGATGTTGAGCATTTTTTCATATGTTTGTTGGTCATTATTCTGTCTTCTTTTGAAAAATTTATGTTTATGTCCTTTGCCCACTTTTTGATAGGGTTGTTTGATTTTTCCTTGCTGACTTTCCTGAATTCTAAGTAGATTCTAGTTATCAGCCATTTATCGGATGTGTAGCTTGCAAAAATTTTCTCCCATTCTGTGGGTTATCTGTTTGCTCTCTTGACAGTTTCTTTGGCTGTGCAGAAGCTTTTTAATTTGATCAGGTCCCATTTATTTATTTTTGTTGCTGCTGTGATTGGCTTTGGGGTCTTCTTCATAAATTATTTGCCTATCCTTTATGAATATAGATGCAAAAATTCTCAACAAAATCCTAGCCAACCGAATCCAGGTGCTTATCAAGAAAATAATCCATCACAAACAAGTGGGCTTCATCCCAGGGATGCAGGGATCATTCAACATACACAAATCTATAAATGTAATTCACCATATAAGCAGAAGCAAAAACAAAGACCATATGATCCTCTCAATAGATGCAGAAAAAGCATTTGACAAAATTCAACACCCTTTTATGATAAGAATGCTCAACAAAATAAGCATAGACGGGGCTTACCTAAAAATGATAAAAGCCATATATGACAAACCCACAGACAATATCATACTGAATGGGGAAAAATTGAAAGCATTCCCACTTAGAACTGGAACAAGACAAGGTTTCCCACTATCTCCACTTCTATTCAACATAGTGCTGGAAGTCCTTGCTACAGCAATCAGACAAGAGAGCGGAATTAAGGGCGTCCAAATGGGACCAGAAGAGATCAAACTCTCACTCCTTGCTGATGACATGATATTATACCTAGAAAACCCCAAAGATTCAACCAAGAAACTTCTTGAATTGATAAATGAATTTGGCAAAGTCTCAGGATACAAAATCAATACACAGAAATCAGATGCATTCATATATGCCAACAACAGTAAAAGCGAGAACCAAATCAAAGACTCAATTCCCTTCAAAGTAGCAACAGAGAAAATAAAGTACTTAGAAACATATTTAACTAAGGAGGTAAAAGACCTCTACAGGGAGAACTATGAAACACT
>VBSM01001124.1:49011044-49047367 GCA_008086735.1 Cheirogaleus medius
AAAAAAAATGAAAAAAAAAAAGAATATTAAAAACTGTTAAATCTGGATAAAGTGAATATAGCTATTCTCTGCATCTTTCTTCCATATTTTCAACTTTGAAATTATTTCCAAAGAAAAATTTATAAAAGGAGCAATATTCTGTTCAATAAACAGTTTTATAGTCTTTGCTGTTATTTCTTCAGATTTTATAACAGTTAATATTTTTATCTGTCATCTGTGACTAAGCTGCTTTTATTTATGTGACCCTCAATGAATTTTAATTTTCTCATGGGTCACTTGACCATGACAAAAGTCATGTTCCCTACATAGTCCCAGTGAAACGTGTGTAAGCCTGATGCAATTCTAAGAATTTTGATGTAATCTGAATAAAGGAGTATCAAATGGGGAAACAACCAAATTACTGGTGTTATGCTTTATAATCAAGAATTTCAGTATCTAAAGAATGCTCATCAATAGCACACAGTAAGGGATGTAATTATCTTTATTACCAAATAGAATGTATTATTTTATATATAAGTATGGACAGATACCAGCTTTTCACACAGCCCAATGAATACAGGGAAGTGCAGAAAAAATGACCTCAGAATTCAAATAGGTTCAGTTATAAGAAGTCAAATCCAATAAGGAAAAAAAAACTAATATCAGAGACAAAAAATTCTGAACTTCCAGGTTGTATCTTGGAATATATTCATACTGCCCAGGTACCTGTATTTCATGTTAATGTAGACATATATTTATACAGAGCTTTATTAATTTACAAAGTATATTTGTATACATTGTGTTATTTTGAACAAGTATTTAATTTTAAATAGGTCAGAAATCATAATCTCATTTTACACTTTAGGAAACCAGGGCATAAACTGTCAAGTGTTTTCCTCAATAATGGCTATTAAGTTATAGGAGCAAGATAGGAACTGAACACAGTTTTTATTATAAGTTTACTGCCATATATTGCCTCCTTAAGAAACTGGTAGAGGTACCTTGTGGTCTTTATCTATATGTATAGAAGCAGTAAAGTGAACAAATACCATTTCGAATGCTTTTCAACAATTCAAGTCGGAAGCAAGAGAACTCTGCCAGCAAACATATGTAACAGTCACAACAAACCCAGTTCTGCAGAGGACTTCGAATATTATGACAGAATACACTTCTACTTCACACAGATGGGAGACCAGGAGAACCCTCTTCATGTTCTTGTGGTATCTTATGTTATTCTAGTAATTGCATCTATTTAGAGTTGAAGAATTGAAGAATTGAAATATAAGTTAAACTAACTTACTCAAAATATAGATACAAGCCAGGCGCCTTTATGCGATCAGCATGTTAAAGAACTTTTCCGATGGAAGATTTTGATTGAACTAATCATCTTCATTTTGTCTTTTGGGAAGTATATTTGGAATGATGGATACTTGGACCATACAACTGATTGCACTTTTGGATAAAAGACTGTGGATTTCCTGTGGGTTTTGTAGCTTAAATAGCTTTTGTTCTCTGACTTAAAATAAAGATTCTTATTTTTCTTAATATTAGTATATATTTATCTTGTGAAAGAATAATGTATTCTCCAAGCAATTTTAGACACCTTCATTTTTAAGCATACATACTTTTGGGAAAGATAACTATAAATGAAACAGATTTAGCTGTGCAAGAGACTAGTAATGCATTTATATTCCAGTTGCACTGCTAGTAAGGATTATTAATTCATAAATGTTGATTCCAAGTTGAGCCTGCTAAATCCACTAAAGTGTACTGGTTATGAGTACCAGGTTTGGAGCCACATTTCTGGATTGGAATACTCAAAACTGATTATACTTAGTTTTACTATCTGTTCATTGAGAATAAATATAGGATCAATGTTATAGAGTTGCTTTCAAGATTGCATGAGGCAATATATTATATATAAGGAGGCCAATATATAGAACAGTGCCCAGATTATTGTAAACAATGAAAACATGTTATACTTGGAAGTACCAATGTAGAGATTCAAGATCAATGCTGTTTATATCACAAATCCTCAGAGGGAGCAAACATTCAAAACTGGATCAAGCGTTTCTGGGGCATAGGCAATTCTGACAGCAAGAGCATTCAGGTGCTCCTACTTAAATGTACAGACTCTGCATTGTCACAAACGGAGACAGGGTACAAAGGAGAGCCACAGGAGAGTGTGCTAATCCCTGAGTTAATAGAGGATGAGAAAGGGGTTATAGAGAGCAGCTGACTAGAAAGGTGGTGCCTTCCTGTGGTCTATTTGCAGAATTGATTTGCTTATTTTACTTGTTAGACTGTGGGATCCCTGAAGGCAACAATTGTCCTTTTGCTGTTAAAAATCCCTATGCTTGGTATATTAACAGATGCTTAATAATTAGGGTATGTGACCCAGTTTGCCTGGGAAAGGTCTAATTTTATCCTTATTGTCCCACCAAAATTATTAATAACTAATTTCACTCTAAAGTATCTCAGCTTGGATAATCATGTTTTCTATTAACAATGGTAGTTGAATGAACAAATTCTTCTTATTCATACATCCCAGTCTGTCTTCTACATCTAATTTATGCTTCCCATCTTTCCAGTATTTTCTCCCACAAATGGAGGTATTATATTCAAGAAGGAATATGCTTTTAATGTATTATTAGTTTATTTTTCCTTTTTATAGAACTGAGATAAAATAGTGGGAAATTTACCAATATGGTATTTAATAGAAAACAGCATATCTTTAAAGTCCATTTAAACTTCATGAAGGTTAACATAAAAATCATTTCAGAAAAGTTGTATGAAGAGGCAATTTTGCAATATAAATAGAGGCAGTCAATATTGTCAATTTTGAGCCAAAAGGTACTTGATTTCTTTGATGACATCTCTACATATTTGAACTATCTGTGGGTAGCAATTTTGTTTTAAAATGATTGTATCAATGCAGTAACATTTTGAAGAATGTACCATCTTAATTCTATTAAGTCTCTAAAATTTGTTTTTCAAAGAAACTATAATCAAATTAGCTTCAAATTGGAAGTGTTCATGATTTCGTGGAAGTAATTCAAACATAAGAATTATTTTTGCTACTATACTAATACATTGCTACAATCATGTTTCTGTCCCTTCATTCATTTTTCCAGATATAATTTGATCTAGTTAAAAATTCTTCAGGTATATTATCTTCATTTACTTAATTTATCACAATTGAAGCTCAACCAACCTAGAGTATTACCTTCCTTTGTTGCAATGACACACTCAGTTACTGATTATAAAGATATTGTTCAGACTCATTTCATCCTGTAATTTTTATCCAATAATCACAATGCAAAGAAAATGATATCCCATCCTGGGGCTTATTTTCTCTTTACATTTAGCAACAGAAAATCAAAATCACAAGATTGATAGAGAAATGACCTCTCCCTCCCCACTAACTCTTTCTTCATCCTCTAGCTTTGGTCATTCTATATAATACTTCTGCCACATTTATGTTCTTTAATTTCAAGAGTAATCAGATTGATTTTCCTGAGATAAACAAATATTAGTCCAAATGTGTCTCTTCACTTTATATTTATCCTTTTCTCCTGATGGGGCTCAAAATAAATGTTAGTTTTATGCTGAGGTTTTATTTTAAATGCATTAGTGAATGTAATTTTGTAATCAAATATTTCAAAACATGAGGCTTGTGAACAAAAAGGTTAAAGACAGGTTTTACAAAGTTTGAAAACTTGCTATCCATGATTGGATAGTGATCCCATTAACTTAAATTTGGAATAAAAGAGACTTTCTGCGGACTTCAATAGCCCACTCCTGGTGGAGTTTAAATACAGATTATGTATTAGATAATACAAGTATACAATGTTAAATTTCCCAAGTGTAATAATTTTTCTTAGGAGTTAAATGCTGAAGTATTTACGATAAACTATCAAGATGTTTGTGTTTAACTCAAATGATTCTGAAAAAAAAACCCACCATAAAATTAGACAAATGTGGTAAATTATTACTAATTGTTGAATCTAGGTGAAGGTATTTGAGTATTCAATAGCAACTTTTCTGAATATTTAAAGTTTTCAAAATAAAAAGGGAAAAGTAAGAGGTAGAACTAGTAAAAGAGAAAAACAGGAGTGATTAAGCAAGAAAGACATGAACCAGTGTTCGGTGCCTTGCGTGGTCAGTGCTGATAATGAAGACAGCAATTTGTGTCGAAAAGGAAGAGAGAAACAGATTAAAGTGGGACGGATTATTTGTGAAAAACTATTTGAAGATTAATGTGGTACGACATGAGAGAAGGAAGGGAGAATTGGAAAGGAGACCTGCTATAAATTGCTACAATAACTCAGGAGAAGACTCAACTAGTGCTTGAAAGCAGATGAGCTTACTGAAGGGAGAATGTACCGAAACCAACTCCCCAAACTGCTTTGGTTCTTGAGGGGTTGGTGGGAGGCAAAACATCCTTTGCTATTTTTTTCTTATGGACTTGATATTTCTATTATTTGACAGTTTCAGAGTTTATTAGTTAATATTTGGTAAACTCTTTCAGAAGCAGGTATTTCTTTCAGAGAAGATTATTTCATCTTTTTAGCAGTAGTAATACAAAAATAATTAACACCTCTTCAGTACTTGCTCTCTTCCAAGTAGCAAAGACAATTAGTTTTGGTTTAATTCTTGCAGAAGTTTTATACGAGGATGTTAATCTTATCGATACTCTAATTTTACCAATGAAGGAACTAGACTAGAGAGTTCTCATTATGTGCCTGAGGTCACCTAGCTTGGAGGCTGCAGAGCTATGACTCCAGCCAAAGTAATGCTACTCCAAAGCCTGTGCTCTGAAACATAGGGCGTTTATTTTGTTTGAGAAATAAAACCCTACAGAGTATCACCATCACGTTATTAATTGGGAATCAAAACTTTAATGCTTTATTCCTTTCATTTTCAGAATTACTGTAAACTTAGTCTCAATGCAATAGGTTTATAGGCTGCTATTCCCTGCCCCCCCTTTTATTTTCTTTCTAATTTGAAGCATTTTTCAAGTTAGATTCTAAGAAGAGACCTAACTCTGATTATGGAAAAACCTAATTGAAACAAGAATAAAAGAATCTATATGGGATCACAGATAAATGTTTTTGAAATGAGAAACAGATACCTTGATTAATATTCTAATGACATTGTATTTTCCATGAATTCAGCAGAAATATATCAAGAGGTTAAAACTGATTACTGGTGGGGAAAAAAAAAATCAGGACCAAACATCATCTGCTGGTTAACTTGTATATTTTCTCCAAGGTTTTTCCACTTTATTGCATGAAAGTTCGGGTCACTTGCTCAATCAATTAGGCCTTACTTCAGGCTGCCAGAAATGGTCAGTCTGAGTGATAGGCAATGAGTGAAATGACAAATTAGCTACAGGTGACAGATGGACCAGAGGAAATAGAATGGACAAGCAATGAGGATAAGGATGCTTCAGAAGTCCTCCCTTAGAGCCAGAAGACTTAGTTGTATTAATCTGACAATAAATAACAAAACATGAATATTTTGTTTTTCACAAGAAAAATAAAATTTACTAGTTAAACAAGTTCATCATTGACAAGACTAATTTAAAGTGATGCAACTACCTTGGAAATCAGTCTGGCAGTTCCTGAAAAGGTTAAACAGGAAATTACCATATGACCCAGCAACTGGACTCAGGTATATAACTCAAGAAGAACTGTAAACGTACACCCACACAAAAACCTTGTATACAAATATTCATAGCAGCATTCGTCAGAATAGACAAAAGTGTAAACAACTTAAGTGTCCATCACCTGATAAATGAATAACGTGGTATATCATATAATGAAATAAAAAAGAATGAATTATTAGTGCATGCTACAACATGGATGAACTTTGAAAATATTTCATTAACTTAAAAAAGCCAGTCTCAAAAGATCACGGTTCATGACTCAACTTACATGAGATGTTCAAAACAGGCAAATCTAGAGAGAGATATTAGTGGTTGCCTAGGGCTGGTGGGATGAGGTGGGAGGATGAAAGCTAAATGGCATGGGTTTCTTTGGGGAGTGATGAAAGTGTTCTAAAATTGACTGTGGGGATAGTTGCACAATTCTGAATTACTAAAAAATTGGAATTGTACACCGTTAATAGATGAATTGTGATATATGAATTATATTTCAATAAAGCTGTTACAAAAAAAACAATTTAACTGAACAAAGGTAAGTGTTTTTGTTTTGTTTTTAAATAAGAATAATTTCCCTTGTGTTCTACTTTCCTGATACTGGTAGCTCTCTGCAAGGATGTAAGGATAAGGCTCCAGATCCACTGTTTTTGAACCAAGTTGATCTCACAGTAGTGGATAGTGACAGAGAAGTTTCGTTTGCATAACATCCAAGGTTGGGGAATGGCATGGTATAATATAGAAAAGACTTACAATCAGGAAAACTGGAGTTGAGAACCTGACCCTGCCATTGGCTATCTGGTTGACACTGAAGAGGTAAATTAATCTCTGTGAACCTGTTTACTGATACGTACAATTTGACCAAATAACAACTACCACTTTTAATAGGTTGGTAGGTCAAATTGTAGACAGTTTATATATAATTGCAGATCAAGAAAGATAATCAGTTCATTCATCTACTCAAAGCTATGCCAGGAACCACACTGGCTTGTAGACCCCTGGAGATGCAGACAGAGGTCATCTTGGTAAGATGCTTTGAGAGCAGATGGGAAAGTCAACTGATCCAGATTAGGAGAGATGCTTCAGCTGATTCTTTAACAGGGAGGATGTTGGCAGTTGAAAAGCATGGTGGAGGCATTTGTGCTTGGAGTGAAGGCTGAGAGGTGCATCTGAGAAGGATGTTCAAAACGTTTTATTTGATTGGATAGGATTAGAGTAGTTTTCAAACTGTGATCCCCAGACTACTATCATTAATATCACATTGGAACTTGCTAGGGTTGCAATTTGTCAGTTTCCACCACAGTCCTAATGAATGAGAGATTCTGTGGATAGAGGTGCTGCAATCTACGTTGTAACAAGCCCTCCAGGTGATTGTGATGCACAGTCAAGCTTAAGAACCACTGGACTAGAGCCCTGGGCACTAGTAGCAAGAGATGTCTACACTAGTTGAGTATTTATACTGTTTACCAAAGCAATTTTATATGTAGATTTATAAACTGTATAAGTTATTTACCACTTTATGCTACTTATTTGAAAATACAAAAAAAAGTTAAAGAAAAAAATCTCATCACCTAGATATATTGTTAATATTTTTGATGAGTTATAAATATATCCCTTTTTTGTAACATTAGGTCATATTATACATCCTTATGTATTTCATTTTTACTAACTTACTCTATGAATATTTTCCCATGGATTTTGAATTCTATCAATCAGTCCTGAAATCTCACGGAAAATATTTTTAATGACTACAAAGTATTTCATCATGTGGATAAGCCATAATTTAATTTACTGTTTCTTATTGTTGAATATTAAATTGTTTCCTTAACTTTTATAAATACAATGATGAAAACATGTGCGTAACCATTTTTTCTGCATCTTTGTTTTCCTAGAATAGATTCCTAGAAATAAAGTTATTATGTTGAGTACCTATTCTGTTTATCCGTGTCTCTGTTTCTACTGGTAACAGACCCATGTCCTCTGGCTGCGGGACTAGCATGTGTCCCAGACTGAGCCAATTATGATATACATATTTCTGACCACACAGACTAGTTCAGGGACAGTTATGTGACCTGATTGGGCCAATCAGCTTATTGGCTGAATATTGCAGAAAGCCATCCCCCCCCAACCCAACAACCCCCAGGATGTGAAGAAATCAGTCTGTAGTAGAAAGTAATGAACTTACTTTGAAGAGAGAAACAGAGATGAGAGGCAGAGAACACCCAAATTTTCAGTGTTTTGTAGCTTCACTTACACTTCTAAAACAAAATTACCTTAAATAATTCTGTCTCAAGCTAGATTTAATATTCCTCACTAATATTAATATACTGGGCCTTGAAGAACAAGAGGGCTATTGAATTAAATCTGTATATAAGTTTGAGGACACTGAACCTACATAGTATTTGGCCTTCTTATTTTGAAGCATATTATGCTTCTTTAATTATTTTGATTTCCTTTTATAACTTGCAGTAAGATTTTATAATTTTCTCCATATAAAAGGAACTATATTCTTTACAAGGTATATTCTTAGACGTGCCATTTTTGGTTATTTTTGTAATAGTGAGCTTTCTCCCCATATTAGATTTCTATTGCTGCTATAGCAAATTGCCACAAACTTGGTAGCTTAAAACAACACAAAATTTATTACCTTACAGTTTTGAAGGTCAGAAGTCCAAAAGGGGGTTCTCACTGGGCTGAAATGAAGAAGTCGGTAGGATTGTATTCCTTCTGAAGGCTCGAGGGGAGAATATATTTCCTTACCTTTTCCAATTCGATCTTTCCCTTCCATCTTCAAAGCTAGCAGCAGGTCTGCCTCTTTCTTGCCCATTTAAGAATTCACGCACTTACACTGGGCTCAGCTGGAGAATCTCCTTATTTAAGGTCAGCTGATTAGTAATCTATTCCACTTGCAACCTTAATTCCCCATTGCCAAGTAACTTAATATGTTCACAGATTCCAGGGATTAAGGTGTCCACTTTTGGGGGAGCATTATTTTGCACACCATACCTCTTATTATACATATCATTTGTCACAGATATATACACAAACATAAACTTTTTCTGCTTTCATAGGAAAACTCACACAATTGTGTTCCTACATTCTCTCTTGACCTTGTCTCTTGAATGCTTTGCAATCATGCTTTCACTCCTACTATTCCACCAGAAACTTAGCTCAAGGTTATCAATTACCTGCACTCTGCCAAACCTGAAAATTAACTGACAGTTCTCATCTGCATAGGCTTACTGACATCTATGAAATCTGAATATCTTAGCACAATGAAAGTTTATCTTTTGTTGTGCTACCATCAGATGAAGGTTGGAGTAGGGTGAGGCCTGCTCCCCCCACCATTGTCTGGGCCAAGGCCCTTTCTATACAATGGTTGTATCACTCCCTAGAGCCTCAGAGTCATCCCCTGGATTCTTTGCATATAGCTAGCAGAGGAGGGAAGAGAAAAGAGAAAAAATGGAGTAAGTTTAACTTTTTTTAACCACTTCGGTACGAGCATCGACTATAGTCGACAGCCACAGATGAACATGCACAGCTGAGCGTCGACTTTAGCCGACAGCCGTGATATGAAGGCGCACAGCCGAGCGTCAACTTAAGTCGACAGCCAAAAGCTTTTACTTTTACAGCTTTTATCTCTGCACTTGCAGTGTGTGTGTTCAGCTAATAAGTTACTATGAATCTGTGACCTTTTAACAAGTCCTTAGTAGGAGTTATTATAGTTATTTTCCTAAAGCTGCCTGTAAAGTAAAACAAGCTTTCAGTGCTTTAAAGCTTTCTTCATCACACAAGAGCAAAATGGATTCGTTGTCAATGCACAGCACAAACTACCGTGTGGACTATGAGTGCCGGCTGTGGGCAAGGTTTCACGGCCTGTGAGTGCGGTACCAAAGTGGTTAAAAGGACCTAGTGCTAGAAATGATGCACAACACAGCTGCCACATTCTATTGGACATAATTTACTCCCATGGCCCCATCTAACTGCTAAACATGATGGGAATTGGATCTAGCTGTGGGGGCAGGAGGCTAGGAAAATGGGGTTTATGGAGCACATAGCATTCTTGCTACCACATTAACCAGTCATATGCATTTGCTGCAGTTGGTTACTCCCTTCCTGTACATTAACTATAACCCTGAGACTAACCCAGATAGTAACTGGAAAGTTCAGTCAGTTCCAGAATCAATATAATTTGCACTAAATTTAGGACATTTGTGATGATGTAGTTCTGTAGATTCCTCTTATTTTCTGTCCCCAAACTTCTCCTTCATCTTATTTGCCATTGTTTATTAGTGCTCTGTTCTTCTTTACTTCTGATTTTTTTTTACCTCTCCTGTGACTGTGACATTTTGTCATTTTCTATACATCCTTTGATATCTATGTTCCATTGCGAACAATCTCTTTCCTCACTAATTTCTTCAAATAATTTTCGTTCTCATTTGATAAAAGAATACAAATCTGGACATTTCTTTTGCAACCTCTCTAATGGATTGTTAGTCCGGAGCTGAGAGGGAGATACACGAAGCTTCAGGTGTAGCAAAATGCTGTTTATTTGAGCATCTGGGTGCAGATGGGTGGAGGCCAAAAAGGGCGTCCACGAGAGAAAGGGGAGAGCCTTGGGTTTTACAGAGGGTTTTTCTGGGGGGATTGAGTAACAGGGCCAGAACAGCCTCTGTTATAAATTCTTTCCAAACAACCAGTTTCTGGGACCCCTGTATTGGTCACATCCTGCAGAGGGAAGAATAGCTTCATCCTTATCAGGAGGAATAAGGAATGCAAGTTCCTTTCTTACCGGTTTCTGACTGTGTCACTGCAACCGTCTATGGTCAGAGTTAGATTTACAACCTCTGGACTCTCCAGACTCCTGCGGCTATTGTTTCAGAGGCCTTGTGATCACTATCTAAGTTTTCCATTAACCGCATTCCGTCCTATACATACTTTCCCCGTTTCCACCTTGAGCAAGCCTAACGTGGATGATAAACATTTTCCCTTAGTCCACATCAAAAGGCCAGAAGGGGGAGTTGGCATTTTTCTTAGCAAAAATTCTACTTGTTTTTTCAAGCCCAAGACTTCAGTACTTTTGTTCTAAGTCTTAGCCATATAACATTTAATATTATTGTTACTATTAATATTAATAACATTAACAATGATAGTATTTGTTGATTTATTTGCCAAGCCAGAAAATAAGGATTTATATATGTTTACTTAATCCCCAAAACGGCAAATTCTTTTTTCCCTAATTTCAAAGAAAATTTCTCTCTGTGCCTTTGACCTGTCAAATTTTTATCTTGTTTAACCTCATAATAATCTGAAGGTCTTTTCTGATTCCTTACTTTTCTTGACTCTTTTACAAAATTTGATCTTATTAAAAACCCTTTTCATAATGATAATAGTTAACATTTATTATGTGCAGATTATGGGCCAAAGTCTTAGGTGTCTTATGAGAATCGACATATTTAATACTCCAACACGTTGGTACTTTATACCCCCATTTTACAGAGGAAGAAATGGAGGCACAGAAATACTTAAGAACTTGCCTGAGATCATGCGGTTTCACAAATGGAAAACAACCTGAGCTGGAGACCTAGAGTTGACAAGAGAATTCCAGCCCTATGGGTGTAGTTACAGTTTTCTGATCTGTAGCCAGTTCTCACTTGGCCCTAGACTCTCCCATAAACTGAATACTCTGCTTAGGTTTTTACTCCTCTCTTATATAGCCATAATTTCTATCCATTGATAATTTCTTGTGCTGGATATTTTCTGTAATAAAATGATAATTTATTAAAATTAGAAATAAGGTAAGGTTTTTTTGTGTGTATTATTTTAAAAATAATTGTGTTCTTTAAGAAAGCAATCACATTCATAATATTAAAAAGAATAAAATACTTAGGAATAAATTTAGCCAATGAAGTGAAAGATCTGTACAATAAATTCTATATAATACTGATAAAAGAAATTGAAGAAGACATAAATAAATGGAAACATATCCGGTGTTTGTAGATTGGAAGAATTAATACTATTAAAGTGTTAATACCACCCAAAGCGACATACAGATTGGACACAATCCTTATCAAAATTCCAATGACATTTTTCACAGAAATAGAAAAGCAATCTGAAAATTCATATAGAACCACAAGAGACATCAAATAGGCAAAACAATTTTTAGAAAGAAAAACAAATTTGGAGGCATCACATTTCTTGATTTAAAATTATATTACAAATCTATAGGAATCAAAACAGTAGGATGCTAGCATAAAAACAGACACATAGACCAGTGGAACAGAAGTGAGAACCCAGGAATAAACATAAGCATACATAACCAACTCATTTTCAACAAGACCACCAAGAGTACATAATGGGGAAAGGATAGTTTCTTCAACAGATGGTGAAGGGGAAACTGGGTATCCACATATAAAAGAATGAAACCAGACCTTTATCTTACACCATGCACAAAAATCAACTAGAAATGGATTAAAGACCTAAACATATAAGACCTGAAACTATAAAACTCCTATAAGAAAAGATAGGGGGAAAACTTTTGATATGGTCTTGGCAATAATTTTTTTTGAATATGACGTTGAAAGCTCAGGCAACAAAAGCAAAAATATACAATGAGAACTATATCAAACTCCAAAGCTTCTTCACAGCAAAGCACACAATCAACAAAATGAAAAAGCAGTCTGTAGATTTGGAGAAAATACTTGCAAACCACATATTCGATAAAGGGTTAATATTAAGAGTAAATAAGGCACTCAAACAATTCAATAACAAAAATATATAAGTAACCTGATTAAAAATGGGAAAAATATCTGAATGGACATTTTTCCAAAGATGATATAAAAATAATGTATGCCGTGCGCACCACCTGGGGATTGGACACGCTTGAAGCTCTGGCATGTGTGTGGGGGGAGGGGTGGTAGGGGCAATGTATGTAACCCTAACAATATTTGTACCCCCATTATATGATGAAATAAAAGGAAAAAAATGGCCAGAAATATACAAAAAGATATTCATCATCACTAATGAGGGAAATGCAAATCAAAACTACAATGAGATAATATCTCACCCCTGTTAGATGGCTATTGTCAAATAGGTAAGAGATAACAAATATTGGTGAGGGTGAAGAGAAAAAAGAACACTTGTGTGCTATTAGTGGGAATGTACATTGGTGCAGCTATTGGAACAGTATGAAAGTTCCTCATACTGTTCCTTAATTAAAAATAGAACTACATTATGACTTGGCAATTCCTCTTCTGTAAATACATCCAAAGCACCTCATAGAGATATCTGCACTTCCATGTTCATTGCAGCATTATTCACAATGGCCAAGACATGGAAACTGCCTAAGTGCCCACTGATACACATACACACATATTTACACTCACACACAGGTACACACACATAATACACAATGGAATATTATTCAACCTTTATAAAGAAGAAAATCCTGCTATTTACAATAGCATGGATAAATCTGGAGGATATTAGGTCAGTGAAATAAGCCAGACAAAGAAAGAAAAATACTGCATGATCTTATCTATATGTGGAATCTATAAAAAAAATAGTGGAATATATAGAAACAGAGAGTAGAATGGTGGTTACCAAAGCAGGGAGAAGGGGGAGAAAATGGGGAGATGTTGGTAAATGGGTACAAACTTGCAGAAATAACTCTAGACATCTAATGTATATCACGAAGAATATAGGGATTAATATTATATTGTATATTGAAAATTTGCCCCAAATTTGCCAATAGAGTAGATTTTAAGTACTATTACCACTACCCACACATAAAGGTAACTATGGAAGGTGATGGACAGAATCAATTTCTTGGCCATAGTAATCATTTTGCCATGTATATCATAGCATCATGTTGTATACAATAAATATTTATAATTAAAACATAAAAATAAAGACATATATAAAAGAAAAAAAATAATTGTATCCATATATATTTTCTTTTCGATTCTGAATTTTCAGAAGTTCTAAGGTAAACTTAGAATTAGAGTTTTATTTTCATGAGGTCCTTAGTTATCTTTAAGTGTCTGTACTTTTACTTAGTAAAGTTTTTAAAATTAAGATACAATTCTGGCACTTAAGAATCAAATATAAATTCAGCCTACATCAGTTGTACAGGTGATTACCTATGAGAGGAAGCAATGATGGTAACTTTTGAGAAAGATTTTAAGTTTGAAGTTTAATAAGAATGATAAATAAATAAGCATGGTAATATAATAAGCATGAGAAATAAAAAGAGAAACAAAAACTGACATATGTAAACCTGTATCTGGACGAGTTTACTAATCCATGAATTTATAGCATGTTCTCTAACAGGCAATAAGACCAAATATTATCTCATATCCTTCTTGACTAATCAAACTCGTGCAGTAAACTATGGTCATGAGAGTATACACAAGTCATTGTAAACCAAGTGGAATAAAATAAGCTGTGAGATAACTTGGTCCAGAAAATCTCCTGGCTTTTCTATGAACCATATTCAATAAATTCTGGTAATTCTAATTTAGACAGTTCATATAGTTAGATGAAAACTAGTACAGAAATCCTTTACGGTTTCATTGTTGAAAAATGTTCCCATGTTTATTAACAGTAGAAGAAAATTCAAAAGACTGAGGCTATGTTGATGTTTCCATTAATAACATATTCTAGAAATGTTTCTTAGACTTTAGTTATAAGGAATGTGGAGACATTCTTATTTGAATACCAATGTTGACCTCAACCCAATGACACTTGTCAACTTTGAAAGTGAAGAGTATAAAACTGCCCGGATTTCCATAGTGATTTAATTTTGCTGACCTTTTTCATCAGTTCTTATTCTTGAGGATTTGTAGTTCAAAGGAAGGTCCACAGTTTAGCCCATTATAGTAGTATATGCTCCATGTGAACTACACCAAACATTAACCCAGCTTTAGTGAATTTTATTGCATCCGGAAGAAACTACAGATACTTAGCTAATATTTCCTAAGTTTTGATTTGATTTTTCTTCTCCTAATTTTCTTGATGTATGATCTTTAGCTCCATGTTTTAAATTTTTTTCCAACAAAATCTATATAAATATACATATAAAATTAGGGTAGAATAAAGTCAATTATCCAAATAATACAAATCAAGATCATTTCACCTTTCATCTGCTACCTGTTAAATAACAAGTTTGATCTTCCTTTTTCTTTTCTCAGAGTATTTTTAAATTGACTCAGACTATGTTGCTAGAACGATATCAGCAGCAACATATACAATTCTTCTATTATTTTTATTTTACTCTTTCTACCTGTAGATGTTTATGTTTGCATAAGTTTAGATTAGGCCATATAATATTTGCATAAATTTTAGAAAATGTCTAGGTTTAATTCTCCAATAGTTAAAAAAGTACCATGTATCTTAATCTTTATACTCATAATTGTAGCATGTACATCTGTTCTGCAGACCATAACAGCAGCAATGTAATGAAGATATTTTCTAAGTAGGGAATTAGAAGGGAGGTGGCTCATTTGGGAAACATGCTTCCCTTGGGTCTGATGCTGGTTAATTTAAGGCTTATAGCTAACAGGTCTTATCACCTTCTATGACATAGAATTGGCTAGAGGCCCAGACCAAGAGCATTTAATTGGATGAATGATTATTAATTCTAAAGACAATATAAATCAAAGGATTTAAGAAATAGGGCTGTTATGCTCATCACAGCTGGCATCTTCGGCAAATTTAACAGCCCCTGTCCTCCCAGCACTGACAGACTGACCCATGTTAGTCTTGTGTAGCATTTCAATATAAGAAAAGTTTCAGGTTAACACGATCACCAACCTCTGTGGCTCAGACTCCAGACAAGGCCGATGTAACGTAATCTGGAAGCCACCAGATGTCGTACATACATTGTTCATTATTTGATTTCTCCACCTACATGTAGTAAGCACTGGAAAGAAAAAGAAAGAGCAGCTGTTAAGAGGCTAAGAGGATTCTGTCCAGAGCAGTGTTGGGTTTACTGATAAAATTTACTTCCTCTAACGCTATACATGCAGTTTATAAAAGAACTGCTGCCTCATTCATAGGAAACATTTAAAGTTAACGTGAAACATATTAATTATTTTTATGATGGTTCAATTTTCCTTAACACATTTTTTTAAATTTTAATTTTCTCCTCAAGCTGACTTTGTTTTTTCAGTCGCACAGTGAACGAATGCTGATTGTTTTCTATTTAATCACCACTTGCTAGGTGCTGGGAACACAGAGCTAAATAAGACTTTCCCTGTCCTCAAGGAGCATTCAGTTCAGTCAGTGAGGTAGATAGAAAAGTAAGCTAATGAGCACGGCTATGGTGTGCTCCAGGTTAGGTTCTCTGTGAGCAGATACCAAGATGCAATTTGGGATGTAAGATGTTTGTCAAGGCTCAACACCTGTGAAAAGACGGGGCAGAAGTAGAATCTAGAATCGGGCAGAGGGAAAAGTAAAAACGTGGTGCAGGTTTGCCGAAGCACTGGCCAACACAGTGGGACTGCTGGAGAGAGTATTGGCCATCAGAGCTGTCCCATGTCAGCCTGAGTCTTTAAATCTTTATCTTACTCAGTGGCTGGATGTGGGCTACCCTAGGAAGACATGACCTTGAGTGAAGTCAAGGTCACTCTTTGTAGTGGAGGCAGACCCCAAAGCTGACAGCTGTGTGATGACCACACTCCCTGTAAACGGTGAAGCAAGTCCTTTCTCAGAGGGGGATGCTTGTGGTGTGTCTGTGTCAACCACATTTGCACAGAATGCTCTAAAACTCCTGAAGGAGGTAGGACTCAGCCTTTGAGAGTAGATCATAGATGAATCTTAAAAACATTAATGATAATAATAGCCAAGATTTATTGAACTATTGCTATACATCAGGTGTGATATTAAATCCTTTACATAGATTATCTCATTTAAGATTTACCACAGACCCAGGAGCTAGATACGTAACTATCATTCTCGGGCTACAAACGAAGGTATAGCAGTTGAAGGACAAAGCAACTTGTCAAAGACAAGATTCAGTCCTAGGCTGTATGACTTTAAGATCCACCGGGTATATGCACTGCTTTTCAGGAGTGTGGGCTAGGCTGTCGCTTTCAGAAAACAGTGTATAAAGATTTGAACTGTCCAGCAAAGTTCCTAACAGAGTGTGAATTTAAGAAAGATTTGGTGCAGGAAGATGGGAGGGAAGGAGGGAGGGAGATGTGGTTTAGGGGAGAAGAAGGGAAAATAGGCAGGAAAGAACTTGCATTTAAACAACTGCAAAAAGATGTATATGGGCAAATGGTCGAGTCCAAAGGCCTGTACAGATACTCTCAAATTTTTCCTTAAATAATCGAATGGGTATTAAGCATGTTGTTTGTGTTCTCTGTACGAGAAGATACTGAGGATGTTTCCTTCCATCCTTTGTTTTCTTAAAAGATATATATGTGATTAATCTGTCTCTGGTATACATCAGAATTATTCTATTACATTGGGATTGTTTACAGAGGTCTTTGCACCTTACCGGACTACCTCGTTGCCTTAGACACCATAAGATTTTTGGTTGAAAAAGGTGACAATCTTTTTGACTGTCTACTGGATTTGACTTCCCAGAATTTGGTGGTCATATAATTTTAGCTTCTACTTTTGTGACTCTTCTCTAGCTTTCTCCTTTCCTACATTATTTTGCATTCAGCCATCCAGCAACACTTGTGTCTTTTGCTCAGATACCAAGCCCAGTGGAAATGTTTCCATAAGCCACAAGTCTGATTTTAGTAATATTAGAATAGCTACATTCTTGATGATCCTGTCTACCTTGAGCATATAATGTTAAGAGTTATTTGAAAAACTACATATGATGCTGCTTCTTATGATACCAGTATCAGCCTATTGGTACTTTCAATTTCATATAGGGTTTTGTCTTTTAATCTCAATAAGGGTTTGAAAGTTTCATTGATTAGATTTTCTAATTCCTGGCTGTGCTTTAACTTATGTAACCCTCTTTTAAAGCCTATCCTTCATGGTTCCTGGAGTTGAGAACAGTACCACAGATAAACAGAGCCCTATAGAGATTTTGTCAATGGAAAAAGAATGATGAAATAGAAGAGGTGGACACTTTTTATGAGAATTTGAAAGAGATGGCATGTTAGAAAAGTCAGTTCTGATGGTGTAGGCCTTTGGAGCCCAAACTTCCAGTAGTGTTTCAAACTACCAACGGAAATCCTCTTTTTTTTTTTATTTCCACTTCACAAGAATCTCTATAAAATGTAAAGTCACAGAAGATTATCTATGATCAACTAATGCCATAGCCCCAATGAAGATCCTGTAGATGTTTGATTTTCTCCTGAATAGTGGTGATCTGGACTGGCACCAGCATGATGTCCTGGGCCAGGACAGAAGTTTTACCTGGAATGATTTGGGAAACAAGACCTGAACTATGAGTGTTGGAAGAAGCATGTGTTCAGCATCAAATCCAAGGTTTAGTGAGTGTTGGTAGATAAGAAACGTAGGTGATCAAGAACAGATTGGAAAATCATGTTGATCAGGCAGGGGAACAGATGGGTTGAAAAGTTCAGGTTACAGATGGTTAATAAAGGCAAGGTTTGGGGAGGGTCTCCTATCTAGTCCAAGGAAGGGCTGGGCTACCTACATGTGCAGTTGATAGTGGCTGTGCAGGTAGCTAAGTTATTGGTGTTGTGGGAGCAGGAGAAAGAAGGGAGCTATGTGATCTCAGAAGGCACATTCTACTCAATTTTCTGTTTTTATCTGGGGCTAGTCCTAGGTCTTACATATAGTTACATATGTCAGATATAACAGTGATTTTCAAAGTATATTTTACTTTATCAGTGGGCAAAACTCTACACGGAGCCCCAAGACATGACAGACAGAAGGAATAAGTTCTAGTGTTTGATAGCTCAGCAGGGTGATTATATTTAACAACAATAACAATATTCCAAAATAGCTCAGAGAGAAGATTTGAAATGTTCCTAACCCACAAAAAAATGATAAATACTTGAGGTGATAGATATCCTAAATGCCCTGATTTGATCATTACAAAATATATATCAAAATATCACATGTATCCCATAAATATGTATAATTATTCCATATCAATTTTACTAAAAAGCAGAGCTGCCCTGGTAGAAGTGGGTGGCAGTTGATACCAATACCTTTCCCTTCTCTCAGGTCAGGGGGCAGGATCCTAAAAAGGAGCTGTTAGCAGTTTCTACAGGTTTAATGGTGTTTGAAAGGATATGTGAAATCAAAGCATAATTCTTGATTCAAAGTAAAATTAAAATTATGTAATATCTTTAGATGAATATTTTGCATGTGTTAATAATTCAATGCATATTTATTTTAGTCATTAAAGTCATTTTAATTTAACTTAATTAACTAAATTTAATTTTTGTTTTTATTAGGTCATTTACAGTATAACATATAGGTTGAGAGTAAATAAATTCAGACTGCCTGGGTTTTTGTTCCAGTTTCACTGCTCACCTTGGACAAATTCCTTATTCTTTCTGTGCCTCAGTTTTCTCACTGGTAAAATTGTATCTACCTCATAGGTACTATTATGAGGTTTAATAAAAATAATACACTCAGAATGGTCCTTGGCATCTGGTATGTGTTATGTCACTTTTTTGGTATCATTTTTTCATTATTACTATGGGTATTCTCTATAGCTTACATTTGCAAACAGATTGAAAACTGGTGTCAGAGGCCTTATTTATGTGTCTTTTTATCTTGACTGACTGGAATAATGTTTTACATGTAGTAGATGTTCAGGAAGGTAATTAATTAATTAACCAAGTATGAAGTGAGCACCTACTCTGATACAAAGCACCCTTAGGGGTTGAGAGTATAATGATAAATAAAATAGTGCTCTTGACAAACGTGCAGTCTAATGACCTTAAAATGAAGTAAATCAAGTAAAATGTAATGTAGTTAAATGTAATTAACTAATATAATTTAATGTAATAAAAGATCTGTAATAGAGGAATGTTCCCTCCCCCCCCCAAAAAAAATCAAAACATTTTGGGAGAACAGATAATACCTACGTAGAATTTATTTTCCTTTAGATAAAGTACCTGGAATTTCATTTGAATTAACATTTGAAGGGTGCATTATTAGAGTTTGCTAGTTCTAAAAGTGTGACAAAGCTATTTTGCCCAACGAGATAAATGTATATAAAGGCGCAGAGGTGAAAAGCAACAGGACGTTTAAAAATAGCAAGTAGGACTCTTGATCCTGAAGGAGAGAAAAGATGTGACTTGGGCAAGGTGTAAGGGTGGGTAGGAACCTGAACAGAGAAACCCACGTACACCATTCTATGATTCAGGACTTCATCCTGTAGGAATTAAGTAACTCTATAGGTTTCTGTGAACAAACATTTGTGGATACTGATGATGTCTTTTCTGGATTGAACAACTCTGTTAAACTCCCTTTGGAGTTTTTGGATTTTTATATATAAATATATTTTTAAATTAATAAATAAAAGTGAATAACTTTGCTCTTTAGTGGCTTCAACTAAGGATCTTTGAAGGTTATGACAAATAATTGAGATGGTGTGTATTTTGAACTATTCACTTTTCCAGGTTTAATTTTGAAATCCTGTTTTCTGTACAGAAATTAGGTTTCTTTTTCATATAGTAAAATGTCAGGATCATAATCGTGGGAAGTTTTCACTTGGACAGAAACCACACTGTTCATAGTGTACTGTAATTTTGTAGGAGGAACAACAAGAGCTGAACTTGGCTGTAAAACATTCTTTCTTTAAATGTAGGAGGATGAGAACAGTCAAAGTACATAAGGTAGCCTGTGTGAGATTTTGCTGATGTAGCTAAATTTTGATCTTTCCTTTTGTATCTTTATCTTTGGCACTGGTTTATATCTTTACTGTTTCATTAGGTATTTTATGCCATTAGGTTCTTTTTCTATGCTTAGCCCATAGTAAAAATTCAGAAATAGTTGTTACATAAGTGAATAACATGGTCTCACTTTTCATACCAATCGATTAATATAAAATCCATGACAAAAAATACATTTGTCAATTATATATGGAAATTAAAAATCCTCCCAAATCTCCATCCCTTTAATATTATGATCATAGAGAAAAAGGAAATATTCCATCTTGAGATCACCACTGAAGGCCTTTCCAATCTTTCTTGCTGCCACCAATGCTAATGACCTTGCAGACCTTCCCCTCAATCCTAGAAATGGATCACTTTGCCAAAGATGGTCTCTAACAGGAAATATGTCCATTTTTTTAAAGGAAAAGATGAAAGAAAGCAAACAAAATAAAAACCTCTACCTTTGTCAGAGCACCAACATTTTCCAAGTAAGAATATTACCTTTTTTGAAAAGCATATGGTTTTCAGATTAGATCTGGGTTCAAAATTGAGCTATGATTTTTGTGTGATCAAGCTTATGACCTTGGGCAATTTACTTTCTCGACCGTAAAATAATAAATAATAATAGCTACCTCTCAGAGCTGTTTAGAAGACTAAAGAGAAAACAAGTGTGTTGGCACTTTGGAGCATGGTGAGCACCATGGTCTGTTACAGAGAGAAGGCATCCAATATACACTGTGTGTCCATCACACTGCCTTACCACACCTCCTGACTCTGAAAGCCCTCCCTTTCTGAAGATCTGAACCATAAAACTTGCCTAGAAATAGTTCTCATAACTAAGTGTCAGCTGAATATGATTGATTACACTGACTGCTAGGGCAGACCTTTCGTGTATAAGAAGCACTCTTTACTGTGGTTCTGTGGTTCAGGTAGCTCCGCTCACTCTACTTATCTATTACAAGGACGGCCATAAACCCCAGACCCAACCAATCAGCACATTCCTCCCTTTAGCTAAAGAGATTGGTTAAGGGATGGACATGTGGCATGTAATCTGAGTCAGGACACTTCCTCCCTAGCTTTTCACCATGAATGTGAGTCAAACTATCTCTTTCCACTGGGCTTGATAAGCTGGCAGGATATAGGTCAGGGGTGTCACTGTCTTTCTTGCCTACCACATAAAAGAAAATTGTCTAAAGAAGAGAGAGAGAATCATACAGTATCAGTTAAATCCCTGAATACAGACATTCCAGCAGCCACCTTTATTCCTACATTTTGTCACTTTATTCTTCATCTGTTTTGAAATGGGTTTCTGTTATTTGAAAAGAAAAGAATTCTGAAAATGTACATTTTGGCTTCTAGAAGAAGTTAATTTCATTAAAAATATAAAAAAAACTATCAGCCCTTTTATACATTCATAATTTTATAAATACAACTGAATGTTAGAAAGGATATATATATATATTTAGTATTTTTTCATTTTTTAGGTCCAGAGTATTAATAGCTAGACTGAGATTTATGAAGTGTAATCAAAAGTGCTTGTATTAAGGGGAACATTAATATTGGAGCTGGGTGGCTAATTCTTATGATCAAGTGTAACTTAGGAGAAGAAGAGACCACTTGGCTTAAGAATCCCAAGAAAAGTCAACACGAGCACCAAAAACAAAACCATATACATACTGAGAATATTCAAAGGTGTTAATCAGGGTAAGTGCTTAAATAAGCTGCTGGATTACAAGCCCCTGACAGCTCCTCTAGAATCTCTGAAGTATCTGCAGTGTGGTGCTCTACACCTCACCACTTTCTGGTGACAAGAGATTTAGTAGAATTAAGGTGAAGACATTAAAGTGAGTAAAAAAATTTTTAAAAAAGAACCAAAGAAAATGACAGATCCTAATAATATACAAGACTAAACACGTATTTCCCCAAAGGCATGGAATCCAGGAACACAGTCTACTTAGAGACTCACCCTTCTTAGAGACTCACCCTTCCCTACAAGAATGCTGATAAATCATCCAGGGTCCATTAATTCATCTACCCAAAAGATATTTATTGAATTCTCACTAAGTGTTAGTTACTGTTCTAAAGGTTGGGGATACAACCTTGTACAAAACAGAAAGAAGCCTCTGCCCTTATGGGGATTGCATTCCAGGGGCGAGGCAATTCAAAATAAAAATAAGTAAATACGTAATGTACTTGGCGGTGCTAAGTGCTATGGGGAAATCATATTACATGGAAGAGGAAAGAAGGAAGGCTTTGGATGGAGATGGAGTTATACATTTAAAATGGGAAAGGCCTCATAGAGAAGAGGTGAGGGAACAAGACACTGAGATATCTGGGGGAAGAATATTCAAGGAGGTGGAACAGGAAGGGTGAAGGTCCCCAGGCAGGTGTATGGTTGCTGTGCTGCAAAACAGCAAGGAAATCAACGTGGCTGGTGAGGAGTGAAGGTGGGATAGAGACGGTCAGAAAGGTAGTAGGGTCAGATCTTGTAGAACCTTGGAGTCAATCTAAGTAATGGGCTTTTATTCTGTACAGAAGGGAAAACTTTTAATGGTTTTGAGTAAAAAGGTGACATGACCTGAATTAAATCTTTTTTTGATACTAAATCTTTTATTAAAGACCAGATTGTGTATTAAAATATAATGGTTGTACATATTTGGGGGTACATGTGATATTTTGATACATATTTATATATATACAATGTGTTAATTGGATATGTCATTAGGATATTCATTACCTTGAACATTTATTTTTTCTTTGTGTTGAGAATATTTCAATTCTTCTCTTCTGGGGCTATTTTGAAATCTACAATAAATTATTGTCAACTATAATTTCCCTACTGGACTATTGAATACTAGGACTCATTCTTTCTATCTAACTGTATTTTAGTACCCATTAATCAACTCTTCTTCATCTCCTCCCTCCCCACAATGCTTCCCAACCTCTAGTACCCATCATTCCACTCTCTACCTCTATGAGATCCACTTTTTAAATTCCCACATATGAGTAAGAATATGTGATATTTGTTTTTCTGTGCCTGGCTTATTTCACTTATCTTAATGACCTCCAGTTCCATCCATGTTGTTGCAAATGGAAGGATTTCATTCTTTTTATGGTTGAATAATATTCCATTGTGTATATGTACCACATTTTCTTTATTCATTTATCTGTTGAGAGACACAGGTTGATTTCATATCTTAGTTATTGTGAATACTGCTGCAACTAACATGGGAGTGCACAGATATCTCTTGGATATATTGATTTCCTTTCTTTTGCATATATACCCAGCATTGGGATTGCTGGATTACATAGTAATTCTATTTTTAGTTTTTTGAGGAGGACTCCATACTATTTCTCATAATGGCCATACTACTTTACATTCCTGCCAAGGGTGTATAAGAATTCCCCTTTCTCGGCATCCTCACTGGCATCCATTATTTTTTGTCAAAAGCCATTTTAAACTTAAGTGAAATGATATCTCATTTGTGGCTTTGATATGCATTCCCCTGATGATTAGTAATGTTGAACATTTTTTTCATATGCCTGTTAGTCATTTGTATGCCTTCTTTTGAGAAATGAATGTCTATTCAAGTCTTTTGCTCATTTTTCAAATGAATTATTTGGTTGTTTTTTTTGTTTTGTTTTGGTTTTTTGCTGTTAAGTTTTTTGAGTTCCTTACATAGTCTCATTATCAATTCCTTGTCAGATAGATAGTTTGCAAATATTTTTTCCATGGAGAAAATATCCAACAAGGATGAATAATTGTCTTTTCACTTTGTTGATTGTTTTCTTTGCTGTGCAGAAGCCTTTTAGCTTGATCTAATCCCTTTTGTCTATTTTTGCCTCTGTTTCCTGTGCTTTTGAGGTCTTACCCAAAAAACCTTTTCTCCTAGTAGTTTCAGGTCATACAATTAAATCTTTAATCCATTTTTAGTTGATTTTTGTCTATGTTGAAACGTAAGGATCTAGTTTCATCTTCTGCACGTGGAGATCCAGTTTTCCCATCGCCACTTTTTAAGGAAACTGTCCTTTCCCAAGTGTATGTTCTTGGCACCTTTGTTGAAACTGAGTTGGCTGTTAATGTGGTATTTCTGGGTTCTGTTCTGTTCCATAGGTCTATGTGTCTGTTTTTACGCCAATTAAAATGCTGTTTTGGTTATTATAGCCATGTAGTATAATTTGAAGTCAAGTAGAGTGATGCCTCCAGCCTTGTTGTTTTTGCTAAGGATTGCTTTAGCTATGTAGGGCCTTTTGTTGTACTATATGAATTTTAGAATTTTTAAAAAAATTTCAGTAAAGAATGTTGTTGGTATTTTGGAAGGGATTGCATTAAATTGGTGAATTGAATTTCAAAAGAATCCCTCTGGCTGCTGTATTAAAAGGATATATAGTGTGGGAGGGGCAGAATGAGAGAAACCAGTGAAGACACCACTGTGATAATCCAGGTGAGAGATGATGGTGGATTGGTCCTGGTAGTGGTAGAGGTTGGTGTTTTGAGAGTAGAATCAATAGATGTCAGTTAAGTACTTAAAAAAAATCTCTGTCACAATATTGTCAAAGTAATATACATATATAAAGATTAAAATATAGCTCCTGCCTATGAGTTTACATTTTTATCAGTATCAAATATGTAACATCTAAAGCATGTTTTAGCATATGCAAGGACTTCATGAACCACAGATTGAAGAAGAAAACCATCCCAAGCTGAAGTTTTCTGAGAATCTGGGAAGTAATCCTCCATCCCTTGCTTTGCCTTTGGGTATATGTTCCAGAGATTTCTAGATGTCTCTCTTTATCTCTTTACCTCCCTCCTTCCCTCCCCCTCTTCTTCCCTTCCTCTCCCTTATTTATTCAAAGCCAGATGCATAATTTGGGGGCCCAGTGAAAAATAAGTGGTCCCTTGTTGAAAAATGCAGGAAAAAAGTTCTGTTAAAGATAAGAAAATATAAAGGTTTCCTTTCCTCTGCAGTCTCTCTCAACCTGTCATGATGTGTTTTTTTGTTGTTGTTATTTATTGTTGTTTTAAGTAAAGAAATTAAAAAAATTTAAATTATTACAATGAATTGTACTATATTATGTAATACCAGTTTAAAATGCAAATATAACAGCATTTAATTCATACATAGAATCACTGAAATTATAACATTTGTGTTTTCTAATTTGTATATATATATACAAGGGCTGTCGGAAAGTATCCAGACATGTAATATGAAAAATTATGAAAATTATGGCTGGATACTTTCCGGACAGAACTTGTATATGCAATTATTACTAGAACCATGGAAATGCTGCACAAAACTGACTGAACTATTTTTATTTTATTTATAGATGTTTTCATATCCTACCAACACTCTTCTACCTTAGGCTTACTGACGAGTTAAAAGGAACTGAGAAGAAAAAGAACTATGTATTACCTTATCTTTCCCTTTCCTTCAGTGTCAACATTTGCAGCATAAGGGTCAGCTAATACAGAGAAACACTGCAAGTAAGAAAAGACATGATAGGATTCCTTGGTCATTTGTGGGGTTTTTTGTTTGGTTGTGTTTTTTTTAAACATCATAGACTTCTTTACACCTCTGAAGCAAGTTCTGGTTTGAATAGACAATGTGGTTTCTAGGAGCTGTCCATGGCCCTGCTTACTCAATAGTAGACATAACATGCTTACCTTGTTCATGCTTTGAGTCTTGCTGAAATCCCATGCCTGATAGGTCTGTGGGATTTCTATGGTCACAGGACACTGAAACTACAGCATACAAGTGGGGCAGCAAAGATGGCAGATATGCCTATTGCACATATCTCTTTTGCTCACACACACACTCCATTGTGCCATTGGACCTCACCTACAAAATACACCCACAAAGATTATGAAGAATTTCAAAAGGACAACATCTGATCACTAAATGAAGGGTGGGGTGATCATACAGGTTGCATGCCCATGATCCTGTCTATATTTTACATTTCATTATGTCCCCCTCATACTTTCTTCTAAAATTCAAGATGAAAATTGCTAGATTCTTATGTATTAGAGCAGTGGTCCCCAAACTTTTTGGCACCAGGGACTGTTTTCATGAAAGACAATTTTTCCACGGACAAGGGGTGGGGGCGTGGTATGGTATGGGGATGATTCAAGCTCATACATTTGTTGTGCGCTTTATTTCTATTATTATTACATTGCAACATATAATGAAATAATTATATACCTCCCTATAGGTTGAGTATCCCTGTATTAGAGGATAGGGTTCATAGAATTTAAATTTTAAGCTCCCCTTCTATATTAAGATATAATTGACAATCAAAAAATTATATTTATTTAAGGAGATCTAAGGTACAACGATGTGACTATAGTTAACAATATTGTATTGCATACTTAGAATTTGCTAAGAGGGTAGATCTCAAATATTCTTAGCATAAAGAGAGGGTAATTATGGGAGGTTATGGATATATTAATTAGCTTGAATGTGGTGAATAATTCACAATATTCATATTTCCTGATCAATTTTTCCCTACTTTGCTATCTTCTCTTCCTCTTTCATTTTTACTCATGAGTAAGCTCATGAGTTTGTCCTGGAAACTCCAAAATTTTTTCAGTCCCTCCTTAAATTATGCAATGTTATCTCCATTCACACTTAACCCCAAACTTTGCCTAGCCAAAACCCAAGGAGAATGTATTAATATCTTTCTAACCACATCACTTATCAAATATATCTGCAGTATAACATTTTCCATTAATAGAATTACCCACTAAAAAGAATTTGGCTGCCTTTTCAAAGTTAGTTTTTTTTTACTTCATTATCTCTATACTTCTATAAAGACATATTTTTTCATGTTAAATATTTTTGAAAATACAATTTAAAATCAATGTGCATATCTAATGTAATAGTGTTTCTCGTATTTTTAAATTTGAGAAGGAAATGTGTAATATAATTTAAGATCTATTTGAAACTATTCTGTGGCCTTTTAAAGAACTAATTAAAAGGAAACACATGGCACCTACTCCCTGCTCCTGAATAGTAGTTCATAGATACCTTCATGGTAATACTTACTCAGAATTGCAAGTATTTACTCTGTGTCTGCCTTTTCTATTATACTGTGAATATCCTGAGGGCCGGACGATGTCACAGTCAGATGTGTACCACCAACACCACCTGCAGAGCTAATTTTAGGTGCCTAATAGGAAGTATTAAGTACTTGTATCCTGAAAGAATGAAGGCTGTTTCTTATTTCTGGGGTTATAATTTTAGTTGAGCTTTTAAAAATATATTTTAATATTTATAAGGCATTCTTTATAAACTGCTCTAATATTTTTGGTTGATTTATGTGGGAAACCACATCTAGGAATCTATAAAGCTTAAGAATAAACATACACAGTGTCTTATGCATTTTAAGTTCTGTTTTTACATACATCTTTTTAGTCCCTCAAATCTCTGAGGATAATTTTTTCTAACTCTAACATTAAATAAGAGGTTAATGGCCTGTATAGCAAAATTGTTCTCATTGCACTATTTCCTATTCCTATTCCTTCTTTCTGGGCATTGCTCAATGGAAGTGTACCCCCTTTGCAGGTGTATTTTCTCCTAACATCCAAGGTTATTGCCAGGGTGCCAGGACAGAAAACTAAGTTGAGATAGAAGAGGACTATGTTATTCTACCACCACCCACCACTCATATTTATTTCATGGAATCCTAGAACGCAAGCAAATTTGAAGATCATCTAGTCTGACTTGTTTTGTAATGCAAGGATCTCCTGTATATTAGCCTTGATAAGTTTACAAAAATTGATCTTTGGGTTCTAGGCCCTGAACCAAGATTCAAAAGTATGTTCTCTGAGTAGGAAAGAAAGTGTTCCTGTTTTATACTCAGAAATCCACCTTAAGGGTGGCATTTCTTAGTCATTATCATAAGCTACATGATTTTGATTTCATAGGACCTCAGCTTTCACAATATATTACTTTTTAAACCATATTTTTCTTTTAGGAATTTGGAAAACTTTCTCTTTTGGGATTTACTTGACTCTAAATGGCAAAACTTATAACTATGAAGATATCTATGAATTTCTTTTATTTATAAATATGCACCTATACCCAAGAAGTGGTTATATGAGATGAAAATCCCTATTTATTTATTATTTAATAAGAATGCAAGAGTCTGCTAGGTACCAGGCATTTTTGCTAGGCCCTGGAAATAAAGTGATGGTTTCAAAGACATGGTTCCTGCCTTCAGAGAGCTATGGTTTTGGGGTGGAAAGGTAATTAAACAAGTAATCCTGAAGGACTTTGAGGAGGTTTCTGATATAAGGAAAGCTGTAGCAGTTAGAAACACACTTATCTGATTTAGGATGTCCAGAGTCTTCCTAGATAATGACTGTTTAAGCTGAGACCTAAAGAAGTAGAAGTTATCAAGATAAAGAGGGCAGGGTTATCAAGATGAAGAGAGCAGGGAACAGTAGATTTGATGGCTCAGTGACCAGAGATACCACAATAAATTAAAGAAAATGGGGGAAAAAACAACCAGCAACAGTATGGCTAGTGTGTGATTTAAAGAGGGACAGCAAATGAGATTAAAGAGGTGGGTGTGGCCCAGATTGTAGAGGGCCTTGTAAATTCAGAGAGGGATTTAGTGCTTAGGGAAGTGGGAGCTACTGAAAGTTTTTAAGTAAGGAGATTACAGGTGATCAGCTGCATTGTGTGATGTGTTGAGGCAGTGGTATGCTGAGCTGGCACGGGATAGCCAATTGTTAAATATTCATAAATTTTGCAAACTGGTTGTTAAATTAGTGGGAGCTAGAAATTGGCCATGGTAGGAGTATTTATATGTTAGAAATTGAAAAACATTGCAAATGAATGCTTTCTTGTTGTTGTTGTTGGAAAGCTGGCTCACCAGCACACCAGTGGCTGGATGCAAGCAGGACTAGAGAGAAGGAAAAAAATGATGGCCTGACCAAGGGTAGTGGCAATAGATATTTAGGTATGGTCTCTCTTTGTGGAAGTAGACATGGAGATGGCAGAAAGGCATAGGGTGCACCAGGCTTTTGTCCAACCCATCAGCCTACCTACCCACCAGTAGACTTCTAACCTGACACTCTTCAGGTAGCTCCAGTTTGAAAGCAAAGGTCAAACTCTTTGGACTTTAAATTGTACATTCCGTCATATCATTTGCTTCTTTAGAAAATGCGTATCAGAAAATCTTACTGTAGGGAGTTATGAACAAATTAATAATATTATACTTCAATTTTGACAATACTATCAGTAACATAAAGCAAAAGTCTTCTCATGTCCAAAGACGTCGCATTCTTCCTCTGGTATTTATTGCTGATGTTCTCCAAGTTCTCTCAAAGACAACGTGAACGCCCAATGTGAAAGGCAAGTTGGACATTAAACTATACGTCCTCATGTGATTCCACAGAGATGGCTTTTCTCCAGGAAAATGCTGAAGCAGATGTTATGATTCTGTGAAAGTTTTATTTGTAATTTTATGAGATTAGCAAAAAAAAATTCATATGGTATGTTCTTTTTGGTTTTCAGCAAGAATTATATTAATATCTACTACGAAGAGGTAAGAAGCAGAAGAGAAAATATTATTTACTTTGGCTAATTCAGTTGCTAAGGAGACACATTATTTGTGTCCTGGCTCCAAAGTAGCACATTTTAAATGTGGATCAGAATTTTTACTTTTTTTTTTGTTGTGTAAGATTACAAGGATTAAATCACTTCACCAATAGTTACCCTTTCTATGACTGAAAAGCCATATCCTGTCATTTTTACGCTCCAAAGATGATTCTGTTTAGATAGAGGAAAGTGTCAAGAATGAAGCTTTCTGACAGCAGGGTGAAACTCTCTCACATTTAAAGAATTCTCACCAGAGGTGTTTGTAATCTCCCTCCTATTTTCCCTTCCTCCTAAAACCTGTTTGAAGATAAAGCAAAGTGTAACCTGTGCCCTGTCAGCTTCCTGCAGAGTGTTAACTCAAAAACCTCCATCAGTCACAGAGTACATCATTTAACAAGTTCCTGGTGATCCCTAACGAGTTCCAGATCACTTTCCATGCTACCTAGTTGTCAATTGCCCCAAGCCCACGTAGCTATTCATTAAATCTTCAGAAGGCGATATCTAGCTTCATGATTAAAGAATCTTGAAACAAGGCGCAGTGTGATCCCTTGTCAGTAAATTCATCTCAGCTCCCCAAAAGTAGGAAGATGAGAAATGGTTTATTAGAATTTGATAGCTTTTAAAAAATAGAGTGTGTGAGAATACCGTGGCTATTTAGGGCTTATTACTGTTGTTGTTATGGTCATTACATAGTTTTTACTTTTAAGATATAAGGATGAGTCAAATGTATTAAATGGTGTTGTGTTTCTGTTTTTGTTTTCACTCAAATTATTAAAAATTCTCTTCATCATACATTATACCTAGATTCGGGGCTACAGTGGTGCAAAAAACAGATTAAGTTCCTTGTTCTCACGGAGTTTGCATTATAGGAATGATTAAATAAATGACATGTTACCTGCCTAAAGACAGGGTGTTGAACGATTTTTCACTTAAAATTCCTTCCAAATTTTTAAATTTTTTTTATTTTGAAATAATATTAGTTTTAAGAAGAGTTACAAAGTATAGAGACTTCTTTTATTTCTCTAGAGTTAATCTCTTACATCTTGCATGGTAAAATGGTCAACACCAAGATATTAACATTGTATGATACTCTTTATCAAACTATAGATTTTATTTCTATTTCCCCAGTTTTACCCTAATGTCTTTTTATTGTTCCTGTGCCCAAGCCTGGGTATCACATTGCAGTTAGTTGTCACGTCTCCATAATCTCCTACAATCTGTGCCAGTCCTCCAGTCTTTTCTTGCCTTTCATGACTTTGATACTCTTAAACAGTATTGGTCATATATTTTGTAGATGTCCCTCAATTTGAGTCTCTTTGATGTTTTCTTGTGATTAGACTGAGGTAATGAATTTTGGGGAAGAATACACAGAGGTGGGGTGTTATCATCATCATATGAAAGGGTGCATGACATCAATGTTTTATTACAAGAAACATTAACTTCGATCACTTGGTGGTATCTGCCAGGTTGTGCTACCGTGAAGTCACTATTTTTCCCTTTCTGTATTCTATTTTTTGGAAATGAATCACTAAGTCCAGTCCATACTCAAGGAGAGAAGGATTCAGCTTCACCTCCTAGAGAGGAGCATCAAAGAATTTGTGTTATAAAATATGTTAATATGTTAAAATGACCATGGTAATTAATAAATATATTGAAGGAGATACTTTGAGGCTATGCAAACTTTCTGTTTCTCTTTAATTTAGCATGCTTCAGTGAATCTTGTTTGCAGCAATTATTACTATGGTTGTCTAACAGTGATTTTCTATTTGCTTAATTTATTTAATATTTATTAATTTGCATTCTTTAATAAGGAAGAGCTGTCCCTTCTCCCCAGTTTCTTTGTTTAATAATTTATTGGTATGGACATGTACTCTCTAATAATTTGGAGCTAATCAATGAGCACACACGGGCACAAAAAGATGCAAAGGTCATTGAATTTCAAGAAGTGGGAAGCGGGAAGAAAGAGGGGGAAAAGCTTACCTGTCAGGTATAATGAACATTTTTCAGGTGATGGGGACACTAAAAGCCCCAACTTAAGCATTATAAAAGGTATCCATGTAACAAAAACATTTGTACCACCTTAATATTTTGAAATTTAAAAAAATTTTTAAAAAGAAATAAAAGAGTATCTATATAAATAGAGAGGGCAAAAAATGATTTATTGGTATCAGTATGGATTCATGGATATTTATTTTATTCTTTGGGTTATAATACAATCTTATCATTATTTATTTTGTTCAAATTGCTCCAGTTTTGACCAATTTATTTTGGTTGAACACTTTGCTGTTTGCACCTGAGGGTGCAGTGAAGTCATGGGTTAGTGCTGTTATTTTTTTTTTTTTCTCTGTATAACACAGTAGAATTTCCCTCTATGAGAGGCAACTTTGTGTGAAGGTCTATGTGATTTGTGAACTTTAGAAAGAAAACTGATGAAAAAGAAATTATCCTCGCTGAGAATTACTCATACAATCAAGTGCATTTAGGTGAGTAGAAGTAATAGCCATAGCAGAGAAGAACAATGAAAGCATATACTTTCTTGGGTTTGTTTATTCATTAAGAATACTCATGCATTTCCTTAAGTGAGACACCACACCTACATGACAGATGTCATCCTTAAGGGTATTGTTTGAGCTTAGTAAAAAGTCATATAGGAAAGCCTAATTAATAATTACTTATTGAGCTTCATCTTTATACTCTGCATTATTCATTTTGGCATGGGGAAAATAAACAAAAACATCTTTGTTGAATTAATAAGCATAATTCTTGCACTAAAAAATTATAATGGTTGCTGGTGTGATAGCTAAGATAAATGAAATAATTCAGAGACAATGTTTTAAACAGGTACATTTACATTTTATGGAACAGATGGTAAGAGATGTTCTTAATTAGAGATTTTACTATTTGCTTTTCCTTGTAACTAAGCTTTAAGGGATTTATTATAGTTTATATTGAAAATTGGAATTGTTATGAGATATAGCTTAGACTGATTCATTTGTCTATTACAAGACAAATATAATATGTTGAATGTCACAATTGTTTTTTCCTGTCACTTAGCATCCAATTTAATGCTGTTGAATTAGATTTCTAGCTCCAATATAGTATAATATAATATATGATATTTGGGAATTTTATAACGATGTGTCAATTTAACAATTTTGTTAGTAACATTGATTCAAGACCAAGGTGTTTCAAAAGAGGACTGTTAAGATTCTGCAATGTAAATCCATTTTCTGTCTTTGGTTTGTGTACATTTAGAATTCTAACTTGGCCTTATATCTGACAACATGTATTAATAGAATAAACTATTTATGGGGCTCTCTATGGTATCTAAATTCAGAAATAACTGACTTCAAGGTACAAACAGAAAGCTTTATGAAGATGTGTATGCTTATAGATGCTGGGCTTACTTGCCCACTCATTCTGTATAACAAGCTCACATCTCTCATAACAGGTTCAGAGTTCACTAAAGTTACAAATTATACAGATACCAAATATCTGTGGGGTCACTCCGGAATATTCACAATGGTAAATTTAAATTGGGAAAAAGACAAAAATGTAATGTTCTTTCAAAGCAATATTTAGAGAAAGAATATTTTCCAATATCAAATATAATTTTGTCATCAGATCACCAGGATTTTGTAGTTTTTACATTTTGGTATCTTGGGATCTAGTCATCAGTGTTCTATATTCTCAGAAACACTTGACCTTCAGTGAAGGATTACAATCCCTTCCTTGGTCTGAGAGATAGATCACTGTTGAGAGACAGATTTCTGTTGAGGCAGAATCAGCTCTTAAAAACCAAGATTCAGGCAGGCTGTCTCTACATCCATGTGTATATTTGTTGGAATCAAGCTTGTGGAAAAGAAGGGATAGTCTATGAGAGTTTCCCTACCAGGGAATTTTAGAATGTATCTCCTACATATCTGCTGACAATATATATTACAGTGTAATATAATATGGTCTAATAAATTTCATTTTATCTACTGTAATAGCAGGATCAGTAATGATTGCATTTTAGAAAAAAGTATCATAAAGATAAGTTTCCAAATTGTAAAATTGTAGGTAAGATTAGAAAAATGATATGAGGAAACTGCTTTCTGGAAGTCATTGTTGGAAAGGAGAACTAGAAACCACTTACATAAAAATCATATCTTTTTTTTTCTGGAAGGGAAGTGGTTTTCTCTTGGCTTTATACATAGGTTTGATCTCCCTCACACTCCCCAGTCAAAATGTAACTCTCCCAGCATTATGATTGGTGAGTATTTCATTATTCCCTAGTTCTCATCTCCTGTAGCCCTTACAATACTTACCTTTTTCTCCTAGCATGTCTAGCATCAAAAATATATAAAATAACTTGTTTAGTTATTGGACTATCATAATCTTTACCACCATCATTTTACTACTGGCTATTCTTATCAATAATAATAATAATAATGCTCTTATAAAGAGACATGACTTAATTTTTTTTTTTTGATTCCCAGGCAGATATACTTAGATTATAGACATTTTTGAAGGGGACTAGATGATGTTCCTCCTTTATCAACTTTTACATTCCTTTTATCTCCATTTCACTATTAGCAATATCTTCTGGCCCTGCTGGTTCTAAAAAAAAAAATCCCCCCCAAACATAAAAATCAAAACAAACATAAATAGAAAATTCTACCACCAACAATAATGGGGGAATTGCTAAACAGCTCTTTTTTCTTTATTATAAATGCTGGTTTGGGAGGTCTGGCTTCTAAGAAGTTGGCTTATCTAATGAAGTAGCTCTTCATAAATTGAGCTATAACATTACCCAGAAATTTGGCTAAGTTTCATAACTGACAAATATCTTGTTACTCTTAGATGAAATTTCAAGGAAGCAGACATTTGCCTGTTTCTGATCACATAGACTCAACTTCACATAGTCACATTCAGATTAAAGAAGCTTAAATTACAAATCTTATTTAAAATGTGAGTGCTATGATAAAAAGCTCATAAATAAAAGCATAAAATACATTTAAAAATAACGATTATGAGTCTTATACAATACATTCAGGAACAACATCTCTTTACAGAGTCAGTTATATGTGGGAGAGTATTATTTTGATAATGAGAATTATCACTACATTCAAAAATTAATATTTCTCTTGTGGTACTAAAATAAATATTAACCCACAATTTAACATTGAGGGTCAAAGAACCCATTTATTATTCCATCCAAAAGTCCTGATGTAATATTGTTTAGTTGACATTTTATAGTCTTAATATGGGATCATATTTTAGAAAATTAATTGTCTGTGACAGTGAAAAAATAAGATTAATGTGTGCATTAAGTTTGTATTTTTAAAGTCTGGTGATACGCTCTTTTTTGCCAAATTTAATATTGATACATGACATTTAATTGAATCCCTTCTCTCCAAAAAATCAGTTAAAAAAAAATTTGCTTTCTTCAAAGGAAGCTAAAAGTTTGTAAAACATTAAATTGTAATAAAGCCTTAAAAATAAATTTCACTCTGTAATTACCTTATGGTTAGCATAATGGATTATAGCCTTGTATGTTATGAAATATGCAGTTAACACATGTGCCAATTAAAAAATAAAACATAAACTAATAAAAAATCCCCATGTTAATTTCACACATTTAAGAATGGACCACTTATTGTTATTTAAGTGAAGACGCCTGCCTAAGTATTTCGTGTGTTCCCAAGACCTTTTTTCACTATCTGCTACCACTGTTGAATCTCTACTCAAAACTCCTACATACTATTGCCTGGCTTCCTGACTTCCAGCTTGTGGTTTTCTTGTCCTTTCATTTCTTGCATACCTGGTCTAGACTAATTTCAGTAGTTCTCATCATGTCATTTTTCATTCGTACAAATCTTCAATGGTTCCCCTTTTTCCCCATAGGGTAATGCCCAAATTATTATTAGGTCTCAAAAACTTTATGTAACCAACCCTAAAATGACCTTTGAAATAGAATCTGCCACAATTCTTGGTCACATGCTTTCCTTGGCCAGTGTAGGTCATTCACTGTCTCTTAAAGGAAATCTACTTATTGTTGCTTCTATAACATCTCTTTTAATAATCCTTTTGTTATAATTCTTGTCCCCCTCCTCAATTGGTATTACCTTTAATTCCAGTTACCATTCTAATTACCTTTATGTCTAGGTCCAATTCAACTTCTATCTCCTTTTTAGTAATTTCACTTCTCTACAGTGAGAATGGCTTTTATCAAAAAGTCCCAAAACAATAAATGTTGGCATGGAT
>VBSM01001124.1:49053780-49068916 GCA_008086735.1 Cheirogaleus medius
TCCCACTCTGTGGCATGTCTATTTGCTCTACTGATAGTTTCCTTGGCTGTGCAGGAGCATTCATGTCTTGATTCATGAGCTATACTTATTACTGAACATAAATTTTAGTGCCCTGTACTGTTAGCTATTATCTTTGCCTTTTCTCATTTATCACTTTGTAATCTGCTTTGTAAATAATCATATCTGTCACTAAAATTTCAAGGAACTATTAAACGAAACTGTTTTCTAAGAAAATATACCATTCTCCTCACTGGAGAGCTATTTTAAATTTTAAAAAGCCTAATTACACCCCTGCACCATCCCTTCTATTCCTAATTCACCATGCTTAGGTTGTTAATCTAAACTTGATATACTGAGTATTTTAAGTAGTCATTATTTCTACGGACACTTTTAAAAATGCACCATATATACATACACTTGACATATATGTTGCTATGTTTCCAGCAGGGAAATAAAGTTGTTAATTTTAAGTCTGGGTAACTGTTAAAGCATTTTTTGTGCTCAAGACACCAAGCTCTCACATGGTGAGAAGGGAGCTAAGAATATTTTAGGCTTGCTGGGCAATAGAGAGAGGATTATACATTTGCAAAGTACCTCACAGGTTAAAAAGTATTTTTGTTTATTTTATCTTATATAGTCCTTACAAAAATGTAGAGATTTTTAAAGAATGAAAATGCTCAGCACTCTTTGCACACTGAAGATGCTTTTCAAAACATATCCCTAAGATTTGAAATGCAAAGAGATGTGACAAAATGAAAGGATAAGGCCATTCCAGTGTCCCGTGTGCACTTAGGAGGGTTCTGTCCAACACACACATGGCAAGACCACTTCTTCCAATGGCCATTCTTTGACATTAGCCACTCTTCATGATTTTTGCTTTTCACAGCTATTCCTTTCTTTCAATGTTGAACCAACACATTTTCTATAAGCACTTGGTAGGTGTTCACAGAAATGCTTTTAGTGGGTATTTCACTAAAAAGGGGCAGGGTAAAAAGGGGCAATTGTTACTAGTTTCAGACTATTGGAGCATCAGATGCTTGTAAGTTGGAGACTTAAAAAGAATCAAGTCATAGGAAAACTTACTATTACAGATGTTGGATTTTTGTGAGTATTTCTCCTTGAATACTTTAACTATAAACCTATCAATTTTTAAATTACTCTGCTTTTTAAGATACACATATTTAGCTCTAAGACGATAAAGGACTTGAATTTGCCCCTAGGTCAGCACTTGTACTCTAATTACTGACATTAGGTGAATACCAACCAGCTAAATCACAGTGGCTCCAGAACGTTTTAAGGAGCCGTGTCTGCACAATATATGGCCTCATGTGCAAAGTAGATGATTGCTCATATGAACAGAAGTGCGCACGTGCAAACTCTTTTTTTTGTGTAGAGAGCTGCTTGTTTTGTACAGATAATCACCAGGCTGCAGTCCCACTAAATATATTTTGCTGCCTTAAATTGCAGGCTTAATTATGAAAATTGATCCTTTGAAGAGATGAAACTCTTTGAAGGTTTCTTTCCTGACTGTAAAATTTTATGGGTTTTGTCCATAAATTGAGTTGTGCAAGATAGCTGGCCTCATGGATTCCATAGCTTGAGGTCCAGTTACCCTCAAAAGTGTCACATTACCCATTTGCTATTAGAATGCTATATCTGCACAAGGACCCATGGGCCACAAGTTGATGATGACATTAATTTTTCTGTAAGTAGCATTTCTACTTTTGGACATTTTCCCTGTTTGGCTTTTTTCTTATTGTCGACAATAAGAGAGAAAGAAATAGGCAATCATGCTTCTGTCTATCAGGATAAGATGTGTTATGAAGTAGCCTTAAATGTACTATGGAGATAAAAGTGGTATTATTTAGCATTAACAAATGATTACACTTGTCACCTAAGAGAAATGCTTGGAGAATTGGGACAAAATGGCTCTATAAAGTCCAAGGCTTCTATTTTCCTTAAATGTCATTTCTGAGGGAGAAAATGGCTGATGAAACTAATATGAGGTCCCCAAAACTTTCCACAGTATGGGATTAAAATTTATTTGATATGTAGATGCAGAGACCATCTACAGATCCAGGCATAATTTACAAAGTTGCCTTTCAGATTCTTAGTTCAGAATCTATTTGGAAGGCTTTATGTATATTTTTATTTATTTCCTTTTCTGTTTATCTTATCCTAAAGGATTCAAACATAATGCTGAAAGTGATAGTTCTAACCTGGCTGGGAAAGTTTAAAAAAAATGTATTGGTGTGACAGCATATAAAGGAAGAATGAATACTTGTTTGTAGTATGAACCCTAAATCAAGGCTATTGCCATAAGCTACTCTGTAACTTTGCCTGAAACATTTCCAGGAAGAGAGAACTTTCCTTATTGCCACAGAGCAAGCCATTCTATCTGCTGTGGTATGACCTAGAAGGCCACATTGGTACCATATTGTGAAGGTGGGTCACTGTGGTTTTAAAATATTGTCTTTAATATATTTTGTGTGTGAATTTATGTAACCTTTCTGAAAGGAAATACAGCAGTACCCATTTGAAGACATAAAAAATGCTTATGATCCATGACTCAGATATTTGACTTTCTGGAGTTTTTTGCAAGGAAAAAAAATCAGTGATGTTGTTAAGATTTATGCATGCAGTGTTCTTCAAAGTGTCATGTGTAATTAAAACTTGAAAAATATCATGCTGCCCAGTGAAAGCTTGCTCATATAAATTCCACAGAATAGAATGGGATAGAGCCAGAAAGAAAGTGTGATAAAGGGCTATGACTATCAAAGAATGTTTATAGTTGTTTTAAAATGGAAAAAGTAGTTTTAGAAAGCATATTCAGTTTGAAACTATGTTTTATAAAATTAGAGGTAAATATATAATCATAAGTATTAGCCTATTATATATTTGTGTGTATATGTATTATGTGTTTTATGGAGAAGTCTTAGGCATAGCAAGCATTGAGTGAGCTTTCAGTTTTATAAAGTCCATTATTTCTACAAAAGCAGTCCAACTAACATGCCCACTTCTCCTGGTTCTCCCTTCCTGTGTGAAATAAAGATGGCTGCCTCTTGATTCTGAAACCTCACTTTCCTTTCCAAACATTACTGAACTGTAACTCTGCAACTGCCACCACCCATTCCCCACTGCAGGGCTTGAAGCAGACAGTGCCTTTGTACCCACAGCAAACTCAATACATCAACCAGTGAAAGAATATGCTTTTATGAAGCCGTTTGTCTCTCACTAGAAGTTGAGGAAGGATTGCAGATACATAAAAGAGGTAAAAAAAAAAAAAAAAAAGATCGACATGGTATGGAGATTGGGACAAGTCCAGTTTGACTTCCAGGTTTCTGATTTGGGCTACTGGTGAATTTTGATGCCGTTATTCAAAATGAAAGGAAAGGAAGAGGAGCAGGGGTGAAACAAGAAGAAAATGGATTTGATTTTAAACATTTGCAGTCTAAATATAATACTAAACACCACTTGCAAATAACTATTGTAGGGTTGTAACTGTTGCAGTTTGGACATGGGAGCAGTTTAATTGAGAAGTTTTCCCTATAAAAGTACTGCAATAACCAAAAGGGACTCTCAATCATGGCTTCTTGTCACCTCCTTTGGACTGAAGATGCCTTTGCACATGGAACCCTAAATATTACTGAGATGCAATACCACACCCCATTTACTGCTTAGCATTTAGACTCTAGGCGTATAGAAATGGATAAAGCCGTGCTCTCCACCACTGAGAGCTTTGAATGTAGAAGGTGAGATGGATACAGAAACAATTAAAATTCAGTGTGCTTAGTGTCAAAATTGATATATGTACTCTATACTGTCAGCTCAGAAGAGGAAATTATTCTCTGGACCTTGAAATTCTGTTTAGGCTTCATAAAAAGGGGGGTGATGCTTGACTTGGATATTGAAGATTGAGTAGGAATGGAAATTATGAGTTCTTACAAATTACAAGTAATTACAAATTATTAGTGGTGGCACGTGGCAATAGAGTCCAATCATTTAGGATTTTCATAGGCCAATACAAAGGTCAATTTTGGTTCAGTCAAATGAACCATTAGAAAATATTATTTTGAATCTCACATCTATAGCCAATTCCCGGCATGTCATCTAAGAAACACTAAGATTTGCATGGCTACGAGAAATGACACAAATCTTCAGTATTAAAGCAGAAAGATCCACATAGAAAGTGGATTCTGTTTGTGAAGCATAAACTCCAAAATGAGGGCTAAGTGTTGAAGAAATTAACTTTCAATAATTTCACCAATTCATCATACTCCCGATTTAGATTATTGTTTCTCAATGTTATTTTATTATCATTCTCTTGCCAATGAGCCTTTTTAGACATTTTTCTTAAGCACCTCTTTCTCCCCATGAAATTTTAATACCATAGATACACTGTATATCAGTTTATATGCAACTACAAACCATTGTAATATCTAAACAAACCCTTTAAGGTGACTCCAAACAGTCAAGCAAAGCAGAAGTTTTGTTCCGATTATGGAAGCCATACTCAATTTCTGAAGTGTTGTTCTCCAATGAAGACCCTGACTGTCTCTTATTTCTCAGACTTTTGAACAGAATTTCATCTTTGTTTTCACAATACCTTGAGAAAAATAGACAGAAAACAAAAATTCTTCAGAAAGTCCTTTTTTGGGTCATGAATTTCCTCTGGCTAACCTCAACCATACAAAATCACAGGAACAAGTAATTAGGACAATTTCAAAGAACACACACACACACACACACACACACATATACACACACTCTCTAAAATAAGAAACATAATTTTATTTGGTGAACACAAGCTGGAGGCAAAATTGTTATGTAAAATGTAGTGCTTCAAAAAACAGCATAGCCACAACTATGCTTCATGGGAAGGTCCTGATGAAAGAGAGTATAGATTGGCCAGGGGAGAAAAGCATCCACAGGAAGATGACAGTGACAACTTCCAGGTTTGGGAAAGTAGAAGACATCTCAAAGGAAATGGGTTGGGGACTTCAAGCACATGGAAAATTGTCTGCCTTTCCCTGGACATGCTGAAGATTTGAGGAGCAAAGGGCTTCAGGTACTGTGCTAGATAACTAGCATGCACTTGCCTAATGCAGATGGAGCCCATGAACTCCAAAAGATGAACTTCCTGGGTACGAAAGCATGAGCATCAGAAAAACATGGAGGGCTGGGCATGGTGGCTCAATGCCTGTAATTCTAGCACTCTGGGAGGCAGAGGCAAGAGGATCATTTGAGGTCAGGAGTTTGAGACCAGCCTGAGCAAGAGCGAGACCCCTGTCTCTACAAAAAATAGAAAAATTAGCCGGGCATGGTGGTACCCACTTATAGTCCCAGCTAGGTGGGCGGCTGAGGCAGGAGGATCACTTGAACTCAAGAGTTTGAGGTTACTGTGAGCTAGGCTGATGCCATGGCACTCCAGTGAGACTCTGTCTCAAAAAAAAAAAAAAAAAGAAAGAAAAGAAAAGAAAAAGAAAAAGAAAAGCATGGAGGAAGCAGGAGAAAGACTTCCCCAGATTCCACTCTGATAGTCTGACTCACATGCATCAGGATTTTACAGCATCAGGAAAACATTTCACCAGTTCCCAACATCACCCACTGAAATGATGCATTATTATAACTACCTATTAAAATAACTATCAATGAAATATTTTATATTTTTATGTAATAGAAATTGGGATGAAGGTTGAGGAGGAATGGATCTCTATCATCTTGTCATCCATAGGGATGTTTTTATGAAAGAAATTCTGACAAGGAGTCGCAAGCCCACTGTGTCCCAGGGCTTTTGCCTCCATTTTCTTCTTCCCTCCATGGGCTGACATCTCTGGATTTCTCCACCACCCACCCCTGCACCTGCCCTATTTGCTCCTGTGTGACAGGAGAGTTTACCATCTTAGACACACTGAAGTTACTGATTTTTAAACTTATCATTGGTCTAGAGCTTAAGTTCAAAAAGTGTCACACCAAAAAGTTAATAGATATGTAAAAATAAAATGTTTCATGGATGTAGGGAAATCTAGCATGGGTAAATTTAAACAGGTTTACCAACCAGCTAACAAGTACTGTGACCCTTCAAGTGACATATGGTATCTGTAGTTTCCTAACATATATTGGAAGACAGTTTAAAAAATTCTTAGATATAATCTATTTTACCTTCACACTGACGGGTATTTGTCGATGTAAATTTTCTGTTAATGCTGGGAGCTGAAATAACTTGGTGAGCAAAGTAACTCTTTGTAGTTACTTAGAATCTGAATTAATATTCAATTTATTAAATTGGACAAATTAAAAAAATGTAGTTTTCTTTTAGCCTTTCAATTTAACATATGGTTATTGATATTTACTTTATCAATATATCTACTGTTCAAAATATAAAAATAAAACTACTTTTACATGCATCAAAATAGCAATTAACTTAGTTTGAACAGACTAAAACACTCCAAATAATCAATGGCACTTAAAATTCTATCAATTAAATTCCTTTCAATAGGAAGGGATGAGCACACCAGGGAGAGGAAAGAATGTCTGTGAAGATGCTGAGATGGGCAGGAATATGGTACGTGAGACACACTGAGAGGCCACGGTGCAGGACTATATTGAGGATGGAAGAGAGAAATGAGAGACACAGCTGGGCTTGGGAGGAAACAAGAGCCACATCGTGCAAGGTCCCGAAAAGTCCTGACATGTGGCTTTATAGAGATAGTGCCCTGCCTTTATCAGAATTGTGTAATCCGAAGGAATGAAATTAACGGTAGGAATTTCTGGCCATTAGAAATGTGGAATGGGAAGCTAACACTGTGTCCAGCATAGAGCCCATTCTACTCAGCTCATGAGGAAGAATGACCCTAGTGAATATACTTTAAAACACTCCTGAAACATAAAGCCTGTCTTGCTTTTGAAGTGTGAAAAATATTAAAATATCCAGAACTATCTCCATACATCCCTTCATCTTCAATCCCTTGCCAAGCTAACCTCTATTCATCCTTGGATATAAGCTCAATCGTCACTTCTTTTGGAAGCATTCTCTGATATCCAGTCTGTATTAAGATTTACCTGCTACATACTCTTTACTGTAGTTCTCTGACACAGCACTTGTGGTTACTAATTTTACATTTGTGTGAAATATTTGAGGTTATAACCCAACCCACCAAATGGTATGTTCCATGTGGGTAATGATTATATACCTCACTATGCAATCCAGTGCTGGGCACATAGGATGTGATCAATAACTATTTATGAATATATGCATAATCTCAATTTTCTGACATATTTAGTTTTTCAGATTTATATTTATATCAAGTGATATTCTAAGATTGTGGTTACCTCCAGTTGAAGACTTGCTCACTATGGGATCTTAGTAGTATTTGCTGAAAGGAATTAAATCAAGAAAACTAAATCAAGACTGTTTTGAGAATGCCTCAAATTATGTAACTTTTAAATAAAATTTAATTAAGAGATGAAAAGAACAGAAGAACCATCTGAGGAATCTCCTTTTAAATTGCTCTTTTTATAGAGTCACACGTTCATGACTTTGTCCCTGTCTCTGAATTTCTCAATCAGAAATATGCCTGCTTGCTGCAATCCTAGAGGGGGACAGGACATGAGGAAAAGATGGGACAGAGTCGCTGGGCCAAATAATAACCTCATCTCATCTGGCAAATACCATAATATTCCACAGCTCAGCTCTTCTATAAAGATCTTCTTTGGCAGTTTTATTTATTAACTGCCCGATGTTTAAATGCTTCTCAATGAAGGAGAAGTAAACATACACACAGATATTTCCTATTTGCTAAAAAATGTCTCTGATGTTTAGTTCTTGTGCCTAACCCTAACTCTTACAACTTGATGTTATCCTTTAGCCTTGAATTTGCTGTAATAAGCAACATACCCAGACCTACAGCAGTAGCTGGTTCGAGCTGCTTTGTGGCCCCTAGGAGATGAGATCTCAGTGATACTAAAGTATTCATGGCATTTGGACTCATCACTGTTGTATGTTCTAGAAGGGGAATCTCGAAGATGAGTTGACAGCTCCATCAGCAAACATCCCGCCGGATGTTTTCTTAAGCATTCTGAACAAAGTTCAACTGCCCTTTGGGAGACAACACACAATTCTTCCTAATTTATAATTTTTGGAATGATACCAACCAAAAAAAAATCTGAAGAATTCATTAGAGGAAAAAATGTCCAAATACAGCAATACTTTACTTGTTCTTTATTCTATAGAACTCTATAGTTCTTTAAAAGTATCTCAGCGATCAGTTACTACCATTTCTTGAGGAAGGCTGGAAATATTACACGTCTCATTTTATAGCTGTTGTAGAAGAAATAAAAAGCTTTACTCTTCTGAGATTAAAAGCCTTCCTAGGAGAAGCTTAGCTTATTGTAGAATTTGTTAATAACTTCAGAACATGCTTAAGAAGCAATGTAATACGTTGCTAATTTTAGCTCTGTACAAGAATATCAGGATTCAAAGTGACCTACATAGACTTTTATTTTTTCACAGGTTGTCTTGTGGAGTTTGCTATAAAAGATGAAGGACCTAGTGATTCAGAACACTTGGAATAGTTATGTAACTCCATGTGGAAAATAATTTGTTCTTGATTTAATTACATTTGCACATCTATCTTACATTTCTTGAGGCCACTGCAGCTTGTAGTGTACTACAGACCAGAAACAGAATAATAATTTCTGGCTATATCCTTTTAACAGCAATAGCAATGAAACCTGAATGGTCTAAACTATTTCCACCTACCTTCCCAACCCGCATGAATTCAGGAATGGTGAACGTATTCCTCTTTGTCAATTTTGGGCTAATCATCCTTGTTTGTTCTAAATGTTCAATGATTGGATTCCCTAATGCTGAAATAATAGCATTAAAAAAATGACAGATTCTTCTCTTATTGCTGCGCTGGTGTTTGCTCTAGCAAGGACCCTGATCATGTGTAGCTACTCTGCCTTGACATCACTAGGCTGAGGAGGGAGAATAATGGTACATTCTCAACTCATTTTTTAAAAAATCAGAAAATATACCATACATTGAACACATGGAATTCAATTAAGAAATAAAATATATCATGTATACAAAGGTGAATATGACGTACTTGTGAACCCACTAGACAGCTTAGGAAAGAAAACCTTACTAACATCTTGGAATCCCTCTCTGTGTTCCTATCTAATCCCCTCCTCCCCACCAGAAGTAACAACCTCAAACCTGAATTTTGGATCAATCATTCCCCTCATTACATGTTTTTGAGGTTCATTCATGTTGGTGTGTATAGCTGAGATTTATTCATTTTCCCAATTGTATAATATTTTATTGTATGGATTGCCACACTTTGAAAATTATCTCTCCTCTTGATTGACTTTTGGGTTGTCAGTAACATTTTAAATAATATAAACAATGCTATTGTGAACATTCATGTTCAGTCTCATTCTGTGTAAATACATGCAAGTGTTGTCTAGGGTATATACGCCTTAGGAGTGAAACAGCTGTTGTAGAGTTAATACAATTTCATTTCAACATTACTAGGTGAGGCCCAATTGTTTCAAAAGAAATTGAAACGATTTATTTACCCATCAATAGTGAATGAGAATTCCGTTTGGATAATAATCTCATGAACACTGCCTAATATTTAGATTTTTTCCAAGTTAGGTTAGTGTGAGATATTATTTCATTATTAGCAAAGTTTAGTATTTTTTCACATTTTCATTGGTCGCTTATGTTTCCTTTCCAGTAAAATATCTGTCCATGTCTTTGGTTATTTTTATTTTGAGCAGTTTTTTTCTTATAGATTTGTAGAAATATTTTCCAGTTTACCTATTTATAGTCTTAAGAAATTCTTCCCTAACTACAAGCTTACAAAATTATGCTCCTACATATTTTTTTGAAAGTTTGAAGGTTTTGTCTTTTAGATTGAAATCCTTAATCCATTTGGAGTTGTTTTTGTTTATATTGCGAAGAGGAGATCCATTTTCATTTTCCTCACAAAGATACTCCATTTTCAGTACCAATTATTGAAGAGTAGTCCTTGAATTCCTCATTTCTCTGCAATGCATGTCTTCTTTGCGATGTTTTTCCATGGATTTTGTGTTATTTCCAAGCTATTTGGTTTAGTTAGAAAGTTTGTCCAATACTCTTCTGTTCTCACACTGTCTTCTTATTATTTAATAGCTTTAAAAAAGTTTTGACATCTAATAAGCCATTCCCCACTAGCTAACTATTCAGAAATGTATTAGCTCTTCTTGGCCATTTGATTCTTTTTTTAATTTTAGACAGTCTCACTCTGTTGCCCAGGCTAGAGTGCCATGGTGTCAGCCTAGCTCACAGCAACCTCAAACTCCTGGGCTCAAGCAATCCTTCTGCCTCAGCCTCTCTAGTAGCTGGGACTACAGGCATGTACCAGCATGCCTGGATAATTTTATATATATATATATATATATTTTTTTTTTTTTTAGTTGTCCAGCTAATTTCTTTCTATTTGTTTAGTAGAGACAGGGTCTCACTCTTGCTCAGGCTGGTCTCAAATTCCTGAGCTCAAATGATCTGCCCGCCTCAGCCTCCCAGAGTGCTAGGATTACAGTTGTGAGCCATTTTATATTTTCTCTGATAGTTTTGAAGATATAAACTATTTTTCTATACTTTTACTTATTATACTAGACATTTAAAAATACTCAATTAACCTAATAAATTTTAAAACTGATGAATGTCATTTTTCTTCTCCTAAATAATACAAACTCTTTGCAGTGGTTAACTCTAATCACCCACTTCAGGTAATGATATATGCTTGTTAGTTCAATTTTGAGTTTTAATTCCACAAATAATTCATTCTTCTTAACTTTTCAAAAATCTCTATTAAATTATTTTTTCCATGTGTTTACAATTTTTTTGCTCACATTCATCTTATATTTCAGATCTGTGCCTTTAAGAATATCCTTCAGAAGTTACTTTAATGAAGAGCTTTGCATATTAAAATCTTCGAGTTTTTGTTTGCCTGAAGTTATCTTTATTTTGACCTCATTCTTAAAAGATGGTTTTATTGCATATAGAATTGTAAATGCCAATTGCTGTTTTTTTCTGCATTTTGAAATGTGTCATTGAATTATCTTTTAGGCTTTTTGTTGATGTTGAAAAGTTATCTATCAATCTAACTGACATTTCTTTGTTGGTAATCTGTTATTTTCTCCTTGACTTATTTTAGGATTTGTCTTTGTTGTACTGCATTTGATTCTGATATGCTTAGGTATAATTTTTTATTATAACTTTTGATATTTATTGGTATCCCTAAATCTAAGATTGGTGTCTTTTTATCTGTTCTGGAAAATACTAAGCCAACATGCCTTTAAATATTGCTTATTCTTCATTCTCTCTGTTCCCTTACTCTGTAACTCTTATTTCATCTATCCATCATATCTTGGAGGTCACTAACTTTCCTTTTCTTCATAAAATTTTTCATCTTGTTGTCTCTATGCATTCTATTCTAGGGAATTTATTCAGATCATTATTCCAGTTCACTTTCTGTTCTTTCTCTCAGTAGCTAGACTGCTAGTTAATCTATTCATGGAATTTCTTATTCCACTTGTTTTGTTTTTGATATAAGCTCTAATTGGTTATTTTCTCAAATATGTTCAACTTATAGTATATTCTCCTTTATCAATATTTTATTTTTAAGCTTTTTAAACAAAACTATTTTATATTCCATGTGAAATGATTCCACTGCTTTCGCAAGTCTTAATCCACAGTTTGTGCTTCTACTGACTATAACTAATTGCAACTTGTGTTTTCATGTTTGGTGATTTTTACTTAGAACTCAGATATTATTTACAACTTTATTTGTAGCATTTTTCTGAAATCTGGCCTTTAAGTACGTTTCTCTAGACAGCATGTGTGTTTGTTTTTGTGAGGCATCTCCCCTCCCCCATAGTACAAATTCCCACACCAAAACCATGTGACTATGTGACTGTGGCTAGAGTTTCTCAAGGGGGACTTTATCTTCATATTGATTTTTTTTCACAGTTTACCTAGAACTGAAGTCAAGATACACATGCTTCTTTTTTCTGCTTATTTTTAAAAATTCATTCATTGAAAATACCACCTTTTTTGTAAGGGTTCCCTTATATTAGCATTTCCAGTTTTGCTGTATGAGGAGTGGAGTCTGTGGCTTTCTAATTTTCAATAGTATTAGAAATATAAGCCTAAGCTGGACTATTCATTTTTTAACTTCCTATATTAAGTCCAATATTAGGTCAAACAAACCTTGTGTTTTCAAGATTTTTCTGGTGAGCTTGCTCATTGGTTTACTTTTTTTTACCGTCCCTCCCTCTCCAGAGAACTGACAGGCTGGGAGCCTAGGTCAGAGGACGTAAGAGTCACATGGCCCCTTGTCGAGTTCTGATTCTCTCTTCTCATACCCCACAGCTAATGACCCCAGACCATTTTGTTATACATCTCCTGCAGTTTAATACATTATAGTCCTTAACTTCTAATAATTATGTGTTCTTCCACAGGCCCTGAGGTAATTAAAGTCCTGTCTGGCTTCTTCCTTTTTACTGAGACAATAATCTATTAGTTCCACATTTGCAATTTAGCTCTGGGGTGTTTATTTCAAGAAAAAGCAACTCCAAATCAGGTATTTTCATAGTACTTCTCGTGGCCTGAGCTGGCTCCTGCATACATCTCTGACCTCATCTTTTGCAACTCTCCCCTCTGTTCACTCTGCACCAGCCGTATTGCACTTCTTGCTCCTTTTGGAATGTGCTCAGCCTGCTCCTAACTGAGCACCTTTGCACTTATTGTTGCCTCTGCCTGGAAAATAGCCTTGCTTCATGTCTTCTCAAGGCGCATGTCTCCTTTCATTCTGTCCCTTCCTCACCATCATGTCCTCAAAGATGCCTTGCTGACCCTCAAGTCTATTTAAATTATCCCCTTCTCACCCCTTTATATTTTACCCTGACTTATGTCTTATATAATATTCTATTTTTATGTCCTTATTTATTGGTTGACTCCCCTACTAGAATTTAGGAGGCAGGAGGGCAAAAATTTAGTTTGTCCCATTTATCACTCTGTCTGTAGCACTAGAACTAAGCCTGACACCAAGTAGGTGCTCCATAAATATTTGTCGATGGAATGAATGGTAATGTAATAACCTCAAAAACATGATAAAACTTCTCAATTTCATGGGAGGAAAGGGGAGTGGTAAAAACCTACCTATTGGGTATAACAAACATTTTTGGGGTGATGGGCACATTAAAAGCACCAACTTAAGCTTTATAAAAGGTATCCATGTAACAAAAACATTTGTACCTCATTAATATTTTGAAATTTAAAAAAAACAAAAAAACTTCTCAATGTCTATCTGAGTGACTTAGTCTTTAATGTGGCAGATTTGTGTAAGTTGCATGGCTTTTCACAAGGGTAGCTAGTCAAAAGAATATATACTTTTCATAATGATGTCTGATAATGATACCTAATTGAGCACAACTTAAATTCATAATGTCATTATAGTACATACACTTTTGTTCTGTGTTTAACAGTCTGCCTAACAGATGAGGACACTGGGGTTTTGAGCAGTTAAACTGGGAAATGGTGAAAGCGTGACGTGCACACAGGCAGACTAACACTGCAGCCCTGGCGTTTAATCATTACCAACAGCTCCTGTTCCCGTGTGCTACACTTCTCATAAGTCACTAGCTTTAAGAGAGTTTTTCAAAGACAAGTGGGTAAGAAAAATATGTGATGATTAAGACCCTGGAACACAGGGATTAGGGTCATTTCCTGTGGTGTTAGGAAAGATCTCTTAAACCCCAGTTCTTGATAGCAAAAGGCAGACTTCATCCAGAGTTTCAATTCACCCAGAGTTTTAATTTAGTAGGAAGTCTAGTCCTAGGTAGCATATTTGTTATTAAACTATTAAATATCTCTGGGTAATCATGCAATCATACAAGATGTTCTATGTCGTTTATGATTTTGAATTATAGCCTCAATTTTACAGACTATTCTAGCCTCAAACAAAAGCAAGCCTACAATTTGGTGACATTTTTTCTTTGGCTCAACTTTCTACCAAGAAACGGAATAGAAATCCAGCTTCTCCTTCAGAGTGTCTATATTATTCCTAGGAGGCCTCTGAGGATGTCTCATATATGCTCGCAAATAGGTCATTTCTGCTATTATGTGGCAGGTGCCATTTTCTTCCCCAGATACTTGTCTTCTCTGGGCCTCGCATGCCTATAAACCCTCACGAGAGCAACTCACTGTACCACTGCTGGGTGTGACCACTGTCAGGGTGCTGACATTCATGTCTCAGTCAGAGGTTCCTGTTTTCCAGTCCTCTGAGGTGCTCCTACCGTGCCAATGGCAGACCGTATTCTACAAAGACCCAGGATGTGCTATCTATGAAGGAGAAAATCTTTTTCTTACTCTTATGTTACACTGGCAGCAAAGCAAAGAGGTTTCACGGGGATTTGGGGAGAAACATGTTTTGATTCTTGTTTTGTTACTTGTTTATTATATGCCCAAGCTCCTTTCCCTAGACCCGAGACACATGCATGGAGAAGATGGGAAGGGCGAGAGGTGGATGAGCCTCAGCTGCAGGGAGTGTGCAGAGCACTCAATACGGCAGATGTCAAATGAGGGACAATATGCTGTTTTCAAAGAGGCCTGACCCTCAGATGACTGGTTTATTGATACTAGCCAATCTCAAATGCCTTTCCTTTTCTTCTTCTTTCATAGGTAGATCATTTTTCCATTAGATGAATAGACTCTTGGTGGGCCCATTCTACAAACTCTCCATTCATACTCAAGCATGCTAGAATATCAGGCTGGAGATCTGGGTGTAAATTTAAGCCAGAGCCTCCTAAACAGCATAAACCAGATGTTTTATAAGTACCTTAATTGTAATATAACACTCTGATTCATTGCTGTACCTCTTTTGTTATTAATAATTTGCTTTATATCTAAATACAGAGACTTGTTTTATTATTCTGAAATTTCTCTGCTGAAGCAGATGCCATTTATTTAGCTGGCCTAAATCTCTGCCCCATACTTGACTTCTCTTTTCCATTTATTGTTGGTTTCTCCTCATATTTTCAAAAACGATTTCTCTTGTTTTCTTTTCTTTTTTCTTTTTTTTTT
>VBSM01001124.1:49069016-49083812 GCA_008086735.1 Cheirogaleus medius
TCACATTTATCTTAGGAACTCAAGGTAGTATCAGTACAATTACAAGACATTAATGAGCAGCTTTATTAGTGGAACCAGGATTCTGAAGGCAGTGGTGGTAGTGTGCGTGTGTGTGTGTGTGTAGCTACTTAAAAAAAAAAAAAAGTCTGCCATGCATTGAGCTTCTTGTATATGCCTGGAATTATACATATACCTTGGTATCTATATATTTGATATTGTGTAAAGTGATTTAGCATTTTATCCTAAAATAGGCATTTATTCTACCAACAGTAGAAAATATTTATTCCTGAATGTATTAGGTTGTATGAGGTGTTTGTTTTTAATCTTTGTTAAAAATCTCCTTAATCTTCCTACTTGGTTGAGGTTAAAAAAAAAAAAATCTCCTTAATCTTACCTTAACTTTGAACAGGTGGAGCAGTATAAATCATCACTGATGGGACTTAGTACAGGCTGATCAGTGACACAGAAGTCATCCAGAGGAATATGCAGAACTGTCCTTTCTGCAGGACAGACCTCGAAGAAATGTTTTGCCTTGGTAGCCCATTTCCACCACCCCTGCCTGCTCTCCTAGGTACAATCTTTCCCTCTTCTACTCCCCAAGGAGCCTATTTCTTTTGAGGGCTCCTCTCTCTCTACCTCTTTGCCCTTGGCCTTCCTGAGTCCACTTTCACTCACCACGCCCTCCCAGAGTCCTATCTCTTCTCCTTCCCCTTTGCCTAGGGATATCTGTCATGCAGGTCCCATAGTTTGGCCTTTCCCCTAGATGAAACTAGAGAGCCTTCAAATCCAAAGAGGGTTGAGGAAAACTCTAATTGGTCTGATCTCAGTGCCAATTCTCTACAGGAAAAATAGATTTTGATATAGCTAGCAAGGTTTTTCTCTTATAGGACACATGAGTATTATTACAATAGCGAAATCCTCTGTCTCTTATCTTGGTCTCAGGTACGGTGAAAAGGGCCTCTCTATTGTTGTCCAGACTTTCTAAGTGCAAGTTCCAGAAGGATGAAGGGTATGTTTTATGTTCCAAGGTGGGGGTAAGGAGAGAAAACCCTGTTACCTTCTTTAGCTGTTGAAAACAAATTTGAGTGCATCAGAAAACCCATCACAGATGGTTTTGGGAAAATCATAGTTGGAAAACCATAATATTCTTTAGTTAAGTGTTGGTTTGAAATCTGTTGGCATAAAATGATGTTGGGAAAGTAGATCTAGATGGGTAGAAGGGGAAAAAAAGTGTCAGGTTTGGCTGATGACATGTTCTCAACTCCTTCCTTGAGCAAGTCATTCCTACATGTGGTTAGTGAGAAGTTTGTGGGTTTGGAAAGAATTCTGCATTTGGAGCAGATTTCCATCTGGTTGAGCAAATAATAGTACACTCTACACCTGCTCAGCATAATGGGCATTTTCGATGCTTTTTGCACTCTCTTGCGCTCTGGAGTTAGGAACTTGGGCTTGAACATTTGATTGTTGATATGTGCGGTCACTTGAAATATTCCTGGACTCATCTCATCTGTTTTTGGCAAAACTCAGTCAGAAAGTTAAGCTCAAAATTCTGAAGGGAAAGTAATGCAAGTGCCAGCTTTGAGTGTTCTTTGGAGATTTTTTAAAAAGACACTTATATGAAATTGTCTGTATCGGTAAAACACATATTTCAAATGTAAATGGAACATGACTAAAATAATCACCATATTATCTAATCCCTATAACAATGTATTTGATTGTCATTAGCTAATTTAAGGAATTTGTAAAAAATAAAAGCCCAAATCATATTCTTTGGCTGGGCGTGGTGGCTCATGCCTATAATCCTAGCACTCTGGGAGGCTGAGGTGGGAGGATCACTTACGGTCAGGAGTTCGAGACCAGCCTGAGCAAGAGCAAGACCCTATCTCTACTAAAAATAGAAAGAAATTAGCTAGACAACTAAAAATATATAGAAAAAATTAGCCGGGTATGGTGGCACATGCCTGTAGTCTCAGTTACTTGGGAAGCTGAGGCAGGAAGATTGCTTAAGCCCAGGAGTTTGAGGTTGCTGTGAGCTAGGCTGATGCCACGGCACTCTAGCCCGGGCAACAGAGCGAGACTCTGTCTCAAAAAAAACCCAAAAAACAAAAAACATATTCTTCCATGAACAATGATTAAATAATTTTTTTATCTCTGAGAATATGTACTAGTTCCTTAGAGTCTAATATCATACAATGTCCATGCTGATGGTCTTTAAGATACATATTTTAAATCCTCTCCCTGAAAAACAGCATAAGAAAAGTAACAGATGCCTGCTACATAATGCCCTCTAAAATGATTGGGGTCAATGTCCTCAATTATCATTGTTGTCTTGTCTCATTTGAGCCGCTGAAGCTTAGACTCCTCCAACGCTGATAAAGATAGAAGCTCAGGCTTTTCGACTTGAATCCTTAAACAACAAGTGACTCAAACAATGTAAAATAGTATGTCTTGAAATGTAAGCTATAGAACAATAGTCTCTAGAAATACTTATATATGTTTAACACTCACAAAAAGTTCAGTTTTCTTTTTATATTAGGAAATCCTGGGTTAAACAAATTTAAACAGAATTTTTTTTTTCAATAGATTTCGGGATACAAGTGGTTTTTGGTTACATGGATGAATTGTATAGGGTGAGGTCTGGGCTTTTGGTGTACCCATCACGCAGATAGTGTACATTGTGTCCAATAGGTAATTTTTCATTCCTCACCTCCTCCTCCTAACCTCCCCTCCTCCTGAGTCTTCAATGTCCTTTATACCACTATAAACAGGATTCTTTATTAAAACACTATAATATGCTAAGATGCTTCACAGCTCTGGATAGTAGTCAAGCAATAAATATTTATCTAGTTCCTACTGTGTGCCAGAAATAGCACCATGCTTTGCTCAAAGAAACATCAACAAATCAGACCTGGTTTCTGTCCTCACAGGGTTTCCAAAGTAATGGGAAGATAGAGATTAAACAAATAGGGTTTGTAAATATTTAGATAGCAGTGAATTTCAATGTACTATGAAGAGAAAGAACAAGATGCTATGAGAATGAACAACAAGAGGTATCAATTTAATTGGAGATTGGATTTAGGAAAGCCCTCCCATAAAAAGCGAGATCTAAACTGAAGAAAGAAGTAGGAATTAGATACAGAGGGCCATTCCAGACAGTGAAAAGTAAACCAAAGCCTCAAGGCAGGAGAGTTTGCTCTGCAGGAGGAGAGAAAAGGGCAATGTGGTTAGGGCATAGTAAACAAGAGGCTCAGGATGAAGTAGGAGAAATGACCAAGGGTAATTTCATGCTGAATCTTATACCCCAAATGAATGATGGTTTTTATCCTAAGTGCAAAGAGTTTTAAGGAGGGGACTGGTGTTTAAAATACAATTTTCCTAAAGAAAAATATGGCATTGTATTTAGTATTCTTCAAATGTATTTTATCATGACAATTTATTTTAACGAGAAATTTCCTGGGAGGAGTATCTTTGAAAAACAGTTTGGCCAATACTTTAAGAAATCCTACACTTCTTGAGATATAGGAATAACATTTATCGGATGTCGGGCAGGTGGGAGGGGGGAGGAGGGGATGGGTATATACAAACATAATGAGTGAGATGTGCAACGTTTGGGGGATGGTCACGCTTGAAGCTCTGCCTCAAGGGGGGAGGGGGGCATGGGCAATATACGTAACTGTAATATTTGTACCCCCATAATATGCTGAAATAAAAAAAATACATAAATAAATAAATAGAAAGAAATCCTACTCTAACTAAAGATTGTGTTATCAGTTAACTCCTCAGATTCTAAGCGACCAAAAACAGTAAAAGAGACTTTATCAGTTCAAATACATTTATCAGAATCAGAAACATTCACAAATAGGGCCACCAGTATAGATGGAATTTTGGCTCAAATGTTATCAGGACTCAGTTTCTCTTCATCAATCAGCCCTTCCTGTTCCTATTTTGGTTTTATTCTGAGGCTCAACAATATAACCACAGAAACTTCAGGATTTCCACTGTGGTGGCAAGGTGGCTGAATCACCTCCTCACATGCTCCCAGACTGAATGTTAGTGGAAAAGCGAAGCCTCTCTTGCAACATTTCTGAAAAATTCCATTGCATCTTGCAACTTCTCATTGAAGTGCTCATCTGGAAACCAGTTGCTCATATCAAAGTAATGGGATGCGTTGATCAATTTAGGCTTAAGTAACCTGCAGCCTTGCCTATTTGGGTTCTCGAATATAAATATAGGACAGATACTACAAGCAAGAACAATGCTGGGTAAGCAAAGAGCAAAACTTCAGTACACATTTTTTTTAATGTTTCAAATTATGTGGATATGTTTTGGTTATCATGTTGTATTTCCTTTTGAAGTATAAAAGGGAAATTCAATAAAGTTTCTAAAATAGCACAATTGAAAGGTCTGAATAGGGTATAAAAACAAGGTGCTTGTTTGTTGCTTCTGGGTGGTTACAGAAAGAAAACTTATGGAACAATGAAATAGGATATTTCTGTTATTACTCCTACTAATAATTAACCTCCATCTGTGATTACTACATGGAAGTTATTCCACCCAGACCAGTAAATTACCAAATAAATGAAGTTATGTGCTTCATTTAAATTACTGGTTGCAGCCTTTCCATTGTGTGCTTTCAAATACACATACCTTTCACTACATCAGACATGGGGTGAAATTTGCTTAGACTCTTGCTCAGACATTTCTAAAGAAACTAGAAAGGCATATGCCTTTATAAAAATACAAGTCTTGAGGATTATAAAAGATGGTTTTATGGTTAGATTCTTCAATCAAAATGTTCTCCAGTACTTTTAAGATAGTAATAAATATTGGAATTTATAAGAGGCAGGGAGTCAAACTCTTGTGCATGTAAAATAAATTTTGAAGTAAAAAAGGAAAAAAATGCCCCTCCATGAGACGATAATATGGTGTGAGTGATCAAAGTAGACTTAGTTAAATTGTGGAGCCTGAATAAAAAAATTCCAGGTCAAGGAAAACCTATGACCCTTACTACATCAACTAGCAACATATTTTTAGTCTTACAGATGGTGGTTAACACTTCTGGTCATTTATACTTTGTTCCTAATTTTATGACTGTTGTATAAAAATAGTTGAGGCCATAGAAAGGCAGGGATTGTTAGGGAGGGCTTTGTGGATGAAATGAGACTGTGGGGAATTTTTTTAAAAAGGGGTGTAGGAAAGTTCATGGCAGAGAATCCTGACAAGGACTCAAATGCAGGCAGTCGGGGAATAGCTTGGCAAATGGAATCTTATTGTCCTCCTCTCAAAAACAAGTCTCATTTTCCTCAAATCCCAAGAAGTGTCCTGTAGCAAATTTTTCAAGGAATTCCAGACGGCTGGACCACCAAGGCCAAATTGTATTTTCTAATTTCATTCTGGATATTTATGTCCTTCCACATTTCCCTCTAATTGTGGAGAAAGAGCAGAACTAGATTTGCCTTTAGAAGTGAAGAGAAAAGCTAGTATGATAATCTTCTTCTTCCTCTTCTTCCCCTTCTTCTTCTTCCCCCTCCTCCTCTTCTCCTTCATCTCCTTCTCCTCCTCCTCCTCCTCCTTTTTATTCATCATCTTCATCATTTTCTTTTTCATCTTCATCATGGTCCTTTAAAACTAGGAATATGAGTGCAGAAGTTTGGATGCAGGTAGGTTTAAGCATAAATATTATATAAATGTACTTTTCAACTTAGCAATCATGGAGTCTTAAAATATTTAGTATATAAATTATATCTGTTAGTTGTCCAGTGACATTTTGAGGGGTTAATATACAGACAGCTCGGAGACAATGCAGACTCAATTCCAGACCACCACAATAAAGCATATATCACAATAAAGCAAGTCCCATGAATATTTTGGTTTTCCAGGGCATATAAAAGTTATGTTTACACTCTAATGTAATCTATTAAGTATATGATAGCATTATGTACAAAAACACAACATACATATCTTAATTAAAATACTTTATTGTTAAAAATTGCTAATGATTATCTGAGTCTTCAGCAAGTTGTAATCTTTTTGCTGGTGGAGGGTCTTGCCTCAATATTGATGGCTGCTGACTGATCAGGGTGGTGGTTTCGGTAGGTTTGAGTGGTTGTGGTAATTTCTTAAAATAACACAATAAAGTTTGCTGTGTCAGTTGACCCTTCCTTTCATGGACAATTTCTCTGTAGCATTCAATGCTGTTTGATAGCATTTTACCTACAGCAGAACTTTTCAAATTTTGAGTCAATCTTCTCAAACCCTGCTACTGATGCTTTCTTAATGAAGTTTATGTAATATTCTCAATCCTTTGTTGCCATTTCAACAATGTTCACAGCATTTTCACCAAGAACATATTCCATCTCAAAAAACCATGATTTTTCTCGTCCATAGGAAGCAACTCCTCATCTATTAAGGTTTTATCATGAGAGTACAGCAATTCAGTTACATCTTCGGGCTTGACTTCTAATTCTAGTTCTCTTACTGTTTCCATCACATCTACAGTTACTTCCTCCACTGAATTCTTGAACTCCTTAAAGTCATCCATGAGGGCTAGAATCAACATCCTCTAAACTTTTGTTAATGTAGATATTTCGACCTCCTCCCACAAATCATGGATATTTTTAATGGCATTTAGAATGGCAAATCCTTTCCAATAGGTTTTCAATTTACTTTGCTCAGGATCCATCTGAAGGATCACTGTCTATGGCAGCTATAACCTTACAAAATGTATTTCTTAAATAATAAGACTTGAAAGTTAAAATTACTTTTTGATTCATGGGCTGCAGAATGGATGTTGTGTTAGCAGGCATGAAAACAACATTAATTTCCTTGTTCATCTCTATCAGACCACTTGGATGACCAGGTGGTAGTCAGTGAGCAATAATATTTTGAAAGGAATCTTTATTTTCTGTGCAGTAGGTCTCAACAGCAGGCTTAAAATATTCAGTAAACCATGCTGTAAACAGATATGTGGTCATCCAGGCTTTGTTGTTCTATTTATGGAGCACAGGCAGAGTAGATTTAGCATAATTCTTAAGGGCCCTAGGATTTTCAAAATGGTAAATGAACATTGTCTTTAACTTAAAGCCTCCTAGCATTAGCCCCTAACAAGAGAGTCAGCCTGTCTTTTGAAGTTTGAAGCCAAGCATTTACTTCTCTCTAGCTTTGAAAATCCTAGATGGCATCTTCTTCCACTAAAAGGCTGTTTTATCTACATTGAAAGTCTGTTGTTTAGTATAGCCACTTTCATTAATTATCTTAGCTAGATCTTCAGGATAACTTTCTGTAGTTTGTTAATTTGATGCCTCACCTTGTCCTTTTATATTATGGAAACAGCTTCTTTGATTAAACCTCATGAACCAATGTCTGCTAGCTTCAAACTTTTCTTCTGCAGATTCCTCACCTTTCTATGATAAGTCTTTATAGAATTGAAGAGTTAAGGCCTTACTCTGGATTAGGCTTTGGCTTGAGGAAATTTTGTGGGTTTGATCTTTTATTCAGACCACTCAAACTTTCTTCACATCAGCAATAAGGCTGTTTTGCTTTCTTTTTTTTTTTTTTTTTTTTTTTTTTTTTTTTTTAGAGACGGGGTCTCGCTCTTGGTCAGGCTGGTTTTGAACTCCTGACCTTGAGCTATCCACCCGCCTCGGCCTCCCAGCTGTTTTGCTTTCTTATCATTCATGTGTTTATTAGAGTAGCACTTTTAACTTCCTTCAAGAACTTTTCCTGTGCATTTGCAACCTGGCTAACTGTTTGGGGCAAGAGGCCTAGCTTTTGGCCTATCTCAGCTTTCAACATGCCTTCCTCAGTAAGCTTAATCATTTCTAGCTTTTGACTAAAATTTAAGAGACATGCAACTCTTCCTTTTACTTGAACAATTAGAGGTCACTGTATAATTATTAAATGGCCTAATTTCAATATTACTGTATATTGGGGAATAGGGAGGCCCAAGGAGAGGGAGAGAGACAAAGGAACTGCCAGTTGGTGGAGCAGTCAGAACATACCCAACATTTATCAATTAAGTCTGCCATCCTTTATGGGTGTGGTTCACAGTACCCCTCCCCCCAAATTACAATAGTAACATCAAAGATTACTGATCACAGATCACCACAACAGATATAATAATAGTGAAAAAGCTTGCAATATTGTGAGAATTACCAAAATGTGACACAGAAATGCAAAGTGAGCACGTGCTGTTAGAAAAATGATGCCAAAAGAATTTGTTGATGTTGATACAGGCTTGCCACAAAATCTTCAATTTATAAAAGACACGATATCTATAAAACACAGTAAAGCAAAGGCCAATAAAATGAGTGATGCCTGTCCTCTTATGGAATTCCAAATTTATGTTTACTCCTAAATCTCTGTCTCTTTAGTTTTTGTACAAAAGTGATTAGTAAACAACTAATTATCACATGGCTTCATGCAGTAAAGGAAGCATCTTTGGAAATTCTATTTGAATTATTATATTAATATAACTTCCACAATTATTTCCTTAATTATACAAAATCCCATGCATTATATTCTGCTGATAAAATGAGATGCTTTTAAGAATTTATCAAGATGTATTAATTCAAGTCATATATATAAATGACTAGTGGTCTATTTCTGAATAATTCCTAGAAAATGAAGTATTACGGCATGTTTGTTCTTTGTTCCAAATGATAGATCCTTATACTCTCTCTATATGAAGTTAGATTATCAACATTTATATGTGTTTAGTTATTTAAATTATGCTAAGGTGAAGCTTTAGTATAAAAATATATTTTAGCCAAACCATGAGTAAAGCCTCACAATGCCATATACTATAAATTATCAGATATTACTAAACTAAAATTGACATTAATTTATTTTTAAAGAGTATTTTTCCATTAGGTAAATTACCATAAATCTAGTAGCTTAGAAACATGACATCTTATCAGAGGAGAGCAACCACGATGTTTTTGTGTGTGTGTACGTATGTATCACATTTTGCATTGAATACACATCTGAGAGTTTTAGTCTGCCACATTATTTTTTAAAACAGACAAACTAAGAGGGGACTATGAAAAAAGTTGACTGATATAATGGCTAAATTCATATTCAAGTAGAACTCAAGAACTCCAATTTATTTTCTTAATTTATGTTATAATATGGGTGGCCTCTTAGATACACAGGCCATGGGATAGAACATTACTGTAACCTAATATTCTTTGGCTTCTTCAAATGGCCAAACAGAAATGGTTCATCCTTCTCCAGTTTATGATTCCCCATGGCAGGGTCTATACAGTTATCTCCACAATTTCTGTGAACCTCTGGTATCCCAGCCTAGATACCTTGTGCTCCCATCTCTGTAGGCCAGCATGTAACTAATTCCTCTTTCTCTTTCTAAACCACCTCCTCTATGCACAAGACAAGCACATGGATTTACCTACCTATCATTCATGCCTCTGAGTTCTCACGCTAGCTATCTTCGTGCCAAATTAAAACAAAACAAACAAACAAGCCAAAAAAAAAAAAAAACACTCAGCAGAGATAGAATGAATTTCCCTTTCATGATTCCTCAGCTCTTCCCAGTTTGTACTGAATCATGCTACCAATCTCCAAAAACACAAAACCTGACAGTAAATATCATTATTATTACCAAGTGCCTTTTTTTTGCCTCTACAACATTTACATTGTGTTTTCCTTCCTCTCCACCTACATCATTTAAAGTGTGAATATCTCCCATCTTGATTACCATAGTCTACTTTTTAAAAATCCAAATTCTGTTATCAACCCATTATTATTACCTATCATTCTTTTCCCTTCATTTTGGAAAACACGTCATCATCCTCCACATTAGAATCTTGTAATGTTTCCAATTCCACTTTTCAATGAATTCAACTTTTCTAAAAGTAGGCTAGATACAGCAAAGAGTGCTTATAAGAGATATAGATTTGTGAAAGAAGTTTTTATATCAAATTGGTCAGGATTCTTCCAAGTGTAAGTAACCAATAAAAATAATTAAAACTGTCTCAAATTAAAAAAAATATTCATGCATGGCTAGATCCAGGGGCTCAAATAATATCAACTAAACTCCATCTTACTCTATTCGTCTTTCAGTTTGGCTTTCTTCTGTGTTGGACTTTTTCTTCCTGGTGATTGCCAATAACTTTAACTTAAAATTGATCTTGTCAGCATTCTACCCAACAAGTCTAACAAATGTCATAAAATTGAATCTCATTGTCTTTTATTGGGACATATGATTATTCTTGGGCATGGCCAGGGAATTTTGGCACTCTAATTGGCCATAACTTGGTGACATGCAATCGCTTATATCTAAGAGTAGAACCAACTCTCTAGAATCACATGGAATAGACTAGAGAAAGGGTGACTTTTAAAAATTAGAGTATTATACTGAGAAACCAAAACCAACAGGTATCAACTATATATGAGATGAGGAAAAATATGTAGATATTATGTCAATAGTGAATATAGACAAATAACCATGAATCTCACTACATCATGACATACTCTTGGAAATATTTTACATTAGGCAGTAATTATTGAGTATTTGTTATTTTTCCAAATACATAACATTTAGGGTTATCTGGAGAATTACCAAAAAGCATATAAAAGAAATTTGCATCGTGCTCTCTCTATAAGTGTTGATTCTTGTTTCAGGAAGCAGTGATTCCTTTCCCTTTAGAAATAGACAAAAAATTTCAGGTTTCCTCAAAGGCCCAAGCACATTCATAAGTCGTCTGAGGATGTAGTCCAAACTCTTTACTATGATACATTCTTTGCTGTCTGTACTTATAAATATCTTCCAGAAGTCCCTAATGGGATACTTAGCTGCTTAATATATATACTAATAACAAGGAACTTACCAAAGAAAAATGAATAACAAAGACGATGATTACAATCTATAATTTAAATCCCTTTCAGGTGTACTTTGCTGCCCCTAAGGTAAAAGCAAGTAAAGTTCACAACTGTGTGCAGCAGCTGCTTTGGCTGAAGTTGGATATAATCAGCAAAGTTATCATTAGGGTGGGTTGAGGAAGGCAGCTACACTTATTGAAGAACAGTGCTCCAGACACGAAAACAACTTACATCTTCGTGCAGAAAGAATTGAATTATGAGTGATGGCTGGCAACCAAAAAATATTCAGCTTAATTTAGGAAGAAGATGACTAGTCTACAAGTTTAGAAACTTGGTTTCTGGTCCTAATTTATTAATTTGATATGTGACATTAGTTAAAGACTTCACCTATTTGGGCTTCAGTTTTCTCATTTTTAAAATGTGTGTGTGCATGGGTGTGTGATTACTGTTTTCTGAATTTACTTCAAAGTGCTGAGACTCTATAATATATTTGGAGGAGGAGAGAAAAAGGCACATAGATCGGGTAAGCACTTTTGAGAACCTTTACCAGTTGCCTCAATGGTGGGAGCTGTGCTCATAAAATAAATACTGCTGCCATAAACATCAAATGCAGATGTCTTTTTTATAGAATGTCTTTTTTTCCTTTGGGTAGGTGCCCAGTAATGGGATTGCTGGATCAAATGGTAGTTCTACTTTTAGTTCTTTGAGGTATCTCCATACTACGTTCCATAGAGGTTGTACTAGTTTGCAGTCCCAACAACAGTGTATGAGTGTTCCTAACTCTCCGCATCCACGCAGCATTTGTTGTTTTGGGACTTTTTGATAAAAGGCCATTCTCACTAGAGTTAAGTGATATCTCACTGTGGTTTTGGTTTGCATTTCCCTGATGATTAGAGATGTTGAGCATTTTTTCATATGTTTCTTGGCCATTAGTCTATCTTCTTTTGAAAAGTTTCTTTTCATGTCCTTTGCCCACTTTTTAATGAGGTTGTTTGCTTTATTCTTGCTGATTTGCCTGAGTTCTTTATATATTCTTGTTAGCAAGGGGCTCCCTGGCCTCAGTTACTGGATTGGCAGTAGTCCCAAAACCCCAGGCCATGGACCAGCACCGGTCCATGGCACACCGGGAACCGGGCCACAGCAGGAGGCGAGTGAGCAATGCTCCACCTGCACCCTCAGCCGCTCCCCATTGCTCGCATCATTGCCCAAGGGACCCCCACTGCAAATTGCCCATGCGAGGGATCCAGGATGTGCGCTCCCCATGAGAATCCAACCCTTCATGATGTAAATAAATAAGTAATTTTCCTTCTTGAATGGTTGAATGTATAACCCTTGGGAGATGTTAATGGTCATGACTTCCACTATGTAGTCAAGAGAAGAGGAAGAAACCAGAGAAAAAGAGAGAAGGACCAAGTTCAGAAACGTAAATGGATGAGAGATAGAGAGGAGTCCTGCTGGTTTTGAATCCCTCTTCCAGTTTTTCCTGAGACTAGTAGCATTCCTGTCCTTGAATTCTATGAGATAACCTAATATTATTTGGAATTATTATTCATGAGGCCTTTTTTCTTCAATTAATTGGAATTAGCCTTAACTAATATAAACTGGTGGGAGTCGGAACCATATATTTGTTTGCTTATAAGTTAAACTTCTAATATTTCCTATAACTATTGGGTTTTTTTGTTCATGAACTATTAGATATTAGGTATTAAACGTAGATTATTTTCTTTAATACCCCCCTAAATTCTATGAGGTGGGCAATATTATTCCCTTTGTACAGAAGGATAAACTGAGGTTTAGGAAAGTTATCTAACTTACCCTGAATTAGACAGCTATTAAGCAGCAAGTCTGCTTTCTGATAGGCTTATAATTGTGGCATTCCAACTCTGATCCATTTAATCTCAGGTCCACACTTTTAATTGCTATTTCATAAGATTAATTAAAATGTGAGCTGCTAGAGGGAAATTTGAGATCTTAGAGAAATTTGAAGTAGGAAATACTTATTTCCTAATTACTTTCCAAATTTTCAAAAGGAAATCAATATGGTTCTGAGTCAGAAATAGATATGAGGAGAGAGTGGTTTTTAGAGGAGCCTGCTATCAAAATATATCTTGTTATGTCAGATCCTAAGAATTGCAGCCTTCATGGAGTTGTTAAGCAAGGGAAATTACGTAAGGGTTAATTCCTCTGGAAGTGAAGTCTGTGCATCATTTGGCTGGTATTTACAGAGCCAGAGGTCACATGCTACCACTTCAAGAGTTAGTGGATTCTCCCTCAATGAATTTCTCCCAGTCTGCAGGGCCGTATAAACTCTTTTCAAGGTTAGCTGTGTTGCCTCCACCACAAGTATTTTTAATCACAAACATTCAGTTGGCTACAAACACATTCCTGTACAATTTCTTCACTAGTGTCTTCTTAAGAGTGAACTGAACTGTTAACTTACTTTTAAACAAAACCAAATAGTTGAAATATCTGACTGCTTCCTATCAGTATAAAAAAATTTGAATTTGTACAACAGCTGCAACTTGTTTCAGTAAGGATTAAGTTTTACCCAAAGAAGGGGAAAAAAAAGTTGTCCATCATAAGGGAAGAATAATGTTCTCAATGGAAAAAAAAGAAATATGCCCACAACTTTTTAATGTTGGTTAACATAAAAATGGCTTTGAAGCATAAATAAGGAACATCCTTTCTATTATAATTCATCTTATTTCCAGATGATGAGGACTCTCAGACCATAAATATTGTAAAATTATTAAAGAAAATGGGAGGTAGGATTTGAACTGCATTGCAAAAATTCAACAGCAGTAACTATAAAATGGTTGGTCAAACATTATAAAATGTCATAGCTGTTTTATAAAGAATGGGAAAAATATGTCTTTGAGCTCTTTCCGCATTGAGAGCCCTTGCAATCTTTCCCCATGAATGAACTAATTAGTATCTTTTCAACTGACCAAGATTATGTAACAATATTAAATAGATGTAAAATATTTTATAAGCACTCATAAACCACCATTGCAACCTAACAATTCTCCTAACTATGCACAGTACAGGGGAGCTCCTACAGCCACTGGCTGGACCTCTTGGGGATACTATCTGGGCCAAGTCACCAGTCACCGATTCCACGATCAATCCTTGCTCTTTAATTCAGAACTGAGCATTCTCGGCCCAATTAGGGAGGATCAGTTTCTTAGCAGTCAACATTTTCATCAAATCTTTCAATTAATCATTCAGGAAGCAAGGCACAGAGGATGAGAGAAGGGATTTTAGAGCCAGCTGCCAGGTGTAAATCTTAGTTCTCCTACCTGGGCAAATGGCTTAACCACCTTGAGGCTCAATTTGCCCACCATTTCAAATGGAGAAAATCCTAACTCCAATCTCATAGGATTGTTATGAAAATTAAAAATATTAATAATTAGAAAATCTTTAGCACTGTAGTAAGCACTATGTAATTGTTAAATATAAAAATGAAACTCGTTTGTTCCAGCAGTATTTATTATATGCCTACCAAAAGCCAGGCACCAAGGGTTGCACAAGATTGATAAGTTATGTGCCCTCATGGAGCTTCCATTCTGGTTGGAGAGGGGAGACAATAAAGAAGTTAATTATTATTGATACTGATAATTTTCATGAGGAACATAAACTGGGTGGTGAAGTAGAGAAGTTTAGAAGTGGGGATGTGGGGAGTGATATTGATCAGAGACGTTCTCTTTAATATTTGAGCCAGTGGCTGGGTGTGGAGGCTCACTCCTGTAATCCCAGCACTTTAGGAGGTCGAGGACAGAGGATCATTTGAGGCCAGGAATTTGAGACCAGCCTGGGCAAAAGTGAGACCCTCATCTCTACAAAAAATTAAAAAATTAGATGGCTGTGATGGCACGTGCCAGTAGTCCCAGCTACTCTGGAGACTGAGGCGGGAGAGTTTGCCTGAGCCCAGGAGTTTGAGGCTGCTGTGAGCTACGA
>VBSM01001124.1:49083847-49116331 GCA_008086735.1 Cheirogaleus medius
AAAAAAAAAGAGTCAGGGCCTGAAGGATAAGAAGGAACAGGAGAGTTGGAAGAATGAGGCAAGATAAACCAGGGAGGCTGAAGTTCTGTTAGGGAGGAAGGGTATAGTAAAAGGCTGGAGACACAGGATCTGGTAGGTCATACTTAAGGAGATTGGGTTTCATTTTTAATTTCAATGAGAATTTCTTTCTATTATGGCTCTTTTGGTTACAAGTAAACAAATTTTACTTAAACAAACATTAAAAATTGCTGTTGCATATAGCCGAAAATAGTCAAGGGAAAAATCTGATCCAGGGAGAGTTAAATCCAGAACTTCAATAATAATTCCAGGACAGTTTCATTTCTCCATCTCTTTACTTTCTCTATTTTGGTTCCACTCTCAGGTAAGCTTTTACCTTAACATGATAAAGATGACTAATGGACAACACTAATTGTCCTGGACTCTCACAAACTCACTTTGGAGCCAATCACTTTGACTCTGATCTGCTGTCCCTGGGTGACTTGCCCACCCCTAGAGCGAGAGGGCTCTAGGACTGGAATCAGCCTCACAGGAACCTCTAAGGAGAGAGCAGAGATGGTGACTTTTCCCAGGGAAAGTTAAAGAGCTCCCAGCTGAACAAAAAAGTTGATGGATTCTGGGCAGGGAATCACAAAAGATTTCTTTTGAAAATTTGAAGGGTTTTAACAAAGTAAATGATATTCTCTTGGCTACATTTATTAGGTATAATATTTTTGATCCATAATTTGTTCCTTCAAAAATATAATTTTTCTCATTATTCTATAATTCAAAATGGAGTCTCTCTTGAGCTGCCCCTCTTTCTGATGGCAGAAAACATAATCTTGTTAATGACAAGTAAACTCAAGTTAGGATTTTTCCCCTTCACTTCAATCCTCTCTTTTCAGCTGGTATGATCTGCATTCTAGTGGGCTTATGTAACGTCATGGCTTTACGAGGTCAGGTTTAGGGGATCAGAGATGTGGTCCAAGTTCCTCATGTGTCTGTGCTGGCATCCACTAACATGCACGTCATCCCCATTCTTCTTCATGTTTTGGCATCTGTCTCCAGTAACATCTGTGAGTAGGCAAGTCCTCATTCAATGTGCAGACATTGGTCCACACACTGCATCTTCTTGGCTCCTCAGATAGTTTGCCCTATCTGGGGCACTTCTATACCCTTCTACGGCCTGATAAACCTTCTGATTTTCTCCAATATCATCAAGATATTGGAGAAAATATCTCCTGCCCTTCTGCCTGGACACCAAGGTACCATGTCTACTTTTCCACTGCCAGTTGCCTCTAGCTGTGGGGATCGCTGAAAGGCTTCCCACCCCATGGGCTCACTCAGAAGCTAGGCACCTATAATCTACTCTCAGAGCGGTGAACCCAATCCACACCAGCTGATGCGTGATGCCCTTCTATTGAAAAAACTGCTGTGTGTTCCAGATCCTTTGTCAATCTTTCTGAGAGAGTAATGGATGTACATTGTCAGGGTTAATTTCTCCGGACCTTGTTTTACAAATGACCACACTCATCTTCTTTATATCTTTTCCTAAAATGGCTTCCAAGATCTCTCCCAATCAACAATTGTAAAATTCAATTCTTGATCATAAACAACAGAAATCTACTCTGATTATTTCAGCAAAAGGGATTCACTTGGATCACATTTGAGGATCACAGAGGAATGGCATTCATCAGGAATTTAGGTAGCATGTCACCACTGGAGTGGGAAAGAATAACCTCTGACCATGACCCACATCCTTCATTGTTCAGGTCCAGGCAGAAAGCATCTCTTTGGTTTGGCCCAGACCTCATTCTCCTCACTGTGTGCAAAGGACTTAAGAGGGAGGATCTGACCCCATGAGTGTAATAGGAAGCAGATGCCACTTCCCACCAAGACCACACACAGTGAGGAAAGGATGACTTCTGGGACAGAAATCTAGGTGGGCGAGAGAAAAGGAGACATCCTGGATAGGTGAAAAATGAACAATTTTATGATTTTCTATATTTTATATATAATATTGCCTATGGCTACAGATATCACTAAGGTGGTATTGGGGAATATTACTACAGCATCTTTCTGAAGACTAAAAACAAGAAAACAATCTCCATCCTATTCTTTCCACCAAGAATAAACGGCTTAGACAATTTATTTAATTCCTCCACCTATGCAAAGCTTTAGTTTTGTTATATCTATAAAGGAAGAGAACACAACATTGTTATTCAGTTCCTTTGCTGACCCGGACAGATAATTCTTTTCTATTAACAAATAGAAAATAAATGAAGCGTCAGAGCCAACACAAGAAACCTGACTTGGCGAAGAGTCAAAGGATATAGAAATAGTAGGGTAAGAGAAGGGGAATGAGAGAAACCTGGAGTGTGAGAAGAAAAAGAAAAGAATTCCGTTTACAATAAAGCCTCAGCAACAGCTTTAAGAGGAAGACACCAAATGAATCATTATGATCAAGTGGCTGTCTCTCTCTCTCCCTCTCTCTCTCTGTCTTCTCTCTCTCATCCTCCTTCCATGCCTCCTTCCCTCTCTTTCCATTCTCCTTTTATTTTTATTTTGACAGAAATACCAGATCCCTGGTATCTTCTGCTGGCAAAAGACTTGAGAAGTAATATCACCAGTATTGACTATACACCTCACCCAAAGTGATCACCTCAAAAGATCAATCCAACAATCCAAAAAAATGCAAAAATACTACACAGAGATTTCTGATTTTTTTTTATTAACGTTAAAACTTCTATAAGCACCTTTAATTTCTTCTTTGTAATCAATTTGTAAGCATTTCCCGTACAATGCTGATTTAGCAGCTTTGGCTTTTTTTAATAGCAATGAGGTAAATAATCATATCGTCCTTTGAAAATGTATAGTCTTGTGTAAATTTAAACTACAGTTCTATGTAAGCTTGCCCATAAATGTGTTTCCACTAAATCTGAACTGCCCACACCCAATGCTGAGAAAAATGTAGAACTCTGTTTCCCTGGCTTTAATGATTTCTTTAACAGAAGAGCCCTTTAGATCTTAGTTGGATGTGGACCAACAAATTCATTCACCCAGCTCACTATCAGAGAGGTATGCCATTGATTGGCTGCATGTTTTTTATAGGCTATCTTCTTGTGAGTCAAGATGTATGGCTTTTAATAAAAAAAAATAATCACTATTATCATCATCAATATTTATTAAATACTATCTGCTAACTGTGTTCAGCACTTTAATGGTGGTGTTTCATTCAATCCTGATAACCACCATGTGAAATGATACATAATGTTATGTATTGAGATATTGAGATATGTATTGTCATTGCTATCATCTCCATTTTACAGGTCACATGAATAGCTACTAAATAGTAGACCAAGGCATCAAACTGAGGTATGCTTATTCAAGAACCCATGAAGTGTTAAATAATCCTGACATTTATGGGATGAAGTGTGCATTTTGTCAAGGATGCTTATCAAATTTAGCTTTGTAACCAGTTCTTAAACTCATGGGACTAATGTTAGTGCTCCAGTATATGTTGAGTTGCTTTGCTGGAAGAAAGACTTTTGCTAAGCTCACCAAAGGAAGGCACTCCTGATAGATCACCTTGTCTTACTTTCTTCATAAAACTTCTCCAATCTGAATGTAAGTTAAAGAGAACAAGGGATTTGCCCATCTTTTTGCTGCTCTTTTCCCAGCATCTTAAAGATTTCCTGACCTATAGCAAGTCCTCAAAAAATATTTGTTGAATGTTGAAGTTGCATATCGGATCTCAACCCTAAAAATATGAACTGTGTAAGATATCCCAAAGAAATGAAAATCAGGTCATTGTCCTATAGATGATGTCATCTGTTTTCTCAGTTCTTTCTCTTTGCACTCATTTGTATGTGTGTGTTTGTGTACTAATGGAGGTTTGATGAACTTCCATGTTTGTGGGAAACACTCATTTTCTCCAGCCATAGTATTATGGAGTGCATGGAACCTAAAAATATGCCACAGACAAATGTGTAAAGGCCCAATTGTCTTTGAAAATTATTTAAGAGGACAACATATGAAGGTGATTAAAAAATATGAGTTCATAGTCTGGCAGCCTAGGTTAAAAACCATGTAAATTCTAATTACTTATCTGTAGTCTCTTTTATGTTTTCCATAAAATATAAGAATTTTCTTTCCATTGATTTCAATACTTGTATGTTTTGTTTCATTTTTCCATCTTATTTTACAGACTAGGTCTTTTGGTTAAATGTTGAATAGAAGCAATAATAGCTAGAATCTGTGTCCTACTCTTGATTTTAAAAAGAAATGTTTTAAAACATTACAAAATTACAATAGTTGCTGTATATCCTTGTTAGACTTCCATTACTAGCTGCACTGGTTATCAAATTATTGTCTCTCCACTCCAAATACAGCCTTCATTGCCTGCTCTTGGAAAACAGAGATGGGCCCTTTAAATATTTTTCCTTTGACATCCGGCATGATGTCAAACATTGCCATAGAAGTTTGTAGAGAGACATTGCATGAAGAAAATGTGTTCCTTCCTGATTTTGGTGTGCTGACTGGGCATGCTTCTGCTTACACGAATTCTTCAGTGCCCAGCTCCTACAGCACAGGCAGCTTCTTTAGCATATGACTATTGAAACTTAAACAGATTCTCAAGGCCCAGGCTGCTGAAGCTCAGGTAGCTCCTACTATTCTCCCATTTCCATTACCCCATGTACCACTCACCATCAGGCTTCTGCAACACATACAGCTTCACAGTGACCAGCACCTATGGCACGGGAGGCTGCTTCTTTAGTACTAGGCTACTTCAGTGCATGGAGGGCAGAAGCAACCAGGGACCAGAAGCTTCCATTGGCATTCCTGTTGTATTGTTTCACTACATAGTTCCTCCAGTAAGATACTATCCCATGAACAGTTTTCCCCACTATCCTAGAGCAGGTGTCTGGCAATTTCTTGAGGGCATATTTCCACTGGAATTCCATGGACATGGAACCATAGTAACTTCTCTTCCATCTCCCTCTCCAAGGAGGTCTGGGTGTAGAGCTCAGGGGGTCTTCTTTGGGCACTATTTCTCAACTCTAAGGGTAGTGCTGCATTTTGTATTTGCTATAGCCCATCCCTTACTCACTCTAATAACTTGTTATAGTCAAAAGTCTTTATATTAAACTTTTCCTATTCATATTGCTATGTGGTTTTCCTCTCCTGATTAGACCCTCACTGGTATACCAGGTTAAGTAAGTTTTCTTCTATTCTTATTTTGTTATAATTTTTATTATAAATATTATCATGAATGGGCACTGAATTTAATCAGAGGCCTTTTTTGCACAAATTAAAATAATGATTTTTTAAAAACATTTAATGTGGTGAAATATTAAAACATTTTTTAAAAATATAAAATCATCATTTTATTACTAGAATAAGTCCATTGTGGTACTGTTTTTTTAATGCATTGTTATCTTTGGGTTTCCCAATATTTTCTTAGGTTTTTTTCTGTCTATGTACACACAGGTTGAGATATAATTTTCCTTTTTTGTTTGTACTTGTCTGGTGTGGTTTCAAGCTCATATAAACCTCATCAAACATTTTGGAGTTAGACTATGTTCTGTCATTCCAATTCCTTTCCTTTCTAGCCTTCCTTTCTTTTTCTTTGAGCAGCTGCTATGGAACCTCTTTTCATTCTTTCTGCTTTTGCCTTAGGTCTCCATTATTTTTAATTTTCAATATAACAAAAGCTTTCTCCTTTACTTGTATAGCTACCCAAGTTATATTTCTAAAACATCAGCTCCAAATAGTCTCCTGTTTTCTTACATAACAACATTCCTGAAAACTTACCAAAGGCCAACATGTGCAAGCTACCAATGAGATTATGTATTATAAGGAACACTCTATTCCTGGAGGATTAAAAACTGATCTAGAATTCCTAATTACAGTTCACCTTCTAAACATAGTCTTAAACATTTATAATTAGGATCTCACACATGCTCTTTACCTTTGTTCTTTTCCTTCCTAATCACTCATGTACTCAACAGTCAATGAGTATCCAAGTGAGGCTTAGCAGTCTCTACGTTTAGCGTAATGATTCCCATCTTCATTTGAAGTTTATTAGGTCATGAGGTCTTTACTTGTCACTAATGTCAGCACTTTTAAAAGAAAATTTTCTTTTTGTAAAATAATAAAGGTAAAATATAATACAACATACAAATTTTTAAAATTTTCTGTGCTGAGATGCTGACACACCTGCAAATTATACAGCAAGCATTAACAACAAAACACACATATAAATTTAGAACATAAAAGGCAATTTTAGGATTTTCAAGTGCAATGCATGAAAATGACCATTCCTTGAAAATATCAGAATGGTTGAGGGATGTATTTATAAAAATGTTTGGTGTTTCTTTATTGCTTGAAAAATAAATCTAAACTTCTGAGCATGCCATTCAATACCATCTCCAATCCCACTTAGTTTTCAAACTAGAGCTCCTACTATTCTCCCATTTCCATTACCCCATGTACCACTCACCATTCTCAAGTGTGCCTGGCTTCCATGCCTGTCTCTACAGTCATGACATACCATCCATCTGGCTCTACCATGTTGTCTTTTCTCAAAATGACTCCAATTTTTCCAGGTCTTTTGAAAACATTAACTGCAATATGAATCCTCTCGCTTCTTCCCTGTGCATCCTCAGAACAAATTAATTTTTCCTTTATGTTCCCAGAATACTTCATTTTTAAAAAACTGTATCTTCTGATTAGAGATAACTGTAGCAGTTTGGGGTATGGAGTTAATCACATCTCTCTCTCTCTCTTTTCTTTTTTTGGTATACAAAATCTATGCTCCTTACTGCCATGACACCAACCCTTCCAGTTGTTGACATAACAAAATTGCATCTTTGTACATTGTGTGTCCAAAGGCATAAACTAATAATTCTTTTAAATATATTAGTCTCTTAAATTATATAGAAAACAAAACATGAAATGACAAATCAAAGTTATTAACTTTTAAACTAATGATTGTTTCCAAAATGTATTAGTTTCCTAAATCATGTAGAAAACCCAAAGTAGAATAACAAACCAAAATTACAATAATACTAACTTTTATAATTTCCCATGAGTTTGCCTTTACTGAGATCTTTATTTCCTCATACAGGTTCAAGTTACTGTATATTGTTCTTTCATTTCAACTTATAGGACTCCTGTTAGCATTTATTGCAGGGCAGGTCTAGCAGTTACAACCTCAACTTTTGTTTTGTCTGGAAATGTCATCATTTCTCACTCACCTTTGAAGGACAGTTTTGCTGGATAGAATTCTTGATTGACAGGGTCCTCGCCCCCATTTTAGTACTTTGAATATATGATTTCACTGTCTTCTGGCAGCCAAAGTTTCTGATGAGAAATCTGATAAACTTAGGAATTCTTGTATTTGATAAGACACTTCTTCCTTGCTGCTTTCAAGATTCTATCTTTGACTTTTGACTGTTTGATTACAGTGTATCTTGATTTGAGTCTCATTGAGTTCATCCTACTTTTGGTTCATTGAGCTTGTTGGATATTTATATTGTCTTTCATCAAATTGAGGAAGTTTTCAGCCATTATTTCTTCAAATATTTTCTCTGTCTATTTCTCTCTCTTCTCCCTCCCCACACACTCCACAATATGTATGTTGATCCACTTGATGATGTACCACAGGTCACTTAGGCTCTGTTCAGTTGCCTTAAATCTTTTTTTTTTCCTATTCCTCATCCACAATAATTTTCATTGTCCTATTTTTAAATTTTCTTATTTTTTTTTATCTGCTCAAATATGCCTTTGTATCCCTATAGTGAATTTCTCATTTCAGTTATTGTATCTTTTGGCTCCAGAATTTTCTTTTTGGTATCTTTTTAGGTTTCATATCTCTTTATTGATATTTCCCTTTTGTCATACATCTTTTTCCTGGCTTTCTCCACATCTTCCTTTAGTTTTTTAAATATCTTTAAGACAATTATTTTAAAGCTTTTGTCTAGTATATTCCATAAGGTCTTTTTTAGGGATAATTTCTATTGGTTTATTTTTCCTGCTAAATGAGCCATTTTTTTCCAGTTCCTTTATATGCCTTGTGATTTTCTTTGTTGAAAACTGGACATTTATAGCTAATAATGTGATAAATCTTGAAATCAGATTTTGTCCCTTCCCTGGGAACTTAACATTTTTTTGTTTTTATTTTGTTATTGTTGTTGTAGGCTGTCTGCTGTCTTTGCCAGGAATCAGCCTCTGATGTGACCTTAAAGTGTTCTCAGATCTTTTTTGAGCATGTGCCTTTCCCTGGGCATGCATGGTGACTTTCAAAAGCAACAGCATATATAAGGAAAATAGAAAGCCACCATACGTTAATCACATCTCTTTTTGGTGTTTCAATTGAATGGTTTGAGCCATCCTATAACCTCTTCCAAAAATTTCCTCTTGTTCCCAGGGCTTACATTCTAGACTATTTCTGAGAATGATAAAAGTTTTCATAACCTCTAATACTTATGCAGTCTTTACAATGTGCATTTTGCATACACTGATGCATTTGGTCATGGCAACAACTTTATACAGTACATTATATAGAGCAGGATACTGAGGTACAAAAAGGTTAAGTAACTTGTTCAAGGGCACACAGTGTGTCTCTATGGCCTGGGTGCATCACTCTGAGCCTTATGGAGAGAGAAGCTGCAGGCAAAAGGTGAAGAAACTGGTTTTGTGAGTGACTCTCAAAACTAGAGTGGCACAGGCAGGTTTTGGGGTCAGGTGACATAGTATGAAACAGAGTAAGAGGCTCTCTTTTCACTTCTGAATAGATCTCATACTGGCTTCAGTGCAGTGAGTATTCTGGGGAGGGCAGTGGTTCGAACATTTTGAGGATATTCCATTTTGGCAGCACTGGAAACCAATAATCTTCACACATCTATTGGCCTTTGTATGAGTTACATCAGCAGCATCTACAGAGGGAAGGGTCAAGGTTCAGGGAACACTGCTGAGGAAAGTGGTGGGGTGTTAACTACTGTTGGGGCAATTTCTCTAGGGATGCCAAGAAATAACTGGGTGAGACATGGAAAAATTTTAAGTCCTCCATTATGAGGGACTGGGCTGTAAACACTGAAGTGCGCATTGTCACCATTGATAAGACTCCAACCATGCCTATGGTTTTGTGACACCTAGAACCATCTGGGATACACCGATGATCTTATCTATTCCCCTATAGTTAGCTTTCAAGAGATGCAGTATCTTTTCTATGTTAGATATTTAAGAAACTGGAACTCAGAAAGATAAAAAAAACTTACTCAAGATGGGGATTCTTGTAAGTAGCAGAGCTAGGATTCAAACCCAACTATGCCTGACTGCAAAGTTCACGTTCCTTCCACTGTGTAACACTGCCTTCCTATAATCATGCATTTAAAAAAAAAATAGGTGTTTCTTCTGTTTGACACACAGAGGCAAAGCATTCACATTCCTTTCTCAGGACTTGGCATTTCTGATGATCTAGACATTAGAATTCATTGATATTTTCATAAAGTGATATCCACAGTGAAGAGTTTTATCTTCACCTGTGTTAGATAAGCTTCAGCATGCTGCTACAATCTAATGATTCTCAATATGGTTTTCTTTAGAAAATGTGGGTTCAGATATGGCTATCACTTTTAATGTGTGTATAAATGCATGTGCATACCACAGCTGTTCAACTATCAGTTCATATGGTGTACAGATGGGAGGAGGCCTTCTGTTTCCCACAGTACACCTCGTAGAAGTATTTTTTAAAATGTTTACAACAAAATGTTTCCCAAGACACGCTATTCTTCATAAATCTAGACATTATTCTACCTAAGACATCTCCAAACTTTTTCGTTTATAAAAAAAAATAAAAATGAAATTATGTTTCAAAAGTAGAGAGGGGGTTCTATACTATTCGTAGAAATTTAGTACAATACGGGGATTCCACATTAAACTGGAATCAGTGCATCTTATTTTGATGAAATTACAAATTTGATTTTTCTCATAGGAAACATGATTTTACATTAGATTTAATTTTGAGGAATTTATTATTTAGAAGAAACTTCCATTCAATTCATTATAAAGAAGTGGGAAATACCATTGCTATGGCCAAAGTTAACAGTTTCACTGTGAACTTGAGTTCAATTTTTTGCTATTATGTGTAGATCAGGGGAACATATTGATTCATCTGGACCCCTCTGCTAAGAATATGAATGTTCCCCAGGATGGGCTAATTTAAATTGTACCTGCTTCTGTTTTCTTTTCAGTGGATCTGAATTGATTGGGCCAAGTTGAAGTGATGGCATCCTCCTTTCCTGGTACTTAATTCTGACTGAAAATCAGCAAAGTTTCAGAAGTTAAAGCCCCCTTGGTGGAAGTGAGACCGAGTCCCCATGCTACACAATTAGAGGTTTTATTGGAATACACAAATGTAACAGGTTTATATTTATATAAATGCATACTGTTAAAAACTATATTTATAAGCTGGGGTTGGGGTGGGGGAGGAGAGGAGAGAAAACTGTGTCTGGGAGTCACTGACGTCATTCCCTTATAGTTATGCAAAAGTTTCCAAATAAACTGCCTGAAAGAAAATCAAGAATATGTTTTGCCAAGAATGTTCTCCCTAGTATTTTAATCCCAATAAATTCTGTGTGTCTCAGAAAAATGAATCCATTCTTTTCTAACATCTTTAATTTATTCATGTTCATGATTTTCTACATGTTTTGAATCAAAGTGTGAAATGTAAGATTAGTTCCAAAAAGATGTACTTAGAGCTTTGTAATCAGAATCTAAATAGATTGTTCTGACTATTAGAGGTTTTTCTTCCTCTTTTAACAATCATGAATAAACTACTGTTCTTGCACAATGTGGATGATTAAACGATAAAACTTGGAAGTAAGTTCAATGATGAATAACAATGACAACTCATAAGGGCTGTACCCAATGCAAGGCCATGATATTTTATTGAAATGGTTGTTGCTTCTCGACAAACGAGGTGTCTGGGCTTTTGGAACTGGCATGTGGGAAGCCAAGTGACTGCTGAAAGTTTAGCAAAAAGTTACAATATCTTAAGAGGGAAAGTTTGTTGAAACATATCTTTAAGTCAGCATTAGAATCTAAAAACCATGCAAAATGAATACTTGCCCTATTCTCTTGTCTAGCAATGCATCATCCCACTGTTTTCTCACCACTCTATGCTACCCCCATATTCAGATGGTCAAACTCTTTTTATATTTCTAAATCCAGTTCAAAGCCTCCCTTCTCTGCAAATTTCTCCAATGACCTCCTCTCTCCTTTAAAGTCAGTTCTCCACTTTAAATTCCCATATGATCTTACCTGTATCTCTCTTGAGGAAGATTTACCCCTCTTTATTTTGGTATTTGAATCTATGTCTTATTTTCCCTATTTGATTCTAAACACTCTTACAGTCAGGTCCATTATCTGATTCATCTTTGAATTTTTCACAAGTGTTTAGCCAGTGCTATACACAGGCCAGGAATAAAAATAAAGACAGCTAACATTTATTGAGTGCTTGCTATGTCCCAATCAGTCCAAACAGAGTTATTTAGCCCTTTGCAAACCACAGAATGTAGGTACTCTTATTATTTCTATTTCTCAAGTAAAAGACCCAAGTCTTCAAGAGAATGAATACCTACTAAATATTCAGACCCAGGCACTGTGACTTCAGAACTGATGCTCTTAGAAAAAAAAAAAGTAATAAATCAGAAAATAATGAATTTATCAAGCAATTGACAGAATCACAAAACAAAGGTTAGGATTATATGTTTCAATCGTCTACTATAATAGCCTTAAATCATCTAAACCCCACCCTCTAACCCTCTCTAAACCATTAAAAAAAAACATTGGTTTGTAGTTTCTTTCTTTCTATAGTTTTCTGGTCAGTTTTATCCTAACCTGGCAGAGCCAGGATTTAAATCCAGGGATATTAAAATCCAAAGTCTTATGTATCAACCCCTATGTTGGGCTCTCTAATTACTTTAAGGTTTATGCACAACAGAAGTTGTGGCCACTAGAAGTCGTTTCCGTCACGTTGCTCTATTGCCCTGTTGACCAAGTGCTAGTGTCTCCCCCATAAAGCCTGTCAACTATATGCTTAGGCTTCTAATTTACTCTCCAGCCTCTACTTCCAAGGTTGAGCAAATTCTGCTTTTTCATTCTTTCCTCCTAGGTCAGATTTTTTTTCAAAATATTATTATAATTAATGGGGCATAGGTACAGGTGTTTTTGTTACATGGATACCTTGAATAATGCTTAAGTCAGGGCTTTTGGTGTGCACATCACCAGAACAGTGTTCATTGCACCCAACAGGTAAGTTTTTATCCAGCACACCTCTCTCCCTTTCTTGATTTCTCATGTCCTTTATATCACTTTGTGCTGGTGTTTAGCTCCCACTTATTAGTGAGAACATAATGGTGTTTGGTTTTCCATTCCTGAGATACTTCACTTAGGATAATAGTCTCTAGTTCCATCCAAGTTGTTGCAAATGACATTATTTCATCCTTTTTTATGGCTGAGTAGTACTCCATGGTACATATATACCACATTTCCTTTATCCACTCATGAATTGATGGACACTTAGGATGATTGCACATCTTTGCAATTGTGAATTGTGCTGTGATAAAACATTCGAGTGCAGTTTTTTTTTATAAAATGACTTTTATTTCTTTTGGATAGATACCTAGCAGTGGGATTCCTGGGTCAAACGGTAGGTCTCCATTTACTTCTTTGAGGAATCTCCATACTGTTTTTCACAGAGATTGTATTTATTTGCAGTCCTTCCAACAGTGTATAAGTGTTCCTTTCTCTCTGCATCCACACCAGCATCTATTGCTTTTTGTATTTTTAATAATGGCCATGCTGATAGGGGTAAGGTAGTATCTCATTGTAGTTTTAATTTGCATTTCCCTGATGATCGGTGATATTGAGCATTTTTATATGTTTTTTGGCCATTTGTCTATTTTCTTTCAAAAAAATTATGTTTATGTTTTTGCTCATTTTTTTGTTTGTGTTTCAGATATTATACTTTTGTTGTCTGTACAGTGTGTGAATATTTTCTCCTATTCTGTAGGTTGTCTATTCACTCTGTTGATTATTTTCTTTGTTGTTCAGAAGCTTTTTAATTTAATTAAGTCTCATTTATTTTGTTGCTGCTGTATTTGCCTTTGTCGACTTAGTCATAAATTCTTTGCCTAGGCTAATGTCTAGAAGAGTTTTTCCTGCATTTTCTTTTAGAATTTTCATGGTTTTATGCCTAATATTTAAGTCTTTTATCTACCCTGAATTCATTTGTGTATGTGGTGAGAGATAGGGTTTCATTCTTCTGTATGGGGATATCCAATTTTCCCAGAAATATTTATTGAATAGAGCTTCCTTTGTGCATAGTATATTGTTGTTTGCTTTGTTGAAGATCACTTGGTTGTAAGTAGATGGTTTTATATCTGGGTTCTCTATTCTGTTCCATTGGTCTATGTCTCTACTTTTATACCAGCACCATGTGCTGTTTGGGTTACTATAGCCTTGTAGTATAATTTGAAGTCAGGTAATGCAGTTCCTCCAGATTTGTCTTTTTGCTAAGCATTGCTTTGGTTATTTGGGTTCTTTTGTGGTTCCAAATGAAGCTTAGATTTTCTTTTGCTACATCTGTGAACTATGATGTTGGTATTTTGATGGGGATTGAATTGAATCTATAAATTACTTTGGGAGGTATGACATTTCAACAATGTTGATTCTACCATTCCATAAGCAAGGGATATTTTTCCATCTGTTTGTGCTATCTGTGATTTATTTCATCAGTATTGTGTAGTTCTCTGCAGAGATCTTTCACCTCCTTGGTTAAGTATACTATTTTATTTTCTTTGTAGCTATTGTGAATTAAAGTATTGATTACACAAAATTAAAGTATTGATTACTTTAATTGACTCTCAGCTGGACTGTTGTTAGTATATAGAAGTGCTATTGATTTGTGTACATTGATTTTGTAACTTGAGAGTAGGGTTTTCTAGATTCAAAATCACACTGTCAGCAAACAGGGATAGTTTGACCTCCTTTTTTCAGATTTATAGGCCCTTTATTTTTCTCTTGCCTGATTGCTCTGGCTAGGACTTCCAATACTATGTTGAATAGAAGTGGTGATAGTGGGCACTTGTTTTATTCCAGTTCTTAGGGGGGAATACTTTCAACTTTTCCCCATTCAGTATGATGTTGGCTGTGGGTATGTCATATATGGCTTTTATAATTTTGAGTTATTCTCCTCCTATGCCTAGTTTGTTGAGGGTTTTTATAATGAAAGAGTGCTGGATTTATTTGAATGCTTTTTATTCATCTATTGAGATGAACATATGGTCTCTGTTTTTGTTTCAGTTTATATGGTAAATCATGTTTATCGATTTGTGTGTGGTAAACCATCCTAGCATCCCTGGGATGACACCCACTTGACCATGGTGGATTATCTTTTTGACATGCTGTTGAATTCAGTTTGCTAGTATTTTGTTGAGGATTTTTGCATCTATGTTCATAAGGGATATTGGCCTGTAGTTTCTTTTTTGGTTGTGTCCTTACCTGGCTTTGGTATGAGGGTGATACTGACTTTATAGAATGAGTTAGGGAGGACTCTCTCCTTCTTGATGCTATGGAATAATTTCTGTAGGATGGGTACCAGTTCTTCTTTGTAGGTCTGGTAGAATTTATATGTGAATCTGTCTGGTCTGGGGTTTTTATTTGTTGGGAATTTTTCTATTACTGCTTCAGTCTCACTGATCATTATCGGTCTGTTTGGTATTTCTATTTATTATTGATTCAAGTTTGAGAGCTTGTGTGTTTTCAGGAATTGTTCATTTGCTCTAATTTTCTAGTTTGTGTGGAGGTTTTTGTAGTATTCATGGACAATATTTTGTATTTGTGCAATATTAAGTAATGTCTTCATTTTCACTTCCAATTGAGGGTGAGTCCTTTCTTTTCTATTTCCAGTTAATCTAGCCAGTGGCCTATTGATTTTTTTTTTTAATCTTTTCAAAGAACCAACTTCTTATTTCTTTGATCCTTTTTATTGTCTTTTTGGTTTTCATTTTGTTTAGTTCTGCTCTGGGCTTTGTTATTTCTTTTCTTCTGCTGGCTTTGGGTTTGATTTGTTCTTCTTTCTCTAGTTCTTTGAGACATGACATTAGGTTGTTAATTTGTGATCATTATTTTTTTAAAATTTATTCATTTAAGGTTATGAATTTTTCCCTTGGGATTGCTTTTGCTATATCCCATATATTTTGAAAGCTTGTGTACCCTTCATCATTCAGTTCAAGGAATCTTTTGTTTTCCACCTTAATTTCATCATTGATTCAAGGGTCATTCAGCAGCAAGTTGTTTAATTTCTATGACTTTGTGTAGTTTTGAGTGTTTCTCTTGGAATTACTGTCTAGTTTTATTCCATTGTGGTCTGAGAAGATACATGGTATGATTTTGACTTTTTTAATTTTCTGAGATTTGTTTTGTGGTCTATGATATGATGAGTCTTGGAAAATATCCTGTGTGCTGATGTAAAAAATATATATTCAGTAGTTTTCTGGTTGAATGTTCTGTAAATGTCTGTTAGGTCCATTTGTTCTAGAGTCCTGTTTAAGTCCAGCATTTCTTTATTCATTTTCTACTTTGATGATTTGTCCAGTTCTGTCATGGGAGTGTTGAAGTCCTGAGCAATTAAGATGCTACTATTTATTTTTTTGCTCAGATCTAGAAGAATTTGTGAAATTGGAAGCTCCTGTGTTATATGCATATATATCTAGGACTGTTATGTTTTCTTGTTGAACTGCTCCCTTTATTATTATATAATGACCATCTTTGTCTTTTTTTATTATTGTTGATATAAAGTCTGTTTTACCTGATATGAGAATGGCTACACCTGCTTACTTTTGGTTTCAATTTACATGGAATTCTTGTTTTCCATTCCTTAACCTTGATTCTATGTGATTCCTTGTGGTTTAGATACATTTCTTGGAGACAGCAAATACTTTGGTTGTGTTTTTTCATCCATTCAGCCAGTCTACATCTTTTGAGGGAGACATTCAGCCCATTCACCTTGAGTGTTAGTATTTATAGGTGGGATGTTCTGTTCATCATGTTGGATGATAGCTTATTGTTTTGTTTTTTCTCTTCTTCTGCTGTTTTATAAGACTTCTGAGATATAACTTTTGGGTATTTTTACACTAGTGGGTATTTTTTGTGCTGTTGAATGTGTAATGTACTTTTGTGCATTTCCTGTAGTGTAGGTCTAGTAGTTACAAATTCCCTTAGTGTTTGTTCATCTGGAAAAGTCTTTATTTCTCCATCATTTATGAAACTGAGCTTTGCAGAATACAAAATTCTTGGTTATCATGTGTTCTGTTTAAAAAGCTCTTCTGGTTCGTAAAGTCTCTGCTAAGAAACCTGCTTTTATCCTAATGGATTTTCCTTTGTAGGTTAGATATTATGTTAGTATTGAAGCTTGTAGAATTTTCTCCCTCATTTTGACTTCAGCCAGTTTGATAACTATGTGCCTTGAGGATGTCCTAGAATCTTCTCATTGTTTGATGACCATCTTGTATCTGAATATTTGAATTTCTTGCAATATGAAGGACATTCTGCTCAATAATTCCCTTGAATAGGTTTTCCATGCTGTTTTGTTTTCTATTCCCCCTGAAATACCTATAATTTGTATATTGGCTTGCTTTACATAGCCCAATATTTCTCTGAATGATTGTTCATTCTTCTTTATTGTTTTTTCAACTTCTTTGACTGACTTGGTTAGTTTGAAAGTCTCATCTTCAAGTTCCACTTGAGTTCCCTTGTTGCAGGGGAGCACCCCCATCCCAGTCATGGGTATATGAGAACAGCTGCTCTCCCTGCTCCCTCCCTTGCCTGGCAAGGGGCAATGTTGGAAAAGCAACATCAAAGCTGATCACTGTGTAGACCAGGGGCTCCAAAACTGAGAGCTCAGAGTAGTCAGCTGTGGCAACATGGGAACCAGGGCCAGCAGGTCCCTGCTGAGCCTGCTGTCTGATGCTCCTTCCCTATACAGTTTCCAAGCAGTTCTCTGATCAGCACAGAAGCCCACAGTGTGGTGGTGGGGCACCCACGGGTGGAATCATAATGTCTGCATGGGGAACATGGGGTTCTGGGGCTCTCTATTTTATAACTTCCCCATGTGTAGGGGTCATCCCCAGGTATTTTATGATCTTGGCAAGGGGAACTCCCCATCCCCATCTCCTTCACTCTTATTCTCTCCCATCAGTTCTCTGATGATCTACAATGCTCCCTCCAAGAGGGTCCATCTGTAGGTCAGCATCTACTTGCAGTTTGCAATCCTCTTCCAGAGTGTGGCATGTGTTATGGGCTTTTTAGTCCTCCATCTTGGCCCCCTTCTCCTTAGGTCAAATTTTTATACTTTGCAACATTCTTATGGCTCCTTTCTGTATCTTCTTCAAGTTATATACATTTGATATTAATATTGAGTGACTGCTTTGAATTATTCAATTGTTGACCTAAATAATTGCCATGTACTTTTTCTCTGAAAACAATATTTAAAAGATTACACCGGCTGCATCGGTAACTTTACTGCCATGTGCATGAATATAAAAGAAACACAAGGGAGAAGATGAGAGTAGGGGAAAGTAAGTGCCAGCTGGAACTTTAGAAAAGGATAATATTCTGTAACCTCAGGAGCCATTGAGCACAATTGAACCTTGTCTGTTTTTTTGGCAATATATTGAGGATACATGTAATACTGTGGATTTCCTCCTTCACTCTGTATATTTTGGAGGTATATGGAACTAATCTAGTACATAATGGTAAGCAGCCTAGTAATCTTGGTTGCATGGTACTTTGGGTTAAAGAGCAACTCATAACTATTTTTGGCATTTTCCCCCTATTAAGATTCATATAGATATAGCAATCCTAAACATGCATCTTTTCTATATTCTAATATTTCTGTGCTTGTTCTGTAGAACTGGTCCAACATGATTTTTCTTGTGCACAGGGCATACAGATTTGATGAGATTATGATGTAGAGTTTTAGTATTGATCTTGTTTTTTTTTTAATTATCCTCTTTCAGGGAGTAATTAAAAATTTCAACCTTTTTTTGTGCATGTGATATGATAAAATAATGCCTTTTTTTCCACTTATTCTTAAGGTGTTTTTTCTTTCACTTAAATTTCTCTAACAGAAAAATTATATAAAAGCAAATACTGAGTAACTATGAAACACAATATAACTCTTTGTTGTCATTACTACAATTATTTTAATTATTATGATTATTAGACAGTTTTACTACATGCATTGTTTTATCACTTTTACAATTTTGAAAATTTAAATTGGTTATTTTGATGAGGAGTTTCCATAACAGGTCTCAGGTAATTATGTACTCCAGCTTATCTTCAATGGTGTCTTATCTTTGTTCCATATATTAATATTATTTAAATATTAATTTGTTCCTGCATTTTCTTCTTTTGGTTTTGTTCTATTCTGCTCTCTTAATATCTTGAGGGTCTCAGCCTCAATGCTACCCTGCCTTAGAGCATTCCTTCTCAAGCTGTAATGTCCATACAAATCACCTGGTGATCTCATTCATAGCCAGATTCCTATTAGATCTGAGGGGAAGGCCAGAGATTCTGCATTTCTAACAAGCTCTTGGATGATGCTGATGCTGCTGGTCTGTGGAAAACTATTTGAATAAAGAACACTTTTATGCATAATAAGTTCTCAATTAAACCCATATAAGAAGTACCCTTGAGTCTTTTTTCTTCTTAAATGCAAAATTAATCAGTCATTCATTGAATACATATTTATTGAAGCCTACTATGTACCAGGGAAATTTAGTGTTCTTCCTTATATTGTAGGTCCATCTACGTTTTTCAATTTCCACTGCTGCTACCACCCAAATTCATGCTACTATTCTCACTCTTCATACATCTTTGCTCCCTCTTCAAGTCATTTTTTAAAACAGTAAAAACACTGATCCTTAAAAAATGCATATCTAGTCACAGAATTCCAGTATATCAAATACTCCAAAAGCTTCCCATTGAATCTTAAGATAAAATCTCACATTTCTAACATAAAAAATCAGCACAATCCTGCTTACATTAATACCTTCAGGTCCCATCGCACTCCTCTGCTTCGGAGGTTCTAGCTACTTTGGCCCTCTTTTATTTCTTTATTTTTTTTTTCTGTTTTAAGGTGGCCAATTAATTTTTTTTTCTTTTTTTAGTAGAGACGAGGTCTCGCTCATGCTGGTCTCGATCTTCTGACCTCGAGCGATCCACCCGCCTCAGCCTCTCAGAGTGCTAGGATTATAGGCGTGAGCCACCGCGCCCGGCCCCTCTTTTATTTTAATCACTTAACTTGCTAAGCTCTTCCCATCTCAAGTCTTCCACATCTCCTGTTCCTTTGCCTAAAAGGCTCTTTCTCTCCTTTATCTAATACTATTCACCCTTCGTATCTGAGACGAATGTCACTTCCTCAGAGAACCATTATTTGACCTTCCACACTAAGTCAGGATGTCCAGTTACAAGCTCTTGTAGTGCCGCTTATTTCTTTTTGAAGGTACTTGTCATAGACGATGCAGTTATATAATTAATTATGCAAATTAGTCTGCTTCCTCTGATAATCAGTTGTATGAGGACATGGATCTTATATCTGCCTCTCTTTTTAAATTTCCATACACTTAGTACCTGGCACAGTGGCTGGCACAGAGTAGGTGCCAAAAATATTTAATAAATGAATGATTAAAAAATGAAAAACGGATGGACTATTCTAGTCCATCTGGATGCCTCTATTAAAAACAGAAGTAGTTTAATGATTTTCAAAGAACCAGGCTATTAAAAAAAATATCATTATCCAGTTTCTTAGATGTATTCATAAGGTGTTTCAGTATCTTCCAGTGCTTCCATGCCATATATATGGAATCCATTTTCCTCTGAAGTTCATGAGATGATTAATAGAAAACTTAAATTATTTGCATATGAAAGAAACCCCAGATGGTTATGTATTTGAGAAGTGTTTAATGCATTGCCACATAGAACCTCCTACTGCTTCATAAATCGTTTCTGATGACATATAGTCTTTGTATATACTGAGATATTATATTAGTTTAAGAATCCTTTGTCAAAAAGGAAGATGAATTTTAGAGAGCTGTATCCCAGGAAACCTTTGTAATTATATTATTTGGGTATTCTCAAATAGATTGCCTCATCCTTTCTCTAGTTGACAAATTTCTTGTCTACTCATTTGTGAAGGCATCTGCTGAATCTATTTCTTGAAGTTCTGCCGTCACCATGGAGCATAAGGGGAAGGAAATGCAGGGGTGCCTGATAATGGCCCTTGAGCCTGCATGTCCTTGGATATTTTGGACCCCACATACACTGGTGTAGGGGGCCTCTATGATCTCTTTAGAAAGCATCATTTTACAAATATTTTTCAAGGTCTGGAAAGTCATCTTCAACTTTCTGTAAAGAATAGAGAAGTGAAAATAATTTCTGTAAAATCCATGCATCCGTCTTCTGTATAGTAAGTGGGAAAATATTTCAAATTGGTGAACAGAAGTGTTTCAGTTTGTAGTGTGTTTAACATATCTTCTGAAGGCCTCTGTTACTGTCTGACCCAGGAAGATCACAAGCAGTGACCTCAGCCCTCCCCAGGATGACACATTCTATATCTCCAAAGTGGTGATTCAGCTTTCTTTTAAGCCTTGAGTGAATTGGGGAAGATTATTCTCCTCAGGTCCACAGTGGGCTCCAGGCCAGGAGCAGCTATCAGCTCAGCAGGGCTTTAGCTTGCTGCTCAAGGCAGACTGACTTAGACCCCTTGGCAGGGATGAATGAGAGCCCTGTGCTTATGGGAAAATGCTTAAGTTATTCATTCTCTCTTTGTTGCTGTTGTTTTACAGTCCAAGTTCCAATTAATAGACATCAGGAAATGCTGTTCTATCCTTAGTAGCAGTGAAAACATGCATTATCACTGGTACATTGTATCAGTACAGCTTAACTGGAGGTCACTGAACTCCTGAACCAACCAACAGGGTGATGGTAGGTGTTCTGTCATTGAGGGGATCTGACTACAGATCACCACATAGCTACTCTCAGCTGAATTCTTGTCCTGACTCTCAATCATACCTTCTCACATCTGTGTCTCTAATGTTATGCCATTCCCAAAGATTTCATACCATGGATATAATAAGCCTTTTTTTCCCATCTTTTTCTTTCTTCTAACAAATCTTGTTCTAAGTTTTGCCCTCTATTTTTATTGATTGTTTGAGTTAACACATTTAAAATGTGTATACTTTAATCTTCTAGTAGTGCTGAATTTCCCAATCTATAGGCAGAGTAAATGGTTAAGACCTATGAGTGTGTGAAGAGACTCAGTTAGTTCCTACAGATTACTTTTGTTTTTCTGGTATTTTTTCTATTCCATTCTGATTTTCCTTTCCGTCCTAAGGCCAAATCCCATTGTTGCATCCCCAGAGGATCCAAGGATGTAGTAAAGCACACCATCATTTTGTCCACCTAGGTTTTGGGGGATTAAAAGGTTTAGAAATAATGCACAGGAAATAAATAACCTCTCATCCTAATTCTAACTCTTTCCTCTCCTTCACCATCCACATGTACCTCTCTCCTCCTTCCATCTTTTTTTTGTTGATACATAACACACATATTTATGGGGCACATGTGACATTTTGTGACATGTATGGAATGTGTAATGATCAAGTCAACATATTTAGGATATCCATTACCATGAGCATTTATCATTTCTATGTGTTGATGACATTTCAAGTCCTCACTTCTAGCTATTTTGAAATGTACAATACATTGTTAACTATAGCCATTGCACTGTACTGTCAAACATTAAGACTTGTTTTTTCTATCTAACTGTATGTTTGTACCCAATAGCAAACCTCTCTTGATCTGCCGTGCCCTGTTCCCGCCCACATCCTTCATTGCCACTGGTAATTATTAATGCCATTCTTCTCTCTCCCTCCATGAGATCCACTTTTTTTGCTTTCACATATTAATGAGTATTTGCAATATTTGTCTTTCTGTGTCTGGCTTATTTCACTTAACATAAATGACCTCTAGTTCCATCCATGTTGCTGTAAATGACATGATTTCATTCTTTTTTATGGCTAAATAATATTCCATTGTGTAATATACCACATTTTCTTTATCCTTTCACCATTGGTGGACACTAATATTGATTCTATATCTTTCCTATTATGAATAGTGCAATAAACATGAGGGTACACATATACCTTTGGCATACTGCTTTCTTTTTTTTTCTTGATAAATACCCAGTGGTGGGGTTGCTGGATAGTATGTTAGTTCTATTTTGAGTTTCTTGAGAAATCTTCATACTATTTTTCCTATGGCTACACTAATTTATGTTCCTACCAAGAGTATATCTAAGAATTCCCTTTTTTCTGCATCCTCACTAGCACCTGGCAATTTTTTATCTTTTTGATAATATCCATTGACCAAAAATACAAAACCACTAGATGAAAACAAGCGAAACAGTCCAAGACATTGGCCTAGGCAAAGATCTTATGGCTGAGACTCCAACAGCACAGACAATGAAAACAAAATAGACAAATGGGACAATATTAAACTGAAAGCCTTCACACAGCAAAGAAAAAAATCAACAGAGTTAAAAAAGACAACCTGTTAAATGTGAGAAAATATTTGTAAAATATTCATCTATCAAGGGACCAATGTCTGGAATATATAGGAACTGAATCAATTCAATAGGAAAACAACAACAACAACAATAATACATAATCTCATTAAAAAGTAGACAAATGACATAAATATATATTTCTCAAAAGAAGACATACAAATGGCCAATAGGTATATGAAAAAATGCTCAACATTCCTAATCATCAGGAAAGTACAAATCCAAACTATAACGAGATATCATTTCACCCTATTTAGAATTACTATTATCCTCCTTCCATATTTCCATTTCACTATAAAACCTTTTCATTCTTATTTTTCTTTACTTATTTAAAAACATTATTCTTAAGTGTATTGCAGGCTTGCAATAATAATCCATACAGAACTTTTCCCTTCTCAGCTACAATCCAGTGAGGAAAACCAATGGTAAATATTAATAAGTAAATGGAGTGATCAATAGAATGAGTTGATGTTATATATATATATTAATGGAGACTGGTTCCTTTCTACTTAAAATAGAAACGCTTTACCTAGCATTCAAAAGGATCTTCTCTGAAGAGTTATATTTAAGCTGAAATCTGGAGAATGAGACCATCACAAACAAGCAAAGTACCTGGGGAAAAACATTTCAGGCAGAGGGAAATGTAGGGAGCAAGAAGAAGCTTGTTCTATTTTGAAGACTGACCAAAATCTAGTGTAGCTGTATGATAACAAGGAGTGTCCCAGATTGAGTTTGGTGAGTGAGGCTAGGGCCAGATCACATGAAAGTCCTATAGGTCACAGCAAACTCTTGAACAATAGTATAGTATGCTCTTTGTGAGCAGGGACCTTGTGAGAGCTCTGGTGATTGGCTTTTTAACCCAGGTGATACCAGCAATTCCAAGGAAATCACCTGCTTGGTAGATTATGCACAGACATGCTCAGCCTGGACCTGGGGTGAGAGTTGGGGAAAACCTCAGAAAGTCCATTCTCATGATTATTATCCACAGAGAAGTTTCCAGAAGAACCAGCTTTTGCATTTTCAAGAGCACATTGTATAATATAATGTATACAGTGCGTATATCCCAGCACTGGGAATGTCTCCCCTATGTTATTTCCCCTCCATACTTCTACCTCCTGGGTCAACCACTCATCAATATATTCCAGACCTATTTATCAGTCTTCCAGTTTGGGCAGGCAAATACCAATTTCTAGGCAAATTTAACTGAGCCCAGAGCTACTTGAATGTAGATTAAAACAACCTCAGGAAACTCCTTTTAGGTCTTCATTTCCATGGTTCTTTCTACATGGATGCCTCTTGGGTTTGGACTTTGTAGAGTGTTCCACATCTGTTAGTACTTTATTAATTTTTTCATTCTTAATATGCTTTCATCGCCTCCCTTGTTACATTTTAAAATGTGATCATTTGGTTCTTAAATTCCCCATTCACTTGGTTTCTGTTTGAGGATTACCATCAAGCTGTAAACTCCTAATACTTTGGTAATAGTTTTAGAAATTTAAAATAAAAATGTACTTTTTGCATTATTTTTCAACAAAGCGTTTTTTTAAAACCTATTTCAAATGCACAGTTTAATTGGATTCTTTAGCCTCTTTGAATAATAGGTTGAGCTAAAGGTGAAATAATATCTTATTGGTATTTGCATTATTGCATTTCAGACAATAGTATAGTAGTAAGACTAACTGGTAGAGAACTAGGAAGCGTTACATATATTGGACCAAGACAGTGGAATGCCACATGTTCTTGTCTTAGTATAAGGAAAAGATCAAGCAAGTAAACTATTCCAGACATTTGTTATGTAGCTCAGGGCTGGAATGATTACTGTGTTTCTGGCAAGAGACAAAGGTGGAAAATGGACATTTAAGTAAAGTTAACGTTAAAGGAATTATTGCATTCTTTTCTGAACATAATCACCTGTAACTGAAGAAGTAATGGTTCTGTATGTCATGTTCTTTATTGATTTCTGTTAGATATTGGTACTTGTTTGACCTGAGTATAGATGTGGGAGGTTGCTAACCTAGATATTCTTGAGAAAATAATAAAACCGTACTTGGTTTGCCAAGAGGTTACTGATAGGGATAGAGCAGCTTTGGTTAAAATGCATAAAAATTGCCCCCACTCTAACACCTTTATGATTTTAAACAAATTGACATTAATTTTGCCTACTGAATGCAAATTCTAGGAATAATTTTGTTTAATTACTTTGTATATGTACTTCTGAATATGTATTGCAAACCTCTTTTCGTGACTTTCTTAACCTCAAGGTTCTGTTTTGAGCTGCCATCTCAATATCTAACTAATGTTATTCTTCATTAATAAAGACTTCATTTTATTGAGACTACCTAGATTACTTGAATATATTTTTATGGCCTCAAAAGAAAAATTATATAGCATGAGAGCCCTTTAGTTAATAAAGCCATTAGCTTTTTTTAAATTCGAAAATTAGCACATGGACCAAGGCTATTTCCAACAAATGCCTTACTTCAGCCGAATACTACCAACATACACTAAGTATTGCATCCTATTTCCTTTAGCATAAATACATAATTATCTATAAGAGGCAACTACTCAGAACTCCAAGGAGAACAGTCACAAATGAAGAACTCTGTGCATAAATCACAGCTCTTTTAGCTTTGATAATACAGTGAGTTTTAATGGGAAAGAATAAAATATGTATCCCACGTTTCCTGTATGAATTTTATCTTAAAGTATCCAAATAGCTTGTGAAGGAAAGTTTTTATTTATTAAATAATTTATGCTAATAGATTTAAGAAATAAATTTAGAAAATCACCTAAAAATATTCTTGCAAATAAAATAATGTAACTCAGGCCAAAGTGTCAAGGTGCTATAGCCAGTTAATAATAACAATAATAATATAATTCTATATGACAGAATTTCAAACACTGTTCCAAGATCTCCTTTAATTAAGGACAGTACTTCAGACCCAGAGAGGTAAATGGATTTGGCCAATGTTATGCAAGAAGCAAGTGGCTTTATCCACACCATAATCACAAGGTAAGTCCTTTGAATCCTGCTCTGTTGTTTTTTTGGTTGTTGTTCACTCGTTTTTCGTTTTTTGTTTTTAAAGTATCAGACTAGTTGTTATTTTAGTGTTCTTTCTATGACACCACAAGTAGAATATCCCTGAGGAGTCTACTGATTAACAAGGGCAATGAGTCATAAAATGATTATTGTCCTTATTTTATTAATAGTTTTGCTGGGAGGAGGAGCCCAAAAATGAAATAAAATGAGTAAAGAATCTGAGGCCACTGTTCCCAGACTCTGAGGTTTACAGAAGTCCACGTTTGCTGTATGGCCAGTGGTTGCCATCACGATTGTCCAGTCAGTTTAAGCAAAAACTTTGGTTCTTCATAATTAGTGGGTCTGAAGAAGAGGGAGTTTCTAACACATTCTTCCCAGGCTTTTCTATAACTCTCCCTGGCTTCCTGCCCAGAAAGGAGGAAAAGTATGAGGAAAACAAACGGAGACAGATCTTTGTGCATTGGCTCCTGGCCGGCCAAATCAGCCTGCTGGAAGCACAGGCAATTTCCTTAGCGTTTGCGTCCTCACGCTGACTTCTGCATGGGGAAGTTGGGAAATAGTTGTTGTTGAATGGAGCCCTGGGAGATTATTTTTGGAAGGATCAACCTCTGTGAACCTTTGTCTGTTGATCAAAAACCTCTTATAGCCAGGATTTCACAAACTAGATGTGAGCCTCCTCCCAACACAAAAATTACTGGAAAACAGAAAAAAAAATCTTCAAGTTTTGAACTCATGTGGATGTGGTTTCTTCTTACTCAAGTTAATTTATATCTCTGGAGCACTGAGTTAGGGAAGTATGAAAATAAAGGGACAAACTGTAGGATACTGTGTGCCTCTCTCTAGGATTTTGTGAACCATTAAAAGTTAAAAACAATGGTATCTACTTACTCATTACTACTCATTCAACAGGGGTTTTACGAGCTCCTTCTACAAGCAAAGCCATGGGCCAGGTTCTGAAAGAGATGCAAAAATGAAAAAAGCATGATCCTTCAACTGAAGGAGCTCATATAATTCATCATCTTCTAAAAACAAAATCAATCAATCAAACAATAATGATAAGAATAAACATTTGGCATAAATATTACTTTGATTGAAATGGTCTAAGTATTCAGTCTTTCTTGGAACAATACATTTAGCCATTCAAATAGCATCTCTTGTCACTCTTTCTCTCCTGAAGTTAGTGTTCTAAGTTAGTGTGAGTATATGGAGAATGCAGTGTGGCACACATAACCTTAATAGGAAGAGCCGGGGTCCTCAGGCTCAATGCTGTCTGTTGTGACTGGCTCTAGGACAATGTCAGTCCTTCATCTGGTGCTGCTAGTCATCTTGCCATTTGCAGCTGAAGTTTGCAGCTGGCAAGATTTCTGAGTGAGTCTTTCCCAGAATGTTCAGGAATGAACAGTCTGCCCCTGAAAAAGGAGCCTTGCATTGGCTTTAGCTGCGTACAGACCTCACAGGGGTCAAACTTGCCATCGACTTAGTAATTTTTGGTACAAAGTCATCTCATCAAATCAGTGTCACAAGCTCCCCAGCCAGTCTTAGTTGCTTTAAAACCCAAAGTACCTCCAGAAAGTTAACCTTTGAGACTCTCCTCTGACTACTAAAAAGTGCCCAGGTGCTGTGACCACGTCCCAGCTTGGGGACTTGGGGAATGTTTCAGAGGTGACCTCTTTCTAGAGGCCTTAATGTAGAGCAAGCATAGCTCATCTCTTCCTTCAGTGTTTCCCTCACTTTTCTGGAATGTTCTCTCCTCTCCACCTCAGAAAAGATATTAGAAATTATCTATGTGTCTCATTATCTCATTTTTCTCTTCTTTTCTCCTTCCCAGAAATTTCTTAGATCTGAATAGTGTTGAACTTTTTTAAAAATTTCTTCCAAATTATATCTTCTCTTTACATTCAATTGATCCAGATTAACCCTCCCTAAAACAGTGAATCCCTGGCCTTACTTGTTATAAAATAAAAGGAAAGTAAAGGCTCTATGGAATCTGAAAAATCTACTCTTGTAACAATAGTCTATTTTGATCTCAGAGGCTGAGTATTATCTTGCCCTTCTCTTCATGATATCCAAATGTCCTGAGACTAAGGGATGCTTTGGGTAAATTGGGGTGAAGATTTTGTATTCAGAAAGGCAAAAGGAAAAGCATATCGTAATGTTTAAGGCATCACCTTATTTACACATATTATGCTTATCAGAGTCCCAAAGGACTCATGACTAAATCCTCCTGTGAGGAGCTTTAAAGAAATGAGTAAAGCCTAGTCTATTTTTTCAGTGTAACCTCTGTGAAATAGTGAGGCCAGAAACTTTAACAACTTCTTGCAATGACAAGAAACAGTGCTAGAAGCTTCTATAAATGACAGAAGCTACTCTTCAATGCAGTCAGTAAGAACCTTTGATATAAGAAGTTAATTATCTCAAGACAGATACTGCAGGTGCAGTCAGCCTTTGGCCAGCCACAGCGGAAGTGAAGGTGAGTTCACAGAAGGATGTTTTCTTTAGGTTCTTTCACCAAGGAATTGATGAAGGAAAGATGCAAGAAGCCAAGAGTCCTGGTCCATAGAGCACAGCTAAGCTAGTTTGCAGGGCATTTCTAACACTCTTCTGGAAGAATGTGAGAGGGTCTAATTTCCTTAAACATCAGTGGCAGGCTGGAGAACTGGGGTAAAGAATTTGGAGCATTTCTGAGATTTCTAATCTATTACCCCCCCCCCTTTTCTCTATTGGGACCTTGGGAGAGCAATATGCAACATGTTAGGTCATAGTGGAAATGACTATAGTCCTATGATTACTATTTATTTTATATTGCTGATTTAGTCTCATTCCTTAAGAATTTAGGAGTTGTTGTTCATTTGTAAACATCAAATCATTCAAGATCAATTGGTTTGGAAGCCCATCTGGTTTCTGGATAACAGAGACAAATGTTGATAACTGCTCTTTAGAGATATAAGTGCTTTTTAGAGATATAAGTGATGCTAAAATAGAACTTTTGCAGTTCCCTCTCCCTAGAAACCCCTTTTTCCCTACTTTTTTACATGTTTAACTTCTACATATTCTTCCCGATTCCCAAAGCTACCCCCAAAATGTAAATCAGGCTCCATGATACTTTCTCATTTCATCCTCTCTATTACTTAGCACTTATCTTGATTTGTAATTATATATTTATTTGTGTTGTTATTTTTTATGTTGGAAACTATAGTTCACTCTTCAGAGAGCCAAGGAAGAGGAGGATAAAAAGACCCTTGCCACAGATGGCAGGTGGTGGCAGGAGCCTGAGAAGAACACGGAGGACGTGTTGAACACAGACACCTCTGGCCGTGCACACAGCAGTTGCTTTTTGAGGTTTACACCAGATGGGCCCCAAGTCCTCCTTAGGCTCCTTCCTTTAAATTGCCAAGAACCCATATTTATGGTCCTTACTTTTCCACTCAACTGCCAATTTCTTCTTCTTCAATTTCTATTGCTCCTTCCCAGCATCCTCTTTCAGATCCCCAACCCTAGAGAATTAGGTTGGGGGGACATTTTCCTCCATTTTCCAGCTGGTTGGGAAGGGACAGATTATGGGTAGGGGTATTGGGAAGAATGCTATAAGTCACTGAAGAGCTAAAGTACAACAAATATGCTGTGTACTTTTTGTAAACACATGCTCATGAGGATCTGAAGTAGTAGTAGAAAATTGAGAGTCAGTGAATGTAAAAACATGCCTGTGGTATGCGGCAGATTGGGGATTGACCCCTGGCCACCCTGACTGCTTGGTGCTTGAGCTTCATCTCATATCCAGTTGCCTGGTGCTCCCAGCTCAGCATCAAGATCACCCTAAACTCAATTCCATCCTGACATTACACTCAGGGACAATACTGGGCTCCTTGATCCTTTTATGACCAACCCCTGATTTCAGTGATTTTCAGCATTCCGTTTTTTTTTTTCAATTTGTCCCAACACTCCTGTGCAACAAGATGCTTTTCTATCAGTAACAGTGGCTTATCATTGTGGAGTAGAAGCTGGATGGGGGTAGAACAATTGTGTAATTTGAAAATGGAGCACCCTTACTTACCCTGAGTCTAAGCAGTCAGTTTCTGAAACGGATTGCCTAGGGAGAATGGCCTCCTTCCCATTTTTAAGAATCCTTCTAGGGCCCTTTGCTTTTGGAAGGAGGGCCACTTGTGCTTGAATCCTTGCTTTGTGAGCCTGCCCATCACCCCAGTTTCTCCAGAACCGGGGCCCTTTTGCAGTGTCAGAGATTTATTCCTGAACACACCTCCCCCGGTGCAAGCTACGGCTGCACTTCCCAGGTGCTGACTGTTCATCTCCCTTAACGTCTGTGTGCGGCCTGTGGATCATTCCTTTCCACCACCATCCCTGTGCCCTGCCCAGCCTCTCCTCTTGTCACCCTAGCACACCCAGCACCACGCTTTTCTCACTGACTGCAACGTCTGCCAGCTGTTAGCCATGAATGGCACATCTGTATACATCTCCTCCTCTTTATGTCTACTCAAATAAGCCTCTGGAGGACATCCTTGAGGTCTATCTGGTCTCTGGATCTCCATCATTCTAACCCCATCACTGTTTTTCTGGGCCTTCACAGCACCTATATCCACACAATTACCCCTTGTTCTTTATTGTTCACTTGAACCCACTTTTAATAGCTTCATCATGGATGAATGAACTTTTAAAAAGGGAAATGTGTCTTCCTTACATACATTTTTATATGAATTCTTGTTTTACAGTCCTTGAATGGGTTGATTGGTTCAGGAAAACACAATAGAGCACAGATGTGTGGGCCAAGTCTGCTTGCCATAGTATTCTGTATAGAATACTTTTAGGCATATGGATATTCATAACAAAAGATGGACATGTTTTCCTTATGGAGGGCTTTTTCTTTATTTTTCTCAGACTTGTCAAAAGTTGGATTTATAATCAAAATCTGTGGAATATTTACTAAGAAATATCACCAGCAAAATGCACAAATATGCATTAAAGCTTATAAAACCAGTTTAATAAAAACATTAAACCTTTTATAGGTTGGTATCAAACTTTTTCCACTAGGTTAAGACCTGTTGGTTCACATTCTTGCTCAGAGTAATTTCTATTGTATTTTTCCCCTCAGCCACTGGGAATAACACTCTGGTAAGAATGTGTTGGCATAGCATGGTGTGTTGTGGTGCTACTGGGTGGGACCTTGTCAAATATCCATTTTGTAGAATTCACTGAAGGATTAAAAACAAAAACCCCACTGTATTATGAATTTCTGTTTCTCCTGGTAACTGTGGCCATAACAATTACCTGAAACCAAATTGGCAATTGACTTCCTTCTCCCTACCCAAAGTGGATGTAAGCTAACAATATACTCTAGGGATTTTAACATTAGCAATTATGATTTTTATTCTTTGAACATCCAACATTATTGTTTATTATGGGAAGACTCACACAGGAAAAGATAATAGCAGGCAGAACATTTTCAATTATTAACAACATTCATTCACATTTTCATGTGAAGAGGTTTTGAATACCTGAAGCTTTGGAGTATCATTTCTGTTCTAATACCTGGCGCACACACACGCGCACACACACACACACACACGCACACACACACATCTCTTCAAATTCCAGTAAAATGATAGGGTCACACCAGTACATTCAGTTGACTGTGCTATTTTAGAGAAGTTCAGGATAAGGTCACATCTGAAAAGTGAGCCCAAGCTGCATTCTGGAGAAAATGCCAGTTTGGAATTTCAATTTTTAAGACACCTCTGCCCCCTCAATAAAATATAGGTTATATGATTTCAGAGTTTTCAGTTAGAAAGAAGTTTTCAGGGCAGAAGGAAAAAAAACTGCAAGTTATTATAGCCCATGTAGTATATTTAGGTATGATGGAGAGAGCAGAGATTTATCACATAATTTCAACTTATTTCTGGGCTAAGTAAAGGATTACATATTATTTCATACCATATGAGCAAAATTATCCACTCGTGGGAGTTGATTCTTCTCCCAAATGAACTGTACTGTTATTTACTTTGATCAACATTTTCTGTATAAATTATTACCAGCCAGATATTTTAATTAAAGAATAAAATCATAATTATCACTAGTCCTATCTCAGATTAATAACATGAACTGGGTAGCTTGCAGGCTATCACTGCATTTTCATTTTCTGGGTATTTTGAATTTGGCTGCTATTGGTGGGTCAAGACATCAGTTGTTACCTGTCTACCCAGCTAGCCTAGTATGTTCTAAGGATTGTATGTTTCTGTGCTGTTGCTAATTAAATCAGTTAGAACTGACATATAATTTTGCATATTGTGCTTTCAACTCTCAGTTATCTTGAAATTGGACATGATCTTTATTTTACTTGCATGAGAATTCATGCCTTCCATAGTTACTTGCAGTCCAGAGGCTAGAAAATCTAGAGAATTTAACTAAATATAACTTCCCTTTGGAAGGAAGGAAATAAATAGAGACGTGTATAGGGGGCATTTTAGTAGGTGGAAAATGCTGTCTGAGAAAGACATGAGAATTAGGATTCTTAATTCACGGAGAACTACGTATTTTAGAGAGTAGGAAGGCAGCTGCAGGTGCTAAGAGGAATAGCCAGATTAGTTACTGTACAAGATGAATTACCTTAGTCAAGATGAATTGACCTGTTCTCATTCAACCAGATAAATGAGAGAAAGAATAATAATTGAGAAATGTGCATTTATTTACATTTCCTGGTTAGCTTTTTCCAGCAAACACTATCAAGTGGGTTAAAAAATATGCC
>VBSM01001124.1:49116431-49127705 GCA_008086735.1 Cheirogaleus medius
TATATAAATAAATAATCCATATTGAGAAAATGGAAGTATTTTCAACATAGTAATAAGATAATATAAATTAAAATTTACTGGTAAAAGATGGATCTGCTGACCCCATTAATTATAGCACAAAAATGATTAATAAAAATGATTTTCTAGAAATCAATTTGTCAGTTCAGTGTGATGGAAGCTCCACTCTGAGTCAGTGCAGCCAAGAACTCAAGATTCCTGTACCCCAAACTCCCAGCTGAGAGCTATGGTATCTCCCTACATGGGACAGAACACCAGCAATTCTCATCCCCCTTAGGTTTGTGCTGCAGAGGCTGTATTCTGGGTGAGTGAGGCCAAGAAACTGGGGGAGGACCTCCTCTACCCAATCCTCTCTTATGCGATGGAGGCTCCACTCCAGGTGCAGCTGGCCAAGAATGCTGGGGCCTTGATCTAACTCAGCCAAGATCACTGGTAGTGAAGAAGTTTCATTCTGGAAGAAGACAGTTGAGAAGACTAGATGCGACTGCCCCTTCTGAGTAGCCTGCTCATAAAGCAGGACTATAACTTCAGCTCTGGAGTAGGAATTCAGAGGTTTTTCCCAGGTGGGGTAGGGGGAGAGAGGCCACAATAACAAAAAGCCCTGAAGCTCTTCCCAGGGAACTGACTTTAGTTAGAACACATAGTGAGGACGTTCAAGCCTAATGACACTCTTGAAAACTATAAGGAAAAAATTCATTTGTATAGGCAATAGGTTTCTTAGGCCAAACTAAGATGATTGCTGCAGTGATTTTTCCAGCCTCGCCCCCTGCAAGCCAGCCTTCTTCACAGCCATGTTCTCACTGCTGCTGCATCCCCCGCGCCCCTCCCTCTGACAATAAAGAACATGTCTCACCTGCCTGCTGCCACTTGCCTCTTCTTCCATTTCTGGATTCTGGAAGCCTGTGCCAGTGTACTCACTAGCCACAGAGCTCCCTCCCCACAGAAACCATGGAGATTTGGGTGGTAAGAAATAAGAAGGAGGTTGGTAGTAGAGTAACAAACTAAATACTAGGCCTCCTAGTTTTTCAGAGAGAACCAGGAAAAGACAACTCAAAACAAATCTCAAAGTCTGGCCTCAAAAAGTATTCCTTCAAAGACATCTGAATTTAATTGGATTAGACTGTGAAGCAATTTATGTCTCAGAGGATTGTTGAAAACAAAAGAGTGATCAGATAGCAATTAGTAGATGCTAACAGCTGGGTGTAATACTGAACGAGGCAGATAGTTTAATACAGATCATGGAGAAAGACAGAGACCTTGCTCAAATTGCTATCATAGCAGGGTGACTGTGCACATGCCCAAGGCTGGGCCCTCTGCGAGCAACATTACAGACTTCATGCTGTGAAGGACACAGACTTTGTTAAAATAGTCTAGCCAAGTTACTAAACAAATAAACAGAAAAATAACAACCACAATAACCTAGGGTGGGGTTGGGTCAATATCCAGAGCTGTTAAAATGTCTTACCTAAAATTTCCATTTTTTTATAAAAAATTATAAGATATGCAAAGAAACAGGAAAATATGACTCATACTACATGGCAGTGGGAAGAGGAGTGAGAAGAAAGAGGCAACAGAAATTACTGTGAGAAAGTCCATATGTCAGAATTAAGAGACAAAGACTTCAAAGCAGCTATCATAAATATATACAAAAGAACTAAAGGAAACCATGATTAAGGAAGGAAATAAAAATAGGATGAAAAAGGCTCATCAAATAGAGCATATGAAAACAGAGAAATTATAAAAAGAACCAATGAAAACTTTGGAGTTGAAAAGTATAATAACTGAAATGAAAAATTCACTCAAGGGGCTCAAGAGTAGTTTTTAACTGGCAGAGAAAAGAATCAGAAGCTTGAATATAAATTGGGAGATATTAAGTAATCTGAGGAACAGAGAGAAAAAATAATGAAGAAAAATGAATACAAGCTCAGAGAAATGTGGGGCACCACTAAGCTTGCCAACATGTTTGTTGTTAGAGTAGCAAAAGGACAGGAAAGTGCAGAGCAAATAATCAAAGAAAATGACCAAAATTTGCTAAAAAACATTAATCTACAAATTTAAAAAAACTCAAAGAATTCCCAGTAAGATAAATGGAAAGAGAGGCACACCTGAACACTTAATAGAAAAAATAATGAAAGTAAAAGATAAAGAGAAAATCTTGTAAGCTATAAAAGAGAAAAACAACCCATTATATACAAGAGAATATTATTAACAGTTGACTTCCCACTAGAAACAATGGAGACGAGAGGCAGGAGGATAACATTAAAATTTCTGGGGGAAAAAAAAACCTGTCACCTTAAATCTACCAAAACTATCTTTAAAAAGAGCAAAATAAAGATACTCCAAGATAACAAAAATCTAGAAAAATTATAGCTAGAAGACTTGCCTTGAGAGAAAGACTAAAAGAAGTTCTTCAAGCTAAAAGCAGTGACACCAAATACTCATTCAACCCACATGAAAAAATAAAGAGCTCCAGTAAAAGAAATTATGTAGGTAGGTAATTATAAACGATAGTAAAAATTACACATTTCTTCTCTTTTCTTCTTTTAACTGTTCTAAAAAGTAATCACGTAAAGCACAATTTAGTCATTTCTGGGTGTCGAGGAATTGAGTAGCCAACGGCCCGCAGAGCATTGCGCCCTGCAAGGTTGACTGTGACTACTGTGATGCATACTTTACCTGTGACTCCCCATCTGTGAGAAAGACACACCTCAGTGGAAGGAAACACAAAGAGAATGTGAAAGACAACCATCAGAAATAGATGAAAGAGCAGGCTCAGACTGACAAAACAAAGGAAGCATTTCAACAATGTAAGATATCTCTTATTCCATTTTCTCCTCCTTCCCCCTCAGCATTGATGATCCCACCTTCCCCCAGGCTTCCAGGTCCTCCCTGACCTGGTCTGATGCCAGCACCCCACATAGGGGACCCTGCCATGATGCCAACGATGGGCCCTTCCCTTCTTTGAATAATGCCAGTGGGACCTGCTCCTGAAATGAAGCCGCCCAGGGAAGGCCACATGCCAATGATGCCTGGGCCTCCAATGAGGACACCTCCCGCCCGTCCCATGATGAGACCCATTGATCCTGGAATAACTGGGCCAGGCAGGTAAGGATGGAGGGGAAGCCTCTATGTCAGTTCATATTCCTTGTTCTACTTCACCAGGAGATCATGGCGCTGTGACTCTGGGTGTTTGCTTAATAGCATGACAAGGAAGTCTTGTTCTCCCTTCCTGTCAACGAGAGAACAGTTCTGGAGGGGAGAAGGTGGAACAACAACAACAACAAAAAATACAATTTTCATTTGTATTGTGAAATGTGAAAATAAAATTGTTAACTCTTTTAGTTAAAATATGTATAAAATTGTGTTCCTGGCATATGATATATGAAATGTAATATATTTGATGATAATAGCCCAGATAAGGTGGATGGGGACAAAGCTTTATTAGATTAAGGAAATAACACTAGATGGTAACTTGAAACCACAGAACGAAATGAAGAGATCAAGAAAGAGAAAATAAGAAAATTCTTATAACAAACAATATAAATACAAACTAGCTCTTTTTTTCTTCTCTCAGCTTCTTTAGATCACATAAAATAACATAAGGTAATAAAGAGAAACAGGCATTGTTGGCTTTCTAACATATGTAGCTATAACATGTATGACAATAACAGCACAAAAAGGGAGGGAAGGAAAAGCAATATAGGAGTCACAATTCTATATCTAAATTGAATAAAGTTAGTATAAATCTCAGGGAGATTCCAATAAGTTGATGTGCCTATGGTAAGTCCTAAATTTTAAAGAATTTTAAAAATTATTTGAATGTTTGCAGTTATTTTTGTGCAAAAAATTTTTCCCCAATGGAGAAAATAGCTCAAAAAATAGTGAAAAAATATCATTAAAGAAATTAAATATGAATAAGTCTTTGTGACTTGGGTTAGGCAAAGCATTTTTTTAGATATGGCATCAAAAGAAATGTTAACAAAAAGAAGAAACAGAGAAATTAGATTTAATCAAAATTAAAACATTTTGTTTTTTAAAGGGTACCACCAAGTATGTGAATAAACAACTCACATAATGCAATAAAATTTTGCATTGATAAGTGACTTGCATTTACATTATATGAAGAACTACAACTATTAATAAATAATAAAAGACACATAACACAATCAAAAATGAACTAAGAAATTGAGTAGAAATAGACAATTCTCCAAAGAGAATATGCAAATAGCATACAGACACATAAAAAGATGCTCAACATCACTTTCCATCAGGGAAAACATAAGATATGTTCAAAACTACAATGAATTACCACTTCATAACCACTAGAAAGAATTTTAGAAAGCCAGGTAATAATAAGTAATGCCAGGGATGTGGAGAATGTAGAACACTGATCCATTGCTGGTAGGAATGTAGAATGATGAAAAAGTCTGACAGTTTCTCAAAAGGTTAAATATAGAGTTATCATGTCATCCCATAATTCCACTCCCAGGAATATACCTAAGAGTGTGAAGATATACGTCCTCACAAAAACTTTTATGCAAATATCCATAGCAGTATTATCCATCCTACCTCAAATTAGAAATAACCTAAATGTCCATCAACTAATAAATTGATAAACAAAAGATGATGCTTACATATATGTATATTTATAAATATATATACATATATATGTATTAACATATATGCATTTCATTTATATGAAATGTCAAGAATAGATGAATCTATTGAGATTTAATGGTTGCCTAGAGATGGGAAGATTGAGGCAAAATGAGGAGTGACTGATAATGGTATGAATTTCTTTTGGGGGATAATAAAAATGTTCTAAAGTTTATTGTGGTGATGGTTGTACAACTCTGAATATACTAAAACTATTGGATTGTGTACTTTATGTGAGTGAACTGTATGGTATGTGAATATCAATAAAGCTGTTACATTTAAATAAGCTCATTAAATGTATTGAATAAATACATAAAGCCCTTATATTAAAATGCACGCAAATGCACAAACATGCAAAACACCTTTCTCTATAGAAATAGACTATTTCATAAACTTCTTGTAAAGTTAAATACCATGTCTATGAAAATATTAAGCAGAAAAAGATTTTTATGATGGTAAATTGAATGTAAATAGGTAGCAAAGTGTGAAGAGACCTTAAGAATGAGGAGGAAATGGCAAAATCCAGATTTTGGCAAATTTGGGGGAATATGGCTCTGGAGAAGATAAAACTTGACAAAATTCTTAATAGATAGGGATCATTGGTTATGTGACAACTCCCTCATGGATAAACCCGTTTTGTTTTAAAAGGAATCTTTTCTCTTAAGTAGCTACTATTTTGGTGGGTACTTTTTCTCACACATAAATTTTACAAATGAGGACACTGTACCACAGCTTTTTAAAAAAGTAACTTTGCCAGTTTTCACACAATTAGTTTGTAGTAAAGACTAGAATTCAGGCATACTTAGTACATCACTCTATGCTGATTATTGCAATTTTATATCCTATATTATCCACAAAATAAATGTTATTAAAACATTTTGTATATCATTTGAGTCAAAATGAAGAGGAGGGAATTGAAATTCATGCTCAAAGTCATTAATTTATGAATAAATCCTCAAATTCCCAAGCAAAGTTCCAGAGACTTTTTAAACATTAAGCTTCACAAGAGTAGCACCTTAGATCACTTTAACAACTTTTCCAAGTGAAAGTCATGCATTTTTTTCCTTCCTGAACAGATATCAGTGAAGATTTTTATTTCTCATTTAATTCTTTAAAAAATGATTGTATTGGTCTCGTAAGTTGAGAAATCGTGGTCACAAATCCTAAGAGATTGCTTCTTTCTCAGGCTAAAACATGTAATATACCAAATACTTTTTCAACTCAATATATTGTAGCAATGTTCCTTATGTAAGTAAGATGTCTTGACATAAACAACATATAATATATTTAAATGTTGTGCATATCACTATGCTTTAGATATTAAAGGGAGAGAAGCATCAGGTTTCTGAGGATTTCTAAAATTATTTAACTGTTTGTAGTTATTTTTGTACAGAAATTTTTTCCCCAGTGAAGAAATAAACCAGCAATAGAATTCTGACAAGAAGATTTATGTGATACCAATTATAATTTAAGTCACAAAGAGTAATAAATGTATTGGGCATAACCTCTTGCTTGTGTGAGCCCCTCAGAATCCCTTCCTATGGAATGGAATCTCTAATGAGGTTATGCCTTTGCAAAAATCATTTCACCAGCATCTGGCATGAGCATTCCTCAGGTTTGGATCAGACAGGTTGGTTCAGACAAGACTATGTTGATTAGAGGGAAGAGAAAGAGTGTCCTTCAATTAAAGTAACCAAAGCATAAACAGATTAGAACTTTACTTTTAGTGATTGATTTATTTACAGATTTGTGTTGCAAATTTACAGACTTGGCTCCATTCACAGTAGTGGAACCCCAAACAACTCTCTGACTGTCAGACATGTCTTTGAGAACAGACATGTACATTACATGACAGCTGTCTATGTCTTTTGATATAAAGAGGAGATTTTTTGGCTTTTGAATTTGCAATGACATAGTCTCCTTGGCCAGCACAGAAGAAATATCGTGGTTCAAGATGAAAGGTAGAAAGAGTAAAAGGTAGATCATAAGAAGCAATCACAGGGTGATAAAACAGAGCAGGAAATGCTTATTTAGATAAAATAAGGTATATTAAAGGCTAAAACGTCATTTATGGTGACCCTTATCTAGAAAGGATTTTAAACTCTAAACTAGGTTGAGATAAAAGCACATGTGCCTTTTAAAAAATGCATGGTCACACAAGTACAGTCAAAATCTCTTATTTTTTTAAAATGTTATATAAGAAAGATGACATTAATTAAAATCCCTTTCTGCATACACACCGAAATGAATGCTTAGAGAAAAGCCTAACACTGGGGAAAGACATCCCTGAGTTTCAGTTTCCTTATCTAAAAAAAATCACAATAAAAATACTTGCCAGTTTGAACTTGTGACCTCTTGAATTCTTTCCAAATTAGTTTTTCTGATTCTAGGTAAGATATACTTATTGTAAGTTCAAGGTGTCACATCTACCGGGGTATATGAATTTTAATAGGTAATGAAGAGCCTTCAAAACTCAATGGGATGAATCTCCAAGGATGAAATGTCATGCAGCCTGACAGGTTTGCAGTGGACATATATGTATGTATATGGTGGGGGTGCAGAGACTTCCCACAACGCTTAAATCATATTGCCCTTTTCCAAAGCAAACCCTAATAAAGAGTTCTCGAGCTTAGCTGCATGTTAGAATCTAGGGAGCTTTAAATAATCCTGATGCCCAGGCCACACCACAGACCAATTAAATCAGGATCTCCAGGGATGGAATCTGCACATCAATATTTTTTAAAGCTCCCTGGGGGATTCCATTGTGCAGCTGATGAGAAGCCACACTGCCTTGTGCCTTTAGTTCACAAAGGAAAACTGAGGCCCTCTTAAGCTAAATGATTGAGTTTAGGTCAAGCAGTCAGTGATGAAGCCCGGATGAGAGTCCAGGTCTCCCAGTTCTTGGTCCTATTTTTTCCACTACCCTCCTGGTCTTCCTGGCTCTCCTTATTTCATATTGCTGCCTCTAAACTGGCCTGCCCATGAGCTTAATGTCAGATCTTCCATTCAGCACCTATACATACCGCATACCAGAGATGTGAGCAGCCTCATCCACTGCTATTTTTTCATATTACTTTCCTTTTCACAGGCATTGATTTCCCAGGCTTGCCAATTTAGAGCCAACACTAATTCTTCCATCTTGTCGATGAGAAAATTGAGGGCCAGAGAAGTGGCTAGTCTAGAACCACTGAATCCAGAAAAAAGCAAGGTCCAGAATTGGAATTGTTTAACATCTCATCCAGGTTCCTTCCACTCTTCCAAGCCTCCAACTTTGATGATGGGAGTGTCCCGCAGGAGTCACCGACACCCTTCAAGAAGCTAACACCATTTGTCCTGAGAATAGAGAAGCTGAAAGAGGATGAGGCGGGGACTGTCCTTGCACAGCTCTCTTACTTTTATGTTTGGAGGTCAGAGGAGAGCCCAAAGTAACTACTGCAATGAACAGAATTACTGCCTATATGCTGGCTCAGCTGGTTAAGGGGGCAGCCACCCAGCCCACAGCACCTCCTGCAGGACACTTCCATCACTGAAGTTGTAAGCTTAAGGGCAGTGAGAAGCCACTACAGGCTCCAGTTCTTCCTTGTAGGGTCCAGTTCAACCTCACAGGTTCCAGATTTTCCTTGCATTCACATCATATCCATTCTTCCTTCCTTGACTTTCTGCCTTTTGGACTTTGAGTTCCATCATTGGATGCAGAAGCAATACACAATAGCCTCAAACAGACTATGTAACCAGCTCTGATAATTGCGAAAAGTCAAACCCTTATGATAAATCATATATTTATATCTTGTAGGGGCTCTGCTTTTCTCATTGGAACCCTGACTGATACAGGGGCTAGGATGCCATAAATAGAATTGACTTAGTGTCACTATCTTAGCCATGACTCCCCTTTGTCTTCAGGCAAATGGCTGTGATTGAAAGGCCCAAGACCTGCAAACACCAGGTCTTCATGACCTTCTGACAACAACCTGCTGGGAAAGAGCAATGACTACCCCCCCACGTTTTGCCATTGTCTCCATCCCTGTCTATTACAGTGGCCTGTTTTGTACATGTGCCTCACCTGCCTGGCCTTGTGTCCTTCAATCTACTCAAATCCAACCAACAATACTCAGCTTTTCTCATAACCATTTTTGGATACCCTCTTTGACCATTTCTCCAATTTTTTCATGTCTCACATTTCCATGACTTTTCATCTCTTTAAGCATGCTTGTATTGTCACTAATTTTCTCTTCTGGGCTTTTCTTTACTTTTTATTAAGATTAAATCTTTGAATTTAAAATGTAATAGTTCTTATACTTTTTCTCCTGTACAGAAGCATTAAGATAGAGTTAGGAATGTAGTACGGGCTCACTAAGTAGCTATTAAATTCATTTATTGAAGGTCCACTCTTTATATATTACTATGCTTATTGGGTTGGAAGGGCGCTGACAACTTTCCTTCATGCACATTCTTTAAACAGAGCAATAGCATTAACCTATCGCTCTATCTGCTGTCTATCTGCCTTTAGGATATCTTCATCATATCCACAGATCTGGCTGATGATTTTGTTAATTAGTTGTAGAAAGACAACTACCACATACATACTCAGCAAATTTTTATAGCCATAGTATTTTGAAAAGAAAAAAAATACTTTATATCTAATGACTCAGTGTTAGAAAATAGCTTTCTTTGATTAATTTAGTTTTCTGGTTTTTAAATAGGTATCAGTAATCTGTTTCCAAAAAAAACATTATGGTACTACATTATACAAAATACTTCATTTAGTCCTGCTCTTGATGTCTGAGATGATGGACTTGTTTTTAAAGGTTATAACCTGCAAATTATTGGCTTTTTATACTTATAATAGATGTGTACAAATGCTTATAGAATTTTTCTGTGTATTTTTAAATAGGGAAATTATATGTTGTAATTCCAATCTGTTGTAAAATAGAGGTTTGCAAAAACTTGAAAACTTCATACTTGAAAAATGAAATAAAATTCCTCATCTTGAAATACAAAGTTTTTCATTTCAGTGTAAACATATGTATGACTGTGTATATAAATGCTCATTCCATATGTACAGATTTATAGTCTGCTTAAGTTTTACTTACAAGTATAATTTTATATTAAAATATGACTTAATGCTCAATATAATACTTTATCCCATGAATATAACCAGTTTACCTAATATAATCAGTTGTCAAACATCTGATTAACAAGTAATTCAGCAAACCTCCTTGTTCATTTTGTTGCCCATGATTTTAGTAGTATTCTTAGGGCAAAAATTTTAAGGTGAAGTTGCTTAAAATCTATGTACATTTAAAAATTTTTAATATATATTTTCTGTACTTACATCAATAATTTATCCTCTATTTTAAATTTTTGCCAATAAGCCCAGATTTTATACACACACACACATATATATAAACTTGTATTTTCTTGAGGATAATACATATTTTTAATACCTTGAGATAACATGATTTTATATGTCAAAGGGTGCATTTTTTTGTTGTTAAACTTTTAGTTTATCCATTTTCTTATATATACAATAGACGGTAATAGAAAAGTTTGTTTTCAGAAGAAGGAAAAAAAGCATAATTTTGAAACAGGAGAAACAAAACCCAATAAAACTGGAAGATCACAGAATAATAACACTTTCCCATCCAAAATCAGTGGTAGGCAGGGAGGAATGGAATGAGATTTGCCCAAACTGGGTATTAAGCATCTCTTGATATCAAGCAGAGAAAAGACTATGCTAACTAACAGCTTTGGCTGGAACTCTGAAAATGTTAGGTGTTTTCATACAAAAGGCATCAAGCCAAACATTATATGTACAAGACTGATAAATGAAGTTAGAGTAGGAATACCAATGGCTATTTCCATAAATTTGTTTAGCTCCAAAATGAGATCCTTACAGATGAAGACTTTGACTAACATAACCGTATTATGAGAAAAAGGAGCAAGGAGTGGCAGAAATTATACATCAGTTTATTCCAATTTTGTTTGAGAGAAACACATCTTTTGAGCAATCTGGTAGAGCTACACTAGGTATGACGGAGATCAATCCCACACTCTCATTCCTTGGCTCACCAGAATTCTTCAAGGATATCATTGCTGGGAAGGTGCTAAGCTGATTTTAGGAGAGAAGAGGAAGTACAGAGTGCTGCTGTTATTGCTTTCAGTGGAACTAGGCTTGCTTATGTCAGTTTGGTGTTAATACCCTCTACTGAGGGAAGGCTTAATTTGTACTCATGTCCAATCTGTGAATGACTTGGGTCCTTCTGAAGTGGTTTGGATGGGGAAATTCTTTTTAACTCTCCAAAATTAGGATGAGAACACTCTTTCTCCAACCAATGGAATTGTGTCCTTCTATAAAGAAGACTTGAGACAAATGTTGGTGTGGATGTGATGAGATAGGAACACTTATACACGGTTGGTGGGGCTGCAAACTAGTACAACCTCTATGGAAAGTAGTATGGAGATACCTCAAAGAACTAAAAGTAGAACCTACCATTTGATCAAGCAATCTAACTACTGGGTATTTACCCAAAGGAAAAGAAGACATTCTATTAAAAAGACACCTGCACCTGAATGTTTATAGCAGCACAATTCACAATTGCA
>VBSM01001124.1:49127805-49140188 GCA_008086735.1 Cheirogaleus medius
AGACCATTCTTCTAAGTGAAGTATCACAAGAATTGAAAAACAAACACCACATGTGCTCACCATTAAATCAGAACTAATCGATCAACACTTATGTGCACATACGGAAATAACATTCGTAGGAAATGCAGCAGGTGAGGCGGGAGGAGGGGATGGGCAAATTCACACTGAATGGGTACAATGCACACTATCTGGGTGATGGACACACATAACTTTAACTCAAATGGTACAAAAGCAATTTATGTAAGCAAAACATTTGCACCCCCGTAATATTTGGAAATTAAAAATATATACATATGAAATTTAAAAAATAAAAGACTTGAGAATGTGGCAGATTTAAGGAGTGGGCTAATGTGGCAATTGTGTGAGCAACCTCGCAGACAATGCAAACTCACAGCTTCCCCAATATCTCTGTGCACCTCTGAGAGGCAGAATACAAGGTGTCCCAAAAGTCTCCATACAAAGGAAAAATTCTGTAATGAATATTTTGTAAATAAAGGTACACTTAGCCACAATTTCCCATTTTCCCTATGTATGGTGACTTTTGGGACATCCTGTAGTCTGAAGGCTTGTTGTGGCCCACATTTCAAAGAAGAGGAAAGAAAGTACAAGAGAGGCAAGGATTTAAATGGCAGAAGAAAGATGACATATAACCAATAACTCATGCAGGAAGGCTTCTAAGGACAGTGCTTTTACCCACCATCCACTCTCAGCTTAAGTCTTTCTTATAGCTGAGGTCCCTTGGGCCCACAAAACTGAGCAAAACTTTTCTGAGGCACTGAATTGCTTGACATTTCTCTTCTGAGATTCAGGGATATAGCCAGAGCCTGCCATTGCCTGCTTTAGATCTAATTAGGGAAAAAAAGGAGCACAACACATGTAATTGACTGAAGTATCGGTTTCAACAGAGGAAAAATTTACTATGTAAAATAAAAGGAAATGTCAATTATCTGCCTGAGATAGTGGATATATACATACCCTTCTCTTCCATGGACCCAGGGTTGGCCAATCTAGTATTTTCTAGTAAAAAAACCAAACCAAACCAAATATAAAAAAAGCATAAACAAAATCCTTCTTAAAGATTTGAGTCATTATCCTAGTTCAAATATCTGGTTGCTTCTATTGTAGATTTTCTGTCCTAGTTTAGATATAATTTCCTGTAATCCAGACATAGTGGTTGTGAAATTGAATAACCATGGAACATTTTCAAGTCTTTTGAATAACTCAGTCAGCCTGGGAAATGGTTTTCTGCCTTTGGCTGCATCTTGCAGGATTCATCAGGGCATCCTTGGGCAGAGTGTGCTGCATGACATTTGTGATGGGCACAGAGTGGACAGGATTCTTGATTGTACCTGCGTGCTCGGATAGTGCTCACAGTTTGCGCTTGTTTTAAAAAGCCAGGCACAATATGATTCCATTTTATTGTGCCACAGTCCTCGTTACTGGAGATCATTGAGATCAAATGTATTGGCATGGGAACAAGCCTTGGCAAGCCTCTGGGAAGAACATGTCTTTTCTGTCCTAGTTGAGTATGTTTCCAACATATTTCCTTAGTTCAAATGGGGATACCCCCCCCTAACTCCTCATGGTAGTTTTTTAAATAACCAAACCTTACCTTTTATCTGGATGTGCACAGCTCTGAGTTCCTGGGGAAGCTCAATCATGTTATAATGGATAAAAGAATAAAATTATGGCCACTATGCTAAGACAATTCTTATGATATCAACCACCCCTTGTAAGGAGGTCATGATAACCAAGAGATGACATAGTGGATGAGAAATGGGAGGAGAGGATTTCTCAGGGTTACTCATGCTCTCCATTAAATCAATAATGAAAAACTTTAGAGTCATTATAAAAGCAGAAAAGCAGGGTTCCGCCAGTAGGAATGTTTTTACAATTAGGCAAAGCAAGCAACTGTGCATGTTTATTTATCATAAATTTTCTTGCCCACCATGGAGAATTGGTTTTCCAGTCTTCATGCTCTTGCATAACATCTCTTTCTATGCTATGACTTAAACCAACCATTTTCTCATTAGATTGCTGCGTGTTTCCTGTGATACTACTGAATTATAAGATCTTTGAGGGCAAGTACAAGTTCTCATAGAACCTACAACAGTGCTCTGCAAATGGTAAACTTTTATTGAATATTTTTTGATACCTCATTGGTATGATTTTAAGGATGTCAGATAGCTTATCATACTATAGTACACATTCAAATATTTTCCATCCTAAACACAGTCACACCACTTGGTTTCTCAATATAAGGCTTCATTTTTTAGGTATGGAAGTTTCTCAATATTTAACCATGTCTGGTTAACATGTAAATACTCCTGAGCAGAGTAAGTCCAAGGTCTCTGCTTATGGCAACTTGTGCCTGCTCACCTAAGCTATTTCTCTTTTAATGATCCTTGCCTTCTAGTACCTTCTTTATCTATTTTCTGGAGAAGGGATGCAGAAGATGATATAAATATTTGAATCTCCCTTACAGGGAGCTTAAAATAATTGCCAGTTTGTATTAGTATACTAAGTCAAACAATTTGTTCTAACTCTGCATGACATTTCTGACTTGTAACTTTGATGCAGGTAAGCATCTGTGGCTTAGAAACCAAGTTTAACTTGGCTTTTTGTGGTAAGTCCAGAGTAATTTTACTTGGGTCCAGGATTGCTCCTTTGCATAGTTAGCTTAAATGGTGAGTAATTGAGGCTTTTTTTCCTAAAGGTTCCACCGCTTGAACTACCATGGTGTTCCTTTTGGGCATTTAAAGGGGAAAAAAGCATTAATTTTCATAACCAACAAGACAAAAGATTAGTCAAAGTAGTTCTGGTCTATATTCCTCTATTATACATGGATATTCAGCATTGGAAAGAAAATAGAAAATTTCACAATTTTCAGAAATTTATGCTCCAGTTGTTTTAATCCACAAGGGAGACATCAGGATTGCAATAGAGGAGGAGGCCTGTTTCTAATTGAGAAAGCTCTGTCCTGCTCACCAGCCTTGCTGTCTGTGAATCCGAAGCCTTTTAAAGTTTGGGGAAATTCATTCTCTTGCTCTTTACTTCATTTCAAAGTCTTTGAATGTTATCTACTCCTCTCTGGCTCTTTCAAGAATAATTAGTACCCTCATCAATTTCCCTGCCCTTGCTCATTTGACAAACAAGTGCCACATGAGTGAAATGTTTGCATTCTCTGCCAAACAGAATTTGGGGGCAGTGTCTAATTCTATAGGTTTCACAACAATGATACTCCTAGGAGAGTCATAAGTGAACTTGTGGCAACGCAAGCAGTTTTGGACAGCCAACAGTGTTGTGTTACATCTTTGAATTAGCCTTTCATTTGAGTGATTAACAGGTGGGGTGGAGAAAACCTTTGGTTTCAGCTCTACTTAATTCAACAGCCTGCTTCTACTTTGTTCCCAGGTCTAAGAAACAATAATACCAGGCTTCCAGATGAGGAAGTATACTTGTACATAGTTTAGATTATTTTAGAAATGACTTAGCTAGAAAAATCTAATGCATAGCTTAGTAGTAGGCAACATTTCTTCGCTTTTAAAAAATGTTATAAGTAGAATAATTTATTTCCAGTTATATGTCTCCCTAAAAGCACTTTTTATATCAGAACCACATTATAACTTATGATTGTTAATCAACAAGATGAATCCTGAATCATTAGCCTGGGGATGAACCATTTTTCCAATTTTCTTCCTTGTCTCTCCAAGTGCCTGCACTTGGGCAAAACACTTTCAAATAGCTCCTATTGCAAATGATGATCAGAAAGGATCATGGGGGAAATGTAATAATATAATTCATGTTACTATTTTTATTTCATGGAGGTTAATAAAGAGCGGGCAAGACAACGCTACCAAGAAGTTTTCCCAGATTGCAATGTTATCCCTTCATTCGAGAAACATATGTGAAACACCTACTGCCTACTGAGCATTATAGCTGGCTCTGTGCAAGTACTAAGGAAAAACTCCATCGTTTCTGCCTTTCTGAGAATGAGAGACAGGCTAGTGACACACGAAGTAAAGAGTAATACAAATAGCTAAGAGGGTCAGGGAATTAAAAATAAAGGGAATGGTACCTTGGGATTGAGGCTCTCCGAAAAGGTTCTCTGATTTTTAAGAAAGAGAAAGGAAAAGCAAGAGCCAGAGAAGGAGAATCAAGTGCATGCACCCAAAGAGTAAGGCAGAATCAGCTGTCCATGCTAGGAGGAGTGGAATATCATGTAAATAGCTATGGAAGCAGTTGTTCATAGATTAGGAATCATGGAATATTCATAGTGGCAGAGAAACTCTAGTTTCTTAATCAGAGAACTGCTGTGGAGAACATGCTTGTACATTTCCTTACTGCAATCTGAATTAGATTTGATGTTAAGTATCAGTTAAAGCTCACATATGGAAAGAACAATTTGTGGAAAACAATCAAGCACTAAAAATAATATGAATAATCGAGAGGGTGCTCAAAGTTATCTAAATTTGGTAATTCTGGAGTTGATATTAATTAAAATTGATCAAAATTAATAAATTCGCTTAAGGGTTACAAGTTACTTTAAATATTGTTTGGGTTACTTTAGTCATCCATGTTTTCAAATGATCTCCCTTAAATAATTATAAGGCAAAATTATTACCCGATATGCGATCAAATCCAGATATCTAAGACAGGAAACCTGTGGAGCAGGTTATTGACATATTCTATTCCTTATCATGACACTTAAAGCCCTAGAAAAATAAGGGCTTCTTATTCACAAGTTTATGGGATTCATTGGAACCAAGGATGACCTTGTAATCCCTGCAGTCAGTCTTCAGAGACATCTTGCCAACAATATAACTGCTTGAAAGCAGAGTTGTCATTATAAAATCTGGATTTAAAGTCGGGATTTATGATTGGTACAATGTTCATGATATGCATTGCAGTGCGAATTAGGCTTTGATATAGTTTGACATTCACTGGAGATATTTTAAAGACAAAACTTGGCTTTAGTTTTAGTCAATGGTTTCTTCTTTATCTAAAACAGAAGAAGGCATTTATCAATGCATCAATCAAGGTTTCAGAGATTTCAGAATGTAAAATTATTAAGGGGACTCAGGGGAGCCATTGCAAATTGTCTACATAAAATTATTTCAATGTTAGTTTTACTTTTAATGTGAATACTAAAGTTATTTGATTATAACAACTTTGCCTTACACTTACTCAAGAATAGATTCACAACCCTGCTTTCAAGCTGAGTTTAAAGCTTAGAGAAATTCCAAAGTATAACATTGTAATCAATACCACTCTTTTGACAAGACTCTGGGACATAAATTAGAGATTTCATTCTTCTGAAATGAAACAGATTAATAACATTTTCAAAATGTAGTTTTCATTATGTATTTTTGCTGCCTCCTCAGTGATGTTTTCAAAACATAAAAATTAAACTATAGCATATTTAATTGACAACATGGCATATTTCAGAACCAGTGGGAACACTTCCATATGCTACAATTTTTTTGTGCATTATTCTGATGTTAATTTATTCATTCTATACATATCTAGTATTTGTTATTTTGTCCTTGTTATGACAGATGATAGGATGCATAAAGAAATGGGAGGGCAACCATACTCGCCACTATTCATTTTCCCATTATCTCAAGGTATTTCTGCCAAGTTTTTAGACTGTTTTGCCCATGACTCTTTTATTTTCTCCATAGACTCTAAAGAAAGTTTCAGTCAGAATCTAAAAAAGTTTTCAGCTTAATATATGAATGGGTTAGTCTAGGCTGATTATTAATAGAAAGTTAGAAGTAATCATAATGCCTCCCTAGACTTTTAAGATTGGTGTTTCAAGTGGGCTGATTTAGCTAATTCTTGACCTTCTTTGAAGGACAAGGGTCCTAAAATAGTTCCTAAATCAAGGAAAAGATTATACCAGATTTTAGAATATCATAGAAGCATAGAGGACAAAAGAATAAATGGGCTGAAGGTAAGCCAACGTCCACCTTAATTCCAGGGGTCAGAAGGAAGAAGAATGCAAATAAGGATACACATGTGGCCAAGTTTTAGGCCACTCATCTGAGTTTATAAATTCTGTAGAGAAGTGGTGTTTGTGTGTAAGAGTAAATGTAATTGTGTTAGAGTTTTTGACAACCACATTTACTATGGACAGAAAGACCAATTCAAATTAAATGGACAAAAGAAAAGGGAGGCCAGTGTCACCATAATTCCTCCACGTGATTAGCAAGGCACAGGTTTCTCCTTTCATGGTTAAATGTGGATATATTGCAAATATTATGGACAAAGAATGGAGGACAAAAATAAACCAAGAGAGTTAAAATGATACGCATGTTGGCTGCCTGGGAGAATTGCAGTGGCATGATGATCCTACTACCAATAATGACAAGCAAGATAGGAGCATGGCCTTGGGGGCAAACAGTGAGCTTTGTGCTTGTCTTAGGATGATGTGTTTGCAGACTGCGAAACACTTGGGCAAAAACATCTGAAAGCTTAAAGTGTAGGTCTAGACAGGGGGAGTAGTAAGGTTGGCTTAGAAAGGTAGTCTGGGAATGATCTGCAAGATAATGCTGTTGTATCTGGGAGAGCAAAGCTGTCTGCTAGAGAAAGGTAGCTCTGGGCACCACAGACTCCAGGAGCCAAGCCAAGCTGGAGCCAGTCCCAGACACTGCAGCAGGAAGGCTAAGGAGTGAGTGGAGAGGGCATTTTCCTGGAGTCTGCAGTTTCAAGATTCTGCATCTCTACTATTCCTACCTCTCCCTGTGGTTTGCAGTTCAGAAGCTTAAAACTAGCAAAAGAAAACAAAAAAACAAAACAAAACAAAAAAACTAAAAGCAAAGAGAGGAAGACAAATGCCTACAAGAATGTGGATAAAGGCAATCAGAAAATGGAGCTGTTACCATAGGTCAAGCACAGTGAGGATGGGTGCAGGGAATATCTATTAGATATGTTTAGGTTACTTTTTTAAATTTTAGGTAATTTTCTATAACATCTTACTATGCCACTTGAAATATATTTGATTCAGGTCTTAATTGTATTTCCTTTCATTGACATTACAGATTGACATTATGAATCAGCATTTGAGGAACTAATTTTCTGTTCTTTGCAGAGCACCTTGATAATTTCCTGGGTAGCACAGAACTTCAAGGAGTTGGCCATCTGGCTGAGAAATTAAGACTGATGACAAAACGTTGAGCTGAGGTCAGAAATATGCTTAGTTAAGTACTAAATTGTGAGTTATAAGTAGATTGTGGTCATAAAATTTCACAATTTGCAGGATCAGTGTGGGCTAGAAAAATTAAGGAAGGGGTCAAAGAAGAGGAATGTGAGCTACGCTTAGAAGGGTGGGTAGGATTTGCCTTGACAGGGAAGGAGAATGGAATTACTACTATGGGAAATGGCATGAAGAGGGGGTTAAAGTTGGCCTATTTGAGATCTGGTCAGATACCCAGGCTCTCAAGAATAAATGTTGTATATTTAAAAGCAATGGGACCTAAAGTTATCTAGATGAAGGAGAATTTGGAAAGCCGGTATGAGGAGTTGAAATTTCAACCTATATCTAGATGACTCACCTGTGTTTATATTTAGAAGATGAGGTCCAATTGCAGCTGCCAACGTACCAGATTTAGAGGACCAGTGGAGCCTAGGAGAGGCGATGGGAGCCGGTCGAGTGTCCCTTCCCACACCACAGGCAATGAACGGCACACTGTGCCTAAATTCCATTCACCTTGGTGGAAATGCCCCCCTGCACTAGCAGCCAACAGCTGGGCCCGGTAGTTGCAGCTACCAGGACCAACACCACCCTACAGCTCTTCCTCTCCTCTACCACCTGCAATTCCAACACTCAGCTAAATCAAAGCCCTATACTTAAGACTTGCCTCTTAATGTAGTTTCAATATGTGACATGAAAGCTACAAATTTAGCTCTTAGCACAGAATGCTGCACACAGTAAGTGGGAATAAATGGATTATGTGTCTTCTTATTTTCCTGCAACCAACATATCCTAATGTTTCCATCCTTTCTACCATGTAAATACTATCATGCTGTTAATTTAAAAAAACAAAGACAAAGACAAAATCTGCTCTGGCTCCCACTTACCAGCAGTGATTTACAAATTCTGATCCCTGACCAGCAGCATCAGCATCACCTGGGAGCTTGTTAGAACTGCACGTTCTTGGACCATCCCTTCCACCTGCTTAAACAGAAACTCTGCAGGTGGGGCTCAGCAATCTGTGTTTTAAAGAGCTATTCAGGTGATTCTCAGGAATGCTCAAGTAGAGAACTACTGACCTTCAGGGTGCAGTGATGATTCCAGAGAATATCATGGGAGGCTCTTTATGGTATTCCTAACTTACCTCTCCAGCCTTTCAGACTCTTCCCTAGTCTGCCACCCAACTCCCACTCTGAGCACACCTGTGTTATAGACACATGCACAATTTTCTGAGTCTTCTGACTGCACCAAGCTCTTTAATACATTTTTCCTTTTGTATTGTCATTTCTACTATCTCTTCTAGGGTCCACTTCCCTTGTTTTGGCAAACTCCTACTTTTCTTTCCAAGTCCATGTTCAACACTACCTCCTCCATGAAGTCTTCCTTGATCCTGCCCAAAAGTTACTCTTTCCTTCGCATATCCTGCTACTATAATAATTATCACAATAAATTGAAAGCTCTGCTTTTGTATCTGTCTAGGCTTAAGCAGGATTCTCATTGTAGTCAACTCTGAATACACTGGACATATTTCTGAGACTCAATAATGTTTGCTTAACCAAACCAAGACATTATTTAAGTCAATAATTATATATTGAAATAACCAAGTTATTTTCCAAGTAAAGATAAAATGACATAGCTTCTCCAGCCCAAATTTCTCATGAGCTAGTTGTTACAGTTTTTGGAAAGTGGTAAATATCAAGGAATGTATATATAGGAACTATTAAAATATAAGTTCATACTTTTCCTTATCAGCAGTGTCTGACTCAGTGGCAAAGACAGGCCACCCACAGTACATAGAAGCAGCAGTTTGCTACCAGCAATGATTTGGTTAACCTTTGATTAAACATAGGAATTTAAAGCATGAAAAGGTCTGGAATCTGACACAACCCTTTGACACTATGCTGTCTGTCATTAATGATAATCCACCATTAGATGTTCAGCTTTGAAAATGGAATTAGACGACTTCAGTTTTCAACCCTAACCCTGCTGTACTGTAAAGTGAACCCTGCTGTGTTTGGAGACTTCCTGATTTACTGCTTTGCCTTTTAACTGTTTTCAGGCAAATGGCAGTTGGGGGAGGGTAAAGGAGTCCAGGGATCAAGTGAGTACAAACAAGGCATCTTAACCACTGTCAAGGGAAGCAACTTTCTGCTTAGATAAGTCACCAGGTCAAAAGAGCTTTATTCCCACAGTTGATTTCATCTTCTAGTTTTTTTCTTTTTTCAAACTAGGTGTAAGAATTTCCTTGCTGGGACATCATGCAAGAAATATTTGGTATCCTTTTACACTTCCTTTTAAAAACAACAGCAATAATGTTAGAGTTCCCTGGGGGCTCTTGTCTCAAAGGTTTTTTTTTTCCCCCTTCTTAGCCATAATGTGTTGATGTGGCTGAAAGCCCCACTTCTCATCTCATATTTAGTGCAGTGTTCCTAGCAGAGTACAATATATGCCTAAATGCTTATTGAATGAACAAATGACCATATCTGCCTCCTAGTTCTGCAGCTGTGGTTGACACATAAAAGCAAATTTCAGACCACAATAAAAATTACAAGCAATTGACCCAGACCTCTTCCTGTTAACAGTTGACTTGTTATTCTTAGGTTCACTTTTTTCTGGCCCTCGAATCCATGGCTCCATCTCTCTATTCCCACCTACTAGGCTTTTTGGCTAATTGGAGTTGAGAATTTCTCTCAGCTCTTAGCTGAGTTGACTCCTGGGATTCCAGTGTCCCTAACAACTTCGGTGAGAGACTCTTCCTCAGTCTCCACCTGCAGAATTACTGGTGGAGGATGACAGTTCAACTTCTTCATCCCCGGAGAGGAGAGAGATTTGAGCATCATTTCCCACTTACCTAAGTGGAGTAAAATTTTTCATTGCCCCAAACATTACCCCATATTTTAACCATTAAGCAATAATTCCCCATTACCCTCTTGCAACCACTAATTTACATTCTATCCCTATGAATTTGCCTAGTCTACGTATTTCATATAAGTGGAATAATATAATGTCTGTCTTTATGTGTCTGGCTTATTTCACTAAGCATGTTTTCAAGGTTCATCTGTGTTGTAGCATGTATCAGAACTTCATTCCTTGTATTGGATGAATAATATTCCCTTGTATGTATATAACATATTTTGTTTATCCATTCATCTATTTATGGACACTTGGGCTGTTTCCACCTTTTGATTACTGTTAATAATGCTGTAATGACTATGGGAGTATATGTTCTTGCTTAAGTCCCTGTTTTTAATTCTTTAGGAATTGTTAAGTCATATGGTTTTTGGAGGGAACCACCAAACTGTTTTCAAAGGCATCTGTATGTTTTACTCCCTTACTAGCAATGTATGATAGAGTCAATTTCTCTTCATCTTCTCTATTCTTTTCTGGAATTATATAATATGCAGTACTTTGTCTCTGGCTTCTTTCACTTAGCAAGTTTCATCCATGCTGTGGCATGTATCAGTACTTCATTCTTTTTTGAGACTGAATATTGTTTCATTGTATGGCTATACTACATTTTATTTATCCATTCATCAATTAATAGACATTTGAGTTATTTCCACTTTTCAGCTATTATAAATAATGCTGCTATGAGCATCTGTGTACAAGTTTTTGCGGACTCATACATTTTCATTTCTGTTAGGTGTCTACCTAGTAGCAGAATTCTGGGTCATATGGTAACTCTACATGACATTTTGACAAAGTGCCAAAATATTTGTCCAAAGCAGCTGCATCATTTTACATTCCTACCAGTAATATATGAAGACTCCAGTTCCTCCTACTCTTGTCAACACTTGTTATTGTTTATGTTTATGATTAAGGTCCTCCTAGTGGGTGAAGTGGTATCTTACTGTGATTTTGGTCTGCATTTCCCTAGTGATTACTGCTGCTGAGAATCTCTTCATGTGCTTATTGACCATTGGTATATTTTCCTTGGAGAAATCTCTATTCAAATCCTTTGCCACTTTTAAATTGGGTTATTTATTTTTTTATTATTGAATTGTAAGAGTTCTTTTAATATGGATACATGTGTCTTCTCAGAGGGATAATATGCAAATACTTTTCTCTTATTCTGTAGGTTATCTGTTCACTATCTTGATTATATTTGCAGCAGTAGAGTTTTAATGTTGATGAAGTTCAATTGATATTTTTTTTCTTATTGCCTGTATTTTTAGTGTCATATCTAAGAAATCACAGTCTAATCCAAAGTCATGAAGATATTTTCTTCTAAAAATTGTATATTTTGCTTTTACATTTAAATCTTTGGTACACTTTGAGTTAACTTTTTGTACATGCAGTGAGGTAGGAGTCCAACTTCATTCTTTTGCAAGTAGACATTAAGTTTTCCCAGTACCACTTGCTGAAAATGCATTTTTTCATTGAGTTGTCTTGGCAGCCTTGTTGAAAATAAATTAACAATAAATGTAAGGGATAATATCTGGACTCCTAATTCTATTCCATTGGTGTCTATCTTTATGTCTTGATTACTGCGACTTTATAGTAAGTTTGAAATCAGAAAGTGTGAGTTCTTTTACTTTGTTCTGTATTTTTAAGATTAATTTTGATATTCTGGGTTCCATGGATTTCCATATATATCTTAAAGCATGTCAATTTCTGAATGAAATGCAGCTTGGATGTTGACAGGGATTGTGCTGAATCTGTAGATCAGTTTGAGAATTGTTACCCTAATAATATTAATTCTTCCAATCCATGAACATGGGCTCTTTTTCCATTTATTTATGTCTTCTTTAATTTCTATCACCAATGTTTTATTGTTTTCAATGCACAAAGTCTTGTACCTCATTTGGTAAATTTATTCTTAGGTATTTCATGCTATTACAAATGAATTGTTTTCTTATTTTCAATTTTGGATACACTATTTCAGTAAATATAAATATAATAGGTTTTCATACCCTGATTGACCATGTGTCCTCCAATCTTGCTATACTAACTGGTTCTAATATATTTTTGCATGTGAATTTCTTAAGATTGTCTATATATAAGATTATGTTATTTACAAATAAAGATATTAATAGTTTGACTTCTTTCTTATGAAGCGAACATAACCCTGATACCAAAACCAGGAAGGGATGCAACAAAAAAAGAAAGCTACCGACCAATATCCCTTATCAACATAGATGCAAAAATTCTCAACAAAATCCTAGTCAACCGAATCCAGGTGCTTGTC
>VBSM01001124.1:49140288-49169704 GCA_008086735.1 Cheirogaleus medius
AGAAGGAAATGGCAGAGGATGTAAACAGGTGGAAGAATATACCATGCTCATGGGGTGGCAGAATCAACATTGTTAAAATGTCTATTTTACCCAAAGTGACCTACAGAGTCAATGCAATCCCTATTAAAATACCATCAACATTTTTCACAGACATAGAAAAAATAATTTTACACTTTGTATGGATAGCTTTTAGTTCTTTTTCTTGCCTAATTGCCTGAAGTAGAATCTCCAGTAAAGTGCAATTCTTGTCTTCTTCCTAACCTTAGAGGGGAGATTTAATCTTTTATCATTAAGAATAACCTTACCTGTGAGTTTTTCATAGATGTACTTTGCATGACCAAAGCAGTTCCCTTCTACTACTAGTTTCTTGAGTGCATCTTGTGTGAAGTCACTGGAAAAGAACTCTAGGAAATTTATATCTGCTTTCCTCTGGACTTCATCCCATGAATCTTTTCATTTCCCTGACTATGATTTGTAGCCTTTTGCTATAATAAATCATAGCCCTGAGAAAGACTGTATACCGAGTCCTTTGAGTCATCCTAGTGAATTGTGGAGCTAGGGGTGGTCTTGAGGTCTCCAGATATAACATCCAACCATTAGTTTCCACTAACTGCTAACTGATTGCTCTATTGTTTTTGAGAATGCTCCATCCTCCTGGAGTAGAGCTTCTGTTACACTGAACTGAGGGGAGGAGATGGGAGTGGGTTGTGACTAAGATGCCACAGGGTCTCACTGTTATTGCTGAGATTTAATTGATATTCTTGAATAAATATTTCCCCACTTAAAGAAATTTTAATTGGTTATTTATTTATAATTTTCATTAGCTAAGTGATTATTTCACTAGTGAGTAGGTGACCTGAGTGCCTCAAACCACCATTTTTGATATTTTTTCTCTGATCATATTATTATTCTTATAAAATTATCAGAGACTCTCTATTGTCTACTAAAATAAAATCTACATTCCTTTACTCAATTTTCAATGCCCTGTACAATTTGGCTCCATATGGCATTACCATGACCTTAACAGAATAAGCCTGGTGTTCCTTGAACATACCTGTGCTGTTTATCCTTCACATCATAACATGTATCCAGATTCTTCATTGCTTCAATGTAACATGAAAATCTCTTTGTCTCCTTTGCTAATTTTCCAATTCATATCTGTCTCTCCACTCTAGAATGCGCTAGAATTTAAAAACAGCAATTACTTTCTCTCTTTTTAAGTTTTATTTTGTTTTTAATTGACATAATAATTGTACATATTTATAGGGCATAATGTAATGCTTTGATACACATATACATCCTGTAATGATCAAATCAGGATAATTGACATATCCATCACCTCCAGCACTTATCATTTCTTTATGTTGAGAACATTCAAAAATCCTCTCTTCTAGATATTTTGACATATATAATGCATTATTGTTGACTATGGTCACCCTACTGTGCAGTAGAACATTAGAACTTATTCCTTCTATTAACTGTAACCTTGTACCAATTTACCAACCTACCCCCACTCCTCCTGTCCCCCTACTCACCCCAGTCTCTGATAACTACTATTCTACTCTCTGTTTCTATGAGATCAACTTTTTAGGTTGCAGATATGAGTAAGCTCATGAAGTACTTGTCTTTCTGCACTTGGCTTAGTTCACTTAACATAATCTCTGCTAGGTTCATCCATGCTGTTGCAAATGACAGGATTTTGTTCATTTTATGGCTAAATGGTATTCCACTGTGTATATATACCACATTTATTTAATCTATTCAGCCATTGATGGAGACAGAGGTTGATTGCATATCTTGCCTATTGTGAATAGTGCTGAAATAAACATGGAAGTGCAGATATCTCTTTAACATACTGATTTTATTTCTGTTGGTTATATACCCAGTGGAGGGATTGTTGGATCATATGGTGGGTTCTATTTTAGTTTTTGAGAAACCTCCATACTGTTATCCATAGCGGCTGTACTAATTAACATTCCCACCAACAGCATATAAGAGTTTCCCTTTCTCCACATCCTTGACATTTGTTATTTTTTTTCTTTTTGATAATAGACATTCTAACTGGCTACTATCGTGGTTTTGATTTGCATTTTTCTGATGATTGGTGATGTTGAACATTTTTTCGTATACTTATTCACCATTTGAATATCTTCTTTTGAGAAATATCTGTTCAGATTTATTTTGTTGATTGTTTCCTTTGCTGCACAGAAGCTTTCTAGTTTGATGTAATCCCATTTGTCTGTTCTTACTTTTTTGCCTCTACTCTTGAGATCTTATTAAACAATATCCTTGCTCAGACCAATATCTTGGAGTGTTTCCCCTTTGTTCTCTTCTAGTTGTTTTATAGTTTCAGGTCTTTCATTTAAGTCTTTAATCTATTTTGAGTTGATAAGTGTTAGTGGATATTATCCTTCACTGCAGCTAACGCAACACCTGACAGAGTGTAGGCACCCTAGAAATATTTCTAGTTCCAGGAACAAATGGATGAATGAGAACAAGTTTTAGTGAGGATGTGTTGAAAGTAAGAGCATTGCCATCTAAAGACCACTTTCTCACATATGCATTTCATTTTCTTGTCCCAGCAAAAAATGTTAGTGAAGGTTGTCATTCTTACCCCCTTGAGGAAATTGGGTCTTTTCAGTTTAAAGTTCCTACCCAAGATCATACAGATACTGAGTGGCCATGATAGCCATCCTGAGTTAAAAGCCTGTACTTATTTTAGAACCAAACTCTTTCTATACTGAAAGGAGATCAGAAGAGTGCCTTCTACTGTGAGAGACCTGGTTATTTTTCAATTAAAAAGGGATAAGGGCAATTAAAAAATAAGGACAAAATAGTTCAAGGAAACCCTTTTTGAAATTTTTGCTTAGATGTCTAAAATTTAAACTTAAGGCTTTGGTCAAGAATGTTGGTTATATAATAGATAGGAACAAAGTAGGTCTATTCTTTACAAAAATGCTCTGTGCTAACCTAACCCCATGGCCATCTTATTACAGTAACTATGTTGTTTTGAAAAATAACTCATTCTGCTGGAGATGAAAGATAAGTAACTGCCAGAATGTGGAGCAAAAAGGGGAACTTTTGTTGTACATAGAAGGAAGGCTGAAGTTGGGTGAGAGTTGCCTCAATTAAAAGATTTGGGAAGAAATTAACTTCTGGGTGATGGTGCATGCTATTTACAAATTATATTTGGCTCCTGTCTTTTAGTCTCTATATCACCTATGTTCGTCATTCACTGGGGGCTACTATACATCCAGAAAGTTCTGTTGATTGATGCTCAATGGGTTCAGTTTACAGCCACTTTTGGCATTGTGTCTGATTCCTCCACACAGACAGGGATTTTCAACAAAGGGAACTTTTTTGTAGGTGTTGGTTAAGATGTTTTAAAAAGAGCTCTTTCTCCAATATGTTGGAAAGGTAGAACAAATAACACAACACTACACCCCCTATCCTAAGCCCTGTACCTTGGTTATCACTTTGCTCATTTACAAAATGGGCATAATATGTACTGCCCTGAAGATTAAAAAAGCAAATGATTTCTAGCAAAATGCCTAAGCATGTGATGTGTGCTCAAGAAGGCTTTGCTTCCCATGCCTTTCCTTCCTATCACTACTGTACTCTACAGGTGGTCCCAGTTCCCCTGGTTGGTTTTACCAAATTGGATACACATATAAAAAGGAATGGTAAGAGTTTGAGATGATAAAATACATTAAGAGGCCTTGGATTTCCCCATAATTCACTTACCATTTAATCATGCCATTTTAATGGTGATGGGGAGTGAGTGTGTAGTGAAGGAAGCTGTGTATTTACAGGAATTTATAAAAATAATAGCTGATTTTATCTCATGTGCTTTCCAGTTTGCAAAGTATTTTCATGTACATAATTTCATTTGATTCTCCCAAGAACATCATGAAGTAGATGTTTGTATCTTTATTTTATAAATGAAGAGACTGAAATTTAGAGAGTATTGGTGACACATCATAAGTATTAAAATGAAAACGCTTATGTGAATGACCAAGTTTTATATGGAGAGAAAAGAAGTGATCATTTTATTATACTTTGTAGAAAGATTGCAATAGGTAAGTGACCATAGATTAGAAATGAAGTGTTATGGATATATTTATTTTTGAGGGTGATGAACAGAATTTATTTGGGGATGGTACTTGAAATTATGTAACTCTCACCTGTAATATCTGGCACATCTTTGAAAATAATTTTTTATCCTTCTTGTTGTTCCTATAGAATTTCTGATGAATGCATATCACATTTCATAGTGAAAATTACATATTCACATTTTATAGATTCTTTCATACAAAAGCCCTGGATAACAGCAAAACATTTGGAATGGTATAAAAGACCTGTATTTTATTTAACAATTTCCTTACTTTTAGTTCATCTAAATTTTAAAAATTTATTATTATAATATTTTTAATTGATTGAAGAGTCCAATGTGTAAGTTGAAATGCTATATGTTGTTGACATAGTTTTATTCACTTGCTTTTAGATTTAAATTGCTCTGAACATTCTGACCTTCTGATGCATTATTTTGGAATCCAGTTCTTAAAATACCCTAAGAAGCCTTTTATTCTTTTTACTATGTATTATTTGATCATAACTGTGGCATATCTCCAGTGAAAACAAGAGGTGTATAATAGTAAATATTTATAGTAACTAATTCACTTCCATATATATGGAACAATTTCAATAAGAAAGTACTAAAGAACCAAGACCTGTGAATTCAAAACAAAAAATTCTGAAAGTACCTTACACAAATCTGAATTTGGGGAAAATGAAAAGAATTAATATGAATATTTTTATTCTATAGTCTTTTAAATAAAAATGGAATTATGTGGAAAATTATTTTCTTCATTGCATAGATTATTTATCATAAAAAACTTAAGTTTAGAATCATGGCTATAGAAAAAGGACGGTTCAATGCAAACTTACTAGGGAGTTTTATTACTACCTAAAAATAAATATTAAATTATATCCTAGGTTTGCTTTAGAGGAAACTAAAATTTTGGTTTTTTTAGTCTGACTTTTGCTAAAATATTGAGGCTTAAAAATTGTTGTCTCTGATAACATTGCCCAGAACACTTGCTGAAGATAAACACAATGGATTCAACACAGTAATATGATATTTCCTGATGAAATACCAAGCTTACCCACTGTAAGACACAAATCCCATAATCAACTGGCAGGGTTGTGAAGGTCTTTCTTACATACTAGAGTGATCTGATAATACATACTATGTTTTGACATATTTTGTGTATTATGACTTATATTCTTTTGCTTCTGTGGCAAGTGATGGCTTTTTGAAGCATTAGGAAAAAAAATATTGGCAGAATGCTTAGATTTTTATTTTTCCATAAGAGAAAAAGCAAGATATTCAATGACTAGCTGTGATGATGTGACAAGAGATTATCACCTGTATCTATCTCTCTTACTCTCTATCGCTCTATGTAGCTATATTTCATTGCATTTAAAACATAATATATTAGAGGTTGAAGAAAACATAGGCATTTAGACTAAATGTATGGAATGTCAAGGAATAATAAAAATATAGTTTCTAAAATATTTAAATGTTTATTTTTAAAAGTATAATCATGTGACATGAAACTTATAACACACATAATTTGGGAGAAAATTATTCAAGTTCATTTTCTAATTCACAAATGAATAGGCAGATCAAATATGTACTAAGGTTGACTGTATGTTATCATGAATAAGCCACACTAGTAAAATCCCTTTAGACACACCATTTGGAGAACCCTGTCAGTGCTCTCTCTGAAGATTTTTGACATACCATATAGTGACTATGAACTAGAGTCAATAGTAACTCTGGCAGGAGTGTGAAACTTCTGTTATCCAAGAACTATCTTTCCAGAAACCTCAGACTTTTGTAACAAGTTCCAGCCTTCAAATAGTCTCTTAAAATGTGCCTTTCCTTGCTTATAAAAAAAAAGATGCATAAAAGGCAAAAAAAAACCTGAGGTGCCTGTCATTAGTTTGCCACACAGAAAGATTTCTTTTAGACGGCAGGTGCTGCTAGTAAACATCATTCTTCCATGTATTCATTGGGAGGCTTGTGGGAGAAGTGACAAGAGATGAACAAGACAAGAAGAAAAGAAAAGAGAGGTCTAGACAAGGTAAGAAAGCAGCAGAATTGGGTTCCCCACAGAGGTGATTGCAATTAGATGAGTCCACAGGAGGGGTGAGTGGCAAACATTGACTCAGAGAAGGAATCACAGATGGGGGACCATTGGGGAGGGCCATGACCACTTGTGCTCAACTAACCTTGATCTATTGGACATCATGAAGTCTTAACTCTGAATGTTTTTGGATGTGGGAAACTCCTTTACCCCTGCTTTCTTTTCCATTTGTGTAGCATCCCATCCTCCTGCTACTCCCTGACTCACTCTTGCCCTTGCTAGGTGTGGTGACTTATCTGTAGAATTTGTCAGAAGGGCTGGTTTTCTGTAACATTGTCCTTTCTGCTCTTTTTTCTCTCTGGGAATATCCTGGATATTGAGAGCATGTGTTTTGGGTTGACTGCCAACAGTGGTACAGGTTGAGAGGATAAGGTTCTTCCCCTGTTGTGTGGGAGTCCTGAAGTAGACCGACATTGCCTATGACTGGGCAGTAAACACACCCAATACTGAGGTCCACCATTAGGAAGTTCACTGATCCTTTCTCAAGTACCATCATGTCAGGCTGCTCTAGAACTTGGATAGAAGCATACCCTGTTCTCTTACTGACAGACCAAGAGATATCTGGGAGTACTGAAAAGGAGAAGTAGGAGACATGGCTGTTTCTGAGTAATTCATTCCCTCTCACCTCACAGGAGGGAGAGGCTTCCAAGTCTATGATATGAGGGGTCTTCAAAACATTTGTGGAAAATGAATGAAAAAACTATGCATACGTTGTAAAACTTTTTTGCACCAAAATAAACTCATACTGACTTGTTATAACATGTCTGAACAGAATCTAGTTTGAGGCACTAAAAATGATAAGACCATTAGTTTGGAAAGATTTCCTACCAGAGCAACATGAATTCTGCTAAAGTTGAAGCAAGAACAGACATCAAATTTATGGTGAAGCTTAGGTGGAAGAATGACTAAATCATTGATGCTTTACAAAAAGTTTATGGGCCAATGCCCCAAAGAAATCAACAGTTTACAAATGGATACTTCATTTTAAGAGGGAAGAAGACAATGTTAAAGATGAAGCCCATAGCAGCAGACCATCCACGTCAATTTGTGAGGAAAAATTTCATCTCATTAGTGCCCTAATTGAAAAAGACTGACAATTAGCAGCAGAAACAATATCCAACACCATAGCCATCTCAATTGGTTCAGATTACACAATTCTGTCTGAATTATCAAAGTTAAGCCCACTTACCACTCAATGAGTACCAAAACTGTTGCACCCAGATCAGCTGCAGATAAGAGCAGAGCTTTCAATGAAAAGTTTAAACAAATGGGATGGAGATCCTTAAGCATTTCTTTGAAGAATTGTAACCAGAAATGAAACATGGTTTTACCAGTAGGAGCTGAAGACAAAGCACAATCAAAGCAATGGCTACTAAGAGGTTGTGGTGATCCTGTCAAAGTGAAAGCAAACTGGGTCATGGCAAGTTTATTTGGATTCTCAAGTCATTTTGTTATTGAGTTTCTGAAGGGCCAAAGAATGATAACACCTGCTTATTAATAGAGTGTTTGGAAAAAGTTGCCCAAAACTTTAGCAGAAACACACCCAGGAAATCTTCACCAGAGTGTCCTTCTCACCACAACAATGATCCTGCTCATCCCTCTCATCTCTTGTCAAACAAGGGCAATACTGTGACAGTTTTGATGGAAAATCATTAGGCCCCCACCTTACAGTCCTTATTTGGCTCCTCCTGACTTCTTTTTGCTTCCTAATCTTAAAAAAAAATCTTTAAAGGACACTCATTTTCCCTTACTTAATAATGTAAAAAAGACTACACTGACATGATTAGATTCTCATGGCACTCAGTAATTTGGCGATGAACTAAATGGCTGGTATCACATCTTACAAAACTGTGTTGACCTGGTGGAGCTCCTGTTGATAAATAAAGTTTATATTTTTTATTTTTATCTTTTAATTTCATTTTTCCATGAACTTTTTGAATTCTCCTTGTACATGCCATCTGATGTCATGCACTCAAACCTTAGGGATCCCATTGGACTGGGGTGCTGGAGAGTGACAGTAGCATTATCATGTGATGAGGAGAGCCTCCCATCCTTTCCCTACCCCTTGTAATGCCTGTGCAGGAAAGAAACCATCTAGGGAATGACTTGGACAGCTCTATTCTAGGCTTTAGGAAAAGATGCTCATTTTTCTTTGGGCTCCTCATTCCATATCTCTTTTTTTTTTTTTTTTTTACCATTTATAGTGATGAGACTACAAAGACTGAATTTGGTTCTAAGATAAAGGTGTAGATAAACGCTTACTTAGTCATGCGGGAGGCAAGAGTGTCAAGAGGAAATCTTATGTCTCTCATAGCATTCAGGGCAATTTGTGGCATAGAAGGCCAAGGAAAGACTCAGAGGCTAAAGCCCATCAAGTAACAAACAATGCTTTTGTCTAGAACATCAAGTGAGTATCCTTCTCATGGACAAGTGCTGGCAAAAAGCATGTGGTCAAAGATGGGGCATTTCTGGATTCTGGCTGTTTCTTTCTTTGTCTCAGAGATGCTTCTGATCAAACAGCTGCCTTTTCCTCACAAATAAATTGGCAAAGCCCTAGGTCAGTGCATCTAAGGGAATAGATTCTGGACAAAAGTATGTTAATTTTTTGAATTCTGCTGAATCTTTTTTTTTTTTCCTCAAAATATCACCACCTAGGTTAAGATTGTAACTTCTCTTTTTGTGATCCTTTATTTTCATTTTAGGCTTCATTTATAAACTTTGAAAAAGGCCCTTGGTGTTTATCAATTTGTTTATTCATACTTCTATCATAAAAAGATTCTGCAAAATGTTGGACTGTGCCAGTTAATCCTAGGCATAATGTTTATCTGTTAACTTGATCCTGTTACTCTCTGTGCACTGAATACTCTGTTCTTTTTGTCTTCTCTTTGCTGGATATGCTTTATCAGTGCAGGTGATAGTCACATCCTCCACCCATAGAGTAGAAGATTTTCTCACTTATTTATCAGGGTTAGTGTTGAAAACTAGATTCCCCATTGCATAGCACCACGCATAAATTTCTGTGTAACACCATTGCAGTCAGTTCAGGGGCACTGTTGCTAAGAGACTTCACACCCACTATCATGTAGGATTTGGGATTTAGGACCTTGGTTATCTGTACCTCACTTCTGTGGCTGTTGAAGGATTAAAAATAATAGGACAAGCCACAACATGATTCAGAGTTACCATCTATGAACATCACAATATTAGATGTGTTGTAGATGCCATATTCTACAATATATAGTATTATTATAACTATGTTCTAAAGAGATTTCAAAATTTTGGATAATTGTTCAATACAAAGAATTTTTATATTGGGAAGTGCTGCATATTGTAATAGCTTGTGAAAAAATTACAATTATGCTGCCATATTAAAGAAAATCATCCTGCAATAAATATAACTATTTAATTTTGTTTTATCTAATATTTTTGGAATGTATTTGAACATACATTGTCTTTTTGTTCTCGCAAAATCCCTATTTCATTTGGAAGATGATAGTGAATGAAAGCAATATATATATAACTATATTATCAGTTGTGCTCATGTAAAGAAGAAAGTGGACATTTATTTGAACCCCAAAATACACAAACAGGAGGGGTCAGTGAGGCAATATGATATAGATTTATGTACCCTGTTTAATATCAGAGGTAAGAAAGAATTGTTGAAAGTCTTTGTAGGTCTCAGAGATTCACTGACTACTTGAATGGAAAGGATATGATCAAACACCTCTTACTGTGGTGTAGTAAAAGTATGCTCTGAGGAATCCCTTAGGACCCCTTGATGTGTGTGGTGGACATTGCTGGGTTTCATCAATAACTACTCCTATTCTGGCAGGCATGTGGGAGACTGCATTTCTCAGTCCTTTCATAGTTGGCTGGGCCATACGACTATTTCTGGCAGTGAAATGTGAGTAGAAGTAACACATTTCATTTCCTGGTTAAGGTAAATAAAGACCCTATGCAATTATCCAGGCTTTCTTTCCCTGCCCTTATACCCAAGAAATCCATGAGCTTCTGAAAGTAAAGCAATGAGATGGAGGATTCTTTAAGAATCTTTAAGTTGGATCCCTGAGTGACTGTTGGAGCTGAATGTCCTACCTCCACCTTTCTATATCCCATCACTTCCACTTACTTATCTTAGACATAGAGCATGAGCAAGAAACTCTTGTTGACTAAAGTGACATAGAATTTGAGTTTGTTGCTGCAGTATAACGACGTCTCTCTTGAGTGCGTGTGTTGTGGGAAGATGGTAGTCCAGCCTTCCTACTCTGTGTTTCTCCCTTTAAGCCTCTTACCCTTCCCTTACTATAATCAGAGAAGCAATATGTTGGTCTGTTTACCAGCTTGGGCTCCAAAAATAGATTTTCTTAAAACAAAGAATTCTACTGCTAAATGTATTGAAAGTCACAGTTGAATACCATCCCCATTTTATATTTAAGAGTACTGAAGAAACACTCAAGTGAAAAAAATCAGTGAAGTTACTTCTGACAGTAGTGGAAGCACAAATAGAACTCAGATTCTTGTGTTTTAAATTATTTTAAGTTACTTTTTATTTTTATCTTTTTATACTATAAAGTTGAAAGTTAATGATAAAATAATTTAAAAATAATACAGAACAACAGAAGAATAAAAATGATATCCATAGGCCCACTACCCAAAGATAAGCACTCTCTATTTTCTTATGTATTTTTTTCTTACCTTTTAAAATAGTAATAATAGCAATAATTATCTATATTTATTGGGTCTTCTCAGATGACAAGGCTTAAAATCAAGCCTCTCTGAAGATTTCCTGGAAGACTCATTAGCTGTGTGACCTTATTCAACCCTCTTCACGTCAGATTCCTCATCTTTAAAATAAGCATTTTACTAAGGTTTTATGAAGATTAAATGAATTAAAAATATGTTTAAAATACTAACAGAAGAGTGCCTATATTATTATAAGCACTTAATAAATGTTAGCAATTTTTCTTTCTATTTTTTCCCAGTTAATGCTCATATCAAACCTATGCACTAGGTATTATATCTTTCTTTTACGGATAACATAAGGAAGGGTTAGAGAGGTTAGTAATTTCCCACAGTCACACAGCAATATTTATTCCAGAACCTATCTTCTTCACTACTAAAATATAAAAATGTGACATTTTAATGTATCATTAATTAGTGCACTAATGAGGCGTATTTAAGCTGTTTCCAGTATTTTCATTATTATAAATAATACCTTGAATACAATGAACATTACTGTGAATTAAATATCTTTTTATTAATGGTTTTTGTGTGTGTTTTATAATTTTTCTTAGGGTATATTACTAGAAATATTAATTTATAAAATAATGTTGTTTTCTAAAATTATTGATTCATACTTCTAAGTCGCTATCTAAAATTGTTCTACAAGTCCATGAGTTATAAATAAGAATGTTCTATCAGAAAAAGTATTTGTATGTTCAGATTTGAAAGGGAAGATGTTGGTGGTTAGTCTCATAGGTAAAAAAAGGGATCTCATTTTAATGTGCAGAGTTTTAATGTGCAAATGTTCATGCTTCAACCAATGGAATTTTATTTACTGGGATATTATATAACATCAGGTCCTCTGATTGAGCTATTCTTTGATTGAACCAGAATTTTTCCCCATGCTATCTTCTCTTCTCACTCTGCACACTCACTCCAGGGTGTCATATTCACCCGAGTGACTTGTCCATCATTGATATCCTGCTGATGTCCAAATCTCCATGTCTCCAAGTCTCCAAACCAGATCTTTCTTCTGAGCATCAGCCCAGACATCTACACATGCCCTGCCATCTAGTTGTTCCTTGTGCATCTAGAATGCAAAATGTCCAATGTCTAACTCATTCCTTTGCCTCTATATGTGTTCCTACTAATTTTCTTCTGTATGTGGTGATTTAGTGATTGCTAAAATCATCTACCAGATTGCCCAACCTGAAAAGAGGTCTTTCCCCCTTGACTTTTCTCTGTCTCTCACTCTCCCAGGCACATGGGTTCTGGGCTCCTAAATATCTCTCAAATCCATCCCTTCGCTGCGCCTCCACTGCACATGTGTCATCTCTTGACTGGAATTGTAACTGGTTTCCCTACTTCCTACATTGCTCTTACTTAAGCAATCCTTAATATTACTTCCACAATGGCAGAATATGTCCATCCTACCATACTATCTCCTATTTAAAAATTTCTGAAAGCGTCTCTACTTTCCTTATATGATTAGACCCACATTTCATTATCTGAGAGAGGGATGCCTACCTCTCCAGGGTCATTCACTGCTACCTCTTCATCCTCTCCCTTCTCTCCACAAATGCTATGCTAGTTCAATAAATTTTAAGCCCAAATGCACATTAGTATCACGTTGGGAGTTTTAACAAAGACCATTGCCAGGACTCCACTTCCAGAGCCTATAATTTAATTGGGTTGGGGTGAAACCTGGGCATTGGTAGTTTTTAAAAACCTAAGAAGGGATTCTAATGTGCTGTAAGAATGAGACCCACTTCTTCTCACCAAATTAAACTGTTGCAATCTCCTAATTCTATTTCCTATCTTGCCTCCCTGCCAGGCATGCCTTGCTCAATATTTTAATCTTGCAGACATTTGCTCATACTTAAATACTCAGTTGAAATTAGCTGTGGCACTTAGAGGGGAGAGAGACTTGGAGCAACTTTAGCACATCTTCATAATAAATGTCAGCTCTCCTCCATTTTTTCTCTGTTGTGAACAGCTGACATTTTATCTGGCAATATCATATAAAGTGCTATGCAAACACAACTTCAAGCTGACCACTTGTGACCAGATTGCTGCCCTAAGAATCTCCTAGGCAGTTATTCTGTAGCCACTGGTTCAAGCATTACAACCTCAGTGAAGTATTTTCTATCCCTTGGGTGGATCACAGTGTCCCTTCCTGCAGGTGTACATGACACATTGCATTTGGCAGCTTTTGGTAACTTTTGTCACCATGCTGCACAATAACTCCCCATTGCACTGGATGCTATTGGTGGCAGCAGCAGAAGCACCTTGGTCATCTTTTTACCTATGCAGTCTAGCATAGCATCTGGCTATATAATAGATACTCAATATATGTTTATCCAATGAATGTCTTTGATAACCAACCCAGCCGCTGCCAGTTGACTACTATAAGCTCTGCAGATCCCTAAGGGACTTAGGTAGGTGAGGAATCGAGTCATAAGGAAATAACTCTGACCTTTTGAATCTTGGCTTACCTACCAAGTTCACCTTAAGGTTGTGTTGCATTTTGATTATCAATCTTTTCTTTCAAATCTTTGCAGTTTATATGAAAAAAATTCCTTCCATGTGTTAGAGTTTACATGAAATAGTTTCAACCTTTAAAACATTGGTTTCTGCTTCTGGAGTATGGAGTATAAGCTTATTCCATTCCTTCTGCAGTTTGGGAGTTTGGGATATATAATAAGTTCAGGATGTGCATCTCTCTAGTTTCTTTACATCTAAATAAATCAAATTAATGAAAAGCCATTATTTACTGAGTTTTTAATAAGGCTTAGAGTCTTTAAACTGAGATAGGCAGAAAAGCCCAACTTATTTCTGCTTTTCTTAAGAGAAAATGTGATCCTTAATCTTCATTAGTTTGTAGGAGTGTGTTTTTTTATTCTATAAGTTCAACTTAAGTGAAAATGTCTGAGTTTGTTGGTTGATAATCTTTATACTTGACCCTGTGCACTCTGATAAAGCTCCATTAAGCAGTTGCCCTCCCCTTGAGTTAAGAGTTAATGAAAGTAATTGTAATAGCAATAATTTTAATGATAATGATAATATGCTGATTATCTATGATGGGCCAGATAAAGAGTTAGGTGCATATAATGCATTCTTTTATTTAATATTTACTACTAAAGTGCAAAGAGGTGAAATGATTTCTCAGTACTGGCATTGCATAAATGATATGAACACAAAGCTGGGCACCCTGAAAACTGCTGGATATATGATTAATTCACAGAAACATGTTAAATCTAGGGGTGTAAGCTGCTGGGTACACCCAGAAGGTGGCTCCGAGAGTTTCCACGGTTCCCCCTGTAAACATAAGTCACCTAATGCAAGAAGGGGTCTGAGCATTTGTGGTACAAATACTTTGACCTAAAATATTTACTTGTGGTTTTGTATTGATTATTCACAAATCATGTAAAAAATGAATAAGGAGATGTTTTTTAAGACATGATAATAATCATTGTACTGGGAAACTTGACCTCTGTATCATTTGTGTTCTATGAAGAGATCTTTCAATAGAGATAGAGGGTTTGTGATTACCAACTGGGAACCGTGTTTGTGGAAAGCTTCCCTGAAAGAAAGAACATATAGTTTCAACAAAATTTGAAAGAAAATTTTAGATTCAAAGCTGGTTGCCTAATAATTAATTGCATTGCACTTATTGTTTTTTTTATGTATAATGGTCAATTTATTAGCTAATTAGTTAATATGGGCTTAATATTTATTATCTTGATTTCACATAGATGATTGTTCTGTCATGTACATGTCAACTTCTGTTTTGGGGTGTTCAAGAAAAATCATTACTAACTTTTTAAAAACATTGAATTTCTGAGTGTTAGTGATTCTACAAAATAAGCACTCTTTGTTGATCAATATTATGTGGAATTTACTTGCTTTAGCATATAAAATTTCATATACCCTGTTAACACCAGGAGAGGTGTATATGATTGGTGATTTTCTGATGACTGGGAGAAATAAACACTGTGTGTGGATTCATGGCGTGGGCTCTATTTAAATTAAAAGTAGATTAAGTCTCCCAATGGAAATCATTTTATAGCACTCTATACACAAGGAGATGAAATTGCTTTTAATTTATCAAAACATTTTCCCCTAAGACAGCTTGGTTTTTATAACTAATATAATAATTATTCTTCTATTCAAAATTAACACTCTCAAAGAAACTGAACCACATTTCTCAAGGATGATTAATTGTTTGCTAAAGATGATAGTGAACAATTTCTCTATCTTTCTCCCCCTCCCCATTCTCCCTCCCTCCTTCCCCTTTCTGTCTTTTTTGGGGTCTAGTTTCTGAAATCTCATTGAGTATATACAGTGTTTATTTATGAATGTGTGTGAGCTCAATGTGTACCTAAAATCAGGCTTACTGTCTTACATACCATGGCTACAATTTGAAAGAAAATTTTAATTCAGTCCATACCAACAACAATAAGAACAGCAACATCAATAAGGAGTAATTGTATTCTGCAAAACAATATCAGCATATCCTTTATCTGTATTATTAAACCACTTCAAATCATTCCATGTCCCTGATACTCCCTTCCTTTAAAATTAAATACACATGAAAGACACCTGGTTTTGAATTTTGGAATGAAATGCAAACCAGATGTATCCTGTTGAAAATGTGGTCCTTGACTCTTATACTGAAATGGGAAGTTAATTTTTTTAATGACATGTACAAATACATTCTTAAAAGGCAGATATTCTTGGTCACAAAGTCATATGTTAGGGATCAAGGGGTTTTGGCCTGCCACAAAAAGTTGTCTTGTAGAGTATTTGGCCTCTTGTATTTGAAGATAAAAAGATATAGCTTCTGTTGAGACATAGGATCTCACGATACAAAAAAAGTTGCTTTTTCCAAATTTTAGAACTAGATCATTGTTTTAGCATAGTAATTCGAAGTCACAAAGTGGCAAAGAAATGAAGTGAAAATTTTAATCTTAACTTTTTTCAAATTAAATATATAATTAAAATGTTATAAATTATATCAATTTAATTAATTTTTAGTGCTTACTTTGTGCCAAGTCCTAAGTCTATCATGATAAACAACCAGATGTTGTCTTACCCTCATGCTGCTTAGTGTTATGAAAATATTTTTGTTCATTGATTAAAGGCAAACAAACAAATGAAAAAAAAAGCAGAATCAATTAGTTGATTTAAGAGAAGAAAACTAACATGTATAAGTACTAATTCTGTAGCAGGACTGAGCTAGGGTTTTGCTCTCTTATTAAAACTTCCCAACAGCTCTATAAGGTAGTTACAATTATCCTCATTTTACAGATGAAAAAATTAGGTTCAGAGAGGTTAAGTACCTTGCTTAATGTCACATAGCTAGTAAATTAGTAAATGGCAGAGTGATCTCTTGAATCAAGGTCTGATTCTGTAGTGTGACACCTCTCCTGAGTTTAGTGCCATCTCTGTTTTATAGATTTTTTATTCAGTATTGAATAAAAATTGACCATTTCTCTGCTTCACCCAATAATTTAGCTTTACCAAAAGCAATAATATACTGTAGAACATAAAATACTGTACTGAGAATATAGAAATCTTTACTCCCAATATTGTCATTGGCTATTGGAGTTTCAGGGTTTTTTTTCCTTTGATTCTTCTCATAGTGCTGAAGAAATTGAGTAAATTTACTGTGAAGATTTTAAAACTAAAAATCCATGAAATAGGACAAATATTTTTTCATAAAACTAAGTTTAGAAAAGAGGCCAACATTTAATTATTGCATTTTCATTATTGTGGTCATTTGATGGGAAAACAAGCTGAGGTCTTTGCTGGCTAAGGAGGGACTTTGTTAAAGTTGGTTTCCACTCATTGCTATTTTTTCCTTCAGACAGATACCCTCAGAGCAGGCTCAAATCCTTCCAGACCAACTAATATAAAACTTAAAGCTTACTTTTTTTTTTTTCATATGCTTCCTGAATTCCCTCTATAGCCTACTTACCAAGTGTCTTCTTGCCTTCTTTTGAATATCCCTGAGGATGGGACTCTCACTACCTTTTGAAAAAGCTCATTTCCTGTTTGAAAGTTTCTAATAATCAGGTCATTTTTCCTCAAAACATGACAATATGCATGTAGTTACCAGGTACAGAACATATTGAATTCTTATTTTATATGACAATCATTCAAATTCACCCCACACAGGACATATCTAATTTAGACTATTCAAATTTGATACTATTTAAAAAATAACTATTGTGATCTCTATCTATTACTTCTGTTAAATAGGAGTGTAGAAGTCTGAGAAGGATTGACAAGAATCTTATAATTTTCACTTTATAGCCTTTCCTGTTTGATCTTTTTCTAAAATTATTTTTTACAGTGAACATGCACTATAATTCTACATTTAACATATTATTTCAAACATTCTATTAGGTTTATCTCCTCACTCCATTTATCTTTTTTGTGTGTGGGGAGGGAGGGATTCTGACAGATGGTCAATAGGTTAGATAGCCTCGTCTACTTCATGTCATCTGAAAATTGGTTAAACGTGAATTCTGTAACATCATCAGTCATTGGTAAAAGTTTAAAATGCCTTTTTAGAAACCTCCTTATAAGACCTCCAGTCTTATCAGCTGGTAACCCTGGAACAAAGGAAAATGACCTAATCCCAATAAATCCATATTTTCTTTCTTTCTTTCTTTCTTTCTTTCTTTCTTTCTTTCTTTCTTTCTTTCTTTCTTTTCTCTTCTTTCTCTTCTCTCCCTCCCTCCCTCCCTCCCTCCCTCCCTTCCTTCCTTCCTTCCTTCCTTCCTTCCTTCCTGTGTATATATACATGCCAAACAATCGGTCAATCATATTTAGTTTTTAGACAAATTTTAAATATGAAAATATTGTCAGGCTCATTCCATGTGTATTAGAAAAATTATCCTCATATTTCCTTGGAATTGCTGAATTGTAAAGTGCATATCTTGATCATATTTGAAATCTTTTACGAATCTCCTTTTATTATGTCAAGCTACAAAAGCATTCTTGACCTACTTTTGCCTTCTTGACACTCATAAACTTCAAGCTACAAGTCTGGGAGGGAGAAGACCATCTTGAATTAAGAATTGTTTCTATGAGCCACACAAAGTCTTAAATTTGAGTCTTTTTTTCTATATCACACTTCTGTCATAAGTCATCAAATTAAGTGTTCAAATTTAAGGCAAAATCTAAACTGACTTTTGCCAAATCTGAAGAGAAATAAAATGGCTTGGTGGGAAGTACAAGTTTATTGCAATGATTAAGTTTCAGTTTCCCTTCAGTGATACTTCTAAATGTACTTCTGTTGGTACAAAAGAGTTTGGAATGTTAAAAGTGCTTTTTCAGTTGCTATACACTTTTAGCCCTGTAGCATCTTTTCCAAAGCTCTTTGACCCTTGTGGGATACTACTGAGGGTTCCTGGATGACCAATCACAAGATTTATGCTTCCTAAGCTTTTCTATTAAATTCCTGGAACAAAAACTGGATAATTTTTTTTCAGTCTTTGTTTCATTCCTATTCATTTCTAGGTACTATGCAATATGTTGGTTGCAAACTGCACATCTTTGTATTAATGTAACCTGTTACCTTTGGGATTACTTCTGCTCCTTCTCCACATTCCATGAAGATTAATCATTGTTCTCATCCCTATCGGGTTATATTTTAGAAAGTGTAGAGTGGGTATTGCAATCTAGAGTCCCCTGGTTGAGTTTTAGAGAACAGCGAACGTATCATTTTAGGTCACCTGTTTCCGTTGGAAGTCCAGAGAATTTACTTCTTTTTAGAAGTGTGGTTTTGTTTTACGTCTTTTAACCTATATAAAATTTTTAAGACATGCTAACTCTTTATAATCAATTTGTCATGGGGGATAGTAAACTAATCTGAATACACAGAAATATGAGGGATCTAAATAAAATTAGTGTTGTCAATTAATATATTATTTTTCTTATAGTTGGTATGTTCCAGTTTCAATGAATTAGGCTTCAGAAGCAAATGACAAAATGACATGATTTCAGAATCAAGTCAATCTCAGGTAATATTTACAAACAAAATTGGCTCAGCCATTTTGATTGACTGATTTGAGTGTTGAAACTAAATACATGGACATTCCACAAATTAAAACTAACCAATATTTGCTAGAGGGGATCAATGTTTTTAAACTAACCTAATCTGTGAAGTAATTAAAATTACTAATCTGGTGGTATATCTAATCCAATATGTATAAATAAAATCAGCATTTTTATTCAGAATTTATAAGTCTATAAAACAATATGATTATGTTTATTATAATTATTAATATTATAATTATTTATTATAATTATTAATGTTAATTTACTTAACATTGCTTAACCACTTTACATAATTTATTTTATCTTTGATGGTTAACTCTTAATTATAGGAATTTATATTGTTCGCTCTATTTTGCAGATGAGAAACTGAGGCTTGAGAAGGTTAACTAGCAAGTCCAAGGTCACCCAATTAATAAGCAAAGAATTCATTATTAAAATGGAGGCCTAGATCAATGCCAGAGTCCAAGCTCAGAATCATTATACTAAATGGCTTCTTGGTATTCCCACATTTCTCATGTTAGATGAGTATAATATCTACTACTGGTAACTCCATGCTAAGGAAAAAGTCAAGTTTGCTATTCAATTCTAATGTATCTGATATAGGAAGTTGGTGGGTTTTGTTTTGTTTTAAAGCCAAGTACCTGCATAATAGCAACCCAGTAGATATCATAAGAGTGTTACAGGTCAACAGTTAACTGAGGAGAATTTCAGAGATGCTTGTGCTAGGTCTGGTTCTAATTAGTAGTTCACTCTGAAGAATACCAAACACAGACAGGCACTCAAGATTAAGTAAAAAAAGCAAAGGCCATTTAATCCAATGGAAACGTTTTAAAAATTGTCCTGAGTAAATCGCTGCATACCTAACAATTTTCTCCTGGTGTTTATTACAGGATGTTGCCAAAGTTTGCCTATTTGGTGCATGGCCAGAAGTTTTGCAATTTCCCTCTGATCTGAAGACATTCTTGTCAGATTTTCTTGTGAGTCATCTACTTTTCCAGACATCACACAGTTGAGCAAATTAAAATAAAATTAATTGGTATTTTTGTCCTTTGCCAAATTAAGTCATTCCATATGGAAGAGTCTGTAGATTGCTGGAGATGCCTTTTGGGAAGGTGAGAATTGAGAGGTGTACTCCTTTGGAAAAATAAAGTAATTATCTTTCTAAAAATAAAAAATGTTGTTTTAAAATAATCTAGATGCCAACCCTTGGAAAAATAACTTCTTGTGTTTCCTATGGTTTTACTTAAGTGTGCCCACAGAGGAATGTAAGTAAAATTGACAGTCATAGAGAACTCATCCTGAGAGGTTGTTCTCTTTCGTAAATGTTTGGGTGTAAATATGTTTGTTATTATTTAACATTCTTTGTTTAACTCTTAAGGCACATATTTGGAAGTTGAACTACTCTGTGGTGAATTTATGTACATTTTAGTTAAAAATATTCACATATCCAAATAACTTCTTGACCTTCCTTCCAAGCTCCTGTCCTGTGGTTATCTGCATTTTTTTAGGTGGATCAGGAACCAGATATGATTATAGACTCACTATGTTCTTTCTTTTAATCAAAGCACTGTGCTGTACTGCTAATTGTCATTTTAATATCTTTAATAATGAATGCCACCATTTATTATATCTACCATGAACATGGTGCTACAATGCCTGATAAGTTTATACATTTTTTTCACTTACCATTGTAATAGCCTTACAAGGTAGAAATTATTCCTACAAGGAAACTGAGTTCCAGATAGGTTGGGTAATTTGTATAAGATCACACAGCTTTAAGTGGGTGAGATTGAACTCTTTCTCTGCATGAGAAAAAGCTACCCTCAAAAGCTTCTCTATTCTGAATATAGTTCTGGACACAATATAGACACATAAATGATCAAAAGATTATACTTACTGGTAGTGGAATTGACTAGGAGTTTTGACAATATACAGACACAACCAGGTGATTGATCTGAATAAAAAGAAGTATGGAGAATGAAACTTTTAATTTTTAAAATTATTCGAACATTTACATTATGTTTTTTATTTTTTAATTTTTATTTTTTTCAGCAAAGTAAACGGCAAGTTTATTATTTTGATGTAAGACAAATGAAATTATTTAAATTGTTCCCAAACTTATTTGTCTACTACCCACAATAAGACACGATAGGTTAAACCATATGAAATTCCTATAACTGTTTTTTATCAAAGAAAAAATAATTTCATATATTCAACCTACTACATTGTACATTGAGCCCCAATATACAAATACATATACACATACATAAACATATACAGATAGATACATACATATAGATACATATATCTATATAAATATATATCTGTTACGTTATGTGTTTTAATTGACAAAATTATATACATTTGGGGTGTACAACATGATGTTCTGATAGATGCATACATCGTGGAATGGCTAAATCAAGCTAATTAGCATATACATTACTCCATGTACTTTGCCTGTGTGTGTGTATGGTTAGAACACTTAAAAGTTATTCTTTTAGCAATTTTTAGGTATGCAATGTGTTGCTATTAAATAACTACAGCCACCGTGGTTAAGACAAATCTCTTGAACTTATTCCCCCTGGGACTTTTTAAATGAGTAATCGTTCCTGTCCTGGTGGCCAGCGAGAGATGTCCCTGGGCGGAACAGGAAATGTACCTCTGTTGTCTGAGAGGTGACAATCACTGTGAGAGCACACTGGGGAGAAGATCCTGAACCAAGAAGCATCCATCTCCTTCCAGAGTTCTGTTCCAACGGATTATTTTGATCTGATCATCATTTAGGAATTTGGGGCAGTGATTTTTTTTTTAAGAAAAAAGAAGTGTGTTTCATCATTACAACATCCTGCACCAACAGAAGGACTTGCCTATCTTAGAGAACATTTCATATCCTGAAAGTTTTGCTTCATGACTTCATCTTTGAGGATTGCTTTTACTCATCGCTTTCCTAACACTTTCTTTTGTATAGACACCCTCTAAAGAATTTAAATCTCTGCCTGGTAGACATTTCTGGAATAATACTTAGGAAAATGTTCGGCCTATGCTCTCGGCCATAGTGGTATCAGTGATAAGAGAGGAAGAGTATCACCCATCCAGCGGTAGCTATCATCCCAAAACAGAAACATTGGGATAATTTTTTAAAAATTAAATCAGATGGCATTACTCTCCGCTCAGAACCTTCCACTACTTCTCATAACACCTGCACCGAAGCCTAAATCCTTCAATACCCTGTACAGATCAACACCACATGGTTGCTGCCAACCACTGCCACCTTCTGGACCACGCCCAGCCTTTGACTCCCTCCACGCTGACTTCTCTACGTTAGCACACCAAGCTTGTGCCTGCTTCCCAGGCTTTGTACTTGCTGCTTCCTTGTCTAGAATTCTCTGTTCCCAGAGCTTTTGCCTGCTTCATTTCTTTACATAATTCCAGTCCCGTTAAAGTCATCTTCTCATGACTATCTGACAAGGTTCTCTAAAATAGCCTCGTCATTCCTTGCTCCTTTGTTCTTAAGTCCTACTTTGCTCTATTTTCTTAATAGCATCTTTAGTTATCTGAAGCTGTATAATTTATTTGTGTATTGGCGAAGTCTCCCCCATAAAAATGCACACTCAGTGATGCAGAGATTATGCCAATGTTCTCCCCAGCTTAGGACAGTACCTGGTTCCTAACATTTACTCGTGTTTTTCTTTAATAAACAAACAGATAAATGTGACAGGTTGTGGTGGCTCCCATCCCCTTCCAACCCTCACCCACACTCCCAGCAGGGCTCAGATGTCTCGTGTTTTACATTTAAGGCCTAAGGAAAAAGGGAAAGTTTTGCCTCCTACCAGCCCAAGACTGGCCTGCTAAGGCAGCACTCCCTCTCTAGTGAATATTCTCCGTCTTCAGGAGGAACGCTGCTCTAAACTACATTATTAATTATCCAGAACAACTTCCTAAAACTAGTTTTCTATCTTATTAGTGCCTTACCTCTGCCCCCTCCCCCCACCTGCATCCTGAACTAGGCTTTGCTGTTCTTTTACCTTGTTTATGGTCAGATTTCCTAAAATAATTTTGGACGCTCTGCTATTTGCCCCAATGCCAACAAAATGTTAATATGATTACCTACCTTCTTTCCCCATGCCGCAGAGCAAAGCCTCCAAGCAGGCTTCCACGCACATACCCAGATAAACACTCATATTCAAAGCCTTCTTGTAGCACTAGAGCAATTGCTGATTCCTGTTTGGGATGTATATTTAACTGGTGCTGGTTCCCTGACGATCTTCTCTTTCTAGTTAGGTCCCCCCATATTCCTAGCATACTTGTTAGTCACATTTGCTGCTCAGAGATGCATACTTATCCTTAGCTGGGGATAACCCCTTTACCTATGATTGGTTATGCCTTTTATTTTTGAGGCACCATTCCCCAAAATGTTGGAACAGTGTTTTTCCCCTTTTTTAGTTTGAGAGCTTCCATTTTCTCTTTGGGAATCAGGCCCTAATTCTCACTTACTGTGTTACAGGAAGAGATTAAGAGCCTGCATTCAAATAGAACCTAGGACACCTGCCTTAGCATCTCAATGACAGGTGGAAATGATCAACAAGCTTCATCTGGTGGCTCAATACAGTACAGCATCCATGGCATATCATGGCATCATGGATAAGATGTTAGTATTTTAGAAACGAAAAATCATTCATTGAATTCACTTATTAACATGCCATTCAATTTTATGCCAGGGTGACTAGCATGATATTGAGAGCCTGACACAGTGGTGTCCCAATTAAATTGTTCATTCCTTGTAATAAAATGCTGCCTGTTTTTATGCATGGTGCCACTACAGCATTTTCCACCCAGTGGGTGCTCTAGAAATATTGACTGGTTTGGAATTTGTAATCTCAAGTGTCATAACTTAGGGGTTATTGGCTCCTTATAATTGCATTTGTGAACTCCAAATGCAGCTAAAATTGGAGCTCTACTCTGAAACATTTCCATTGAACTTCTGGTCTAAGTTACACAGCAAACCCTTAAGGTAGAAATTATCCCTTTTTTATAGCTTCAAGTCTATTATTTAAGGCCAATAAATAGTGGTTAATAATGAAGAAGTCTTAAATTTCAGGCACGTTTTTTAGAGACTAAACCTAGTAATATTAAGTGGAGGCAAAGGATTATTATTTATTTTGGTTGTAGACATTAAATATCCAAGAGAAGCACACCTATCATGTCTCAGTTATGGTTTTGAGGTTTGACTCCTGCTTCTTTAATGCAGGCAATAGTATTGAGACTAGTACAATGGCATTTTTTAAGGGTTAGAGCCTACCTTTTAAAGACAGCATATACCTATAAATGTAACATTCTGAATCAGATTTCAGATACTCAGGGAAAGCCTATTTTTAAGAAGTATGATAAAATATAACTTGCTTTAATGAAATTTGTGTTATTATTAAACACTGATATATCTATAAACAGTTTTATTAAAAAGCGAGTGAAATGAACTTTAGATAATAAATACAGTAAACCAGGCCAAATGTTTGCCTCTGAAAGAATAAGAAAATTTATACCTTAATCAAGATCTAGTCTTTCAGTTCTTTTTCACTTTACAAACAGTTATTTAGCATGTGCAAAACAATGAACTTTGATATAGGTTTACAGATATGAATAAAACCTAGTCCCTACCTAGGATAGTTTTATGAGAAATAAGAATACTTTCAAAGTGGAGTTCCTACAGCATGTCTCTGCAAGAAAAGTCTTTGATTATAGGGAGAAGATACTAAAATGTTTGTTTCTGTTTATTTGTATAAAATAACAAAGTTTAAAATAATAAGAGTAAATAAGTAAATATAAAGTCCAAAGTTGACCAAAGCAAAGAAATTATGACAAATTCATTATCCACATGGACCCTGGTGCCTGACTCATATTTAGTATGAAGAATTGGAAGGGAAATAGTCAAAACATAAAAACAAATGCCTATACCTTTGTGCAAATTTTAAAATGATGAGAGGTGCAACTAGACTTTACAAAATTGCACTAAGTATAATAATCAATGTTTGAAAGTCTTTTTTGAACTTTTGGTTTGTTACTTAATGATAAAAAGAAAAAGTTAAATACTTTTAGTGATACGCTTATTCTTCCTGCCATGATAACAATGGCTAAAATAATCCAGAGAAAACAATATAAAATATACTTATATATATTATATATGTTAAATATATATTTAAATGCATTCCTTTGTCATAAAATCATTGGAAGATGCCCACGATTGAGTAGACATGAGTGTTAGAAAGAAGCCACCCAACTTGGAAATTTCGCAATGCAGTTGGAGAAAGGCACAAATGTTTCTAACATGTCTCAGTTGAAGGTATTTTCTCAATTCTGTTTCAATAATAAAATACACAAAGAACTACTTACTTTTATAAACCACCAAAGGAAAGTTGTAGCAGAGATGATATATTCTCAGCATAAAATTATTTTCTTAATAAAAACAATGCTTTGTGGAAATAACTGAAGTGCAACCACTAATGGAGCAGTTGCTATTTACTGGAATTTTTCAAAAGGATTCCAGGGAAATGTTGAGGAGAACATATAATTTCCTGAATCCTTCATAGGCAAGCAAGTTAGGCAAAAAATTAAAAGTGCATATGTCCAGAAATACATAGAGTACATAAACTCTTAAGTATATATCTTCTTTATAAAAACAAGTCATCTAAGATATGGATAGGATATCTTGGATAGGATAGGATATATGGATAGCATCTTTAAAATATTTTCTAGAGTCCTTTTTAAGAAGTGTTGAACTTATAAAGCTAATCTATATACTTATTCCTCTACATAAAAATGTATTCCAATGAACATGATTAATATAAATTAGTATAAATTTTTTAAGATGAGAAATTTAATCTTGAATCCATACTGAAAACAATAATTTGGATTCAAGATTTAACAGTTTTATTTATTCTTATTGATCTTTCATCAGCATCACCTTTTTCCTACTCTGAAATTCCTGGTGCCCAAAACATCAGCATAATTTTTCATTTGAGTTATGCTGCAAAACACACATGGCAGTCTCTGGATGACAAAAACCAACACTATCAACAATGATATAATTAATTCTTTGTGTGCATTTAGCATATACCCACCAGGGGCATACAGTCAAATTACTGTACATTAAAGTCTACTGAAATAGTTTCTCTTTTTTTGGCTGTTCCAGTAACGCACTGTACAGTTAACTCATGGAATTCATTTGCCATTCAATATACAGGTATTGCTTTTCAATGAATTCTGTCTTATAATTGCATAAAATACTCATATGATTCTAAAATGAAATCAACAGAACAAAGTATATCCAGGGTAGTCCTATATCCTTGTATTTTCTGTGCCTGTTCCTCGTACTGCCTCTTATGGGTAACTTTTTAAAAAAGATATTTCTTTGTTTTGGTATTGGTTTATCTAATCATTGTTTTGCAAAGAACTTATCTCTACAATGTAATAAATTTTACCAAGTGCACACTCTCATGTAACTGACGTCCCTGTCAACATGGAGACCACTCCTGTTATCCGAAAAGATTCACTCAGATCCTTTCCTAGTTAATCCTACTCCCCAGAGACAGTCACAATTCTTATTTCTTTTCCTGTAGTTTAACCTGTTCTAGAAATTCATATAAAAGGAATCATGCAGTATGCACTTTTATGTGGCTGACTTCTTTTACTCAGCATGGTGTTTTTGAGGTCCTTTTATTTTAGTGCATGTATCGGTAGTTTGATTCTTTCCATTGCTGAGTAGTAGTCCATTGTTTGCAGGTACCGCATTTAAAAAATCTGTTCATGGACATTTGGGTTGTTTGCTCTTTTTACCTATGATACATAAAACGTACAAATATTCTTGTACAGGTTGTTTTCTCTGTAAATACGTTGTTCTTCCTCATGGGTCATAGAATTGCTTAACTTTATGAGAATGTGCTAAACAAGGCCTGTGACATCTCTCTGTTTCATGAAGTCTACAGCTTTTGGTGTTGTTACTCTTTTAATCTGTTTTTCTCATGGGGGAAAAAGAGAGTGGAATCTCATTGTGGTTTTAACTGCCATCTCCTTGATGGTGGATACTATTGAACACTTTTCCCTGTGGTTTTTGGCTATTTCTGAATCTTTGTGAATTGTCTAAATCTTTTTTCGATTTTTAAAAACGTGTCTGTTTTTAAGTTTTCAGTTTTAGGAGTTACTTATTTGGATTATAAGTCCTTTTTTCCTGTTTTTTTTAATGAGCAGAAGTTTTAACTTTGATGAAATCTTATTTATCAATTTGTTTCCTTATGTGGGCTTTCTGAGTCTTTTAAATACTTATATGTTAAAGAATTAAAAATTGTCAAAATTAACAAGCCAATGAAGTCACACTTCTCTCTTTAAAAAGTATTACTAATTTTATAGGAAAAATGTGTTTTTCAATGCATTAAGATATTTTTAAATGCCTTAAATATTCTTATTTACCTTTATCTGGTGCTTACAATGACTATTTTTACATATACCCCATAATGTATAATATATAATTACTAGAGCAGTATATGTATAAAATTCATGAACACATAAATATATACCTGCATACATAAACAAACAAATACAATTCAAGTGCACATTCAGCAATGTTATTGATAAAGAACATGATGAAAATTTGGAGAACACAAGTAAACATCTAAAAGTGGAGACAGAGATATACAGCATGTTATGCTCATCCAGAGGAGAGACACTAAACCAAACATGGGATTTAGAATGCTCAACATCACTAATTATTAGGAAAATGCAAATTAAAACCACAATGACATATTACCTTACCCCTGTTAGTATGGCCCTTGTTAAAAAGCAAAAAACAATAATAGTTGGTGTGGATGCAGTGAAAAGGGAATTCTTACACACTGTTGGTGGGAATATAAACTAGTACAACTGCTATGAAAAGCAGTATGGAGATTCCTCAAAGAACTAAAAGTAGACCTACCATTCAATCCAGCAATCCCACAACTGGGTATCTACTCAAGGGAAAAGAAGTCGTTTTATAAGAAAGACACCTGTACCCAAATGTTTATCACAGCACAATTCACAATTACAAAGCTATGGAACCAACTTAAGTGCCATCAATTGATGAGTGGATAAAGAAAATATACACACACACACACACACACACACATATATACTATGGAGTACTACTCAGCCATAAAAAGGAATGAAATATTGTCTTTTGCAGCAACTTGAATGGAACTGGAGATCATTATCCTAAGTAAAGTATTTCATGATTGGAAAAACAACACATGTTCTCACTTTTAAGTGAGAGCTAAATAAAGGGTGTTATGGACATTGAAAACTAAGAACAGGGGAGGTTGGAAGGGGCATATGGGATAAAAGTCTACCTATTGAGTACAGTGTACACTATTCTGATGACGGGTACACTGAAAGCTCTGACTTCAGCATGGTACAATTCATCCATGTAACAGAAAACAGTTGTACTCCCTAATTTTTTTGAAATAAAAAGAACAACCTTGCTGAATAAGGTGACTCTCTACTTGAGTCTTACAGGGTTAGTAAAAGTTACATAAGGGAATATAAAAGAGAAGGGCATGTGAGAAAGAAAGAACAAGATGAACAATAACAGGGATGTGTGAAATCTCCTGGCTTGTGGAATTGTATTTCCATTATTAGAACATTAAATCTAAGGAGAAGAGATTAGAGGGGTAGGCAGGGACCAGACCTTGTTTGCCATGCTGAGTAAATGGACTTACCGCTCAAGGTGATGAGGAGCCACCCACTGAAATGATTTCAGTGGGGGTGTGCCACATTTCATTTCTAAATACACACTTTTGTAGCAGTGGGAAGATGAGCTTAGAGGACAAAGCTCGAGCCTTGAGAACAGTTAGGGGGATACTGCAGTAGTGTAGCTGGCAGATTATGAAGACCTGGACGGGACAGGAAGGGATGTGCTTGAGAATGATTCACGGGGTAATATCAGGAAGACCTGGTGTTTAGTGGTGAAGTTGGGTCATGAGAACAACTAACTCTCAGGCTCTGGTTAGAGTAGCTGGGTGTGATGGACGTACCACTGCTCATGTCAACGGGAATGAGAAAAGAGAAGCTGCACCAGTGGACAGCTGTTCCTAAGCTTCACTCTGCCTGTGTATCCATACAGGCTTATCCACTTGATAGCTACCAGCTCCTGCCACTATAAAAGAAACTCCTTAGGAAAACATTTCTAACTGTGTTATGTTTGGATCCTGGCATTCCCTTATACTATATAATCTCTCCAAGTATATCCAAATAATATAGGGGAAACATATGGAAGTGCTAAATGGAGTGTAAAAATGACAAGCTTGTGTTTGAATAAAATCCATTCATCCTTTTATTCAAGAAATATTTATTGAACAACCTCAGGGAGGCAGTGGAAAGCAAAGCAGACC